>JABVXV010000002.1:0-1213293 GCA_013365325.1 Dipetalonema caudispina | reverse complement strand
ACATCGTAATATTCATGTACATTCTTGTAAATGAGGATAACCAAGGCACGTCGTGATACAATTCTAATTGTAAATAAGGATGAGAATAAGCTAAATGATTCATTTTACCTTTGGCTTTATAATATTCATTAAAAACAATTTATAGGAAGAATTAGTTCAGTGTGGAATGAAGCATAAATTACCTCAAATATTTAGACATATATTATTTCAATTCTTGCTACATTTATTCAAATTTAGCGACACTTAGGATCGTAGGGGAAGTTATTGAAAGTTCGGTACCTAAAATAAGGGTAGCTACCCGAAGATTAGTTTAAAATGCAGTAATGTCTGAATATGTTAAAACGCATATTCAAATGCCACTGCTGTTTTAATTCTCTCTTTGGTTTTAAAGCATTCAAATGCTCCTTGTAGCGATAATAAACTTCACCTTAGGAAAAAAGCCATATTTTTATAATTCGTTTCCTTCTTTTCGAACTTAACAACTCACTATGAAAAAATTTATTTAAATTATTTTTATTATAATTTATTTCCACATAGTTTTTTCATCTAGTTAACAAACTATTGAAATTACCCAAGTTTACCTAATTAAGGCTATTTACCTATCACTGAACTGAAGGTAATGCCTGAAGCTTACGTAGAATGGATAACTTGTCTGAATATATTAAATTGAATACTTGCACAGTATAACATTAATAATGCAACTTATTTCTCCAATAAATTTTAACTGTTGCAGATATTTCACGTCTGAAGCCTGTTATGGAGGCACTTCCAAAAGATTTCATAGACTACAATCGGCTAAAAATTATTTTCGCGATCCTGGAATATGAATATGGTGTTGTTAAAGATTTGGAAGAAACGCCATGCACTGCCCCCCCAGTCGAAAACACCAACAAACGGAATATTCCGGAATGGATGAAGACTCAGACATCGCACTCATTGCAAAATAAAAGAAGAAAAAAATCAAGCTTATTAAAATGATTGCATTCGGCAAAAAATAGATCTCTCTGAACTATTTGTACCAGAAACAAATTTTCCCATTAAATATCTTAATTCATTCTTGATCTCTTCGAACTATTTGTTACTAAGCAAGCACTGCTATCAAATCTTCTGTTTCCTTTTTACTTCGCTAATTTTAAATGCTCAATAAATCATGATACAAAAATTCTTATATTGTGCTTCCTATCACTTCCGTTCTTCTGAAGGGTTGAATGAAGTCGAATAAACTGCAGACCAAACATTCTACCGATACGATCGCTCCTTTCACTTTTCACTGTAGCCTGGAAACTATTCATCCTAAACTACGCGCATTCAAATACTTTCAAATATATGAAGAAGTTGGTTCTCCCATCTCGTTTGTCAGCATTCATGATACTATTAATTAGTATTCATTTTTGTTGCTCATACTTTAAGGCCACAATTTCAGCAGACTTTCGGTACAGCCATGCCTCATTCTGATTCAGATTAAACAGTGGATGATGTTGTGAGTTATTACTTGAGAATTAAACACCATGACCTGAAAATCGAAATATACAGATAGTTAGTTCTTCAGTCTTTTTTCTTGGTAAATTGATTATATTTGTGAAGTGTCTGTTTATTATATATTGGCTTGTCATTTATTGAGTATAGAACCAACAAATCATTCTTTCATTTCTTAAAATTCATGGAAGATAAGATCATAAACAAACAAATGCTCGAAACTAAGCGGCTTCCCTCATCTCCTCCTTTTCTTTAAATTCAACAGCAACTTCATCACTCTTACTCCACTACACTTCTCATCTTCTATTTGCATACATCTTACTACTATCTATCTGCTCCTTTACTTGTTTTTTTTTCTTTTTTTTTTGGATTAATTATATAATATCATTTTAGCATTTCAAAACGTTCACATTATTTCAGAAAAGACGAGTTCCAAAAATAAAATTTCTGATGCCACAGATAGCCAATTCGAAGGTAACTTCGTCATCTGCTATTGATTCTATTTCACAAGAGTTTTCCACTCTGCTTATTCCGACTGAGACTTCACGTGATGATCCACTGGCGGATGACATAGTTCCGGAACTTTGCTCAGCTGCCGAACAAGCCATTAATGTAGGAAACTTTTTCACTAATTGCATTTTAATCAATTGTAAATTTAAGTCCCCTGTTATCTTGAATTTCTTTTCGAACTAAAATTCCAAATAGGAAAGACTGATTCATTCTGAAACATTGACTAACTGATAAGTGATAAATAGGCAGATGGATATGAGCTGGCAGGATTCGTTAAGGTCATGCAAATATTATAATCAATAGGCTTCGGACATATACTCAATCTCAATTCAATTTTTCTGTTTAAATTCTGTTGCGTTTGTTAACAATGGAAATGTATTTTAGTTCAATCCGGACGAATATCTTCAAGCATTTTATTCCATGCCAACAAAAGATGTAGCGATGCATACCATACTTTTTTTTCTTCCCGGAATTCTATACTGGATTCCAGAAAAAATTCGAACATTGCTTGATCTCGGATCTGGTTTGTATCTTTTGTCCTCTTAGTTTTCGTCTATAATGATGGGGTATGACAGTTGTTAAGCTTTTCCTGCACTCATCTTTCAAGACTGCTCAACTATCCGGTCCCTGATCTATATTTAAAAGTGGTGAGGATCATAACGATGAGGCTCATTAATTAAGTATGCAATCGCGTCACGGTGGAGTGGAAAAATTTGCAAAGTATTTTTGATTAATTGATAAAGATTTAAATTTGTTCTTTCAAAATTGATTCCGAAATCTCTTGCACCTCTTCTAATTTAGGTCCTACTGTTTATGTACCAATAACATTCCGGAAACATGCCCAGCACATTTATAGTGCAGATTGTGCAGAAAATAGTTGTGATATGTTGAAAAATTGGGCAAAAAATAAGTCATCGTTTGAGTGGACAGAAGTATGCAAATGGATTGCTTGTATCGAAGATTCAAACGAATCACCAGCTGTCATGGAACAGAGCGCTCGTAGCAGGTTCAAAGCTGTTTTGAGGGTAATTTTATGTGTTTAGAGCTTCCAAGTTTTTCCGGTAGGGTTTGAGTGAAATATTCGTTAGCAATTGAAGAATATATAATTTGATCCAAAAAAATTTCCGGGGTTAGACAAGCAGATATTTGCAGGAATACAAGGTATAATTTCAGGTTGATCTGCACGCTGAACCAATCATCAAATGTGTGCATTACAAATGCTCAGACAATGATGATATCCCCCAACAGTTCCATGTTGTTGTATCCATATTTTGTTTGGAATATTCTAGCGAAAACCTAGAAGGTTATCGTCATGCAGTCCGTAATGCGGTGAACCTGATCGAACCAAACGGATTCTTGGTCAGTTCTAGTCACTCGCAAATTATCTTAAAATACCTCTACCAACAAGGTGAATTGTTGGTTGGTGATGATGGATGATACAATTTGAAGTACAATCAGTATCTATCTAACTTCTCGTTTCAATTTCCTGAAGTATATATGTCACACAACGGAGTTTTAATTCCACAGTAGACTATCCATGACTGATGGTTAAATTTTGCACTCATAATTCAGATACAAGGTGGAGTTCTCCAAGCAAATGACTATTATTTCGGAAATAGACGGTACAGATGCCATCATTTAACCAGAGAACAGGTTATCGAATCTCTAAAGGTTAATTTTGTGAAGATATTGGAAACATTTTATATTGCTTCAGAAAAAAGAAAAAATACGACGATTTGTCCAATATACATACTAGAGCTATTTTTGAGATGTAACAAATTTTGCACCATAACTTTTAATAAAAAAACAACAAAAAGATATATATATATCTTTCAGGAAAACAATATGGCAGTAGAAAAAGATGAGAATTTCAAATGGTTTGAATTCGACGAGGTATTTCTTTTAATCACCAGAAAGAAAGTTTGAAAATATATAACAGAAAGAAATTATTGATCCAGAAAGGAATTATTTTGTTTCTTTCCATCTTTTAGCTCGATAGAAATTGTTTATTTTGCTTTGACATCGACGTTTCTACAAACAAAACAAAAATCCTGCTCATATGTAATGCCACTGAAGTAATAAATTGCCAAAATCAAACAGATTAAAATGATTAAAGAATTATGCTAGATAGTTCTTGTCAATGTAGGTAATCATCTGATTGTCTGAACACGCAATAATTCCATTCGTCGATACGCTGAAAGTGCTCACTGATGTCAGGCAATCAATAAGCGCAGTAACATTCGCATTTCCAGAACGAACTGATGGTGAAAGCCATGCATTTGCTCGTGATTGACTGTTAAAATTTGACATCGAACTGCAATTCACAGATTTTACAATTAAGTGGTGTGAGAGGAGAAAAAAAGCGTAATACAGCTAAAACAGCGGAGCGGTCACGGGGGGAATTCACTTGGAAGGCTTATATGGTTCTTTCTGTTGAAGATTCATCAATCCTCAAATACTCGCAGTGCTATCACCGTAAAAAGGTATCAGTATGAAATATACACAACTGAACTTACTTGGAGAGACCGGATCCCTTGACATTTAGATGCAGCAAATGGCCTTTACCGGTTGCGCAATAAAAATTTGACGGATAAACCGGATGGAAGGCTACCTGGAAAAGTTTTAAACGCTTCATTTTCGAAATAAGCAGGTCATTCGGAAGTACAGGATACCAGTAGCATCAAATTTCCATGAAAGTTGCTTGAATTTTGGCCAGCATATAATACGGAAATATACTAACCTCCCAGACTGTACCAACTGGAAAAGACACTGCAACAGTATTCAACAAATAACTACTTCGACGTGCATCGAGAAAACCAATACCACCACCTTCGGTACCAAACGCAACCTGTAATTCTAGTAATTTACATACATTTATCTAAATAAAGTATTCACAACATGCTGATCGAGGTATTTATGGTTGATAACTAATTACTTTTAAAAAAATATAAGCAAAATTATCGAGCGGAAATGGAAAAACTAACTAAATTAGGCTCGGCAGGATGGGCAGCAAGTGATGTTGTACCTTGAAAACAGTCCGTAACTCTGCAAGAAAATACAGGCCGAGATGATTCTGCCTCTTCTCTGAGATCCCATAAACAGATTTGTCCATCCAGATGGGCTGATACAAATATATCCCGTCCGACTGATGCCAGGGACCGTATGCTTGCCATACTCTGCATAAGTAATTTAATCATTTGAAAATTTAAAATCCGACAACTCATGACACGGATACCATCAGTTACCGATGATAGTTTCGTGAAGAATGATATAAACTAGCATCTTTTTAAATTCAAAAGAACTGAAAGATTTTGGATCGAGAACAACTTCGTCAGTCGTGTCAAGTGCTACTTAAAGATAAAATTCCCAGCCCATTCCACATTTCAAAATGCCTTTTAGAGACCAAGAACAGTGAGAAACATGGGATTCCTACGTTAGGTAAAATTAAAGATAAGTGACAATTCGACTTTATTGTATTAAGAGTAAACATTTGGGAAAAAAATACTGGATGAACAAACCAGAGATACAACTTCTTTGGAGTTGCCTTCCAAGTCGACACATATCAAACTGCCACCATCGCCACCACAGATGATCCTATCATTGTTATAACATAATGCATTACAAGAACAACCATCATGCAAATTGGTATATTTCCTTATAGGTTTAATGACACCTTCATCATATTCCAGTAATCTCACTGAACCATCATTCATAGCAGCTGCGAATCTCGTACCATTATACAGACTGTAAAATCTTGTTCATCTTCCTTCAGTTATTGCAAACATTCGGCACAAAATAAAAGGCTCATAATAAACAAAATATTCTGAAAAATAAGATAATAAACGGTCCTCAAATCTATAAAAGAAAGGATATTACTTACACCAAATCATTCACGTCTGTGTCGACCATTAATCTACATTCGCACGAACATAGGTCATCCGTTAATTCAACATCTAAACACACAGAAGTGATCAGCCTGAATGATTCTAATTTATGAGAACACAAAATTAATATCAAAAATTGACATATAAAGGTGATAGCAAACAATATAAGAAGATGTACGATGCCATAAAGAAATCTAAATCGAGCCCTCAAAATAAGTTACTATTAGTCAAGTGATATTTCGCATTTGTTGATAAAATATAAGATGAAATATTGAATATATTCTTTGAGCATTGCAAACGGACAAATCAAAAAAAGATAAATAGAAATAATGGAGGAGTAGAAGTGTTAACCTTCGACCAATGACCACGCAGCTATTTCTTTGTTTCGAGAGTCGTACGTTGAGGTTAGGAATTTCTTTTGCTGTCCTCCGAGATCAAGCCATCGCACACGAGAAAACTTTGCCGCACCAAACTGGGAACGGTAACATGAGAGGCCATCGGTATCCATAGACCCTGTGGCTGTTGACCAAGCGATTCTATTATTAAAAAATGATATCATTTCATCTATTTTAACAACAAAAAAGGAAGCGTTTGTTATCCGCGAGTAAACTTATTCACTCCTTTACTATATTTAAGCACACGATTACTGTATAACGTTTATTGTAAGGACAAGAGGGAGAGAGAGAGAGAGGAAGGGAGAGGTAGAAGAACAGGGATCATGTCTAGCCAGAACCAAAGTCGGACTTATGAAAATTTTCAAACATTCCTTCTCCAAACAAGCTGCAATAGATGTCAATGATGAATTGAAATGCAGCTAAAAATCCTGAGAAAGTTCCGGTCATGAAACAAAAGGTCGGGTCGGGGGAATGAAGGTTTCAGGGTTTTATGATTATGCTAATTTTAGGGAATGTTGAAGAGAAGTCCAAGTCCACCAGCAACATATGCGAAATATTTGGATGATTTCGAGGGATGCGATGAGACACAAACAGTACCGACCACCAGTTCTACCAGTTTACATCGAAGTCTCGGCAAGGTGGATTTTTTTCTCTCTACTTTGAAAGGACCTTTTTTTTCCTTGTACCATTATTGTTCATTATGGTCGCAATCACTTAATCTGATAAGTAGTTGTTCACTGGTCAATATTTATTTGTTTCTTCTGGTATTTAAATTTGCTTCCTAATTTGATATACTTATTCTTGTCAAATTTACCACTATTTCCAACTGTAACTGTTGCACGTATAGCACACTAATATACCTTATTAACAAGCTATAACTCACGAATATTAATTATTCGACGTTTTTTCTGCATATAAGTTTAAAATTACTGTCTCGTATTAGAAGGACAATAGTGACATTAGTGGTAAGATAGGAACCGAGCTTTATCATATTATTCTTCTTTCAATTATAAGTCATGGTTGGTTATCCCACATTTGTTTCTCTTGATAACCGCAACTCAATTGCAGTTGAGCATTATTAAATAATGAAATTCTAAACAGTATCTTTTACAGGGCGTGAATCGGCGGCAGTTTTTAGCAGAAGGTTATAATAGCACGTTCGGGGATTTCGATTCCGTGGAAAGTAGCAATTATAGTGGTTTCATTGAGAACTCGGCCATCAACGAACCACAGTACCCTGCTAATGCAACAAATTTTTATGGTAGCACTTATGTAGGCAGTTATGGAGCAAATTCTTCGGGCGATCAGATAGGCTGTATGCAAAATACGAGTAGCGAACCGGCGAAGGAAAATAGACCAAAATCAATTTATGAATTAAAAGAACGAGAAAAGTAAGTGAATAGCATCCGTGACTCTCATTTCCTTTTGACTCCTTAACAATTATTGCTATGTTTGCAGTAATCATCCGTTGCCTATCTCATCTTTACGTTCGGCTGCGATTGAACACTTTTTTGAATTAAATGTATCATCTTTTTGATAGATAACAATTTTTATATAAGAGTATTGTCTATTATTGCTATGGTGCCTTTTATTACCGTATGAAAAAGATTTACTTTGTCTTTTCCAGTTTTCTACTAAACAGCATTTTTCATTTTTGTTAGTGAGAGCTACTAAAGCCAATTTGTCTTCATTACAGAGCAGTAAAACATGTGAACAAAATCTGTTATGCGTTCGCGAAATTCGGTGATTGTCACTACGGTGAGAGTTGTAAATTCTCCCATGATCCGAAATTACTAGCCAAGCAACAACAGTCGCTGCAACGTATAGTACCTCAGTATAGTGATATGGAGGGCAATGCACAAAAACCTTATGTAAATGAGAGTATGTTGTACTGTTTTTTAGTTAATAATGTCTTTGAATTCACTTTTTTTTTTAATCGATCAGGACCATTCTCATCAGAGCGTAATGAATTTATTAGTGCTTAGTGCTTAAAAGTTGAATCAAGTAGAGCTTGATGTGTAGTTTGAAGTTCTCTATAATGTGATGGTTCATATCGAACTACTTAATAATTTAGTTGAAAGTTCGAGTGCAACATGTCATCAGTTGGAGCAACGTTTAATTGAAATCCAGCGAGAACTTACGATGCTAGAGGAAGAGGGAAAGAAGGTTTGTGTTGAAACGATAATATTACACCATAGCAGTTAGCATTTCTAACCCACAAGCGGAACTGTGGATCGTTAAAGTTAAGGCTTTCATATCATAATTTTCCGCATTGCGAAACAGTGCAAATTGCAGCCAAAGTCTTCAGTAGTTGTGCCTCGGAGAAGTCAGTCGATTTTTGGTAGTAGTTCGAGGGCTGCTATCAATGTTGGTGGTGATTTTATCGTAAAAATTGGAACATCATGTAATGATCGACAAGAAAACAAACGGAATAATTGTTATGAGGGTGAGATTCTAGATGTTTATCATTGGAGGATATCATTGATTTTATTTTTTTTCTTCCATTCGTTATTGTATAGATTGAGAAAAATTTGATAATTACGTACGCTTAACTTAGAATAACCGTATTCGACAAACATTAAGGCATCAGTAAGGAAAATGCTGTGGCTTAAGTAATAAAAAAATGCGGGAATTTTATTAAGGAAGATCTTCCTTGAATCTTTTTATGATGTAGTGGAATTCTACAAAAAATGCACATCTAGAAAGAATGACTGTGAAGAAAAAAACAAAATTAGTTTTCTTACCTTATTTTGACTGAGTTATTTTTATCGATTTCATTCTTTTTTTTTAAAGGATTGGAACTTTTTGAATATTAGTGGATTAAACAACTCAAATATTTTTAAAATACTATTTCTACATCTCTTCTGATTTTAAATATTATTTCATTTTCTGCAGGTTATTTCTATTTCTTCGGTTCTCATTGTATAATTTTATTTCCTTGGGTTTTATGCTAAAATATTTCATCGGTGGGATTTGAAATCGAATGTTGTTGCAGTTATTAGTGTTTCTGATGTATTTTTTTGAATTTCAAAAGTCAGATTTCAAGCACCGACTTTTTTTGCTCCAAGACTTATCTGTCATCTTTCTTAAAAATTTTAGGCTCTCACTGCGATGACCAAATCATATTTCAGAAGTGCATCGGAACTTCGATAAACTGGATGATAATCATGATCGGTTTAAAAAATCGAGCTTCCTGCCAGAAGAAAAAATGCTTGCTGTAAGCGATGATGACAGTGAAGAAAATAACAAAAATGGAGGGAACGGAAAGCCCCTCAAATTGGATGATGTTATTGCCGATGAAATTTCAAGTTCTGATGATGAAGGTTTCGCTTCTGATTAGATTTTTATTTCAAAAATAATATAAAAATTTCGGTATGAATTCTTGAAAATTGCTCAACTAGATGATATTATTGCTTTGTGAATCTTTAATTTCTATTACTAATTACTGTTCTGTTCGACTACAAAATTAAAAGGATTCTCGGTTAGAATTTTTTCAGTAAGTATCGTCATTTCTTCTATATCATTCACAGACTCTTTTCTTTACTGGTCTCGTATTATTGACAAAAAATTTGTCAGATATTTAGAAGCACGTTCCTATGTATGGTATTATATCGGACACTTTTGGAAAAACAGTAATGAGTAAAATATTTTTACAGGGAATGCAGTGCCAGTGATTAAAAAAGCGAAGGTTTTAGTCACCGAAGAAATTTCTGATGATTCAGATGTGAAACAAAGTGAAGTAGGCTCACTTATCGAAGAAGACGGTGAGTTGAGTTTAGTGTCCGAAGACGAAGTGCGATGCGATCAGATTTCGGATGATGAACATGATAATGGTTTGTTGCAATCATTCAATCAAAGGCTGTCAAAATATAGGCGGAGAACATTATGAATGAATGGATTGCATATCTTCATTTCTTTATGAGGTGAAATGTCTCGAGAGACTAAAACGAAGTACTTTTCGGTTTACCAAATGAGCACATAGAACTTGGTTTTGAATTACGCATTTTCTGGATTGACTTTTCTGTTTACTGTAGTATTATTTCGTTTATATCTGTGTATGTTTTGTTCAAGTTACAGGAAGCATTACTGAACCCTTGGATCTTACATCAGTAGTTGATCCAAAGCAATTAATTGACATTAGTGAAGATGAGCTGGTCGAAGAAGATAACGATGCCAGTACAAGGTATGAAAACTATAAACATCGATTGATTACTTTGAGTTAAGGCGCATGAAGATGAGTAAAAAAGCAGAACTTAACTGTTTTACGGTCTTGTATTACTATTTGGTTATAAATTTTCATATTTTATCCTTTACTTAAAGTGCAAAAAAAAAAATTTTCGTTGGAACATGCATCACGGTATGTTAAAATATGAAATTAAATAGATGAGCGTCTCCAATCATTCATTTTCATCAAATAAATTATACGGTTAATTTTTTAATCTATTTGCGTTATCTTTTTCTTCATTGTGCACTTCATTAGAAATTCATTCAATTTTACATTGAAACCCACGATAAATGTGTAAATATTCTCCATAATTCCATTTCCCATAATTTTTTTTAGCCAAAAACCGGAATCTTTACGTGATAGGCTTTGTTTTCCTCATGTTTTTGATGGCGACATTCTTGTCTTGGATTGCCTTTCTGACAAATTTGTCAATGAAGTACGATCTGAAGGTTTTGATGGTAATTTTGTTTTCATAAATTTTTTATTATTCTTGGGCAGCATATGAAATATGTTTGCTTTAAAGTTTTCAATTTGTTTAGTAACAGCATCGAAGCAATCAAAGAAGCTGGAACTATACGAATCTCTGCATGGAAATCATCGCATATCCAGTTTGGAACAAAGGAAATATGTAGAAGAGTATTTAAAATCCACTCTTTTGCTCCAGCAGATGGTTTGTCATATTGAATTATACACAGCAAAGTGACAAGAAAAGGAAAGTCTTAAGCTAGTATAAAATATTAATAGCTATAAAAATAATTTTAAAAAAATAAAAAAAATACAGTTGTGTTGGATAACGCTTTCCAGGACGGTGGTATTAATAACAACAAAACAGCATATACCGAGCTGTTGGAGGAATCTAAGCAGCTCTGTTATAGTCGAGATTAATTCATTTGGAGGCGATCTGAAAGTTATCAGTGAGCAATTTGGTCAAGACATTTGATGATCGAAAGATTGATACTATTTTATTTTGCATTTTTCTGAAAATTGTTTTATTTTGTACTCTGTAAATTAGTATGCTTGCTTGTGCGCTGTTATAATTTATAGAAAACGGCCATCTGAATGCATTTGAATAATTCAGTTACTGTCTAGAAGCAAATACAGCTATCACTGTATTTCTCCTTTTCCTTTCTAGTCCCATCATTTTATACTAATATTATACATCCAAACCATTTAAAGCACTTGCTATTCGCTGGTTTAATCCTTGAAAACTTCCTCAGAGCACATCTGATTGATGAATAAAATGCTGTGCATCTTCTAATTCATTTGTTACATCAGCTCGCTGGAATGGATTCTTATACTTTTTTGATGGTGATTTTTAACCCTTCTATGGATTTGTTTACCATTCATGGATAGGTGTACTGCAGAGTTCAGGAACATGTGGTACATACATGTAAGTAATAAATATGAGTAACACTTTCAAGTCGTCATTTTGCAGAAGGTTAAAGCAAGTGCTTTTACTTTTTCAATCTATTGTTTTCAAGTTTCTGATTCATTTAAATTAAAGTTAGATTTATTAACTTTGCATGGTTTTTTAATAGCTTGACTTGGGACTCATCATACTATAAATTCGATGAAATCAAGTCAGAGATTAAAGTCTTTAAGAATGTATTGTTTCAATGGAAAAAGGGTGTTACGATTTCGATTGTGAAATGTAAACCTGTGAAATTGTTTAGGATTTTGCTGCGAAAACCATGGTGGAAATTTGGGACGGTAAGTGTTTTCCTTCCTAATCACTGTCAGAAAATCAGATAAACGGGCATCCGCAGCTGTAGTTTTTTCTTGGTTCGATCAATTTTAAGTTTGTTTCTGATTTTCCACAGTCCCTACTATAATTTGTAGTCGGATATTCAATTAATCGTTTCCAGATCTCCGACGTCGTGCTCGCACACTTGAGAATGATATTGATGTGAAATTAGTAGTTCTGAATAAGTTGGCCTCTGGTACGTCAGGTAAAGTTGCATACCGCCGTTGCTAATTTATTTGTGAAACTTTTGACTGACTTCGAAATTTTTTATATCAGTGGAACTTGTCTTTCCCGAGTGAAGAGCCGATATACTTTCAACTTTTTAATGGTCCTTAAAGTTCCTTTTTTGAAGATACATTGTTGGTTGTTCTTTTTATATATGTCAATCACACTAGAGTTGAAAAGCGGATCTTCATGTTATTTTAAGCACATTGAGTATTGTAGGCCGATATGAATCGCTGTTGAATGACAAAGCAACTGTAAGCGGTAAGCAGGAGGTATTTGATTCGTTGTCAGCAGAAATAGAAAGCATGATTGCGAAACTTACGCAAGTTGATGATCAGGTGGATATTGCTTCTTTTTTGTCTTTCATATTAGATAAATTAGGACTCATTCTCTCTTTAAATCCATCATATTTTGATTACTGGTGACTGGGACCAGAAGGATTCACTGCAATACTGCTCATGAATTTTTCTTTTTCCATATTGATGTGATGGAAAAATTACAACTTAAAAGCGTGCCACTTACAAGTTATGAGCAGTATGTAGTTTACTCGTGAAATTTGTTGTTAAAGATTGAATCTTATTCCCAATTTGAAAGTCAAAAATATTCTAATGTAAGATTCTTAAATGAGCAAGTAAACTACAATTTCAGATGACAGAATACATAGTGAAGTGTCAGGCAAATTCAATGACTGGTGCATGGGCATCTAGTCCAGCACTACAGCACACTCTCAAAAGACATCGTGAAATACTGCGTGATTACTGTGCGGAATATAACAGATCACGTGATAATATAAGAAATCAGTTGCAAAGGTTTGTGTTACTTTTTACTTTTTGCATGCCTTTATTTTGCTATTTTTTCCAAGATGCTTTTTATAGCCAATTTTCTTTCTTGCCTCCTAAGATGTTTTTCAAACGTACTGTATATATGTTGGCTAGAGTTTTTGTTACTTCCATAAGCGGTAGCAATATTTTTGCATGATTATTTCAGGGAAAGCCTATTAAGCGGCGGCTTAAGCGAGAGCTCATATCTCAACAATCGTTCCAAAGCAAGTGATCTGTATTTAAAAGAGAATGAACACATATCAAGCTGCGATCGTCTTTTAGATGAACAAATTAGGTAACTCGTGGTTTTATTCATTTCTTGATCTTTCCTTGCCGGTAACACTGCAATAATCAAATAGTCAAACATACAAGAGTAATTGTATTCTGTAACTTTTTCTTTCTCTTAAATATTTTCACCCTTCGTGTTTTCCTTAAATAGTTTTTATTTATGTTAGAGTTGCTGCTGATTGAAAACATTTTCAGCATCGCAATATCAGCGAAAGAACATGTCCATAACCAGAGGTTGAGCTTGCGAGACATTAGTAAAAAAATGAACGTATTGGCCAGTAAGTTTTCGTGCAACTTATTCTTGAAAACATTGACGTTCGTTTTTAATTGTAAAATTCATCCAGAGTTTTTAGTCAGGGTTCCGACATTTGTTGATAAAGCATGATCTTTTGAGAGGTCACTTGAACATCTTTTTTGCGTTATATAGCTCAATGAATTTCGAACATTCTGTTCACTTTCAGTAATAGGGTGTTTAGCAAAAAAAGTGAAACCTCTTATAAATATGTCAGTTAATCAGCAAATCATAACAAGGAATCGCATGTTTTTTGTGGATTAAATGTGCATGTTTTCAATTTAAAACCATGGCAATAAAAAAGCTATTTCTTTGTTACTTTGATTATTCAGCACGTCATATTACAGAGAAATATCCACTGCTGAATAGCGTGATGCAGAAAATGCAAGCGAGGAAACAACGAGATTCGATCATAATGGCAGCGGTGATATCGGCTTGCTTAATTTTAATGTATTTATATGTAGTGCGTATGTAACTGAAAGTTAATCATTTGCTAGTAGAGCCACAGAGTTATTTTGGTAAATACACCTGGCTCTCAAATTTTAAGGAATCAAATCCAAGTACGACGTCAAGTATTCCCATATTTAATGACCTCCATCTGATAGGAACATATGAAACTACTTTGACCCATTTCCTTATTAATGTGGCTCTGATAAATTGGTTGTTTTGTGCCTTGATAGGGCTTTTCTTCCTAAAAATTGATGTAGTTATATTACCTGGGATTCCCGTTATTGACTAAATTTTTCTGGTTTTGATTTTAAGCCATCTGCAATCTAACTGCTCGATGGATTTAGTGTAGTTGATATCATGATTTCCAGAACTTTGTGTCCGACGTACAAGCAGTGCCAACATAGCTTGACACACTGCACTAATAACCAACAGTACTAATGATTGAAATATCACAAATCCGGCTACCCTATCCAGCACATCCTCTATTTCTCTTCTATACTGTCATTAGTTACGGATTCCGGACATGGAGGTTTAACGGCCTTCTTTTGCTTGCATTAGCAATTCAATACCACCCTCAAATTGGACAAAATACAGTAATATGCCAGAAAAATATATCATAAAAGAAATAAAAGACAGTGATTTTTTTATAATACCAAAAAGTACAGGAAAGAGGAGTTAATACAGATTTGCTATTTACTTAAAGCAGTATTTGTAGCTTCTGAAATTAAGTCTGCAAAATGATTCGAATTTTCCGTATTTGGATTTTGCCCCATGCCGAGATAGCTTTTTAAAACTTTGTGAAGTCACTACATCTATTGAATTATTAGATTCATACGTATGATAATAAGAACCTAAGCTCAAAATGCATAATCGTTCATACTGATACTACTGTACAAAATCTAAACCTTGTCCATGTTATTCCACAAACTAACTGGCCAACTCACATAAGTTTAAAATACGGTAATAGCACAGCTGTATTTTTGTGTCAGATGTCGACATAAAACCAAGTTGTGATTCCTCGTACGTTCAGTAAGTAATTTGAAAAGCAAAGACATAGATGGACAACCAAGACGCATCAGGTTACTGACACGATAACCAAAGCAAACAATGAAGTATATTGTCTTACAAGCTGATGTACCACTGTTGTTCATTTAGTACTTAATTTATTATGTAATCACTGCTTGCCTTATTCTCATTGCATTTAAAAACAAAACCATTTACGTCTAAAACAATTATGATAATGAGCTGTTCGATGTGACAGCAACGCTTCTTTCATACAGGCTTGTCTTCTGAACTTCGCCCGGGTCAAAATCAAGAGTGAACAGTAAGTTCTTGCGGTCACGATACAAATAAACAGGGAGAGTAATGCTGTTCGGAGGACTTGCTTCGCGGAACCATGATAGTGTAACATTTTCTAAATCCGTACTCACCTCGTCGACAATCTCCAGTTTATTTTTTTTCTTGCACGCCGCACCCATCAATCGAAGACCTAACAAAACAAATAATGAAACTTCTCGAAAATATATCGCAAAACTGAAATCCTGCAATTAAAGTACAAAAACAATGCAATACCTTCAACTTTAAATGTGTCAGGACGGTCATCTATCGTGCCTACTTCAATATGCATACGTAATTCTTCTAAAGACCACTGATTTGATTGTGCTACTGTCTGTCTTGTAGCTGTAATGTATGCTTCTGGTGCAAACAATCCGCCCAACCAAATTCTTTCCTTCTGAAAAAAGACAAAATATGAAAATCTGGACGAAATCTATTGTAAAACTAGGGTACCTGTAAATCTACATGTTACTGTGTTAAAAATAAACCTTCAGTGAAGCCGATCCAGCCAATCTGATAAGCTGTTGCACTCTTTCAGTGAAGTCATGAATCCAAGCCATAACAGTAACAACTTTCGGAACGGTATATCGTAACCAATCAGTTGGTACGAGACCTTTATTCAGTGCAAATGTTAACGCACGGGTATGGTTGCTCTGTTTTCGTTCGCCTCTGCAAACTGATTGTACCTGGAAAAAAAGTAAATAATATTTGTTAGCAGCTGCAAATAGCAGGTGTACAAAAATCCTTTAGCAACTTAAAGATCTCTTCGGATCAATCAAAATTTAATTCCCGAAAACTCGGTAGGAAGACTTGTTATCTTACCTCTATCAGATCATTTCTCACACTTGCCAACAAATGAATGCCATGATTAACTTCCCGTTCAAAGAAACGAAAGAGTGGGTCTTTAATATTTTCCATCGAACGCTTCAGTTTGGGGACGTTCTGAAACAATAATAAACTGCTAAAAACAGTTTTTAGGATTACATTCTACTATCTTTCCTCTGAATCGGAAAATACAGTTGGAGCTTACAGCATGAATATGAAGTACAGATTGAAAATTACCTTCGGAAGCAACTTAAGCCACTGAGAGCTTTGTTCTGCAAGAACACTCATCCATGGTGGAGACTGAACTTTCTGATCATCACCAGTGAATGCCAACTCCTCATCAGATACTTTCAGTAAATTAGCAAGCATAGTTTCTCCTAAGCATTCATCAAATACATGTATGTGAATAGCATTAAACATTGTAACAAATCCACTGTTAGACAAATTAGGAAATGACTCAAACAGCAATACCTCTTACTGTAAGCAATACTTTCTCCGCATTATTTGGTAAACCAAGCCAATACGGCAACTGTAAGTACTGCATTTTTTCCACCCAGTGAATGAAATGCTCACGCGAATTACCATCCGGTATGCAGAGATCAGTTCCTTTGCCATCAATATTACTGATAAGAACACAATCAGCATCAAAGGATTTAGCTGTGAAAAGCTTCTCGAGGAAGCAATCAAGCAGCATCTGCAATTACATGAATATTTCACTGAAAGAGAAGTGTGCACAAACCTTATGTAACGAACAGTATACAGAAGTGGTTAAAAAGTAAAATTAACGAAGAATTAAGCGCTAAAAAGGAGTAAGGCATTAGTAACTTTCGACAATTTAATGCTTCCGTAAACAAGAGTGGAAAGTTGATCACTGAAATCATGCATATATCAATTCACATGTCGAACTCTAACAGGATGAGGATTATATTCAACTACATTCAGCCATTTATTCTACAGGCAGCTTCGTTAGTCAGAAGTAGTAACATTAAAGAAAAAACAGCGAGTTTCAATTTCGCAAAACCGATACTTGGTCGAATCCGTTATCAATTTTGCCACCATAAATGCATTGTGATAGTAACGACCGCAATGTATGCCATGGTAATTTCTCAGGTGAAACATTTGCACGTCCCATAGCGACTGCGTCAACTGATGCATCTAATGTATCACAAGCTACACGCAAATCAGCATCAGAGAATTCATACGAATTCGCCCATCCCAGTGGAATATAACGCATTCGCTCTTGCACAATCGCATGCAACCAACATACAAGAAAATATAGACGTGACCGTTCAACCGGCGGTTTCGTGATTCGCTGTGGTGCGAGTGAGCTCAACGAACGAAGCAAATTCGCCTGAAGAACAATAAGTAATAAGATGTACATTTTTATTCCAGCGTTTTAACCAACCGACAGAAAGAAAATACTATTAAACAGATGTAATAAGATTTACTTTAAGGCCAGTAGCCGGTTCATAAACGACAACACGTGATGCGCGTAACACCTGTGGTGGCAGTTTAGGATGAATTTCAGCAGTCAATAGCAAACGGAATTGTGGATGGGGTTTCAAGGAATGTAAACGTTTTTCCAGCTGAGCCAACCAAGATGGTGCTAAGTGCACGTTTTTCAACAAAATCCACCTTCCTGACTTGGAAGCCGAATTTAACACTGTATCCGCTTGAGAGAAACCTTCCGCAGAACCTGAAATAATTTTCCTGTCACACTTTCAAAGTTCTCAGCAAAAAAATAAGTCATAAGAAAGGAAAATATTTATAAGACACCAACCAATTGCAATTGGAGTAACTTCACGGCCCATTTCCACAGCTAAATCTTCAACTTTACCAGATGCATCGAAACCAATAGCAGAAGACAATAAAATAGGACGGTTTGCATTAACCTAAAAAAATTGCTTTAGAAATATTTATTTAACTATCAAAATGCTGAAACCTATAAGCGAAGACATTCAACAATAAGCTGTATATTGGTGCTTTCCATTTGCCTCATAGAATCACAAAAAACAGATTGGTAGGGGATTACTTCGTTTTCAACAATTTCACGCAGGTTCACTACTTGGTCTTCTTGCATGAATTCATCACCGAATGCTGCAGCAACAAGACGGCGAGAAGACGCCAAGAGACGATCTGGTCGAAGGGCGTGAATTACGAGGAGTTCATTGATGCAACGCCCAATTTCCGCTTTAAAAAATGGACTTCTTTGATTAACAACATATTTTCAAATTAATAATTTTTTAGGTCTTGATAGTTACGAGACAAAAACTAACTAGAAAATTTTATGGAACAATGTCTTCATATCCTAAAATGTTGAGGGCGAACTTACTTAATTTATCATCACCATCCCAAATTATAGGTACATTTAGTTCTGGATTATCCAGTACGACCCAATTTCCAAAGTCTACACTCGAAATGACTTTCTTAGCAACATCGGTGAAAGCAGGTAAACGAGATAACTGGAATAATGATGCCATTTGTTGAGCATTGAAGCCGTGCAAGGACTCAGTACCTTCTGCTTGTTTCTGGCCAGTGAAAATCTCGGAACGGCCAAGTAAATGATCCAACTGAAAGAATGGTAGAGAATTATTATTCCTCTCAATTGTATGTTTTCATCGCTCAAAGTTTTTCAGCTAGGAACTAGACATGAGATTAGTTGAAATTTAACATTACAAAACATATTCTAAATGATGCACCTTAAAAAGGTATAAGACATAAGAAAATTAATAATAGATGAAAATCAAACCTCCAATTGATATGAACGTTCATTGGTGTTTCCTTTCAGCACAATACGCATAAGCAACAACGCCAACAAAACCTTATCTTGGTGTAACATACCCAAAGAAACGCGTCGATAAACCATCTAATGAAAAAATTAAAAATTGAATAAACTTGAATTCTTGATGACAAAACAAATCATTTGTTATAACACAAAAAAATCTATTCACCTGGAACAAGTTGGACATTATGATTTTAAGCCGTTGTTCATAATCAGTGACGGACTTAAGCTGCGGTGTAACTAACACTGCTACAAATATCTCAAGCAGAAAGTCTAGTGAATACTGATAGAGGAAGTGAACTTCGTTAAGCTGTTGAAGCATCAAATATATCAACGAACATGCTTGTGCTAAACGCGAATAATGCTGAGACACAGCTTCGACCTGCAAAACGGTTACAAATGAAACGATCTTGGATACAGAGTTGAAAAATTACAGGAATGAATCGAAGTCCACTTACCTTCATGCCGTAAGTCACAGTTTTTCTTAAAGTATAATGCGATTATCAGATAGACATGGGATGTTTCGAAAAGTTCACAATTTCAACGTGAAACCGTTTCATTTTATTCAAGATGTCTTACCTCAGCCATGACTTTATCTGTCTCAGCCGCTTTACGACCAACTTCAGCGGCTTCATTTTTCAATTTCTCAAGAGTAGATATAACAGAATCATCATCCAATATTTTGCCTTTACTTTCATTAAGCGCTGCTAGCAGTGCCTGTAAATATACAGGATTATCAACTTCTACAAACGAATCCAGCAATAAACTCACTTCATGTGCAACCAAAATGAAACAAAGTAGGACTATGATTTCAATAAACCTTTTCCAGTTGCCTTAATCGCACAGCGAATTCTCCTTGTAATTTCAGTAAATCATTGCGTTTTTCATCCACATCAGGTCGTTCACTTCTTAGCACCTGATTTAAGCACTGCATCTCAAGCGATGCACGTGTCACCGTAAAATTAACAAATGTCACTCTTGAGCATAGATCCGGTGCAAATTCAACCTTAAATTAAATAAAATGTAAATCATATGACATTTCAGTGCCAAGATCTGCAATAAAATTATCGAAAAACAAACCGAAGCATCTCGCGTAATTAGAAATATCTGGAATGACGGGGACAAATCGATATCTTGATCACCTAGTCTAATCAAAATACGGCCGCCTGTTCTTTTCACTTCACGATTCAAAACTGGATTCAAGATTGGGTCATAACTTTCGACATCTTGAACAAGAAGTGAGTTTCCAAATCGTAATGCTGATTCCAGATTTTTTCTAAAATTACAGATGTGAAACAAGACCAATTAAACTTATGATACTGAAACATATAATACTAAGATTTCTCGATTTATAACTCATGATGAGAAAATATTTAATGGATACGTCATGATCTAATACATAACAAAATTTTACGAATATATATAAACCATAAATACCCCAGGAATTAAATTTTCGTTAAAAATATGCTACAAAAACAAGACTGACACCAATTCGATTGGAGTACCAAGAGTTGAAGCGAAGAAATCAGCATAAAACAGACGTTTTACTGCACATCTTTTCAAAAAATAAATTCACAATTTTCATCAGAAAAGAACAGAATGAAAATGTCAGTTTCGCAAACTTCATAGCATGTAACAGGAAGAAAGAAAGAATTCACCTAAATGAATCATCCAGGAAGCTTGTTTTTGTAATGTTCTTCCCGGCAAACTGTTTCATCAAATAATTAATCGCCTGCCCTGATGGATCAATAATAAGTGGATATCGATTGAATCTGAAAATGTCATCTTCAATACACTACCCACATCAGACTGTAGGTTATATTAATGCACATTCGAAATAAAAACTTTCATTTCTAGATAAATGTTGTAGAACAACCTATGAAGCATAATCGCATTTTCGGCACAGAGGTCATCGACCGGTAAACCATTTTTATTCCATTCGAGACGTTCATCAACTGATGAAAGATATTCCACACGGGCCAAATCTGAGCGATGTTTGATTTCTGCTTGCTCAACAAAGGCCGTCCAGCGATGAAGGAGAAGATCGCGCAGCTGTTGGTCATAGTAGCTAAATTGTACGATCCCATTTCCAAAAAATTTTCATGAATTACTAGAAAAAAAAAAATTTTTTTTTACCCGGAATAAGTTAAAAATGCAGCACTCAGCAATGCATCACCAATAAGTGAATCCATCTGTTGACTGAAGCCATCACAACTGCCATTCCAGCGATCTCTTTCGGAACCAAGACTTCCCAAAAGCTGCGTACTACGACCAACCTGAAATAGCATGCAGGAATGCAACTGAGAACTTGAAAAAAAGTAAATACCACAATATTAAAAATGGACAAAACATAAAAGTCAAAGCTTTAAATTTTCTGAAATAAAATGAATACTAGGGGAAACAACTCCCATACTGTTTCTCTATAATATTGAAATGAATTAATCGCATAAGAATCAGCTTCCAGCAATTTTCCACATGAAAGGCTATGTGCAAAATGGCAAATGTTGAGTTTGCATATATCAGTAATGCATATCAGTCAAACCTTCTCCTTGACAGTTGCTAAATCTGCCTTGATTGCTTCTGCCTGACCGATTAATTGTGCATATTCTTCTTTGTATGCAGCAATACTCTGTTCCAATTTTGCAATTGTCTTCTTCAAATCTTCGCCTTTCGCTGTCTTAACTTTTGCGTCTTTTTCTAGCCGTTCCAATTCATTTCTCAATGGCTCTACTTTTCGCAACATATCCGAATACAGAAGCTGTGCCTTCATCCACTTAATCATTGGACCGCAAGCTGATGAAGCACGATTTACCTGAATGGGAGAATAAATAAGATCCATTCTAGTTTTAACAGCGTATTAATTTCTGGAACAATAACGACCCAAACTACGAAAATAAAAGTTTGTAACCTTATCAAAGTCCCAGTCAGGATTACGAATATACTTCTCCATCATTTTCAGGGTTTCTGCAGAAATACTATCTGTGTCGAAATTGAGAATTCTTGGCATGAAGTCGTCCTTCACCATAACACCACGTATAGCTTTCCAGTCCATGCCAACATTCTAACCAGAAAATGAGTGTACAGAGTAAACCACAGAGAAAATCAAGGAAAGGAAAAAACTTTAATTTCAAATGTGCGAACCTCTCCAAGTAGCAAACATATTGATTCAAGAGCTAAGCGCACAGGTTGCGGTGGTGCAGCCATCGATCGAACTTCGATAAGTTGACCTTTTTTGATGCCTTTCACGGCTTGTTTTGCCTCATCCACAGCTGGCTCAACCTAACGAAAACGAATAATTCAATGAAGGAAAACTTCAGCACTCCTTAAAATATCTTTTAAAACATTCTGAAGAAAACTTGCGAAAATCTCCAGATATGGTTCATTAATTTAATGCTTAAAATTTTTTTACCTGAGCCAGATCTTCCTGTACCTCAGCACGCTTCTTTTCAATCTCAACAAGTGATTCAGCAAGCTCTTTTTGTAACTGCTCGCTGGCCAACTTCTCCTTCTCTGCACGTTGCTGATCAGCAAGCATCTCCTGCAAAGATGCTTTTACGATAAGTAGCGAACTGTATAAACTTACCAAAAAATAACCTTTGACAATAAATTTAAAAAATTTTTCCAGTTGAACTACCTTTAACTTAGCATTAGCTGCAGCTTTTTTCGTCTCCAACTCGCTGCTCTTCAGCGTTAATGATTTTTGCAGTTCCAAAACCTGTTCTTCGGTTTCTCTGATCTGAAAATTGTGAATTAAATTAGTATTACAAATTAAAACATGAACAACGAAATTTTCAAAATTCAGAGATGAAAGAACCTTGCTTAGACCAATATTTAGATGCAGTTTTTCTTCCTCTAAATCACGTCGTTTCTCATGGAAAATGTTGATATAGTGTTTGATGAAATCGAGAAAATGCCTTGGAGTTAGTGCCATTACTCTGTGACCACGTTTTGCTTCATTTTCATTCAGCTGAAATATGAACAAAGAAGTTAGCATAATACTAGTATTCTAAAACCCTGTTTTTTAAAATTTTTGAAAGATCAAAGGGTATCATATTCATATGTATGAACATAAAATGCTAACCTTCCTCACAGAATTATGAACATGAACGAAAGTGTTGATAACAGCGTGACGATACTGTACAGGGGATGGAAGAAGGTCGCATACTGCTGGAAGAGTAAGCGGTGCCTGGTACTCTGGACGAGCCATATCAAGCGTATTTGTCAATTCCATACCAACCTATGCTTTACAGATAAAAACTTTGTCGATTAATTCTTGCAAATATTTCCGTGATTAATTAGTGATACCGTTGAAACAATAGATTCGTAAAGTATAGCATCACCGAATACCTGATAAAGTGCAGAGTTTGTCCAATCACCAAACCAATTCAGTACACATCGGTTGAACAAAGCCGGAGAAGTTGAGGACCGTTCTCGAAGTCCCTCACCAGAAGGATTCATCGTAAATACTACGTGAAGATTTCGCATTACCTGGAGCAATTCAAAGACGAAACTCATAAAATTCACGAAAATAACAACAAAAGAAAACGAATAAGGAGCAAAATATACTTGTGTTGTAAACCACTTATACAGTTCGTCAGGTGAATCAAGCATGAGTCCTTGACGATGAGCGTCCTCCTTAATTTGGCTCATAAGTGTCGTATAATCATCTCCTTCGAATAAACCTGGTACCTAAACAAGATTTTTTTAAAACTAAGTTCAGGTACACAGAACTATTGTTTGCAAAAAAAGGATGAGGAAAAAATATTCTAACAGTTCAATCGTTCTTTAATGATGAAATCTGATAAAATTACTTCTCCATTGGCGAGTAAGGTGTTCAGACGCTCTAGAAAACCGGTATCGAGCATATTTGATTCATCCATGATAAAACACACTTTTTCATTGCGACAACCGGTGCGACGTAGTACTGTTCGTATATCCTCATCGAAATCGGTCGCTGTATATTTTGAATGTACTTTTAACTGAAAAAAAAAATCAGATATATTATCAGTTATGAGTTGAAATCGCTACGTAATTCATACCCTACGAAATGTTGTACTATTTTAATACTATTTTTGCTATTCAAACATTCATGAGCAGAGAGTGAAATTAACGATGATTACTATGTCTTCATAAAAGCCAAAAGAGAGACCAAATAACCTGAAAGACAGACAATCCATTAATCCAAGCTACAAATCTGGAGAGTGTTGTTTTGCCTGAACCGGAGGTGCCAATCAACAGGAGATGACCCTGCGGCTGTCGATAAATGCGATCAATACGTAATACGTGATCAAGCATTTGATCGAATAGCACTAACTGAACATCAAGCTCTTCTTCATAGAAACTTCTCAAACGTGCCGTAACATATTCTTTCAGTTGTTCTTTCGACACCGGCAAATAATGTTTCGTTAACCTAAAAAATAAGCAGCAGTACAAAATCCAAGAAAATAATGCCATGACATGATTCATAAAAAAATAAATTTTTTTATATCTTCAATCGGAAATGTCTAAAAATCGGATCAAAAGACTTACCAACATGAATAAAGCATAGGTCTTTCCAGAGCCTGTTTCAGATCACAAGAAGTGCCGAAGTACTTTTCAGCAGTGGTATCAAGCAAGTGATCAGTCCACTCACGTTCATCGTCACGAACAAGGCGATCTTGGAAAAGACGTAACGCTTCGTGTGCCCATAATCTGACAAGCGCTTCTGGACTAACGCTATCAAGTGGGGTAATTGCCTCACTGATAGCCCGTACCCATCGTGTTAATTCTCGAGGGGAGTAAATATAGTGGGGTTGTTCATCTTGTGTGAAATGTTCCTTAAAAAGATTGGAAAATTTAAGTCATACGTCTAATGATCCATTTGCTCTCAAATAAAAAACTGTTTTGCAAAATACGAATTTCTCAAATTTGACCGGACGGTCTACGTAAGTAAACTAAGAAGGAAATGATATATATCTGAAGCTTACCTGAGACTGTAGATAGAAGTCAACCATTGCATTTGTTAGTGGGTCTGCGAAACTACGCACCGAAGGAGCCATACGCAACATTGCTCGATTGAAAGTTCCATAAATTTGCAAAAGTGATGTTTGTCCGGGATAATCAACGTACACCACCGGAACATGACGCAAGAAACGTAGTGAAAGTGGATGTCGTCCGGGATCGGTAGGCGGATTGCAAGCACCAACAAATTGGATACGTTCCAAAGACACCCATGTTTGATCGGATGCACGATAGAAGCCATTCTAAACATTTGTGTTTGCCTGCTTTCATCAACTCAACTTCTTCACATGTTTCTAACTTAATATGTTTACCATTTCAACCAACTGGCGCAAGAATGAGATAACTCGTTGTGTGCCATATTTGTCAGGTGACGGCAGATTAATCTCATCGCAAAATATAACCAGCCATCTCGAAATCTGCACTGGCGATAGAACGACACCGTTCGGTGTTCGGCGATATTCACAGTAATGATCAAATGTGCGCATCAACAACTCAGGAGTGGTGGATGAAGAGAAATTAACGTTTACAACATCCATATCCTGACAGAAACGAATAAATTCCAGATGACCGAAAAGAAAAAATAAGTTTTAGAGGAATAGTTTCCTCAACTTATTCACAAATTTCACACTTATTTTCGATATTTATAAGGACCCCCAAAACCTTGATGGTTAAAAACGATACCGATTCGCTAATGATGTAACAAAATTCAAAATGAATAATATACCTGCAATGAACGCAGAGCAGAAAGAAGAGTCATTGTTTTTCCAGAACCTGGTGGACCACAAAGTACCAATGGTTTATGCTCCGAAAGCCAGGTATTCAGAAGCATTTCATGCCGCACAGTATCCACTGTAGGTATAACTAAATCAGCGGCCGCAACACGGTGTGTTTCTACTTCCATCTGCGGCACTTTAGAAACCCATTGTACCCACTCACCGGAGAATGCTGCTTCATAATCAATGATTGGTAACTAGAAAAAAAAAAAAAAAGAAACGACGCTAAAATAATTGTATTGAATTTTTCTGAGGAAAATAGATTATTTGGAAATTTATTTAACTGAATATATGTGCATATTAATCTATTGAGTATATATACATATATTTGCATTCACAGCAAAATTAAATAAAATGAGGACAGCAGGGAAGTTAAGTAAGTTAGTTAAACTCAAAAATCAAAATTACCGCAGTGTTTGGTGGCAGCGAAAGAGTGGATGATTGACGCATAAAATCGCTTAACTGCTGACGAGACTTCCATTTGCTGTCACCACTGAATGCCCAAACAATGTTCACAAGCATAGCACGTGATATATAAGCTTCAATTTGATCATCCTGAAACTATCCTTTTGATTCCCAAACAAAATATCTAGATTCATGAACTATCATAGTTCTACAACTATTTTTCTGGAATTCTATAACAGCAATTCCACACCAACAGAAAACTTGATTCGAAATAACTCTGGATCAGTAAAAAAATCAAGTTAAGAAAGTAATTAAATAATTGCCGGCATGGGGAAATCAGGATGAGCGTTATCGTAATTGATGAGTTGTCGAATAGTGTAATTCATCATCGAAAAGAATGAAGATATCATTCTTTGCTGTGTTGGTACCATGATATGATCAAGTTCTGTTAGCGCGTATTTTAAAGTCAATGGAACAAGCGCGTCAGCACTCATATGTTGTGATAAATAATGGGCAGATTTTCGTTGTAAGTTAATTATGCGTTCAGCTTCCGGAGTTGTCGCGCCTTCTTCTGATCCGACATTCAAAGACAATAGATCAACCTTCAATTTCATTTGAATAAAAAAAAATCACACATCCTTCATCTTCTACTTTCATTCACAAAGTTCCCTACATCAAACATTTACAAACTTCGATTCCTGTGTTTTTAAAAAGTAATCAGAAGCATTCAAAAGAAGAACTAGTTGGTGTCTGAGCATTTCTATAAGAAAACAATATTAAAACCTAAAAAGAACTAACCGACTGCTCAATATCAAGACGAACATTTCTTAGACGTTTCAAGAAATTCTCGAACAACATTTCACACGTAATCATTTCCTCGCTAAACCAAACCATACCACAACGAGATACTGTTGCCAGAGTGGCGTACTTCAAATCAGCAACTTCGAAGATGATACGAACCTTAAGTTCACGATTACATGTTATATTTCAGGTACTGTTTGTTACAACAACAGCATGAAAACAGCTAAGAATTTCTGATATGCAGGATTAATAGTTAGTGATCGAACTGCAAAGTAAACCAATTAAGGCAACCACAGAAAACTGACATTTGATGGTACTCCAAGACGTTCACCATTCGGTAGCGTAAGCAATTTGTTGTCATCAAGAACAGAGTTCAAATTTTCAACCCATTCAGGATCAACATCACCATCGAATATTATCCACTGACGTTTTGATGTTTCACCTCGCACGTTATCAATAATTCTGCGAATAATATGCGTGAAAAGACCATCAGTCCATTCGCGCGTATTCGGATCAAGAACACCATATAAAGCATCCTTGCTCATCGCCTTCAAATTTAATTAACATTAAATATTGATATGAGTAGAGAAATTTAGGTAGATTGAAAGTATAGTTGCAAAATCAACTATGAATCTGAATTTGATTAATAGACGACGAAAGAACCAAATCTTATAACAAACCTTGGCATCAATAACATATGCAACACCTTCCACTCCTTCAAGACGTTCCAGTGCTTTCAGCAACACCCTCCATGCGGTCGTTTTACCACTACCACTAGCACCGACAAGCATCAAACCGTGATTCAAATTCGTAATCTGATAGAGCTGCAACACCTTTTCTAGCCACGCTGAACCAAGTTCACCAGGTGTTGATGATTGACAAAGAAGTAATTGATCGCAGACTTTCGCAATTTCTCTTCGAAGCCTGTAAAATATTTCCTAGTATTTTCGGAATCTACAAAAATGAACCATCTGAAAATTTGAAAAATTTTTTTACCCATCCATCTGGCTTGGTTTGTACTGTATCGAAGGGAAAACGTCAGAAAGTAGAGAAAAGAGCAGAGCTATATCTTCTGATACGAGTTTTGGTACCAGCGTTTCGCATACAGATTGTATTAGGATTTGTTGTTCCGATACTTCACTTGAAATATCACTTTCGCTAATCTGAAATGAAAAACTTTCAAATTTTCCAACTGACTATTTTCCTTTATTATATCAAATTCTATGCTAATTCCAGGGGAAAAAAAAAAACCTACATCGCTCCGACTTCCAATCATACGTTGAATTTCATCTCGCTTAATGTTGCCAGCACTCACAAGCACATATTTCAAAGCCCGAAGACCGAAATCGTAGTGGCACTGATCTGATAACTGTTCTTTGCATAATCTAAGGAATGAGTGATATATTAATTTGCTTCTTCTTTGGAATGATCCATTTTCACAATTGTATTCACTCAAACAACAAACTGAATATCTGAACTACAAAATGATTCTGATATTTACATAAAGAGAGGCACAATTTTTTTTGCAAGCTTTTCGGCCATTCTGAAACCTTGCGAGAAAAGCATCACTTGCGCAATAAGTTGTCGATCTGGTTGTGTCATGGCCAGTGAACGGAAAAGCTGCAAAAACGTTAAATGTAATGACATCAAAGACAACACTGCCTGAACAGAAATTCAAGCAGATTGGATTTGAAAGAGTTATGATTATCAAAAAAAAAAAAAAAAAAAAACAATCGGCACAAATCAGGTACGCTATTGTTACGGTTGCAATTAAACAATCGGTACTATCGCAACTGTCAAACAACGGTCAAGCATATTTCAAATTAAATATCAGTATTCAACTCGATATAGGTCAGATCAAGTTAAAAATAGGAATAAAAAACAAAAAAAATTGAAGTGTTTACCTGCTTTAAGTTATCTGGCAAATTAGAACGACCTGAATAACCTGGATTCATAGTAATGAATATTGCCATATTTGAATTTACTGACAATGTTTTTCCAACCAAGTCAACCTGAATGATACTGTTTGAATTTTTATTTAAAATATGGCGGAAACTCAAAACAAAATAAAAAAGTCAACAAATTACCTGCATTTGTCCGCCAGCTCGAACAGCTTCTTGAATGGTTTGAATCTGCTGACTAACAGCTGATAGCATACGTTCTTCAAGACGATTAAATTCGTCGAAACAACCCCATGCACCTACTTGACATAAACCTACTAGAATTCGTCCCATTGCCTAAAACATAAAGGGAGGCTCCTATTACTGAATGGAACAAAATTAAAATGAAGCTAGGTTATAATCATTAAAAAGATAAAGTAAAGCATGAAACGAGCCTAAAGTTGTTTGAGGTTTAGTTGGGTTTTGTTAACATAGTAGTTTCGCTTCTTAAATTTATTAGAATCTTAATTAAACCAAAAAATTAAATGAACCTGAAAATCGAATGTTTCATCACAATTGAATACGAGCACGAAACGACCAATTTTGTGACCCAGTGCTTTGACGCTCTCAGTTTTACCAGTACCGGCAGGTCCGAATGGGCTACCACCTAATCTGCAAACTCAGCATACTGAAACTTACGCAACACAAATTAGGAATACAAAGCTTCTGAAGTTTTACAAAACAGTTAACAGTTACAAAGTTACAAGCATTAGGATAGTACAAATATTAAGTTATTTTTGAAATCAGAAATATGTATTGAGAAAAATTTTTTTGCTTGCGACGTAATAATTTAATTAACAGACCTTGAATTTAAAGCCTGAGTCATTGTCAAGTAACAACGATCTGTTAAAGGAGTCTGAACAAGCTTTTCTTGCAGGCCCAAATATTCAAAACCATATGGAAAATAAGCATTAGCCATTTTCATGACACAACACGAATGAGGGTCCAATTTCCGAGGATCAAAATAGAAGCGCATACATCTGGACCAATAGAAGCTTGTGACAGAAACAACTTTATTTTGGATTAAACACCGACAAATATCTCTTTTGTGCACAAATTCAGTTATCTGAAAGGGATTACTTTAGAAAATAGCAATATTGACAAATTTGAAATTAAATAAGCCGAAATCAGACTGGAACCAAAATAACACTATTAATAATTTAAATGATGAAATATATACCAATGCTTCAATTTTCTTTCGTCGAATAGCAGGCTGTTCGCTCAGTACGCTATCTGCCAGTAGTGATAATGTCTTGTCTACAACATCTTCGACACTTTCTACAGTTTTTCCTTCAGCAAAATGTTTCTCAATGTTGGAACACCACCAAATATTAGCTGTTAGTTCAATTATTTGTGCCTGAAAAACGTACAGTAATTTTAATAACGAATTTAGTATTCCAAAAGTTCCTGAATTCGAAATATTATGTGGTAATACTGATAAAAACAAAAGATGATATTAACCGGAAATTGATCAAGCCAAGCCATGTACTCCTGTGATTCAATTGAATTCATATCAAATTTTGAAAATATCAACAACGACTGATTCAGCAGGTGCGCCAGTGTATTCCGCATTTCGCATTCAACCATACGCAACCAGTCGTTAATACGAGGATTCTCCTAATTGAAAAAAAGGTGTACTTCTTCAACAAAAAAAGAGGGCAAGAAGATGGATTTAAAATAAGTTTCAAAACCACATACTTTGACACTGACAGGTTTTATCAACCGTACTCTTTCTCCTTCGCGACTGCTCATGGCCGTTATGAGAGTATTATCCTCTTCCACATCGATTGCTGAGATACCAGCAAACATTTTCTTCAAATGTTTTTGTACACGTGTAATGTCCTTGCTGCAAGAGAATTTGGTCTAAACATAAATCCCGTAACACTTTGACATTATCATGAGACCTTCAAACAGTAAGAATGATGTGTTTTAAAATGTACCGTTCATAAGCAATTACCAAACTACAGTATGGTCAGACGAGTCATTTATGCCAACGTATCAATACAGATGACAATGCTATAAAAATGATTTGGAAAGTTGCATATTCAAAGACATACATACCTATTACCCATAATTTCGAGTAAATCTTCATCACCAACAAAATAAAATCGAGGGAACGAGTTTCGTTCACGCTCCAAATATTCACCCAAAGCCTTCTGAATCTTTCCAAGCATATCGGCCAGACGTTCCAAAAGGCGTTGTGCACCCTGCATATTCACTATGTCCAAGATTCGGGGCGTCGAAGTTACTTTCTTCATCAACGCCAAAAATTCAGTGGAAATACTGAAAAAAAAAAAAAAAAATGCAACGCAAAAGTAAAGCATTATAACGAGATGAACACACCATAATCCAAACCAATTATTACCTTGAAAATCTACTTGATTCCACAGGCAAAAGGGTATTAATATCAGCTGATACCGAAAATAATCCATCCAAGTACACCCATCGACGCTGCACATCAATCCAGACATCGAACAGTGCGCTTATTTTATTCAGCTTCTCTTCCCACGCCAACGCATCCTACAGAAAAGCGAGGCTCTGTGAATACAGTTTCTATTATGAAAACTGAATGAATTATACACCCTTCAACAACACATGCATTCAATGCATGCAAACCAGTAATACTAAACTACTTTTTAGTATTACTATGTTGATCAAAATTCGAAAGAAACTAACTTCCTCGAACTGTTTGTAATAGGGTGACAATTTCATAGCGGTAAGCGAATTCATATGCTCCTTCAATTTACTGAACAAATCGTCCCATCCGCGGATGAGTTTTGTTTTATTTTGGTAATTTACAAGATCAACTTCAAATGACTGCCAGTACTCGCGCACCTGTAGTCAACAAGGAAATGCCAAAACAGAAAGATTAATAATATATTAAAAGCAAAACCAAGAACTTAAAGACAAAATTAATGAAAAAAAGTACCTGTTTCAAGAATTCTTCCAGTGCGAGTTCACCTTGAGCTACTAGTAATACTTGCCTAATAGCTGATTCATAGCGCAGCAGATCAGCATCCCATACTTGTCCCAGTGTTAACTCTGATAAATTCCAAGAAACACGAAGTTCTTTCATTAATTGCTTCCAATGACGCTCTTTCAATGCATCGGATTTCAGTTCAACAACAATCATATTCATCTGTAAATATAAATTACAAGCATTAGGAAGTTGGTAACTCTACATCATTTAAATGTAATAAACTTTCTACCTTAGAATAATTATGAAGCATTCGCTTAGCATATTCATAAGAATCATAAGAACGATATTTGGCTGGCAACTGCTTTAGCTGAGCAAGGAGCTCATCTAAACTTTGACGTAGCTTGCGTGGTTGCACCGATAACCATGTTTTCTCTTTTAACTCGTCAACGGCATCGTACATAGGCATCAAAGACTGCCATACACCTACGAAAATTAATTATGACTTGTGATTTGGATTTCGTCCAAATAAAGGGAGATGATATAAAGTTCTTAAAAATGTTAAATGATCAAATAACTACAAGAATAATAATAAAACTACATCAACCTTTCAAATCTGAGAGTTCTTCCACAGCAATATCTAATTTTGCAGCATGAGTAGCAGTGAAAACTGGTTCAGCCATCTCTAAAGCTCCCTTTGCTTTCACCATATTCGCTCGATCTTCTTTCACCTTACTCAATTTCGCCTCGAAAGTTGCCAACGCAACCAATGCTTCACTGGGTCTTTGTGTCCCCTTCAAAAAACATTGCTCTTATGCAATTTGATTTTGCTTAAAACTCTTAAATTTATGTGAAAAATTTGCAACAAACCTGAACTGGTTTACACTTGTCCCAATCCGCAAGGACATCCTGCGTTCGTTTCTCCACCATTTCATCCTCTTCTTTAATTTTGGTCTGCAGATTAGCAACCTGAAATCATATCAATTGCCAATTACTAAGTGAAAGAAAATCAATCCAATAAAATGCAAGCCCATACACTATGTATCCTAATATATTGGATTTTGCTAAAGCCGAGAGGTACTAACACATATAAACCATTGTAAAAAAAAATCACACTGCTCGTCAATACTTACATATGATATCAATCAATTACATTACTTAAAAAATTGTTATTTCCACTTTTCTCCAAGTACGAAGAAAATTCATATTGCAGCTTTTAAATCGTAGGGCTGCAAGCGATCATGCGAATTTGCTGAAGCAAGCATTCACACGACTATGCTTTAAAATTACAACAACAGGATAATAACAACACAGCACATCAAAATACATCAGTCATCTGATGAGATGGTTCAAAAAAGCTAATTCACATGAATGAACATCGAAAAGAAAATGCAAACAAGTAGGTATGCGAACACAGAACATACCACTGTGCCGCAGCTCGGATTATTTAACTGCATCAACAAATTTTTGTAGATTTTTGAAAAAGACTATCTAGAAAACACGCAAAAAATTCAAATATAGTCACTAAGATCCAAAAGAAAATTAGTGAAAAAAGTGGTAGTAAATCAATAAAACTGTTCACTATCATAAAGAGAAGTGTAACATCACAAGAATGATACGTCGCATAAATCAGCAATTAAGAAACTTTGTCTAGAAATAACATACTTGTGCTTGAATAGCAGAATCCTTTCGTTCTAAAATATCGCTCAAAGCCGACCACTCACCATCAACATTTTCCGAATACAACCATGAATTCGGAAACTGGTAGCGTTGCTGTGTGAGCAAACGCTGTGCAGCTCGAAATTGTTCAACCTTTAAAAAAACTTTGGAAAATGCAGACAATCTACCAAGATTTAAATTTGGACGTAACTGTTGTTTGAGCAAAAAGCTGTTTCTTAGAATTCAAATTTTTAAGATAAACAGGAAAAACTAACTTTATCTTGACAAATTTTCGTCTTTTTCTTCAACTGCTGGACATATGTTATAAGCTGGATAGCGTCCGTTGTTGTACCACTATCAACGCTCTGCTCTTCCAGTTCATTACGCCATTTTGATATGTCAGAGAAGAATGTTTGCATTTCCTGACCTATATATTTACATTGATAATGCGATAAAAAAACCGAATTTGAGATCAAAATCTTATTTAATATAATCTATACATACCAACAGAGGAGCCGAATTTTTGCAAGATTTCACGATGCCAGTAATCGTATTTGAGAGAGACTTTTGATTGAACTTTAGTATAGTCAATAACCACTGGGAAAATCTCTTTTCTCGTTTCTTGGGTATCGAATGTTGCTCTTGACTTTCGAATTTCAATCAATGTTTTCATCCATTTCGATACGTCACTTCCAAGTCTTTCATATAAAACATCGGGTTGCAAGTCCCAAAGCGCCTAAAAATAGATGGTGCATGAAAAAACAGTATGCGATTACTTGATGAAAAAAATCTGCTTAAAAAAAATGGATTTCTGTATCTTTTCGCTCTAAAAAAGAGTACCTGATATCGTAGCCACTCGCCAACATAATCGGCCACTTCTTTCATAACTTTTTCAACTGTGTCATAAGCTTGCTCAATAATTTTCTGACCTTGTGGAAGATGTGCCAACACATCACGATAGGTAGCTTCGGTGCTATCCTTTGTGAGGGTTAACTAAAATGAAATTTCTAAAAAACTGCAGTAAACTCTACTCCAATTTTTAGTCTCACTTTCTTAAATCTAATTTTGTTATATTTGAAAATCTAACGCTTGCTACAATAAACCAATTTAATTCAGAGTGATTAAAAACGAACTGAAGACACATTAACCTGGAATCGCGTGCTAGAAATGCGTGGTTGGTTTGTGATTACAGATTGCCAAGCAAATAGCTGGTCCAGTAGGTGAGCTCGAGCTTGTTCAATACTTGGACTAACATACATCACTTGTGATGTAACCCGCATTTCCAAAACGATTGGTTGAAGGACAGGTAAAGTACCTTTTTCATCACTTTCATCTTCGAACTCATCATTGGCAAGTACAACAGTCCAAAGGTGAATTGCTTCTTCAACTCGAGATGCCAATTTCTTAGCAATCTGAATACAAAGAGTCTGCATTTCAACATACCACAAAGAAAAATATAACACTTGGAACTTTATAAACCTTTGGAATTCTTTGGTAAATAAAAAAGCAGCGTTAGTCAAAAATTCAAGATAAATACCTTTGCATCTATCGAGTTAACCCAATAGTGCAAATTAGAGAAATTGCCCAAAGATAGTTGATCAACTGCTTTTTGTATCGAATCAAGCAAAGTACCAATTGTTACCGATGTGTAATGACATGTATCCAGAGCGGCAAGGTCAACCTGAAATTTTGATAAGTCACATGCAAAAAAGATCTAATAAAATTTTATGGTAGCACAACATTCTGTAAAAGAGCGGTAGATACCTCAATCCTGTCAAGAAGTATATCCAGTTCTTCTACTTTTTCTTGAAAATTGTTAATTGAGGATGAAAGCTTGACAACATAAGGGTCCATTTTGTACGATTCCCACGTAAGTGAATTACCCTGGAAATAATACTCCGGCAAATTTTCTCAAACATTTATATTAGTTTTTGCTCCCTGAGAAAGCAAGAAGGCAATTGTTACAACGAAATAACTTGACAAAAAACATACTGACCTCAGCTAACTGTCCTTGTATATCTTTCTTGTAAGCTACAATCAACATATTCACTCCAGGCTTATTTGCTATTCGTTCATTTATTGAATCATAAGTGCGAATAGATTCCAGTAATGAAATTGCAAATGGATATAAAAGATTCGCCTGATGGGCTGTATTAACGATCTTCAACGGGATCCGAAAACCCATATGTTTCATATTCCGCACCTAAATCAAGAAATATAATCTATTCGCGAAATTTCTTTCTATTTACGACAGAATTATTGCCAGCCGAATTTTAGATTTGAACATTACAGCACATTTTAGCATTCATAATACTTCCTTTCCAAAAATTCAGTGTTTCAACAAGTAAAGTCACCTCTTTGAACAAAGTAACGACATCACTCGAGAAATTCACTTTCAAATTCAAAGCAATTTTCCCATCTTTCTGACGTTTTTCAATGATGAAAATTCGTCCAGTCAAGGAAATATTTTTAGCCTGCACACGTGCAACCCAATCATCGAAAATATGCTGTGTGTTCAGCTTCTGTCGGAAATTATCACCTTCTAGCTTTAGCTGTCGACCTAGAATAACATAATATTCATATAAAGATACGATTAAAACAAGAAAACGAAAAAGTTGAAGAATTGCGAACCTTCGACATGGTTTTCCCATCCCCGGCCTAAAACATCTTCAATGCGTTTCATATACTGTGTCAATTTACTATCGATCTGACGAATCCAAAGAATCGATGCAGCAACGGGAGGTATATCAATAGCCCGCAATATTCTTGCATTATCTGCTTCATTGAAATTTTTAAATCTAGTCTGAAAATATCCTCCTTACTAAGTTAGATACTTTGCACGTTCATCATTTTATTGCCCAGGAATTGAGAAAACTCATACCTGCAATTTATCTATATCCTCTTTTACTCTCTGTATCAGTTGTGTCTGATACTCCCGTATAGCACCACGGATATGTGGTCGAACAAAAAGAGCATTGAATCGTTGGAAAATCATAAACATTTCATCAGCATTTCTAGCACCACCCAACTGATCCCGTAATTTCGCAGTAATTTGAGTTTCTACACGATCAATCTGGTCTTCATATCTAAAAAAAATACCTCCGTAAATTCAGACTATCAAAAAATGTATCAAAACATATTCTTATTTCATTTGCGTGAAAAATTAAGCTAATCAACATGAAAACATTACGATGTATACCAACCTACGTATAGCAGCTTCCCATGCGATAGTACCATCATTGCTCACATCCAAACAATCAACCTCCTTAACATTTTCATACGCTGTATTCACTTGTTCGATAGCGCTTAACTCTGGAGCATTTAAGGTCGATGTTTTTTCAACATCCGAATCAGATCGCTTCTCTCCTTTCTGCCCTACTGGCCTCAACACCCGTGATATAACTGTACGTAACTGCTCATGCTGTCTAAAATGTTAGCACTGACATTCATTTTTCACATTGTATAGCATGGTTATATTTATTCACTACAATGAGAAGATATTCATAAAATATTAATATATAAAAATACCATTCATAAAGTTTCTCAACGACAAAAACAGTAAAATTAACAAGAAAACAGTTATATACGACCACATAATAACCAAAGCTAACCGACGAAACTGCCGCATTTGATCAAGACGGCTTTCTAATTTTTTGTGCTGAGGATTGAGTCTCCATGTTAACTTGAGCTGTTCATCACGCTTTTTCTTCGACAAATCACGCATTAAAGTTGCTAGTTTATCATATTCATCATTCCATGTAGAAAAAATAGCAAAACATTGAGCCATTAAATTATCAAAATCTCCTAACGGAATGTTCATCAGTCGTCTAGTACCAAGCGCCTGAAATTTTAATGGATCCAGCGGAGTTTAATAACCGAGTGTAGGAATGAAATGATTTATACTTATGCGCTTCTACTTTTCTAGTGTTAAACCTTGAGACGTTCAATATGCAGTAAATAACAATAACCTTCAACATTTGGGTAGAAACATCCTTTGAAATGGCTTCCACAAAGCGTAGCGCTCGAGCAATTGGATATTTTGTATTACGTAATTTTCTCATATGTGTAAATATATTAGCTAAAGCATTTTTAATGCCATTCATATCTGTTGCCGCCATTAATTCATTTAAAGGCAAATCCTTCATCAGCACATTGTAATCATTCACCATTGCTAACGTCTGTTTAAGGCCTGCATTAAAATCAAAAATAATTTCATTCGTATTTTATATAAAAATAATTTACAGCAGAATTATATATAATAAACCCTTTGTTGTCTATCACTAATGAGACACATTTTTCATACGCATAACAACCTGTGTCGGCATCAAATGATACTGTTGCGTGAAATCGCTTGCCGCATTTCAAAGCTTCTAACGTCAAAGTTACTTCATCTGATTCTCTCTTCTGTGCAATCTTTTGCAGAGCTCTTTCCAAATTCAGCCAAAACGTCATTTCTTGCAATGAAGTTCCTGAGCCCGCATCGCGATCCAGCTTTGTCACCTTAATACGGACAATATTAGAAGATGAAATGAGAACATACGTTTCAAAGAAACGCATAAAATATAACACCTAACTTATAAAAAAAGAATACATGCCTTCTGAATTTCTTTGACCCATCGATTGACGCCTTTCTGTAAAGCATTCAAAAAAACTGAACTTTCGACCAGATTGCCTAGATCGGTTACTCGAGCTTTATGTCCTTTTTCAGCAGCTTGCTGAATAGTATTTTGAATCACTGGATGGACAGTCAAATTTATCTCTGGTATGTCTATATTCTGCTGCATGTGGAGTAATGCCACTTCCACCTGAAAATAATATACTCAAAGTACGCTATTATTCAACTTTTTCAAAATACGCTGGAAACAAAAGTTTTTGAAACATATACCTCACTCAGATGTTTTTCAACCGACAATGCAAGCTTGTCACCATCTCGTTCGCCCCGACCATAATCAACTAAAGACTTGAAAAGTGGCGTTCCAATGCGTCCAAAAATCGACAGAAGTACATCATAAGAATTACCTTCTGGTATTCTGCAGTATTCATGAATTCATAGGTTCAAAATACACAAAGTAGTTGTAAACAATATGACGAAACTTTTTAAGCAGAACGCTTTAAAATATGAGAAATCTGACCAACCTTACAACATATAATTGATCTTCAACTGGTTTGTCAACTTCAACACAAGTACCACTTTTTAACAGCAGTAACGATGTTGTTCGTTCGGTTCGTTTAACCGTTTCATTAGAAATGCGAAATACTGAAGTAACATCCTCAACAGCATCATCTGGATTTGTATCTAAATCTGAATTCATACAAACCGGAAGACGACACATTAATCAAACACTAAAATTTGCAGCTTTCAGAATCTTCGTGGGGAAAAATGTATACAATAAGCTGCGGATACTTCTTCAGTTCCCTACCGGAAAGTGATGGATCATTTCATAACAACATGAGATCAAAATTTCCGTACAAAGGGAACTTTCTCTTAATCGTTTGTTCTGAAAAGTTCTTCACAAACCTCTCGTAACGATCCGATCGACAACTAGCATCGGTACTTGTGGATCACTAATGAACTTTTGCACACATTCCACATTTCCGCTCTGTGAGAAAGCTTCTTCTAATGCCGCAGCCCCTGCGCCAATGAATTCATGTTTTACATAGTCCAATAGCGTGGGAATATCAACTAATGCCACCTAAATTAGAAATTTTAATGGTTAAACTTATCGAAGAACGCATGAAATAGTTCAATTTGTCCCCTCAACAAGTCTACTCAACCATCTTCTTTTTTGAATTGTACATATGAAACTCCCATTCTCCGTTTTCCGTTTCCACAGCGAAATAACCGTTTTTCGAAAGAAATCATCCTCTATAGTAATTTTAATTTCTCAATATTTTTATGCATTCTTTTTATCTCTTAGGTTCAAATTCCTTCGAGCATTTTTTTCACCGATTCGTTTGTGCTTTAAGAGTGTTCCGATGCACAGTTCAGCGTGAGCCGAGACCAAACTGCTACCCAGGGAATGTAAGCAGAAAATGTTTGTTAAGGATAGAAGTCCTCCAAAGGAATACTTTTTACATGACATGCATTTGCACTTTCATTGAGGACTCTACAACATTGATTACAGTTAGTTCATCACCGGTCATTCATTCACATGCTTTGATGGTCAGTCCATGCGAATGAGATATCCTTTATATCATGTTCATAACCCGGTACCTTACCTCGTACAAAAAACTGATTTTATATTGAACATATAGTATGCAACTAACGAAACCCCCGAAGCAAAAAGAGACCCGCGGCAAATTAGTGGATTATGTGGTAAGGTGAAAGAATGTGGACAGCGTCTAATACATAAGTAATTCATGAAAAAGTATGGACGAACTTCGCCAGCAGCAGGTGTTGTGGTTGCAACCGTTGACTTATCACTTTCAGAATCCGTCATCCGGCTAAACCATTCCCTAAAATGTACAATTTAAAGTTTCAATTTCTTGACATTACAAAGCGATAATTCATTTAGTACATGAAATCGAACATAACACTTTACTATGAAACTTCTCCAAGTGATTCCGTATTTCAAAACTTGATAGTCTGGAGCCAGTGCTCCACAACAATTTTTCCCTTCACCACTTTCCTTACCACTACAGCAGATAAAAACCGGTACAGATTCCTTGATCATAGACCGGCAATTCGTTAGTCTAGTGCTTTATTATACAATCTCCTCTTCTGAAAGACGAGACTTTATAAGATTCCTGCAACCCAATCCACTATGATTTTGAATTGATCAAATAATAACGACGACACAGAGATTGTGAAGGCAGCTGACAAAACAGCACCAGCACACTCATCTCATCAATGGTTCGTTTATACAACACCAACATGTGCTGCTGTAAATGAGAGGCTTACAATTTTTTGTCTTGAAAAAATAGATGAGAGATGGGAAGAGAAAGGAAGTGCATAGTGTCATCCTACTCTCTCTTCCTAAATTATTCTCAAGAGTCAAATTTTACTAAGCTGTCACTTCCTCTGCGAATGCTGCACTACAACCCATATCTGTAACAGACTGATTAATGATTTGCTGTTTAAATTAAATGAACAAAATAAAACTACCAGACCAAATAAAAGAAGGACAAGAGAGATATGAGCAATGCCTAACAATTGTCTGTCTTTCTCATTCTTTCTCTATTCACCAAATATCTCAGAGAAGTAAAATCAGCAAAGAAATATCTTAAAGAAGACTAGCTGGGCTTATAATAAAAAAAACATTATGGTAGTGAGCAATTGATGTATCACAAGGAATGCATCACATATCCTTTGACACCATCAACCCATCTGTTGTCCCACTTACAAGGCAGTGTTCAATCATGGGCGGTCTTCAGTTTCTCATACTGATCAGAGAGCACTTCGGTCATTAAAATGAGACTGACAAAGGTCACAATTTGAGATCCCTGAACTGGAATAAGGATAAACCGTTGTTAGACGTGAAGGAGAGTGTTGTATAACGAAGGTTAAGGAAAGCTAACAAATAGTTGTACTTTTCAACCTTGACAAAGGATATGAGTAAAGGCGTAAAAGATGGCGGGAATGGTTAAATAGCCGATGATGAGTCATGGCTAAAGGAAGATTCAAAAGATATTTTATTAGTAATACGATTAATTCGGTTTGAAATCTAACAAAATTGTTGTATTGTTATAGAATTAAGCTAAAAAGATTAGACGAAATGGAATAGAAAAGCGGAGGGAAAAGAAATGAAAGAAACAAATGGGAAGTAAGAAATGGAATTGGATAATGAATATTAGAGGAAGGAAGATTATCATGCGATTTATCATTCCTTTCATGCCTTATCACTGAAGTGATAAGATGATGTTGAAATTGATATCAATGAAGTGCAACACTACTTACTTCAGCAATTTGCAGAGATGGATGAGGATGATGAATTTATGGATGACGATGACTTTGGAGAAGCCTCTGCATCAGCATTAACAGATGGTGGCAAGAAATGTACTATTTTCCTTATTGATGCATCACCCAAAATGTTCGAGAAATACGAGAATGATGATTCAGATAACGACTGTGCATTTCGAAGAGCTTTAAAAGTATCTTCTTATGTCTACAGCATTGATCATACTTTTTTACTACGCCTAATATTATCCATCATTTATTAAGCCTTCGTAATATGCTACTCAGTAGTGACTCTTTCAGATTATGCGTTTACAAATGATAAACAAAGCGGTAACTTCAACATTCGGAGAGTATACTTGTTGCATCTTCCTAAACACTGTAATTTTTTCAACATTGATCATAATATTTGTCAACGTAGAGTTTCCTATGATAACCACACCTTTCAAAATCCATTCCAAACGTCATCAAGACGTGACGATGGAATGTTTTTGGAATGATATGCTTTAGAAATAAGTAGAAGATTTTTTTGAATAACTGAAAAGCAGTATGAAAAAAGAAAAAAAAACGAGAGCTGAAAAGATGCTTAAAGTGTGTACTTTAAAATACACTTTTTGCTTTATTCTTTTAGAATAAAATTTTCAGTGACTTATAGATTCAGCACGAACTAAAAAGATATCATTCTCCTAAAACATTTAAAAACATGTGATAGGTCGTCAAACTCAGAACCTAGAAGTACTTTTGAGCAATAGGAGTGTTTTCAGCAAATCAAGTCGCATTCAATTGACCATGTATACATTATGCAAGAAGTCGAAGAAGTATCAGCTGAACGAATCAAAGAATTAGATCAGTTACTGAAATCAGGTATCTTTTTTCATTGGTTTTATTACGAAAATTCCCTGTATAATTTTTTATCCATTTTAGAATCATATTTGATCCTTAGAACAGAGTCTAATGTTTAACTATTAGTAGTACATTGTCTTTTTTTAATTCAACTTATTTCACTTTCATTTAGCTTTATAATAGTTTTCTAATTCGGTTCCTTAATTTGTAATTGGTTTTCTAATTCCCAATGTTGGAAGTTTAAATTCAAATTTATTTGTAGAGAATATATTGTCAGCTTTCAAGGAGATATATGGTGGACATGGTCGTTGTGATTATAGCGAAGTACTGTTTTTATGCATCAAAAGAGTAACTTCTCGGACGTAGGTTTCTCTGATTCTCTTCAAAGTTGTTAGTTTAAATTTTTAGCGTTGATTTTGCCTACAAGCTTCTGAAAAATTTAACATTGATCATTTTTTATATTTTAGTCATGTGTCAAATTGCAGACCTTATTTCCGAAAACGAACAGTTTATCTGTTTACCAACGAAACGAATCTGTTTGGTACAAATAATCAGCATCGTATCTCCGCTTGCAAAAATGCCGATGACCTTCGCAGTCATGATGCAGAGCTTTCAATCTATCCACTTACTGCTGAAGGCGATACATTTGTATTCAATGTTTTGGTAAGTTTCGATGATATTGAATACAAAAAAATTTGTTGAACATTGTTGGTATCGCTGTTGTTTGACTTTCTGTGCTGTGGCTATTTTTGCTTGACTTTTTAGAAGTTTTTTCTTGCTATTATGTTTATTTCAGGAACAACTGGATCCTAATGTTGAAAAAAATCTCGAAAATATCAGCGAACTGGAAAAAGAGTTCATTTTAAACAATTTTTGCAATAAATTTCTACATTTATTTATATTTGCTTCTCTTTCCATGATTATTTAATAAAGACTTTGAAACAAGTAAATTGCTTCCATGTTAACTTATCTGTTTTGTAGCATACCACGAAAGCAGTACGCACGTCGAAATATAGCAGGCATGGATTTCGAACTCGGAAATGGACTGAAATTTTCAGTTGGAATGTTTGTGTTGTTCTCCTTCATATTCGATTATTTTATGATTATTTATGATGCATTTGCTAAAATGGTAACTTTTCAGCTACTCCTTACTACGCTCAGAGAAGATTCCTCAGCCTGCGATTCTAAATGCCGAAAAAAATGAAATTATGCAGCGGTCACATATATATGTAAATAAAGAGGTTTGTAATTTAGACCCTTCCAAAACTTTTCTTTGACTTAATAAAGTTGTGGTAGCTTGAATTACAATTTCTTCCCAGTGTTCTCTTTAAATACAAAGAAAATTCATTTCCAAGGTTTTCCAATCATATTTTGAATAATTCTTTCTTGTTAAGACTGATGAGGAAATACCAATACTTGATAACGAAATTATTCGAAAACGACAAATTGGAGGTGAAGTTATTAATCTATCCGCAGATGAGATCGAAAATTTGCGAAGGTTGACACCGCCAGGTTTTAAATTTTTCTACTTCCTTTATCATTTTTCAAGCAATAGGAAAAGATGGTTAAAATCGGTTATTTTTAAAGCGGACGTTTTTGTTAACAGTATTTTGATACACTGTTGTATGGTTTCGATCATTCCACTTCTTGAAGGAAAGAGTTGGTAGCAATTATTTGTTTATTCCTTAGCATTCTTCAGTTTTCGTTTTATGATTGAAATATCATTTACAGGTATATTGTTGCTCGGATTTAAACCTCTTTCTTACCTTAAAATCACACATCACGTTCGAAGCTCACAGTTTGTTTATCCCCTTGAAAAGGTAAATAAATGTTCATCTTTTACATTCACTGAATAGGAAGATTTAATGAGTGGTTTGAAAAATCTGATAAAAATGCGTTACAAAAAAATACAATAGTTGTGGAATTTAGTTTTCGGCGTAGTCCTCACAAAAAAATTGATTTAAATCTGATTGAGATGAAGAAATTTGACCAGGGATCTTGACTAAAGCGAAAAGTATTTTGTTTGATTCTGGTTCCAGGATATTTTGGGTTCTGTTCGAATGTACCGTACTCTTTATGAAGTTTGCATGAAGCAGAAGAAAATGATTATTTGTCGATATACCCAAAAAGCTAATGTTCCGCCAAAACTTGTCGCTTTAGTGCCACAGACGTACATTACTGAGGATAGTTCAAAGGTTTTTTTATGCTCATGCATGGAAACCTGCGTCTTCCTTTACTTAGTCTTTCTTAAAAGAAATTAATTTCCATACGCTTGCTGTAATCGGTATATATTTAGGGCGAGTTCACCTCAAAATTTTGTTATCCTGGGTTTCATCTGGTGTATTTACCATTTACAGAAGATAAACGTGATCTCAGCGAACAGATGACTCATCCGGACGGTGAATGGCCAGCTGGTGAGTATTTTATACTTTTTGATTGGAGTTGTATTTGATTAGTTCCGGTTAAAGTCATGTTTGTAAACAATGTGAAAGAATACATAAGCAATAGAAAAACATGATGACTACTCAGGATTTGAAATGTGTAGGTTACGAAAGTTTTAGTTTTTACGAGAGTAATATGATCAATTTCTAGCGTCAGAAGAACAGATTGAAGCGGCAAAAAAATTGGTTAAAAAGCTCACAACTAGTTATTTCCCCGAAAAATTTTATAATCCAGGTTAGTCAATTCGTGTTTTTTCCATTATTTTGACAAAAAAAAAGACACCAAGTTGTTTGTGGGGAATATCATTTTAAACATACCAGTATTATTTTTCCTTCAAAATATTCAAAGCATCATATCCGTTACTTTCCAGTATTGCAGAAGCATTACAAAGTAATTGAAGCTTTGGCTCTGGATTATGATGAAGTACCGGAAGTTCAAGATCAGATTCGTATGTTTTTTGTATTTATAAATTTATTAAAATGAACGATAAAACGATTAGTATCGCAAGCCTTGTCTATAGACTAACGTGCTTGGCCGTGTCTTTGCAGTTACTCAACAAGCAAATAATTCATTGAGCTGAGTGTGAGATAGGTATAAAGTTTTTTAGAAAATATTTTGATGCTCTAGTAACAGTGCTATAAACAGTTGACTTATTGCATAGAGCATTATTAGAACACTAGGAAACTTAAACTGACCAACTTTAGTCCAGTGAATTGATGTCAGTATTCATGTAATATTCTAGGATATTTTAGAACTCTGTTGTAAAAAATTAATAGTCTAGAGCCATATTTTGTGTATGATGATTTCCGAAAACGAGTGGAAAAGGAATTGGACGAATTTCGTTCCTGCTTACTTCCTGATAGTTGTAATTCGGAGCAGAAATGCAGTAAGAAAGCGAAGAAAACTGGCGAGATAAGTTAGTTTTAAAGGATTTATATGTTGGATCTAACTCTTTGTCTTGCATTTCCACATTTCTGCTTGCAGCCGCTTCCATTTATCTTTGTTCCGAAATTTTTTCGCTTTAGTGGTGAAGATGTTTTTTGTAAAAAAGAAAATGTCTAAGGTCACTAGCAAAATTTTCAAATAATTATTTATTTACTAAACAGGTAGCACGCGGGATACAAAGAAGAAGAAAATGACGGACGAAAGCTTGTTGTATTTGGCGAACAATCACTTGGTAAATTAAAATACTAGTTTTGTTTGATATATGGTTCGCCCAAAAATTATTTCAAATGTAACAAATGTTTTTTTGTGATTTAATTAATGTTGTTTAGAAATAACTATTTACACTTGTTTTTTCTAAACATTACAAAATTCAGCTGGAAAAAATGACGGTGGTGGAGCTAAAAAAGAAAGCAACAGAAGAGCTTATTCCCGTGAAATCATATGCCAAAAAGGTGGATATCATTGATGCAATCGAGAAATACTACAAAAACCTGTGAATTCTATCTTATCATTAACGATGTGTCTATAAATCTGATTGGCTTAATTGTTGCTGGATTCAGAAAAAAACGTATCCTGGTTGTGGAATCGAACTTTTTAGAAATTACCTTAAACAGTTCACCTCTATTTTCAAATGTGTTTAGATCAGGATAATTATTCAGTAATCTTTTCTATATGTAGATCTTGTTTTGAGTTCCATAGTTTTAGTTTTTGAATTGTCGATTAGCAATAGATTAGATTTCTCTTCAGTTCTGATAACTCCTTCACTGTTTACTTGTACAGCTTTTCTCTTTCTGATCAGATAATGACATGTGAAAGGTAATGCATTGCGTAGACGAATAGTTTATGTGAACAGTACTGATCAAAATAAAAAGTTGAGAAATGAATCCAACAATTTAATTAAATTCTAACAATGCTGTGTTTATCCGAAAATGTACTTTTCAAGTAGTTGTGACATACAACAAAAAGTAGCAGATAAATTATCAATGTTTCTGGCGATCAAACTTCTCTAGTTCTTTTGTAGAAAGCTATTTGCGATCCTTTTGAATTTCTCGTCTGAAATATTCTTGACAAGATATTAGAGTCAATGATTTGATCGTACAAGCGGATACATAATTCCAAATACCCGAAAATATTCTCGTGGAAAGTGAGTTTCAGAACATTTGATTTGACACAAAGCATGAGTTACAGAAGATCTTACACTGACATTCCTCAGCACTCAAGACATCACCACAAATTATAAATTTTATAAAAAAGCTCACTGCTGATAATTTTGGCGGTGTGAGGGAATGTTACTTTCAGTTCTTCCTTTGTTTCTTCACTGAGCGCTTGATATTTGTTGATAACATCTCGAGCTGCTTGCTTAATTTTTTCCATATCAAGCTTTTGCCCATCTTCAGGTCGCAGTGATCGTGCCTTGGCGATTACCTTAAATTTTGATCATTTTAATGTCACATTCATAAATTAAGATTTTTTAATTAATAAGCCTCATTCTACTACAAGATCTGATTGGTTATTTCCACGTTAAATGGAAACTTTGATTTTGAAATATGATTTAAAAGAAATGATGAAAACAAATGTTAGATGAAACTAATGAAATAAACTCAACAAAATTCAGTACAACATGAAAGTAGGAATGGAATTGATTGCATTACTTTTTTTTTTTTTTTGTTTGATTAATTAATATTCCTGAAGCAACAGGAAATTTGAACTATTGAAGTGAATGTTAAGAAGTGAATTGGAATCGAGCTTTGGTATAAAATGAAAAGAGGAAGTCGGAGTGAGAAAAGTAAAAAACATTTGGTATTTGTGGTGGGAAAATGTATGAGTACCTCATCGACAAATGCTTTAGCGTCTGGCTTTAAGCTGTCAATTTTTGCTTTCACGAAATTTCGTAGTTCCACCGCTTTTTTGTAGAGTTTATCGGATTTGTCTTTGAGCGCTTCCAGTGCAGCATCTTCATTTGCAAACGTTGCATGTTTGCTTGCTAATTCACGAAGAATCTGCTTGTCATCCGGTGTCAGATCCTTGTAGAAATTCTTCACTTCTTCCGGTATAAATTCTGCAAATATTACAAACTTTATTTAGTGACTTTATTCAATTAAATTTTTTTGTTACAAGGAAAGTCGAAAGTTTATAAACTTTCCCTTTCAATATGATTACTTTAAGCAATCCATCATATAACAAACTTTATGAATTTAGAGAATGGAATTACTTACCAATATGAAAGTATTTTACAGGTCTTAATTATGTCTAATTGAAATAAGTCTACGAATTTTTATAAAATGTGGAATTTGCGAAATTTATGGGTTCTTAATTAATTGTAAAGAAAAGAATATAAAGTATATAAAAAGATTTTGTGGATCTTATTAATCTTTATACTCTTTACCTTTATTTATACTCTATATTTCACATACCTTTATACTCATCCGGAATATTACTCATAGAAAAAGGAATAACATTTGCCATAGTGGTACCAATTAGTGTCAGCAAAATCAATTGGTGATACATTTTAATTATCCACGAAAGTTTTTTGACTGCCTGCAGATTATAGTAACTCAGATGACAAATTCAATATTATAAGGCCAATGGAAAAGTGTAACTCATACAAATTAAATTTCTCCTAATGACGTTTTTGGAAAAGTTTAGCGCTTTAATACTAACTTTATAAGAGGGGACAGTATTCTTTTTTCTCTATTTATAGAGAAGTAAGTGAATAAAGGAGGAGGGAAATATGGATAGATATAAGTTCAAATTTAGTGATTTCATTCTATGATGTATTATCCATTTCTATACATTGGCAGTAACAAGTCAGGAAAGAGCCTAGGCTTCGGACCTGAAAAGTTATATTTATGGGGACTCTCTAAAATCATAAAGTTATGGCTTTAGTAGCAAAGATTTTAGATATTAATGTCACATTTATGTATTTTTTAAATTTTACCAAAATGATGATCCTAATTATTGGTCATCATTTTGGTAACAATCGATTCGCATGAATATGAGGTAACAGTAAAATGATATTGAGAAATATGGGAGTATTTAATTACAGTTTCATCAAGTTGTCACTGTAAATTCATTTATTCGATAAAAAGATTGTTAGACAAGTCGAAGGGAAATGGCGTATTTCGCATGAATATCACATTCAACAAATTTTTACTCGAAATAGCAACATGGCAAATAAGCACTTAACTTTCTTCTCCCTGCGTATTTAAGCTTTCTGTATCTAAAAAAAAAATGGCTCTGCAATCAAAAATAACATAGTTGTTGGTAATAGAATTCATTTCATAGCGTCGTAAGGTACCATAAAACTGGCACTACTAATTTATAGCATTCAGCTATCTCTACAGTAACAAACATTTGCATTCCCTGAGTTGTTGATAGAAATTGTTTGCCATAAAAAATGAGGAATGGGGCGATAAGAGTGATGAATTATTAGCTGTATTAGCTTGCATATAATAACTATGACGTGATTTCCCGTGCAATAGCTTGATTTAATCTAATAGCAATTTGACTGATTGAAGTGATGCACAGATCGAAATCTCCGCTCATACAAACATTCCATTAGAATTCTTTTTTTCTCTATAAATTTTTGACAATAACTTTATCAAGTTGAAGAAAAACTTAACAGAGAAAAAAAAAAAGACGAAAACAATGATGTGCTGGAGTGAGAAACCAATATCCTGCAGAAATTTTTTCATATCAGGCCGGATTGAAGTATTATTTAAAAGCAAACTGAACCTCAAACCCGAATGTTTCACAGTTGCAAATGCAAACAGAATGAGAGGATTCATCAGGAATTTCTTATGATATAGAAATGATAAAGCTGATGTGAGGTGATGATGATTTCATATTATTATATCGCAACTGTTGTCAATGTCGTAATTCTATTATGAACGTTTCAAGCTCATATGAATTTCAATTGAAAAGCAAAAAATTGGCCCAAAATTTGATAATTAAATGCTTTCTAAAATTCATGACTTTTTGCAAATAAAGCTGGCTTGAGTGCACCAGTATTAAATCGAAATTGCAAATGCTAATTTTGTAATTAATTTAGAGATGATATGATAGAAAGAAGAGACATCGTATTGATATACTTATAAAAAGGAAGAGGAAGATTGCAGTGGTAGTAATAAGAGTAATTGAAACAAACTAGATATGAGGAGCTAATTCTTCAGAGGAGTGGAGTCATCCTGCACACTTTATATCAGTACGTAAGCTTCAAAGTTAGAGGTTAATTGAGATGGGGAGGAGGCTAAACTGCATCCTTTCAACAATGGTATCCATCAATCTAATCCATTGAAAGTTTCAGATGTTGCCGAACAGCTGTTGTCTGTATGAAGTATCTTTCATTTAGCAGTAAAAATCAGAGTTCAGCAAAATTTTGTGAAAAAAGATAATCATACATTTTAAAGTAGCCTTTGACTTTATAACACTTCGTAGCACATTCTTGCCTGGGACAAGGGAGAAGCGGAAAGATCAACGAACAATGGTCTAACGAAAAGATTGGCTAATTTGATTTCATAATATCATTTGTGAATGGATTCAGTTAAATTTTCCTAGGAAAGAAAGATCATCCTATTATCCCAGTCAGCTTATAATTAACAGAAAAAACTTTCGATGGGTTTGAAATTTTTGAATTGAACTGGATTCAAGGAACTTAACTAACTAAAAAATGTGAAAACAAATTTCACATGTATTTTAACTTCATTCGATTGTATCCCTTCCTCCCAAAACATTTCTGTCTGAAATTCTCATTTCAATGCCCGCATTTTTTCTTACACCAAAGAAATTATCCCTTACAATTAAAGCGTCTAACAAAAAGTAGTAACTATAAACTAATCAGATCACTTGCAAACAGAAAAACGATCAATCAACGAACGATTCACAGAACTGCTAACTCGCTTCTTTCACTAGATCTAATCTCCTCCACAACATACAACTTTCTAATAATCTTGACAACCTGAAAAGGTCGCTTTTTTTCGAATTCTCTTGAGTTTTTGAATGGATTCAGAATACATGCAGTGTAAGTCTGCAAACAGACTCTCAAAAACAGCTTTATTGGATATGTTGAACAAGAATTAGCAAATCAAATCACATTACTAAGAAGCAAATACATCCATTATCGGAAAAATGTGAAATCTATATAACCGAGATTGCGTATAGGCTCATTAAATTATTCACAACACTAAATCTGGTAACTTTTGAAATATTTAGGATTTTGAGCAAACAAGAATGAAGATGAAAAATTAAGTACCTTTCTCTCTGAAAAATTCTTTGGAAATGGCGATTATATGTAACGAGGACAAATATTAACTGGATTTTGCATATGAATCTTTGAAATATAATCACTCAATAATTTTAATGTTTCTTTAAACGAAATCTTTTACAAACTGAATAAATACAATAGAACAACAAAACATCAACACCAATTTTTAATAGTTTTGTACCCAGATAACCAGCAGGATTGGTCATGAAAAAAGAAAGAAAAGCAATTTGAACAAAGAAATCAAATTTTATTTACATTATAACGGTAAAGAGAACAGAAATCCTCAAGAAATTAAAAATTTCTTACAGCGAATGTCATTTTGATTCCTGTTTTCACATACTGGCGATAGATTTAGTTGTTTAGCAACTTTACATTGGCTGTCCAATCTTTTTGAATATTTCAACCAATGCAGTGTACGTTCCTGTCACTAAACCAATTAGTGCAAAAAATAATAAGGTTAAATCGATTATCCAAACCTTAAGCACTAATTTACCTCGGGAATGTGAGACCTGAAACGCTGAAATTTATTCTAGTCAAAATTTTAAATTTACTAAACATAATACAAATATGACTTCCCCAAATTATTGTAAACTATCGGCTAATACAGAAACTTACCACCCATGACTGTTTTTCGAGACAAGGCATGAACAACTTCTTGGAGTCTAGTTTTCTAACAAGTTTTGAACTTAATTTTAAAAAGTTAATTTTAAAAAATTACTAAGAGATCGATAAAAGGTGGGAAGAGCAGGGCCATCGAAGATCCTGAGAATGCTCCAATAAATGAGATAAACAAGGCAAGATGTGGAATGAGTTCTGCAACTGCACCTAAAAAGAGAAACAAATTATCACTCCATGCTAAAACCTACGTGGAAACATAATACTTTTATTTCGAAATAGAAATCAGTCAATTCATAATTCAAAGATTTTCGCAAGAAATTTATTTGATGAAGTATAAAGACTCAAAGCTATGTATATATGAAAAGAATCAAGAATAAGCTGACATGTTAACAGAACAATTCCATATCGAGCGAAGTAAATGTATGCTGACTGATTTTCAACTGGGATTTTTCTAGTCATCCATTTTTCGATTCGTTCCATTGGAATGAAAAATTGTAAGGGGTACGACACCATTACACATATCGAAAAAATGAGCTTAATGCTTTGATATATTCTGAAAACGAAAATAAGATTTTCAAAAAACTTCTTAAGTAAACAGTGCAGTGAATATCATCGGAGACTCACAAGAAATTTAATCTGCTTACATTTATAATCTCAAAGATTTAAGAAAGTTAAAAAACTAACGGGTCATGTGGAACATTCAAAGTGATGGTATCGCTAACTTCATTACCAACAGCAAGATAACCGTAAAACCCCATCATTGCGAATATAGTCATCACAACCAAACATGAACAATTCAAAACTCCGTTCCACTTAATGAAAAGTTGTGGTTGACTCATACGATTTTCCACCGGTAAAACCTATTAATAGCGGAATATTCACATCTCAACTTGTCAAAACACCTATCTTCTCATACTTCCTCATATATTTTCTCTTTCCATATCATAAGAATTCAAAAATCACATGGCAAAACATTTTAAGATCTGTTTTAGTGAAGGAAATCTATGACTGTTCCTGGAAATGATATAATAACTACAAATCCGAAAGGAAAAACTGATTGGCTGATAGAAAGTTTACTGTATTACTTTATCCTACTACTCTGTATTTGTGAAATTCATTTCTACAGTTCACTGAACACTAAAAGAATGTAAACATCATATACTAAAGTTTTGCATCATACCACAGCAACTCCCTCAAAAGCGAACAAAACTGTTCCGAAATAAAGAGGAATATTTTCAATCTGTCCAATAGCTGGGAAATCCGACGATGGTTTCAAATGAGTGAAGAAGAAGTACAACAAGATAAATACGGCAGCTGTAAAAACACTTTTACATTTTTAAATAATGGATTTCGAATTTAACAGTATATCAAAAACTATATCAAATTTAACAGTATAACAAAAACATTTCAAAGCAAAGAATGAGTTTTGATAATGAACTAAAATATTGGGTGAAAAAACTTACAGAAATATAAACAGTTAGCAGCAAGGGCGAATGGAGCTAGCTTATTTAAATGACGAATCGAGCAGATCGACAGTATGGGAATAAGAAGCAGTACCATCCACACTGATCTGGGTAGATGGATCATCGTGTTCATATCGAAAAACTTGAAAAGACATTTCACAAAAAGGAAAGAGAAGAATGTGAAAATGTGCTAAAGGAGTTTTTAGAATAATTTTATGAAGGAAGAAGGCATACGCTTTGGATGTTATCAGCCATAAACACAAAATATACACAGCAGAATCCAAGTTGCCCACAAAACATGTTAATGTTTAACAATTGTCTGTAAAGGATTATGAGTTTTGAAAGTAAAAATCTGAATTCGAAATGTATTATTTAAAATAACGGAACTAAAATTATATATTTTGTCAATAGAAATCATCACTTGAACGATGATTTATAACAATGAAATTTACAACATACTTAAAGAAATATCCATGGATACTTATCCAGGTAGGCCCGCTTTCTACGGCACTCCGCATAACGTTGGCATAATCAATAACATCTCTGCCGTTTCTGTAAAATGAAATTTGATATAAAATCTATGTTTTCCCATTTCCATCTTTAGCAAAAATCCGAGGTAATAATTCCTCAACAAATTAAAGTAGATTTTTCAAAACTTCTTGTGATAACTTGAATGTAAATGAAGTGAAACCAACCTTTGACAGATGTAATGTGCAGCATAAACTACCAGTCTCATGCAGTACAGGCATATGCCACATAATATAACCATCAACACCAAACCCAACTTAAATAATACAATTAAACATAGCCGAAAAAGAATAAAAGAAACCACAGACATATAACTATACTTTTAGGCAGGAAAACACGTTATCGTGAAAAATCGTAATAAAATGATTGTATTTATCCTTTCCCCTCTTTTTCTCTCTCTATCAACAAATGAAACAGTTGCAAAGCAAGGGGAAGGATGGAAAAAGAACGGTAATAAGAAAAACCAAACCCATAGTCCAGCATGCTTAAAAGCTAGCGGTAACGAGAGTAGTCCAGTGCCCAACATAGCCTTAACCATATGAGCAAATGCTTGTTCAGGACTCAGGCTATTGATATTCCTTGTTCGTTCCGCAAAGAGATATGTTTCTTCGTAATCAACACCTAAACCACTGTTCGGTGAAGCAATCACATCGTTTCCGGTTGCTCTTACATTCGACACCGTCTAGAAATATCATCAATACAATCATCACGAAAACCTTATTTCATTTCAGAGTTGAATTAGTCAATTTTCCTGCAAAAATTACTAGAACTATTAAAACTTAAAATAGATTTAAAATTTGTGTTGAGAATTAATAAGCTAATTAATTCACTTCTAAAATATGATTAAGAAAATTTAAAAGTTGATGTGGAATTTTCGGTGTAAATGAGATTAAAATTTACAGTTTGCTCAATCTGTAATTGAGAGTTGGCGGATAGAGACATCCTGGAAGCCAGTCTGAGGTTACTTTCATAGAATATACATTCCAAAACCAGCCAGTACCAGAAGTGCTTACTCAATTCAAATCATATTATCTCGTTACCTTTTCTCGAACTCGGTGGTAATTTCAGTTATTTAAATCCCGAGATATCCCGATGAATTGTCTGGATTACTTCAAATGAATGACTCCTACAACTGCATCATTCCAAGGGATGGATACATTGTATTGAACAAATGAACAAATGTGTCAGTCGTATTTGCTTCATTTATTGCAGAAAATAAATGAAAAATTAAGTAGTCCTGTCCACTTCATTCACTATTCCCAAATATTTAAGGACAAATTTCAAGGATTTTTAGTAAGTGAAAAGATTAATCACAATATTACTGGATTGAAAACAGCTGGCTAGATTTCCCCTTGTAAAGTTCCATTCAATAAATGAGGAATAGAATAGAAATGTACAGGTACCAATGCAATGATTAATCATATCCATCATACCTGGCCAAAAATCATCTACCTATCCTTAAAGAATTTTGTGGCATTTCACAGCCATCATTTCCTTATAAAACTAGTAGTGGCGAACAATTGGGCAATTAAGTAATAAAATAAAGAAGTAAACAAACAGCGAAATATATTATTGAATAAATCTATCTGAAACCTCCTCCTAATGGTGTGGAATCAGAAATGGTTGTAGTGGGTGAGATTTAAACAAGACATGAATGCCTATTTTAGCCCAGTGGGAACAAAGAGTTCAACTGAATGGTTATGTAAATGGCGAATGGATTATACGAAATGGCTTAGAAACCATAAACTAGCCATAATTGTTGGAGAATAGGCTAAAATATGCAACTAAACAATACTAGATTGTTGAGATCATCGGCGATTAGGAAACGAAAATAGCCAATCATTTTTGATTCGGATAAATATGGCAGTTTGGGGATGATTCGTATCGAATAGACGATTATCTTTGCGAGCATTTTTTGGCTTCTGCCAAGCTATACTGCTCATTGATAATTCTTGAAAACTTATGTTTTTCGATATCCTTGAATATCTGTGTTGCCACTTCACTTTTCTTTTTGCTTCCTTTTATTTCCATATTCTTTAACTATCTTTATTGATTCTTTTCGTAATCATTACGAATAATTCTTTCGTAAAGAATTTTTTTTTATTTTGTTTCTATTCCATTAGATCTCAATTCTTTTAATAGCAATTAAAATGAAATTTTAGAATTTCAAACAGAAAGAGTTTTGTTAAGAAAAAAACTTTAGCAGTAGTAAGAATTGTAGAATTTCTTCTACATGTGAGTAGAATTAGAAGAGCAATCGATTTCGACTTGAGGAATTTGTCAGAAAAGTTTTTCGTTCTGCCCTGCATCAAATCCTTCTTGTCATGCCTAGCTGCATTGTGTTTCAATAACCGGCCATGGCCCGATGAGCGGATCGCATTTTTGTTTGTTGAACGAACCTAACGTCAGCCCAATGAGATAAAGCCAATTTAAGATTTGGTCTTCAGTTCCCAGATTTCTTAATTCTTTGAATTTTAAGTATGCATATAATCTTTTATTTATGTTTTAATTGCTCAATTAATAATTGGATTGAAATAATCGAATTCATTGCAATTGTTAAAGCAATGCGATACAGCGACTATCGTATATCGCTTCGGTTGATTTTACAACAAAAAAAAAAAAAAAAAAAAGAATACAATGCCAAAAAAAGATGCGGCAACAAAAATTTGGTTGATTACTTTGAATCCATTGAGCGTTTAAGTTAAATTTTGGAAGATATAATCTGAATTGTATAGGTTTGTCATCTTCTTCATTGGAATTCATTTTTTCTCGAAGCTCTTGAATTTTTATGGATTCCTTTCCTGCAAAAGTTTGTGATACTCTGGTCTTTCGCTCTTGAAGTGAAATCGAAACTGATATTCAATGAACTGCCTCCAAAACTTTAATTTCAGTAACTTGCAATAGTGTCCTTATCAATTCATCACGGATAATAAGTACAATTGGTAGGAATGTTTTTTAATTATTAGAAATCATGAAAACTTGCAAAATAATTTGCCTGCCTGACTCATGCCATGCAAATATGTAAGCCCTGTAGTTTGGCATTTTTTTTCAGCAAAAAAGATTATTTATCATAAGTGTGTAATTGAATCCATGCATATTAGTGTATAGACAACCTTTCAGAGACTGGTTTGCCTTTTCAGGTAAATTTGGGGACGATGTACAACCTTACAATGAAACCAGGTTAGCGTAAGAAAATTGTTCGAGATAATCCTATCGAATTGTATAATTTATACCGAAGCAAAGGAGTTCATTAACTAAAACTAAGGTAAAAGTATTTGTCGAAGATTGAAAATTGTTCTTAAAAATGATTTCGAGATGTTATCAAGGTTTCAATCCGAAATTTTGAAAATTAATCGTCTCAAATAAGAAAAGGATGTAGCAAATCTCAGCCGAAGCAGTATTTGTAGAAAAATTTGCCGGATGATTACATCAAACTACTTTGAAACTTCCTGTGCAGTAACGATGTTGAATTTACAGTCTATGATGGTAAAAAGAAACGATTCCGATACCCAAGACTGCATCTGCTAGAGAGCGTTCCGGAAAATCTAACCTCAAATTTAGAACATTTTTTCGAATTTCGAATAACGAAAACTTATTTTAACACACGAATTGATTATCCCGTTTGTCCCACTCTTTGATTACATTCTGAGCAATGTTAAGTAAATATGTAATTGAAGAAATGCTCTGATGTCTTTTTTGATAACATTTAAGAAATCTGGAAAACTGAAACTTGGCAATTTGTTGAGTGTGGACAGCATTTCAAATAAATAATTTTATTTATAGCTTGTCCTGCCGAATTTAAAGCCTAAAGGCACCTTATAATCCCAATACATTGAACTTTGTTTTATTTAGTAGAATAATCTTTTCCCTAATTTATAAATATTAATTTTTAAAAGAAGCCAAATCTTTTACTTAAATTAGTTCATCTTTGCCATTAACTTTGATGAAAATTCCTCAAGATAAAATACAACATATTTAAAGTCTTAATTTTGCATAAATCTGAGTTCATTCCTGTTTAGGACAACTAAAACAACCGCAATGATATGTAGAATGTTAAACTAAAATGAATTGTAACAAATAAAAGTTGGTGAAAAATATTTAGCAAAAAAAAAAATAACTTGATAACATCATTACATACACATAGCAATAAAACAATTGGAAAGTTACATCTAACCTTAATGCATCTATAAATAAATCAAATTTTTTAATTAAGAGAAAAGAAAAATAAACTCATCCAAAAACTCCCAAACTTTTTTCGTTCAACAACATTCGTGCAAATCAAATGCTACTTTTTAATAGTAATTACAATACAGATATTGTACTTGGACTGGAACACCTACATTTAAAATAAAATACATTTTACGAATTTGGACGTTCATGCTTTTATTCGAATGAAATTCAACAAAATTAGAATATACCTCAAGAAATTTGAAGGATTGGAATTCTGAAATTCTTTAAAATCCAAAAGTTTATATTTAAATAAAAATGATTGAATTATGCACATATATCGTGCACACGATTTCTCTAACTGATGAATCATAACCTCAGAACTTGGGATTTGTTGTCATCATTAAGCGGTACTACTTCTGAAGACAATTCACTTGATGATACCCCGCTGCTCGCCGATGAATCCTGAAAAATTAGGGGAATGAAGCGCTTAAACTGACTAAAAATTCTAGTTTATCTGCAATTTACAATTGCTAATAGAAGACAAAAAAAAAAAAAAAATGATCCACTTTTAATTTCAAGTTTCTAAGAAGGAACTTCTGAACTCTGAAATCATGCTCGATTAATTGGACTGGGAGACCCTATCTCTTACGGATTGATTTTCCCCGCGTCTTTGCTAATGAACTGAATTTTTCATATTTAAATTTACATTGAAGAAGATCAACCTGATCAATAGCCTGCAGCGTTTTTTCAAGAAATGTACCACGACCAGAGGTGTCATTATCGTAATCGTAATCGCCAACCGTATCACCACCGGTGAGCAACAAGCGGCGTCTGAGAACAACCAACCTAATCGGTTCACCAGCTGCCTCAGTAACTAATTTGGTGAACATAAGTGGTGAACGGAATGCCTGACCCGGCATTTCATTAATTTCCAGAAAGCTGAAAATTTTGTTTTTATCCAGCTACTGATAATGTATTAAAATGGAAAAATAAGTTCACGAGGAAAAAATATTCAGCGTACCAGTCTTGCTCTCTTAGCGGAATGTTAGCACCATTGACCTTCGTGACTTGCAGACAACCAAATCTTCCCTCAGCAACAGTAATATCCCGAGTTGTTAATGGTGTCTCTAGCGCAACCACTTTGTCGTAACTGGTTGATCGCACCAATTTGAATAGCGGTACCACAGGTTTACCTCTCTGTAAAAAAGATTGATCTCAATCGAGCAGTCATACTTGGACATTGCAAATTTGCTAATACTTAATACAACAGTGCAGCAGCCTTTTAGTAATGTGCTTAGTTTGGTGGTTATATGAGACTGAATGGTACCTTAGACCTGATACCAGCGATTTCGTTTACTTCAGATGGTGGATTCGCTTGTCGTATTTTCAGTGCTCGTAGCTCATGCAATATTTTAGTGCGTGTCTGTTCCGCTGATATACCAAGTTGCTCTGTAATATATGATTATTATCAATGAACTTGAAAATAATCAACCATCCAACAGCGAATTCCGTGTAATATTTCCAGAAAATAGAAGGGTAACTGTCTTTAAATCATGAAATAATCTATACAAGCCACTGAATCACTGCATGAAAATTATCAAAAAAAACTTTAAAGTGGACAAAGAGATAAGTTTCTAGGAATTGACGAAATAACAGAAAAATAAAGTGAGAAATTCTACCAAGAGTACTGTTATCCCATCGTTCCACATCTGCTCCACTGATATCATAACCAATCATTAGTGATGCCACATCATCCAATTTACAATGTTGCAACCATAGCAGAACATCGTCTAAACTCCATTTCTGTAAAACATATTAAAATTACACATATCAATGCATACATTACTTATCCCTTTTATTCCCAAAAATAAACCTAGAAAGTCCTAATCCACTTATCCACATCCCGTTTCTCAGTCTAATATTATGGTGAATAATTTTTCACACCATCTACGATATCATTTTCGCATCTTTTTTGATATGCCGAAAACTGTCCCAATGATTTTTGAATTATATTATCCGATAAACAGAAGATGGAAAGTTGATGTTCTCTTTGGCTATAGAATTGCTTCGCTTTTAAAAAACACAATTGAACAATTAAAAGCATACAGCTATGGGCTTCTTTTTCCATAATGCCGCTTGCTTTTTCTCATGAGCTCGGCGATTACGATTCTGTGCTCGACAGGTTTCCATATTTTTCGGTAAGACACCTCCACTACCAGATATTCTTAAATCCGGACAGCTTTTTCGTAATGTTGATCTGAAATATTTATGGATTAGAAAAACTTATTCTGATATTACTACATATTTTCTCCTGAAATATCATAATCTGACGTAAGCGACCGTTTATAATTTTATAATGTAATACAAGATATTGGTATTTACGATAGAAAAAAGAAGAACTTGAACTCTGCTAACTAATTCATTCAAGTATGCTTTAAATCAGTAGCATTTAGACTATTTCAAGTTCATAAAAAGTACTGTTGTTGTCGATCGTTACTGGATGATGGACTTGACTCTGACGTACCGATACGATATGCCGAATCCGCGTCAATCAACAAGTGTGCTGTAAATTACCGCATCCTTAGTACAGTGTTAATCATTAAGAGATTCATAGATAAAAGGATTATTAGAGATGAGGATTGAATCAGGATTATCAGATTTTACTTTTAATTTTATGGAGAAACTCGGAACTCCAAAATTAAACTAACAAATAAGAAATGATAAAGTGATTAAAAAAGTATGAAAATTAATAGGGATGAGATGGGAATTTAAGTACCTTATTATTTTATATGAGTAATAAGGCGAAGAAATTTTATCAAAAATTAAGAATTTTTCTAGTAATTCAATTATTTCGACTTGATAAAATCTAAGCAAAAGTCTGCTTAACCTTTGCTTATCATTAACAATATAAAACTGAATCTAATCATTTATTAGTTTTGTTGGGCAATATGTGATCCAAATTTGTCAACCGTATGAATTAAAAATATGATTTTTATAGATAGTTCGTTTGGAAGAAATAAAAGCATTTGAATGTCTCGAAACTTTCTTCCTCTCTTTCTCTTTCTCTTTCCCTCTCCCCTTCTCTGTTTAATTTCTTTAAATGTAGTAATTTCTACTATCCAATTTAAATTGTAATTTCACGTTATCAATTTTTAATCAATGAACGCATATGTGTAATAAATTTTTTAAGCTAACAAAATGCCGAAAATTGACAAAATTCGTGAAATTATAATTTGTGACTATTTTCTACTAAGTGAAAAAGAAAATAATATAGGCAAAATTTAGGAAAAAAAAAGATTATAAAAGAATTACTCACTGAGTGACAGAGGCGGTGTTGGTGAGCGTTCGTCTGTGGAGGACGAATTATTCGAAATATGCTTTGCAAGTCCACTTGAAGCTGTTGGCCATAAGCCACCGTCTTTGCTTGTACTACGAGTATGAGTATTATTTGGGAAAACCTGAAATTCATAACGAAATGAAGAAAATATCAACGCTGTCCTTATTTGGCATGAAATAGCAGCCAACAAAATTATTTGTCGTACAAGCTTGGGATTTTTATGGAAATCGATTGAGATCCCAAAAAAAAAAACGTCAGAATATTTTGAAGCAAATTCTTAAAAATTGTAAACAAAAGAAAAACATTCACAAACAAAAGTGTTATTATCGGAGGAGGCATGAAATAAATAAACAGGAAAATAATAATTACTTCAGCAACGGGACGATGCCATTGCCTTCGAATTGTCCCCACTGATTTGACACCACCAAAACGTCGCATCATACCAAAGTGAGATTCATCTAAATTAATATAATTTCTAGAACAAATATCTGTGACTTAATGATTATCTTCATAAAATAATTATCTTTATCTTGTGGTTTTTGTATTGAAACTTTTAAAATTTAATCATGTGAAGAAATGAGTGGATGAAATAAATGAAGAAGTTAAGGGAATACTTGGCATATATGAAGATATAGATTCAGGCAAAGATTAAAATTCAATTCATTGAGTGATAAAGTACACTGATTAAATTGATAAAAATCTTCGGTAATTTATGGCTTACACCTCACAGTAGAATGATCCGATATATGTGTGTGTGTGTGTGTAACAAATGTAGTACAGTAGTATATTTGATGAATAGAAAGATCGTCTAACTAAAGGATAATTTGAAAACAGCGAATTTTCAGGAAATTCAGTAGTGAAGTCTTGATGAGAAAGGTTATTAATTAGTTTCTGACTCAACACAAACCTCTTTAGTTTTAAACTGCTCATCTGTCCGATACGACCAAAGATAAAACATTACTGATTGTTTCTGGGAAGAAACTTGAGAAGTTGCAATGGTTAATTGCAATATTATTCATATTCTCATTCGGAAAAATTTTTGTAATCAAATTCTCAAGGAGTTTTGATAAATACTACTGCCACTGCATTATCCAAATTATGAATTTATTGACCTTGATCTTTTGTTATAGAAAATCTCAAGATGAATGTCTAAAATCCATCATTTAATGAAATAATCATAGATAAACAGCATGTCCATTTCCGTTCTTCAAAGAATGGCCAATGGTCTTTGTGAAATAACCACCAAAACATTAATCTATTTTCAAGTTTTGTAATAATCAACTGGTCAGTCTCGATCAGCATGAGTTTCATACTCCTAAATTACTTATTAACAAGTCTAATAAAGTACTAATTTACTCTTATCAAAAACGTGATAAGGGAATTTTGATTGAAATCGGCTAATTTAGTTTTCACAAATGGTAAAAGCGAAGAAATCTTCAAATAAAACCAAAAATGACAGGTGGAAATACATGCCAAAAGGTATACATTATCAATTTCAACATCAACAAAATATGATGAAAATAAAATTACAATGATAAAATCGTTTGATCGGAACTTTTTAAATAAACATAGATGAAAGATATGAACGGAAAAGTACGCTGCCAATACAGAGAAGCAAAAAGATGAAAATAAATGAAAGAAAAATTGAATAAAATCCGGAAGAACTTGAATTAGAAGTCAACAGTACAGTCATTTATACTTTTACTACAGCCAGTATAGTATTGTTGCTATTGGTACTGTCTAAATGAGTAAAAGTAATCTTAGAACAAGTTAGTACAAAATTAACTTCTTCCGATAGCAAAGAAATTAATTTTCAAACAATTTCAAGATGGATTTCCTCACCAAATCAAATGTCTATATTTAACATGTAAAGGCGCCCAAAATATTTCCTTTTATCGAATCCCTTCATCTTTCTCTGACCAAACAGGAAAAAAAAATTTGAGGAATTTAAAGTTTCTAGAAAAATTTGTCATTATCTCAGACTGGCACACTGTAATATTAAAAGTCAAACCAGTTGGGAAAATTTTCTTATTAATCAATCCATAATTTTTTATTCTTATTAAGAGGCACCCACACGTATCATCAGTTCATTTCTCTAGACAATTAGATACTTTGTAAAGTAAGCAGGCTGATATATTACTGATAACTAATATTGTAACTTACCACCGCGATGTACCGCGCTATCATCGTCATCATCAGCGTCATTGTCGGTAACGTCATCAACAGCAACAGGGTATGAATGAGCGATTGCAAAATTGGAATCAGAATCCTCATTGGTTTCCATTATTTCACAAAATTCAATTAATTTACTATCATTATTGCTTTTGCATACCTGAGGATGTAATCCATTGTGTCCAAAATCATCACAACTTTCACTCTTCTTTAAACGCATTGTCATGTTCAATGTTCGATGACTAGAAATTTGCATTATTTAGAATTATGTAATTCAAATTTATATCATTATTAACTTTCTCTCAATCTCGTAGGTAAGCGATTCGGAATTCGGCTTCTTGAGTAAAAAAGAGTCAAAGCCAGAGCCATGATAATTAACAGTTCAATATAACCATTTCGCGTTCCATAATTACATTAAATTGCGAAAGCATTTTGACAAATTTCGACATATCCAAAACGCACATTATCAGGTAGTGTGGATTTTTGGAAGGATTTCGTACAATGCCAAAATGCAACACAAAACTAAAGTACACAGCAATTTTTTCATGCATGTATCTGTTTTACATTTTTTGTCAAAAAAAAGGGAACAGTGTCGTTTCGATCAAACTCGAAAGAGATCTCGAGATAGATCTTAAGTAAAACGTATCTGACACACCGTGGAGGGTACACGAAATGAAACAGAATACGGCTTTATGAATTTTGCATCCCATATTCTGCATAACAACACGTTTGATGAATTTAAGATTTTAAAATTTGGAAAAAACAAAAAAAAAGCGATGAAACTACTTCTTATTTGAGAATTTGTTTTGATTTTGAAAAGATCTGAAAATTCGCGCAGAATCATCCCCACAAATGGATTTTTTACAAGGGCAAAATTGCTGAAAAGTAAAAATATTTTTTTTTTTTTAAATAAAAATTTAAATAAGACATCAACTGGAAATATAATAGTTTTGCTAAACAAGCAAATAAGGTTCAGAACAAATGATTAATCTGACGAATAAAAAGAACCTTTGATCAGCATCAAAGTCATCGAAATGATTCTGTTGTGATACTTGAGAAATCGGAAAAGGACAACCCGTTACTTGCTCTGAAAAACAATTTTCAAAAGCTATATGAAATATAACTTATAAAAATATAAAATGATATGAAGCAAAGAATACAAGAAGAATTTAAAATATATTTATCAAGCATTATCAGTTTTTTCTTTTTCCATCAAAATGATCAACGTTTTTCATTAGTTATTTCCTTGCTTTATTTGTTCCTCTTTGAGTTACAAAATCAATTGGTTACTTAACCACTTGATCATAGCTAACAGCAAAATATTGGGATTTAGCATTCATTGAATTAGAATAACTCAAAAATCGGCATATTTATTAAATGTTATTTTAAATTAAGTAAGGCTGGAAAATTACAACTGACTTCTTAACATTAATAGAAACATGTTTGCATCCAGTCTTATTTAATATGAGAGATTTAATGGTGTAGTAAAAGTATAACTTACCGGAATCAGATCTGCGACGAAAAGCTACTATATATTTCAACATATCATATCAGTCATATGCGATCAACAGATGTTTACAGCGATCGAAAAATTGTAATCTTAGTGAAAAGTAAGATATTTTCCCACAACACATTATTATAAAAACGGAATGAAAAAAACGTAAATGGACGAACATGAAACTCATTTTCCCGGATCCACCCATACCGAAGACATTACTGACGCTATTACTAAACTGTACAGAATGAAAATTATTAGAAGGAAGAAAAAACACTCCCATCTAACGGACATTGGAATTATTTTTCAAATGATCCCCTCCAAAGGTATAAGCTATTACGGGGTCTGATACCTTCATCATTTTAATGATGAAGTTGGAGGAAGAAAGGACTATGAATATTGAATAACTCGAGTGGAAATTGATGAGTAACAACTCTTAAGGCGATAACAGTTCACTTTTTATAAGCAAATATTAAACAAAGCACCTGGACAGTCCTTTTTTTTTTTTTCATCAAAAAGGAAAGATGACCTTCTGGTGATTCGATGATGGAAGTGAAGTAACGGTATACGAAAATGTGGAAAGGTCCCTTCCTTTCCATTGATTAAAATTGTAACAGTTCGTGAGAAGAGGCAAATACTTTTAAGCGGAACAATTTTTTTTTTTTTTAATTGAATTTGTCTACGAGGACATTAATGTTTCAATGTAAAAATGGAACCCCTCCATAGAAGTGACTATTTCTCCCTCCCCCACCGTAATTTTTTTTTGAAAAAAAAGACATTCATATGCTCACAAGGGAATAACTTTCGTTGGAATTTAAGTTGTCACATATCATATGATAAAGCTTTGATTAACATTGATATTGGATAATAGTGATAAATTATTGATTCATTGTCAATTAGAACTTCGATAAATGATAAACATACAGCACAAATTTGTTATGTACTAATGAATAACTAATGAAAGTAAATAATGATAACATTATCGATTTTTGCAGATTTCCATTATTCAAGAATGCTATAAATGTTCCAAAAAATGAGCTTCAATAGTTATGAAACGTATTTGACCTTATTTCTATCAGGAAATTTTATTTTAATATGAACAAAAAAAAAACTCGTAAAAATTTTAGGAGTTTTTGTTCAGTCGTTTATGTCCAATTTTTCTTTTCTCTAAAACTGTTTACCAAATACTTTGTTATTATTGGTTGTAAAATATTTTTGGCAATGATACAAAGTGTTCCATTATCTAACTGGTTTCTCATCTTTCCTTTTTTCCTGGATTAAATGATGCAAGGAAAAAATCACTCTATTTTAATTAGGATTAATTAACGAATAACCATTGCTACAATAGGTGTAGTGGTATGTAATGAACAATGTGTAGTAGAATAATTGATGATAATAAATGATAATAGTAATGGAGATAAAATAATAATAATAATAATAATGACAAGGTTAATTTCTCTTCTAACGATGGTAGGTTTCAATTTTAGAAATGATAAGTTGCATTTTCATGTGAGGTGCAATAATTGCATCATTGTGCATGAATGGGCCATGAGCATTTCTGTATCATCGTAGGATTTTCACAAACCCGACAATGACTCAAAAGAGATAGCTTTGTTTTTCATGGTCACCTCAAATATATTTATTGAATGATTCCGATGCTAAGATATCAGAGAATTTTTTTTCTACTTACTATGACTAGAAAAACAGCCCACGGTTGGACAGTCCACTTTTCATGACAATGCTATAACTGGCACAACGTATCTGATAGGTGTAAATGATCCATTACGGAATTCTAGGACAGAAGAGAATGAGCGGAAAGGTAAGGGGAGAAAATTACTATCCCATTGTCATTTATTTTCGCTGTCGATAAATTATTTGAAACGATTTGTCTAAAAATATATATGCTTAAAAGATATACCATCTCTATCTGATCTGACGAGGTCATGACGTGTGAAGAAACTTGCAATTGAAGAAGGCTCACAAAGCGATACAGTAACAATGAAGTGACGTATTAAATAAATTAGAAGCATTGTTTTTTTCGTAGTAAATGATTATTTCCGTTTTTAACTTCGCAATATCTAATCAAACAATAATAATTTTTCCACTTATCATTGTCTATTTTGAATTAAATTATTCTTATGCTTATGGATAGATGCTTTTTTTTTCCATTAAAATGATTAGGAAATTGTTGAAAAATTGCTTGTGAATGAAAACCAGAAAATGGAAGAAAAGATATGTAATTTAGTGACAATTAAAGACGAGTATATTTGTTGTACATTTATAAAGCCTTCTCTTCTATCAACGCCATCCTTCTCATTACACATTAATAACTGGTTCATTCAAAGAAGAAAAAAAAAAGAAAAAACATAATGAAAAATTTTCAGTAATAGCTGCGAAGAGTAGAAAAGAATGAATGCAACTGAATGATGTTTGATTTTTGCACCAACAAGAATGATTTCAATCAAATATCAACACTTATTCGTCTTTCGCAATGCAATCATAAAAACCATCAAATTTATAAAAACAACAATTACTCGGAAAAAATGATGGATATAATCAAGAAGTAAAAAAATACTTCGATCATATATAAATGGCTGCATGTAAATCTTCTACTCTTAAATAATGCTCAACTTGTACCAAAAGCCTTATCGCAACAAACGAAGAAATTATTTCAACAATTATTAGTATTAAAGCATAATAAGACTATCAAAAATGTATAATGCATGCTCAGCGACCAAATAAGCCATAGAAATTTCCAGTTTAGTTCAAAAAAAAGGGGAAAAGTGAGAATTTGCAGTAGAAACATGTAACCAAAAAGATTTCCGGGTCACACTTCCGGTTTTCCAGTTTTCTGGAAAACCAACACACATGTTATCCTATCTCTTTTTCAAGTGTATGCGTATGTGCAGTCGATTTTTCAACTGTCATTTGAGCATGACTATCAACATGACCACGAATTTAGAACCATAACCAAACAGATTAAAATTAATGAAATTCTACGATCTCACTACTTTTAATTGCATCTCTACCTCTATCATTATCATTGTCTTTATTATTCCTTCTTCTTCCCCCCGTAAAAAATTGAAAAAGCAATTTATGTTTCCTAATGTCGCAACAAACGGAACTATCTTAATTTTCAGCGCAGTCAATCATTATCTTTCTAAAAACAATCATTGTAAAACACGAAAGAATGTTTTAGGTTTGGAAAAATGATGTTTCTCATTTTAATATTACTTAAATTCATAAAAATTTTATCTTTTGAAAATATTTCACACTAAGCTAATGCACTTCAAATATCCATGATCATTAATATTTAAATTCACCTTTTAAGATCTGACTTCATTGATAGTTCAATAATATGGTAGTCCTTTTTTAGATTCCAAATCAAGTCAGAAACTCAAAAAATTTTGTTTTCCAAATCAATTGACTCCAGAAATTCCGCAAATACTGATAATATGTTAGCTTTTCGTGACCTTTGATATCTCTTCCTCAATCTCAAGGTATTCAGTAACCACCATTTTTCTTGAAAATAAATTATATGACTTTCTTTTTCTTTTATTCTTTCCTTTCTTAAAATAAAAGAAAAAAAAAAACTTCGCGTTCGTTGATTCTACTTTCCTTCCTTCCTTTCTCGATTTCATATTCTCATTATTCAAAATATTTGGAATCAATCAAATTAATTGAATTAAACTATCAATTTAAATGAAGTTCCCTTTTAACCAAGCATTACTGATAAATATTACACTTTCTTTCCGTTGTCTTACAATACTTGTTGATATGATTTCATTTCCCTTTTCGTTTTTTTAACTTCACCATACTATATGGGATAAGGTAATTTAAAATACATTCTCTAAACAAACTATGTTTGGAAAGTTCTGAAGTATTCCAACATTAAGCTGTAGGAATTTTTAATTTACTCAGAAATATTAAAAAAATAACATTATCATGGCTTACATTATATATCATATTGATTATAAACGTTTCGGCACTTTGAAATATCTGTTTTTCTAAGTTGCAGAAGAAAATATATCAAAAATAGGAAAAAAACTGATTCAAACCGTTAAAAGTTTTTAGTTCAACTGGAATGATACGTCCAAGTTGCTCAGATGCTACTGAGGAAGTTCTTGTCGAAGGTCGAGTAAAATTTTCGGAAGTACGAGCAAATTGCGGTGGAGCTACTGTAGTTTGAACTATTTCTGCTGGTGTTCGTATTGATTCTCTTTCCGAATCAGCACAAAATTTGTTTGATCTACAAATTATGAATCTTAAAATTTTCAATAATTTCATACATTAATAACTTGAGAAGCAAATAATCTAAATTTAATTGATATTTAAAAATATGAAAGAGGAAAAGAAAATATTTCATCTAGTGAAGTCCAAATTTTTTTTCCTTTTTTGGGGTTGTTTATACGATAAGATCTTAAGGGAGGAAGCGAAAATCGAAATTAATAAGACCGATAAAGGTATAAGATGAACAAAGAATTGTTAAAAATATATAAAGAAAAGAGAATATATCGTAAATATGACACGACGCTTGCGCCAATAAATTCATAAATAAATCCTAAAAAACGTCACAATAAAATCTATATCCTATGATATTTTATGGCCCGAAGAGAAAGGAAAAGGATATGTATCATAGTATCCTGTTACCTCAAAAAAAAAAAAAAAAATAGATGCAAATTTGTTGATAAACCTCCAGAAGATATATGAACATGTCTCACAGTTAAACATGACAAATTTGTTTATTGATTAATTCTCTAGTAATTAAGCGTGGCATGGGTCTGTCATTTAGTGTGTAAACTTTGTAGTAAAAAATTTCACATCAAAAATTCAATTCCATGCTATTGTTGTAGGAAGTAATATACAACAATTGAATTTGATCCGGCTATCCTGTTACGTTATTCATTTTTTAGTTATCTTACTTATCTTACTTCAATTTTCAATTTCAAAAAAAAAGAGAACCAGTGCTGGAATTTTTAAAGAAAATTTAGTCAAAATACTACTTGAATCCAAACTTAATAACTTAATTTTCTAATTCTTGTTCTAAATCCACACTGATAGTAAAATCGATAGTATGGACACAACGGAAAATTCTATAAATACTTTGAAGTTTCTAAGATTGCAATGTCCTCCATAAAAATATTAATGAATTAAAGGATTATCATTTCCAGTGCATTATGTAAATGAATAAATATACGTTAAATTCCGGTGGATCTAAGCTAGAACCTATGCCGAGTGATACTACGACTGCGGTGGTATACAGGAAGATGAAAGTATTTTACCAGAAAGACTAAGGTATTTAGCTAATATGACTTGTTTAGGTTATGAAGAAGCGATAGTAATGAAGCATTACTCTTCGGATATAATGAAAGATGATAAAAGACAAATAGAAGTCATATTTCTGAGTTGAATGAAGCAAATATTACTAAGAAATGAGGGCGGAACAGCGATGCGCAATTATTGCACGAAATATAATATGTCAAAAGAATGAATTTTGATTTGGCAAAAACGAATGACGGCGCAAAAGGTTCATCAAACTGATAATTTTAGATGAAATGATAGCAAAAAACAAATGGAGGTGAGGAATTAAGATGCAATGACCTCGCCGCATTTTGTCAGCAGATTCATTTCCCTCTCCTCCTCTTATTCCTCACTCACTTTTTATGTTTTACAAAGCAATGGAAATTCTACACCTTTGAAATTATCATCTTAATTGACAAATATAACAAATTCAAAATGGCAGTTGTTTTTGAAATGGTCAAAAGAGAATTTTTTAGTCCTAAACACTAATTAAACCATATGATTTGATAAGCTGTGCAGCATTAATTGGGTAATTGAAAACTCTTTGAGAGTTGCAGGATTGATTAGTTTATAAATTATACAAATGAGTGAAATATAGAAATTAGGAAAATATGATCAGAAGATATTGAATTCAGCATTTTAATAGAAGTGAATACAAAGAAAGAGACGATAATCGATCAAATGTTTAAAACTTTTGTGATGGTCTTATCATCAAACTTCCGAAAGTTATTCATCAATAAGGCCCGTATACATTTTTTGTTTCACGTTAAACTCTCCGAAACAACTTTGTTGATGTACTACATAATGGTACGGGCATATTTTATCAATAAGTAAAATAGTAGAACAGTTCAACCACTTAGTATTGTTGTGGTTGTTTAGAATGGCCTACTAAAAGGGGTGACAGTGCCAACCATTAAGATTTTTTGTTTACATTAGTTGAGTCGGTAGTTCTACGCAACATTTAAAACTAGAAGGGTATCTCGAATCTTTAAACATTTCCTGTTTCTTCATCTTCAGACTTCGATAATTAATTTTGAACACTTTTATATACTTTGAAGAAAATTTTACGAAATACAAACGTGAAATTTCTGAGATGAGGAGATGTTGGTGATATTCGATGGTCATGTATTGAGGTCGGATGATCTCTATGGATATAATCTGAAGATCCCGATTTGTTCACATGACAGGATTGATGATATTGAAAGTATTGTTCAAGTGGTAGTGGGAAGCTCGACCTGGGCGCATTAGCCGATATTATCGGCGGCTCTGCTACTACTGAATTGGATGACCTGAATATTTTTGATTATTAATACTAATTAGTAGATTTACTGTTGCATGCGAAAACCGCTCCACATTTAACAGAAACTCCAACTGACAGCTATATGTTCGCTCAAATTTGAGTAATCAAAAGTTTTGGAAATGAAGAGAAGCTGTATCTTCAACGATATCTGAGCACAGCATTGAAGGATGAGTATATCAGCAGCTATTATATCACAGTTATTACGGTGACAAATGATTTAATCAATCAGGAATCGTCTTATATTAAGTGGCGATAAAACTACTTGGTATTGGTGGTAATATATAATAAATATGCAAATATATGTCAACCATTTATTCCGTTATCGAATAGAATATTGAAAAAGATGTTGGAAAAGCATTCGTTTACTTTTTTATTTCAAGAATGAACTCCCTCAACATATTTTAAATTATGATCCCATTTGATATCAGTTAAATTTTACTGAATTACTGGTTGGTTCAATTTCTTTTCCTTTAGTAATAGGAAGACGATTAGCACTTATCTTCTATCTGATCACTTCAAATAGAAACTTTTTACGCAAATTTCTGACTTCAAATTTTGAATTTCCAAAAGCAGGTAGAAATGAACCACGTTAATGAAGCAACACTATTAGACATTGACTATCACGTAAAACAAAGGAGATATTTTTGAATGTTGATCAGGTGAGCTTTCTTGTAGAGAAAGATAACATCAAACTATTTTTGCATGATCTATTATTAATAGTTTTGTAGACTGTTTCTACGAAATCTTAACAGTACGTGTAGAAGTGACAACATTTACAGTAGAAATAATTACATTAACTGATCGGGACAGTTTCGATGCTAGACTAGTTTTTATTTAAAATCTATGAGTACACATAAATATACCAATAAAATTGAGCAAATAAATCAGCAAACAAATAATTGATAGAAAAATACTTACGACTTTCCAGTCTGTACGACAGTTATGTCATGTACAGATGGACGCATTTTCTGTTCCTTTTTACCGCGCAATGTCCAATTTCCACTAAAGAATCCCGTTTTCAGTCGACTGCTACTGTAATTACATTAGTTTTCATTTTCTCGAACTTATAACTTCCAGATTGACTAGAAATGTCGAAAGAAATTAATGACGAAAGAATTTGTGAAAACGGCTCAATTTTAATGTTTCAATAATCATAGGATATTTTTGAGGGCTTATTCTTGGGCGCAATATATTAAACCTTTTAGTATTATAACCGCTAATTGTTACAACCCAGAAATATAAATAAATTTTCTAAAAAGCAAAAATTTTTGACAATAGAGAGACGGATGTGAGTACAGATACAAATCGCAAGGTTTGATAGCTAAATTTTATAGAAATTCATTTGAAACGTCCTACGAAACGACGGAAATCAAACAGCCACTCTGACCGCTCGTTCGATTTGAGAAATATTTCCGCGAAATCTTTTGGGTTTCTTTCTCAGAAAATTCAAAAATTTTTGAATTGAAGGAGCAAAAAAAGCAGTTTGCCCAGCTTGTACTATCGCTACGTCGACATCTATAAAATTAGTGTCGAAGTAGTTGCTCTTCGGGAATGTTAATTTCAGGTCATTATCACTAAGCTTCAATATGTCTTTAGCAGTCAAATAAGGAGTCGTAATAATCAACACCTTACTAACAATGAGAAATTCATTTATTTTTACAACATAGAAGCTGATGCTTCAAAATTCGATAGACTTTTGAAAAACATTGTCTGCATCCTCCTGATCGTGGAAGCTTTTTTCCTGCAATTGTTGAGATGGCTGAAGAGATAATAGTCGGTTGAGAAACATTGGGTATATATGGCAGATGGAACGAAATTTCGTGATCAAGCATCATCGTGAGAAGCTTTTTATTGGCTTCATGCTGTGCAGTTTCAGGTGCATTTCATCAATTTTTGGATCGGACTTCGGAAACTGCAGTATATCAAACAGCGTGAAATTACCAAGCAGTAAGTATCATCTTGTTTTCGAGCTCTTCTCGATACATCTATTAAGAAAGTCATTACTAGTTCTATACAATCTGCTTTTCGTCGTATCATCGATCGAAAAATGATTCATTGTTGTTGCTTGGAATAAGAAAAGGTGATATTTTTTTACGACAAATTTTTCATTATCGTCAACTCTTAAAGCAATCATTTCTTCATCAACTCGATGACTGCATCAACTCGATGACCGGTCACTGCGTTTTCATCTTCAAGGATCTCTTCTCCACAAAACGTCCAAAAATACCATTGCACTTTACATTTATTAGCAGTTTACCAGGCCAAATGTTGCTGATATTACTTTTGAATGAATTTAGTTTTTACCTAATATAATTTCCTTGGTTTAAAATAAGTATGGAAGAAAGGGTAAGTAATAAATCATTGGTAAAAAAAGCACACAAAGCAAGAAATGCGCATTAAAATGAAATATAACTTAAGCACACTCATTTAAGAATGTCTTTCAGTGTAAAACAGAAAAGTTCGACAATGTAAAAAACGCAATTACTTTTGCACCAATCTCATATTTTTCCAAATATTTAATGATTTTAACCTTGAAAAATTTTAAAGTCCCAATAATTTGAAGCTTCAATAATCGCAAGGAGTCCTTCTATTTCCAAATTCAGCCATGCAATGGATGTTATTTGCTTGTACAATAATCTTTCGTCAAAGTAATCTAGCAAATTAGCCTATTCTCGATCAATTTCATGCATAACACATACACTTTGGAACATGTATGCGGTTGTTGTTGCTGAGAGGAGCCAGGCTCCAAGTCACATATATGAGGGGACGGTCGAGACCGCATTGATTGATTGTATCGTGAAAAGCGTTTCAATGTCGGTTGATCGGAAACTGATTCATCCATTAGGCCCGCTATCTGTAATGATTTCTATTTTTACAACACAACAGGATCATTACTTCAATTTCAGAATTTGTTTAAAAGTAATTGTACTTGTGCAGAGCCTAAACATATCTTACTGATCTGAGCTATATTTATTGTAATTCAACTAGTCCACACCGTACTTATCATAAATAAGTTGAGAAAAACATATTATTTTCATTTTTTAAAGGATAATTCTTTGATTTTAAATAAAAAGTTATTGTCAATCAATGAAAAGTACGAAAGTTATTCGTTAAACAATTAATTAAACTTTCTCCCGAAATACAAATATAAATGTTACTTATACACACTAAATGAAAACAAAGTGTTCGTAAGCAATTTAAGAAAGAAATTTATCATTGCCTTTAGGCTTCTCCTACTTTACTTCTAAACAAAAACAAGAAGTCAACACAAAGATATCAACGTTTTTGATTAAAATTATAATTTCTGATATTCTCAACACAATCTATTAATAGCTTTATTATGTATCATATGGTCGACTCTTTTAAATATATTTCACTATAAACTAGTTAATTCAGACCTCTTCTTGGGTTCCATTTACTTTTAAACTTTAAGCAAATGATGAATTAATGTACTTTTGAAATTACAATTCAAATGCAAATTTTTCGAGAAAAAACTCGATTGTGTTATCCTAATAGAAGAATTGAATCAGCTATGAGACAACGTTGGTATCGAAAAAAAAAGTGAATATTTATTTGATTTCAATTTCATTAGTCACTCAAGAAGTAAACTTCGAATTCTCAACAAATGAACTGATTTAATATAATTCTAAACACTGCTTTACGGTACTCGTGAAGCAAACAAATATCAAATTCAAGTAATTTGCTACTACTTTTACAACATTCCTATCTAATCGAATCTTTATCACTACACAGAAAGATTTTTAATTACATATGTACGGATTGAATTATTCACTAAGGAAAAATTACAGCTTTCCTCAAAAAAGCCATCAAACTGAAACTTAATACGTCGATAGTTATTCTGGATGCCGAAGAAAACTAAAATTTTGACTTTTTAGAAAGATTAAGTTCAGTTTTATTTTTTGGGTCTTTCGTTTCAAATACAAGTGCAGTTTTGAATGCTTTTTACCACTCTCCAACAGGTGACTATCTGATTGTCACTTACAGCTATAACTTAAATATTAATTAGATAAGCCAAATAGTCTATCATAGATTACGTCAAGGGAAAAAATAGGTCAACGGCGTTTCGAATGGTCGCATTTTAGCTTTCATCGGTAGATATATGTCTTTTTTAACAGTTTGAAATTTGGTGAATTCGGTAAATTGAAAAGCAGTCACATATGATATTATCACTGATGGTACCCCAGACCTAAAACATTTAAATAGGTCTTCTCGATTAAGCCAGTTGTTTTTTTTTTTTCAGGCTCATGTAATTTAACGTTCTTTTTCTGCCGCTTTAGTAGGCTTTTTCGCGTGAGCAGGAAATTGGAGATAGGTAGATTGGTAATTCTTTTTTCAGGTACTCCGAAATATTTCTGGTTGTTAGCCATTAACTTCTTGGGATGACCAATTTTTTTTTTTATTTCATAGACGAGAATATTTGTTGTAACTTTTAGAATCATCAACCATACTATTTCGGTAAATTTGGAATTTAGATGGGTACCTTTGTTGCAGAGCAAACTCAAAAATTATGTCTACTCCAAAAGAGTTTTTGAAAAAATTTGACAGACTTTGTTAATTCCTTTGTTTGTTTTGTTGTATTGGGCTTGAAATGAAAAGATTGAAACAGAAAAAACAAGAAGAAAGAAGGAGAGAAAAAGGCCTTGCCATTATTAAGCTATATGGAAATGATGGTAATGTAAAGGAAGAGGAGATCGAGAATGCCAAAAGAGACATCTTATATCCACTTTTTGTTTCCATAATAAGCATTAGAGAGGGCAACTTCTGACCCTTTTTGGTACATTAGAAAGAGAGGGGACAAAACATTAATCCTAAACAATTAGAATGCAATTTAATCACACTGATTAAATTTAAGATAATTATAGATAATGTCTGAATAAAGATGATTTGAAAGCAAGCATCGAATAATATCATCAACTGGCAGGAAGATAAAAAGTACAGAGAATCCGAAGTTAAATTAATTACTCATATCATTTCATCCTTTGATATCACTGAAATACAATTTCACGCCAAAGATGGCTTCACAAAATTTTGTTGTTTAAACTATTTATCTTTAACTTTCCGATCATTCTCATTAGCTTCCTTTTCTATATGGAGAAAATGGCATTGTTTTCAAGAAAAGATATTCTGTTTTACTATCAAAGGATTATTATCTGCACAGATATAACTTATCACTCATTTAGATTCATTCATATTATCTTATCTATTATTAAGTTACTGTTCTCACATCATATTTCTACAAATTCAAAATTTCCAAAACTAGGACGTTACGAAATATGCCTCATATCATCATGATTTCACAGCAGCCATATTAATTATATTATTTTGTTACAAATATGTTAATTTCAAATTATTCAATTCCGAAAAGGCTATTATAAAAGATATAATTTAATGATTATCCCTCAAAATAAGTTAGCTTGTTGAATTAGTATTTAAGGAAACGACCACTCATGGTTAAGCTATAATTGGAGAAGAAAGAATGCTTTTTGGGATAGTGAAGAAGGATTGAATAACAAATCGGAATCTTCTTTCATCATCAAAGGGATATAAAATAAAATTTGAAATCTCATTAGGGGAGTTGAAGGGACTTTCCCATTGCTGCACTCAGCTACAAGGTCAATTGCAATCTGTACTGCTCATCCATAGAAAGTCCCAACGTATCATTGCACTCAATGAATGACATTATTCTCACCATTTATATTAAATAGCATTTCTGACCTTTTTTGTCGAATAAAAATGTCTTCAATTTGAAAAAAAAGAGAAAAATAAAAGTTTGACATTGGATGTATTATAAAAATTGAAAGTTAATTATAATTTACATAACGCTTTTTGCTCCTCAGAAAATGAAACGAACCCTTTTACATGGATATACTATTTTTAAGTTAAAGAATTAAAAGAACCATTTTTTTCTCCTTAAAATCCGAAATCTTAAATATGCAATAAAATCATCTAAAGAAAGAAATACAGTAAAGTGTAAGAACAAATTAAGTCTGCTAGAAGAAACACTCATGAGTAATTATCAAACCGGCACATTGAATCTGTGAATTCACTAATAAATTTCTTCCACTACTCATAACATTTCACTTTTTATTCAGCTATTTCCGCTATACCACGACAGAAATGTCATTTGATTATTATTTCAATAAAATGATGAAAAACACACTTCGGACAATTGCCTCGATCGTACCATTATTGCGTGTTGTGATGTGAAATTGCCACGATGTAGTGGCAGATCGTTAGTTTCAAAAATTCTCAGCACCGGCGCTTGTTGACTGATGCTGTAGTTGATGAGATCGGAATCGCTTAACGGCTGAAATTTGTCAAATTAATCAAAAATTCGTGAAAATGCAACTAACCAAAATGACGAAAAATTTAAAGTTGAAAAAGGTGAAAATAATTTTCATTTTAGAATTTCATCCAATGAGAGAATATGTGAGGAAAATAAAATGAAATGAAAAAAAAAACAAGGAAAAATGTTGTCTTGCAAAATTTTCGAATAAGGATATGGAAATCATTAAAAATGAACAATTTCATCGTATCGGAAGGCAATTGTTCCGACAGAAATTTCAATAAAAGTTTTTTCTATTAATAATAAAATAATGCGCAGCTATTTATGAATTAAATTTCAGTTACTCCAATAAAGTTCACTGTTGGACAATCTGAAGAGAAATATGAATTAGTCATATTTGTGTCTAACGAAAATTTTGCTTTAAAAATGTGGATAGTTTAAAAAAGAAATTTAAAAAAAGGAGAAAAAATATAAAAATTTTCAGAAGAATTACACAAAAAAATTAGCCTTGCACTAAGTTATGCCTAATGATGGAATCAATTTTGCCATTTTATACTAAAAAAGTGAAAGGAAGAGAAGAGCAACATATTTGTCAATTTAAGTTAAACTTTAAATGAAATGTAGTCGAGGAATGGCTTTTCCTTCTTTTCATTCTAAAATATTTCAAACAAAAAATGAATTGGAAATATGAGATAAAATAAAATGAAATGTAATAAACACGTCTCTACCCTCCGCACACCGAACGAACGGGAAGATAGCAGTAATGTATCTATGTGAAGCATACATATCCAAGTAGAAAGGGTATTTGGAGATGTCACTCCATTGTCCTGTTAGAGCAATGAAAAGAGGTCATCTTGAACAATATTACCAATGACCGTTGCAATTCCAAACTATTGTACAATAATAAAAGTAAGTATAAAGCCTTTTCTGCTCCTCACATAATGATATTACTCTGTTACTTTGAAAGTAAACTTCTCAGCTAATGAATCAATTCAGAATTGTTCAGGAATAGGAAGGATCTTCAGATTTATCCAAATTTATAATCTATTCATGCATTGAAATGCTTTAGGTCAACTATGAGAAATTCTTGACCTCAATAGGCAAGCACAGGTATGAACGCACCACAGATGGCACTGTTTTTTTTTTTTTTTTGGGAAATTTATTGAGAAAGATAGGAATGACTATTATTTTTTGACATTGATTCAAATATTGGAACTTTCAAAAAAAATTGAAATGCAGAAATAGGATAAGCCAAACATAAACGAAGAATAAAACAAATAGCAGACCGATCCAATAAAATACCCTTAAGCTCGGTCTACCAACAATCCCTTCAGAAAGCAAATTTTAATTTAAATATGCAAAAAAGGAGAGCTAAAATGGTACGTCTGTTCATACCAATATAATATATTTAAAATAAATGAAACTGTCTAGAGATCCACTGACTTTTTAATAAATTTCCTTTGTATCAAGAGGAAATTTAACAAATTATAAGCAAAGATAATGATCTTTCCAAAGTACCGAACGATTATAACATATGAAGGAAAAATTATCGAAAAATTTTTCTTTTCTTTCAGAATTGAAAGAGAATTGCGGGATTCTTCTGATTACTTGAAATATACTCCCTGAATCAAAAACTCCCGCACATCAGTTCAAATGTTTAAAAACGGACCTTTTCAGTGGACTATCTTAAATTATGTAACTTATAATAATTAGTGTGAGAAGCTTGCTGGCCTGAAAATGCAAATTTCTTGTATAATTTTGAAGAAATAACTTGTCAACAACCATTTTTTACAAGAAGAATGGATTGACAAGTAAGAAAGAACAACAGGGGAAAATTGATCGTAACGAAAAAAATGCAGTAATTCGAAATATTCGGTCACTGTTACATCTGAGAATGTTCAGGGAAATTGATTCTACTTTTTACTTGTTTAACTATTCCATAATGACAACGATTGAAATTCACAAAATTTCTATTTTTCGTCCGTTTCTTAATCTGTATCGAATGAAAAGTTTAAAGATTTGAAATCATCAACAGATTCTCGTATCAACGTCAATTGTCTATCATACTAAGCAATACAGAAAAATGAACTAACGAATGAGAAGAAGGGATTATTTTCACAAAAATCATTTGAAACTCTCTTGAAGAAATTTTTAATTGATTTTATATTCCTTGATCCCTCCGATTTATCTTTACATTAACAGTTATTTCTAATGGCTGAATTGCGGGAAATTTTTCTAACAGCAGCACTTTTTATAGTGTTTGGCGAGCAAATTACGAATTTGTTATCCGAACTTTCTTTCCCGGATTTTCGTCGGTTCACAATTCGTCATGGGAATGTTTTAATGGTAGATGATTGTCGTGGGTTGAACTTGAAACGGATGTATACAATATTAACACAAGTGATGGTAACAAGCCTATCAGCTTGTACCACCATAAACAGCTTTTCTGAGATTTGTGAGAAAAAAAAAATTGCAAGCCTTATTGGGGCGTAAAATCTTTTCAATTAAATATGTTTTTTTCAACAGAAATAATTTCGTTTCAATTTAATGTGCATAGTAAAAATGAATAAATCATTGGAATTTAAGAACAAATTTTCAAGTCAGAATGAAAATCAAAAGAGAGAGAAAACTGCGATGAAAGAAGTAAGGAAATGAAATGATTTTGATGAAATGTTGTAAATTTTTAATGAAAGATATATCGTTTCCATCCATCATTCAGCTAAAAATAAATTGAGAGAAAAATAGAAATATCAGAAATTTTTGCGTAAATGCTGACCTTGAAGGATAAAGTGACTTTTTTAAAAGAAGTGATCTGTCTATCCACAAAAAAGGAAAATTTTTATCGTCTTTAATTTCAAATATTAATTGACGGCAGGAAAACAAACAATCGGACACTTTAAATTAAATAAAACTCACAAAACTTTTCATATCAATGATGACAATAAATGAAAGAAAATAGTTGGGAGAAAATTTGTGTGGGAAATGGGAAAAAAACATTCTTCGAAAATATGAAGAAAATTCATTGGGTTTTCAATGTATACTTCAGTTTTATTTTTGTACGAAAGCTGGTAGTTGAAATTCGAGTTAATTGAATGGTATGTAAACAAAAGAAAAAAAAAAATTAAAAGAATTGGAAAAGAAGAAAAAAAATCGAAGGAGAAAAATCGTAGAAATCAAATAACAAAACTGTAATGTCGTAGCAGTTCTTTTGATTTGGTTTCATTTTTAAAATGAACATCCACAAAGAAGATCCTTCATTATTAATTATATCATTAAATAAATGAAACCAAAATAAGACGGAACATTTTAACTCTTGCATAACAGGAAAGATAAAAAAGAGCAAATTAGTAAAAAAGTGGAAAAGTCTCAAACACCAATTTATTTTTGTTCATTTCATTAGTATGAAATGTTTCAAATACTCATTTTTAAACCTCAGCTAAAAGTTTAGTTTAAACAACAAGCAGGTTTAAAATAACATGGTTTCGGTAAATTTTGAATGGCAAGACTATTAATGTTGCATCATAAAGGTGTCGTAATATGTTTTACTACCACGCATCATAAATTTAAACGAATTTAAAAACAAGAGAGGAAAGAATCATTTCCTTATGTTTTATTTCTTCACGCATTACATCTAAAAGAAATTTTCAATAACAACGATTCATCAAAACAGTTTAAACCAATCAAATATAAATTTATTAAAATGATCTTCCCATAAAAATTAAGAGAAAAAAAAAAAAAAAAAACGAATAATTTGAGATAGAGGAGAGGTTACTGACGAACGAAAGATAATTCATTTCCCTTTATCTTTTCACAAACTTTCTTTAAATTTAGGGCAAAATTGCTCTCAGAAATGTAGGTAGTGGAAGATGGAAAATAGTGGCGACATCATTCAGGCCTGTCATCATGCAACTTATTTGAATTTCAGACAAAAATCCAAAAGTTCAGCAAAGAAGATGCTATGAATGATTAAATAAAACTATTTCCCACTCAAATTGATCTCAAACAAGACTTATATCTCTAACTTATCTAGAAATTTCTAAAAATTTCGTGCTCATTGGAGTTAATTTTTACACTTCCAAAATGAGAGCGAAATTTTGTAAAAATCCTTAAGAAATCAATGTTTTGATATGTTGTTATTTTATTGTAAGAATGAAAAATTCTTCATTAATTTAATTTTCATATCCAAATTTGTTCACTGTTTGCCATAATATAAAGTTTGCTTGCAACGGTTTAATAAGCTTTCAAAATATCTGAGAGTCATTTCGATAAGTACTAGGAGTAGGTGGTAGTATCTTGTCATATTTCATTGACGAAAGAGTTAAAAAAGAAAGTACAGATGAATTGATAAGTTTTTGATAATATGGATAAGATTTTAATCTAAAGTAAACTTAAATTACGTTCAATCCAGAATTGTTTAAAAAATTAATTCAGTTTTCCCCGAAAATGAAGCTGATAATTTACATTCATGGAAAATTTTTATTTAACATCTAAATCAAAAAACAAATTGAAAGAGTATTTTAGCTTGTGATTTTTCTGGTTTAGAAGTTTTTAATTTTTTCAAAAATTTTAAAGTGAAATAGACAGTATGTTTGGTTATCTCCGTAAAGACAATGAAGTCATTCCAATTTCATAATTTTGAACTAAAGAATTTTCACCCAAAAATGCAAGTCAAAGATCGTCGAAAATTTTAAAAAATGGCATTCAGTGTGCTGACTTCCTCTTCTGTTCTTTTTGTGGTAGGATAAGAAATAGAATTTGTTCAATGGACCATAATTTGAACAGTACAAAGGATTTCATCCTGGTTTATTTTCGAATGAAAGCGCCAAAAGTCTGATAATAATGCCAAGCAATTGTTCAACCGAACACAGTTACGTCCTCAATTTTGAAAGTTAAAGTGACAAAGAAAAAAGAATAAAATGGCTATTAATTTTGACGGCTAAACTGAGTTGTTTGAATTCATCAAAAAAGCGAAGTTCGCTAATTCAGGAAATGTAATTATTTGTAATATTGTAAATTTGCTGTGGAAAAATTTCTCATCCAAATACTGCAACTAAAAAACTGTAAAAATGAAACGGAGAAATTTTAAAAAAAACCAAAAATTCGTTACAGTTGAAAAAATGACTAGTTACATTTCAAAAAAATGATAATTGAAGTGATAACAATTGAAATGATTATTTCCAGTCTTTAAAAGAATGAAGAATGAAGTTCGGAATGAAATTGAAATTGAATAACCAAAATGAATAAGATAATGATTCCATTTATTTGTGAATAAATTACGAACAGAACAGATTCAAAACTGACTGTAAAATTACGGAAAACAATCGGACAGAAAAGAAGCTACTTCTTAATTGATTGTCTGTAAACAAATCCATGTTAACAGATAAGATTAATTAATTAAATTCTAACAAATAACCAACAAATATCATGTTCTAAGCTTGTGTATAATACTCAAGATCTTTTATGATAAAGTGTTGAATTATTCTGGTGGGATGAGGAACGATGGATTGTGAAAATAAATTAATTAATAGATATGACAATTAATTTAGAAATGTTATTGCGACTCCACAACATGTGATCTTCCACCTAAAAAACGCTGGTTTCGAAACACGCTCATTTATTTATGAAATTACTTCTTTACTAAATTTTTAGCTATTATTTTTATTTCGGAAAATATCAATTTTTCCAAGCCTACAATTTCTATTGAACTGATTTCTGAATAATTTTGAATAAACAATCATAATTGATACCAATTGGTAAAGTGAGTTACTAATTAATGATAATCAATCAATCTGCAGCAGTAAACTTTCTTACTTATTATCATTTGCTTTCACGATGCATAACTGCTAATTTCATGTTCGAAAAGATTCATTAAATAAAGTAATTGAAAAGACGAAATTTCATTTCCAAGTATTTCCATATTCTGTAATTAGTTAGTCTAACACGAATTTACTGAGAACAAGTGGGAAATTGAAATAAAACGTAATTTTACAGTCCGGAATTACCTAGAATTTCACGGATTTCAATGTTTAATTTCATTAAAAAGATCGCTTATACAATTCTTCAATGAAAAACTGATTCGCTATTTAAGTACTGCACTAAAGACATTTTCAGAGAATATGTAACAGATTGTATGGAACTTTTTAAAAGGGATCGTTTTTTTTCTTCATGAAAAAAGATAAAATTCATCAAATTTCGTTTTGAAATATTCCCACAGTCCTGCTAAAGCAACAATGAAAAAGTTCATAGATAATTCATAAAAAAATGTTTTAATACAAAATTAGGCAAAGACAAAACACTGGTTATAATGATAATTAAAAGAAATTTAATGAGTTTAATGATTGGTATCGCAAACTACTGACATGGTAATGAAAAATATTTTTTCTACACCTCATGTCATATCTGAATGGAATTTGAAAATGTGTGGGTACTATTTATCATATTAATTGAATTTGATGACTGAAAAGAAAATTAGAAAAAACACTTTGATATTTTATATGACATATATCTATAAATAACAAATGCTTCTTTTTTATGCAGAATAAATATTAAGGATGCTAGAAACAGTACCTGATGATTTGAAATTAGAATTATCTTAACAAGATATTGTCGAAAATGCCGGTAAAGTCCTTGGAGCAAATAGTGGATGGACTTACGATGATTAAGATGGCGCAGAAAAGACAGATGGGTAAAATTGATAATTTGGATAGAATAAGGTAGGAGGGGAAAAAAATCATTATACGATCATTCTAATGTGATTTGTGATGGAATTATTTTTACCTTCTTTTGAAAGACTTTATAAATAAAATTTTAAAATAAGAATCGTTACAGACAGATAAATTGGGAATAGTTTGCCTATATCATCTTTATCAATAAAATATCTGCAAATCAATACTTATTATTCCTTAAAATTAAATGAAATTTGAATGAAAATTTAAAGGGAATTTAAATAGATTGAGGCCTAAAAAGCATCAATAAAATTGCAATGGAACTCATAATATGTTCGAACATCAAATTGAAATTGAGATTACACAGGTAGTTTTCAACAAATGTTTTGATGTTTTAAGGTATATCATTAAGTTAAATAACCATACATCTTCAAAATTTAACAATTAACAATAGTAATAGATAGAAACTGAACTTCTCATCACGCATAAAATACGACAAGTTTGTTCTTCCCGATAGAGCACTACCACTTAAATTGAAAAACGGTGTACCACTTGTGTAAGAAAATAAAAATTAATGTCATTTTAATTCAGATCTAGGTTTTATTAGCTGTCACTTGGTATTCCTTCATTTTTTAGGCGTAGCAATCTGGATTTTATATTTTTCAATGAATATTTACTTTGTATAAACCAGTTGGCATTAATAACGATCAGTGAAGCAGTAACAGAGATAAAAGAATTAGATAGATAGACATTTGAAGATAACAGAATGGAAATTTGAATCGGAGAAAGAACGATTTATAACCAATCATTATACGATCATGCTCATAATGCATGGAAATAGCTGGAGCAAAAATCCTTCATTTTGTTAGCCTTGTCAATTAAGGAGAAATGGCAGCGATGGTACAACATTTTATTGTAAAAGTGAAATAAGATCAAGAAGGCAACAGCAAATTACTTAATTATATTTCAATGTTTCACAGTAATACTAATGGGAATAGAAATTATTCAGCGGTGGAGTCACAAGATTGCTATTTTATCCTACAAAAATAGTCCAATTTCGTTACTCTAAAAATATTTCAAATTTCTAAAAAATTTTCTCATTTAGCTCAAAGAGAAATGAGTAGGAATGATCATTTCCTAAGCTATAACAACAAAATACATGACATTTATTACGCTGAACATTTACTTTCTAATGAATTCAATTACTAAACAACAAATTTTAGGGCCTAATTTTGTATCCAAACTGTTCAATAGACTCGTATAGGATGTTGAAGCACACAATATATGAAAGCTCAACACAAGCATTGACAATGATGCGACAGCAATGAGGATTTCAGAGTTTATGCAGCTGCTGCTGATCGCAGTTTTGGTGGTAAAATAATCACAAATATGATCAGCGAATCAGAAGCTGCAAGATAAGTCAATCACAGGTAGAACGTCTGAGGACTGTTTAGTGCTGAGATACTTGCTTGAGAGGAATTCTGCCCTGGAAACCTTTCAAATATCTTCTCACAAATTTTCCAAAGATGTTTGACGATACTTGCTATCAATAAATGATGATACTGATTACTTCTCGACTAGTAAACAATGCGTGAAATTCGAAAATCAATAAATCTGACAAGTGATTGCCACAGGTGTTCTCTCATGATAGATCACATATGGGTAAAAAGAAGATGTGCTTCAATATTTTCATAAAAGGGAACATTCGGTTTTTTTTCGGGGAAGATTTCTAATCCGAAATAATAAAACTATCAGTAAAAGTTTTCATTTGATCAATCTCATTTAATTACATTTTTCATAATGATTCAGTAATGAAGTTGTTTTCTAATTTGAACTTTAAAACAAAGTATAACAAATAAATCAGCAATAAAAGACGATGCAGAAAGCGAAAATCCTTTTAAGAAGTTATGCGACAAGAAGTTTCTGAAAGTAAATGATTGAATTTAATGTGAAATGAAGACCTCTAATTTACTTTTGATAAGTATGAGGATAAGCAAGATGAAGTATGAATTTTGAAATTATTTAGAAAAGAGATGATTTCTTTTTTGTGTCTATGATTCACGTTTCATTGTTATTCGAAATTTTATCTAATCGTTCAAACCGGTGACCCAAAAAAAAGGAGGCAGACACTTTAACACTATTAATAATCAGCCATTCAACGATTTCTAAACAATAGTTCATTGCCTAATTATCTGTTTCAAAAAGAGGGAAAGACAGCAACTATTTATTCGATTTCTACATTTCAACTGGTCGAAGGTCACTTACCAGTTTAATTTTAATTTGCTAAGAGCCTTCGTATTCTGACAATCTGTTGCAATGATAAAGATTCATATCTAGAAATTGAAACTATTTGCCATAAATAAATGAAGTGAAGGCCTGAAGAAAGATAAAAAATGAATCTCAGATCAGTAAGTCTCTTTAGCCGATAATGTTGCGTTACGATACCAAAAATTGAGGTAAACAGGACAACTAAAGAAGTGTATGACGTGGTAAAATATTGTATTCAGTGAAAGCAATTCAATGGAAATGAATAAATATTTTCATCGAACAATCTTTGGCATTATTTTTGACTTTTTTCTTTTTCTAACCGATATGCATTAACAAAATAACATCTAAAAAAAATTTTTTTTTCTTGAATAGAGAACTATTTATATTAACATTAACGACGATCAGAAATCATTTTTCTCTCTCTAAAATTTCTATTCATTTTTTTTTTCTGAGTGAAATTTCAGTAGTGAAAATTTCGCTGCAATCAATTCCTCGTCCATTCGAATAGAAAACAAATATTTATCTAAGTTCTTGAAATTCTTTATGAAATTAATTTCTTCATCAATTAAAGTAAATGATTAATGATGAAAGAGAGTGATAGAACAAGAAGAAAATGAACTATTAGCAATGATGCGTAAAACATGAAATCCTATTGTTCATTTCTAGAAAAATGCACTTAATTCTTCTGATGTAAATTTGAAATGAACGGACAAAATACGACGGCGTAATACTTCTCTGTACATTTGTTGCTCTTCTCTTCAATTCTCAAGGACTTTCATCTTTTTTAGCATTCATCAAGGTTGACGCCTGAGGAAATTGATGGTCATTTGATTGGTACTTCTGTTCAATATTGTAAGCTATGTATGAAAATGTATAGGTACAATGTTACGCAATTTTTTCTTTCAAATTTTTTTTTCTTGATAGTTTAAAATTTCGCAAAGTAATTTCCTTACAAATTTGTTATGAATTTTGGGAACTAAAAGTTGTTTGAAAATGCTTTCCTTTCGAATATATCAGAACATTAAATTCTTTTGAATTAAAAAAAGATCATGATTTAAATAAAAACATTTAATAGCCAGTGAAATCCATTTAAATATCAACGGACTAAAGTAATATAAATATAATTTTGATTACACTTATCGCTTTTTACTCTTTCCCTGAGATGATGGTTATTTGTGGCAAGATTTTAGAAATCTTTAAACTTTTCTAAGCAAAGTTTATTATCATCTACCAGTTTGAATGATTCACATAAAAATATCTCTTTGTAAATATCTAAATAGAAATTTGTGCTTGAAAACGTTGAATGTAGCGAAAAATTAACGATTTTCAACAATACCAACAACGCAGAAATCCTGTGCGAAACACTAAATTAATTTCTTGCAAATTAATTCATATTGATGAATTTGACACAAAATTTAGTGGATATGAATCTAAAGATGAATTCACAAAGGTGAGTGGTGCCAAGAGAAAATCGCCTTATTAAGAGGTCAACAATTTCCGTCGAAATCAATGGCAAAAAAAGCTACTGACTGGCGAAAAATACAACGCAATGTAATGCTTCTAAGCCAACTCGATCGTATTGTCTTGAAGTCGCTTCTTTAGGCACATTGTAGCGTAAAGCCTTTAGTCACCTGTCACATCTGTACGACAGTCCTTACTAATTTTTTTAGGCGACAAAGGACTGAACAGAAAGATGCAAAAAAGGATGTTCAGATAATGTTATAAAAGGAAAAGGATATTGTCATATGAAGTAGCGATCAATGTATATACTTCATTTTATTCCTGTTCAATTTTTACCAAACAATATTTCCAACTAATTTCCTTCTGGACAGTAATAAGGAACGATGATTGTTTCCGGATGCAAATGTAAATCTTTAGGATATGTATAGAGAAAGTATGATTTAAGTCAATGATTGATTTAATATCTGCAGATCGCCATTATGAATCGGTTACTTACAGAGTTCTTATTCAATAATTTTGAGGAAGCAATGAATTTGACAACAATATCTTTTAAGTTCTATGAACTATACAACCGGAAATATCAATCGATCAGCTTCCTATTTTTCTTCAAGATAAGATTTCGCTACCCTTCAGTATATCATTATTATCTTGCTCATATCGTGTGAAGCAAATATAGTGTGTTTTTGATACCCCTATTTCGGACTAAATCATTGATGAACTGATGATTGATGAAATCGCATTAAAGCGATTGAAAATTTTGCCAGGATTTTAACGTAGCAGCAACGATCGCATTTCAAAGTGAAGTAAGATAGGAACTGAAAAATATACTTAATGAAGTACTATGGAGGAAATGATTCAGCGATTTGGAATTTTTAGAAATATGCTTCTTAACAAATGAATTATTCAATCTTTCGGGGAAAATAAATCATAAAAAGCCACAAAAACGATTTTTTTTAAAAAATAAAAAGCTTATAGGATCGGAGAAATGTCGGTTCTTTCTAAATTCAGTTCTGTAATGAGTGTTTGCTTGTGGAAGAATAAATAAACTAACTGATAAAATGAATGAATAAACAAAATTCACCATTCCAGACATTCCTGATAAACATTTAAAAACAATTATTACTTTTGTCCATTTCTATTTTATTTAATATTGTAGAAAAAGTAAGCTTGAACTTATCGATAATTGCAATGGCTTAGTTGACGGTATGACGAAAGACATAATAATTTGAAAATAAAAAGAATTGACAGTGAAATTCTGCATTAAATTTTGTGATAACGATCTTCGGGTATTTCTAAAAATAGTCTAAATGAAAGGTAAAAGAAGCTGATAAGGCGAGGAATTTTTTTTTTTTTGTAAGAAAATATTGGCTAATTGATGGTTACTGAAAACCTTTATTTATGATATTTAATAAACCAAATGAAATTTTCTCTCTAAGCTGTGAATCATCGAAAGTGGCATTTGAAATATTGAAAATGGAAGGTTATCGTTCTGACAAAAACTTCAATGAGTATGATGAAAGTAATAAAAATAGTGGAAGATTAGAAGACGAACATTTTTGCACTTTTAAGGATAAGGTTCAAATATCTTATTAAATGTGAAAACAGAATGACAGAAGCTTAACAGTAACCTTAAGCGATGAAAACAAATTACATTGTGGGGGACTTAAAATACTATTAAGAAGATCGAAATGACTTTAATACAAAGTAGAAATGCTTTCAATTTTTTAATAATACCCAGAATTTCTTGAAATATTTTAAATTCTTTTACAATGAAAATGGAGAAAATGAGAAAATAATACCGAAACGATGAAATGTCTGCATTCGTGATTCTCTGCTAAAGTTGTTGATATGTAACCGAAGTGTCAAAAATATGTAGAAAAATGAAAATTACTGTCCAGAATTTAGCCGTTGCTATCAGTCACTTAACGTCAAATTCGCTAAAGTTAATTATAAGTATTTATTCATATATGCAGCATAATGAATCAAAATTATCGCAAAAGTAATGTATTGATATTAGTGAAATCAATAACTTTTCATATTCGTCTAAATTGATGATTTCAATACTAAAAAAAACTGTTTTCAATTATCCTATTCTAAGGACTTCGTTTTCGGAATGTTTTTTGAACCACAATCACCCCGGTATGAGCCTAAACATTGGCCAAATTCTTCAATAACCGATATTCTGATATATAGAACTTTGAGATCGAAAGTTCGGGTCTCATAAACAGAAGGGAATGATTATGAACAATAAATTTGAAAATAAGCAAAATGGAAGTAATCTGATATGCATTTTAGAGAATGAAAATAAAACTAAATTTATTCATATATTGAACATATACAGAAATTAGGAATATTTCCAAATATGTTACGAAGTGATGTTACAACTTTCAGAAACTTTTTCAAACTGTCGTTTTAGTAAAAAAGAGAAAAGGAAAAATAATGCAAGAGAAGAAAGTGTAAAATACGCATTATTTAGGGTCAACTTTCACGTAACATCGCTTGCATATAAGATAAAGATTCATTTACTTTATTTTTTGCAACTTTGTTGTACATTTTCAAATGTCAAAAATACATTATAATTAAATAAATAGAATGAATGAATGATTTTATAATGAATGATTACTATAATTCTCTGATTCTTTTTCTAGGATGCTATAATAATGGTAAGATAAATGAATAAGAACTTGAAGAAATAAAGCTTGAAGATATTTTAGAGATAAATTTATTATATCCTTGGAAATCTAAAAACATTTGTGATAAATGAAAGAAATTGATTCTTTTATAGTTAAACTTGTAAACGATGATAATTCACATAATACTTGTACACATTTTGACGCTAAATTTGCAAATATTTGGGATTTAGGATAATTATTTTCTTAAATGGAAAAAGTTATTGATAAAAATTGTTTCCATCTACTTCTAAATATAGCAATACTACAAGATGCTCGAGATTCATTCAGGAATTTTAATAAAGCTCAAGAAATACTTCAAATTGTTACCGTTTACTAATAGTTCTATACATCTCAAAAACTATATTATTGGTATTCTAATTCGTTAGGAAATTTGATTAAAATTTTGAAATTTTATACAAAAATTGTAAACTCGCGAAAATTTTTCAAATTTAATGAAATGTTTAATAGTGATTGTGCGATCCGATAAAACAATAAGTCTAATGCTTAAATTTTTCGCTGATATGTCTGTCTGTCTGTTTTATAGAAAGACAGATAAACTATTAAGACGGAATTTCCGGCATAGTATTTGTTACAGGAAGAGATATTGCTGATTTGCTAAGTAGTCTTTGTTTCGTTACTCTTTTATAAACAGATGTTTGATTTGGCTATCGATTTGAGGAACAGAATGTATTATATAATGCTTAAAATTAGTTAATAAAGATGGGGGTCAAAGGTGAAGATGTTAGGAAACTGATCAAATTTATCGCTGGCTAAATTTTCAGATATACATAAAAATCATTACCGTTGTCATAAATAATTAGCAACCCTTCCTAGATCATAGATTTTGCAAAATTCACAAAAACATACATAAATTTAAAAAAATATGATAAAAATTTATAAGAAAAATCAAAAAATAACTCCTTTTTTCAATCTTTTTAGTTTCAATTCTCTTCAAAATTTTCATTTGCGTAATATATTTCAACCGTTCCTATAAAGGTTTACCTGTAAGGACAATAGCAACTACAATATTCTAAATGATTTTAAATACTCTTCAGATTACAAATTAGATTTTGAAATTAAGAGATGTCGAGGCTGTCAATTACAAATAAATTACGAAAATGCGTTATCTGTCATCTTCAAATTCGGATAATATTTTAATAATATTTTACATTAATCACGATAAAAATTTTAATATTTTAATACGATATTTTGATTTAATTAATAGGAATAGAGTTTTAAGGGAAAATTTTGTTGCTACTAATGAAAACAGTCATTCGAAAATTCTTACAATGAACTATTTGTCATTGAAATGTGAAAGATTGTGAAGGTATGTATGTACCTTTGTTTTGTTACTGAAAGCAATATTGGAAGACAAGAATGAATGAATTTTCTAAAGCCATTAGAACATGTATTCATGAAATTTCGTTGTTCATTGATTTCAAAGGAATAAAACTAAAGTTTAACAAGTAAAAACTAACATAATCTGGTTCCGGTTCTTCATATTCTTTCTGCATAACTGATGCATACATTTCAATCACCCTGTTTTTTTTACTCCGGAATTTTCGTTTTTTAATCCGAAATTTCCCTGAAATGAAAAATTTGAGTCAAATAGTCGTTAGCACATTCAAAGATTTCATAATCTTAAATTGTAAAGGCCAGAAATACTGGCGAGGATAATTTAAATTAATTAGAAATTCATTGCGCTAAGAATTCAAAACATTTCTTTTCTCTTCGAAATCTTAGGACTTACAAATTATAGCAAATCAATTAGTCAACAAGACTTATTTTCAGATTAACAAATCTTGTTGACATGATCCAAAAAAAAATTAAAACCTTAACAATTCATACTTGAGTATCTACAAATGAATTTTATTACTTAAAAAACAGTTTTTCCAAACAAAACAAAATGTCTGCGAAGGTGATTATCATAGAATTTTTTTTAGTTCAAGTGAGTATCCTAAGTTTTTTTAAGTTCTGACTTTTTTTATTGTTAAATTTGCAGTTTTTATTAGCTTTTTATTAAAAATCCAAGTGTAATTTTAATTAGTTTGGAGCTTTCAAATTTGATAGTAAAAATAATTGCGATCTGTGTGCTACTATCTTCCCCTACTTATCACCTTTCTTGTCACTAAATTGAATTAATTAAAGCATGCCCTATTAAAGATTGATTAATTACTTGAAGCAGCTATCTGTTTAATTAATAATGAACATCTCAATAAGCAAGCCATATTGGAAATAACAACTGTGACAACCATGCATCCTTGTAAAAATGAGGAATTCGGACTTCGAATGCAATTATGGGAGTAGCAATGATATCTATTGAAAGGAATAAAAGATTTAAAAAAATTAGTAAAATTATCAAAAAATCAATCAATTTTTAAGAATTAAACGGGATGAAAAAGGAAACTTGACATGTCTGATCTCTCAGTAAGTGTACTACCGATTTGTATTCATCAATTCAAGATTTTTGAAAAAGCAGACAGTTTTAATTGAAATGCAACTACTGAACCAATCGCTAAGTTTCAGTCAATTTTTTCAAGTTTCTTCCCAAACAAATGATGCAAAATTTTGAATGATTCAAACATGCGATTTATCAGATTTTTGTAATATATGCATCCTTAAAAATGAATATTTTTCTAGTACATGATTAGATTACAACTAAGAAATGATTTTTTAAATGAAATGATCCAAAATTTAAAAATTTAAAAGGAACGAAATGATTTAGTGACAAATATTGAAATCAAATGGAGACATTGTTGTCACGCAACATAGTCTACAGGATAGAATAGTATAGTACTACAGTTTAGCCTAATTTGCAGTGGTTCGCAGACAAAATTAAATTTAGTCTATTCGGCAATCTTTCGTTGCAAACTTTCCCTCTCCTCCAAAAGGTAATTTAAGTAATTATCCATGCATACCACAGAGACCTATCATTTGGAAAGATGTTATTAAATCAATTTACTCCTTGCACTACTTTTGAATATTTGTCATATATTTCATAACATAATTGTATTCTCGCAAAACGTTAATGTCACATAAAGACATGCGCAATGCATTTCTTTATTTCTTATATGAGTTACATACAACTTATGATAGTTTTCAGAAAACAAATTAAAAACTTTTTTGATTTTCACAACAATTTTTCTAAAAATATTGCAATTACTGATGGATACTTCATTCATATTTATCGTGATAAGATTTCCCACAAACATAAGGTATAAAATAATCAATAATTTTCTAAAGGTGTAAGAAATCTGAAACAGTCGGACAAAGTATACACAATACGAAATCAGTCTTTATGCATCAAACTCTGTTATTCTTCATCAAACGATAGCCAGCATATTGCTAATAATATATAAAAGTGTTTACAAACATTTGATGCATTTTGTTTACTTAAGTAATTTAAGCTTAGTATAGCAATGTGAGAGCTATCCTTTCAAAACGGAAAAGGTCTAAATAATCGATAAAGTTGATTAAAAAGAGGTATCAAAAAAAAAATTCTTTGCTTAACATCCAATTTTATTTAGCATCCGGTTTTCCTTTAGCAACAATGTAACAGCAATTTGATATTTCGTATTTTCGTGGTATAATAACAAAAAAAAAAAAAATAATAATAATAATAAAAACGAACAACAAACGTTATCGTTATTCGCTGTTTTCCACGTCTCTAACATTTAGCAAAATTGTTAAGTTTCGATTTATATTCAGAATATCGGAAAATTGATCGCGCTGAAAGCTCTTAAAAAATAAATAAAATGAAATGGAAACAGAAATGAATGAATGATTAATATGTCAAAAGTGGTGCATCGTTTGCTAAATTTAATCATTACTTACGAGAGTCAAAAAAAAGTGTAAGCAAAGCAAAAATCGCACGAACATAACAAAAGAAACGTTTACGTATGATCTATCAAAAGTGCAGCGTTAATCACGTGAAAACCAATAGCGCTGTCAAAAGAAAGGAGAGAGTTTATGAATGAAGTAAGTATTGCTATTACATTTTAAGGCATCAAAAGTAAGACAGAGAACCCTGACGAATACCTGAAAATACGTGAATCAGGTAGAAGAGACATGGAAAACATTATCACGACGATCGAATTTTCTATTTGAAATTTTCTAAAATTTTAAATTTCGGAATTCTTGTGGCACATAATCGATAATAGTTTTCAATGCATTATTGAAATCTCTATTATATGATAATAGGGATATATTTAAAATTTCTGTCAGGTTTATTTTTTCACCTTACTATCTTTTTCTTCCTCTGTCCTAATTTCCATTTAAATACCGGCTTACGTTTTTTCTTTTTTCCACGAACTTTTTCTTCTCCAAACAGTGATGCAATCCGTACCTTTACTAAATTTATTTTTGCTTTGCTTCTGCAACTACGAAGTATTTCGGAACAATTAATATCACATCTTTCTTTACGTGTATATGTACGGAAAATAGCGTCAAAAAAGTAAATAATAAGCATTTGCATCACGCACGAATTCAGTTCATATTAATTAGACATGAGTTGGCATTCATTAGCTTGGCACTTTTAATTAAATTTCATAAAGCTCACTTTTTATAATTGTTATAAGAGTTCAATACAGTTGGACGGGAAGAAGTGCATCATAATATTATAGATGAGATCAGATTTCTATTATCATAGTTTTGTGATAGATCGATAAATCATAGTTGATGAGAAATCAAAACAGAAATTTAAATTCATTTAAACAGTGCCGATTAGGTTGTGCAAATTCATCATTTAATCATCATATTCTTAAAGAGTTTGCGAAGATATATGTCTTGCTATCTCCTTTGATATTCAATTACCTCCCTATGTAATCAGTTACTATGGATACAGTGATGATACAACGGAGGATATGACTCGCTGAAATTTCAGATTCGGAATTTTAGTTGTGTATTAAGAGATTAAAACCGCTTAGATATATGATACGATATTGAAAAAGTAATGAAATGTGATCGTAAAGCAATCAACATTTATACGCAAAATCTCTTATCACAACTATTTTCCAATAGTTATCAAAATCAATTACTATATATTATTGACGTAAATGATTGCTGTCGTAAGATTTCCCATTGTATCGAGAGGCAGTAATAGATGGATAATGTCAAAGGAAGTAAGATTTATTTACATAGAGTGAGGAATTTGGAAAAAATACACTAAAAGGCATTAAGGATATACCATTGACAAATCGGAAAAGAATAAATATAATCGAAAAGAATAATGAGACCAATATCACGATGCTTTTTCAACAGCACAAATGTATTAGTACCGAGAAAGATGATAGTGCCAAATCACGGAATAGATCTGATGACTCAAAGATGAAAATTTATAAAACTAAAGGTGAAAAAAGTGAAAAATCAGCTGCAATGTTTATTTTTAAATACCATATATCCTCCTTTTGTGTCGATATGTTTAGATTCCACTCAAAACATTTTTCAATCGCTGGGATCAGCTGGATAAAGCAGTTTATTAGCAGTTTCTCCTGATTGTTACCTTGGAAATTTTACTGAAAACACAAAAGAATTCCATTTACACCATCCAATTCTGTGTATGGTAAATATGTAAGTTAGCAGATGCCAAATATTGTAATCTGTATGAAAGTCATTAATTTTGGTTAGCAAATAATAATTCAATGAAGAAAACTGGCAAATCTAAACTTCTTCCTCGTATCTGCCGGATCATAGATACATCCGTGAGTTCAATAGTTTTGAAACGATTGAACTATACCGAAGTATGAGTAACAGTCAGTCCTATATCATAAACCACTTATGACAAGCCTAACGGCATAATTGGTAAACTTTGTGTGCAAAGTGAATTAATCATTAAAAATGACTGGCACATCCTTCTTTGCTGATGAAATGATCATTAGCGCAGAAACTTGATCCCACAGTTTTTTTTAAAATTTCTTGAAAGTATACACAACACAATGGATGGAGTTTTGCTTAATTATTCATGTATATATGCAAAGTACAGCATATCTTACGACGGGGCAGTATTGGATCATAGCAATCTTTTCATTTCAAAGTTGGAAAAATTCAAAATTTAGACTTTCACTGATTAAATTCAAATAAGTTCTATCACTGCAATCAATTTCATGAAACAACCACCGAATCGTTGGATAGCACATTAGAAAAAGATAGAAAAGGGATTGATAAAATATAAAGGATGAAGATAGAGAATGAAGAAAGTGAGAGATAAGATTAGCTGAATAAGATCACGGCTAATTTAATATTGAGAGAATGGTGAAGAGTTTGAAGTAAGGGAAGATTAGGCAAAAATGCAACCTTAGGCTAATTCATGGCTGAGGGCAAAACAGCCAAGATGTAACACTCATAGCTATGGAATGTATTTTGATACCCATTTCATGAATTTGACTGGCTTCTCTCTTATCTGAGAGTACCGCCAGCATCCACCGTACTCTTTCTTCCCTTTCTCAATACAACACCAATGATGTACCATCCTCTGTAAATCAAACAGTTCAAATTAAACCATAAATGACCACAGGTTACATGGTTTCATTCCAGCCTATCTTTGAAAAAGCCTTATCAACACTCAAAAAACTTTGCACGATCTCTCGAACTTCCCGAAGAAGACTTACATCCGTTCATTGGTAAGCTGCGATGATTAATCGTAATAACAGTTTTCTCGGTCTCTTTGAACTTTCCGGAAAATATATTCTGCATTGGTGTAACTGCAACAATCGAATTTAGAATACTCAATATCAAGAATGAGATGATATCAGCGGAATCGAAATTATTGAAAAGTATTTATTCAATGTACTATCATCTTTCGGTCCTCAGGAATTCAGTTTATATTATTTGGAAGAATTTTACAAATATAATTTAATCATAAAGCTCATTATCACTAACTAACAGTACCAATATTAACCATGAATCATAAATGACTCTTTTAGACATCAAGTACCAATCAATTATCTAACAGAAGGGGCTTGAGATGAAAATTCGGAGAGGTAAATTATAAGTAACTTATTATCGCTCACACTGTACATCGCATCGATAGAAGGGAAGTGTATGTAAAGAAGGACAGGGGAAGAAGTCAATTATCGGTAGCAATTGTTTAGGATACCGAACTGTTGTAAAAGTGAAGTATTCCCCCTTCTTATGGGAAAATTTCCTTCTCCTATCACCACAAGAAGACAATTTTTGAAAAGTTCCTAAATTTAAAAGTAATTGTCATAGCCAAAAACTTTCTTTCAATTATTCTATTGCAATTAAATAAATTCAAGATGACATGGTTTTGTGGTCTAGTCGATAACAGCCAAAATTTACCTCGAAAATTAGGGGATCAGAAAGAAATGTAACAAGTAAGTGACGGATAACGGATAGCAGTCAGTCATTTAGACTAACAAATAAATGCAAAAAAATTCATGAAACAAATTGGCTAATTAATAAATTAACAAATAACGAATAAAATTGAAGACAATCGTTGATGACGAAAATCGCTTCCATCATCATCAATGTCACACAAGCAGCGACAATCAAGTATCCTACTAGTGGTATTCTCACGAACTTTTACCGCCCTCTTTCTCTTCTATATTCTATTTTCATTCAACCAAAAATTTACATTTCTTTACTGGAAAAAGAAAAAGGTATGAAAATCTAAAGTTCCTCATATGGATCTAAATATTTCTTTAGATAAGATACAAGGAACAAATCTGAAGAATTTATTTTGGAGAGATTGATTCTAATAATCTATCCTAGTGATAATCCAATATCACTGATTTGTTGTAAAGCCAAATTTGGTTTCATCAATTGATGTCAATGTTTCAGTCAAAGATTTTGCTATTAAAAGATTTTTTCACTGAAAATGAATGTGCATTAATTTTTATTAAAAAATTCTGATCTCCTACTAAAAATAATAAGTGCAATAAATTGATATTATAATGGAACCATAGATTATTTTCAAGAGAATTCCAATGGTCCATTTCTTATGGCCCTTATAGCCATTATTTTTCCGATCATAAGAAAATTTTCAACTAAATGAGTCATCTTTTTACAACTTTGCTAGTTGAAGAAAAGTAGAACTCGATTTTTTTTACATTTCAGGTAATTGAAAGTAATCCTTCCATATAAAATAAAAATGTCCGCCATTAACTTCCATTGGTTTGTGCTGATAACATATTCGGTTCGTATCTAATTATTCATTTTTAATATGAATAATATCAAATTGATTTTGAAAAATAGAACTACAAACTGTTACGGCAGTTTTAACGACAAAACTTCTATTCCTATCACAGGAAACGCTTAGCCAGCGATCGAATTGATCAATCACTCCAATCGATAACCCAACTATATTGGAAATGATAAAGGAAAAAAGAGACAAGAAATAAAATTTAGTCGAATTAGTGGATGTTTGCGCAAATTTCAATGTTGTTGTTTAAAATAGCTGGGCACTCAGTGTAACAGTTGGAAAATAAACAAAAACTACAGCCTAGTAACCACCTAATTGAGGTTGTCTAAGAACAATACTGAAAGTGGAATGAAAATTTTGAAATCAATTTCAAACTTTCAGATTTTGTTCTCGTTTATTGACAAATTAGATACTTAGAATTAAATATGTCTATTAGTCAAATTATTCGATTTTTCCTTTTTTGAAAACATTGAGTGGTGATTAATTTCTTTTTAAAAAGGATTTTGAAATTTCGACATTTTCATTTTTATTTTATCCCTTTTTTTACATTTTAATCTTTATTTTCCAATATTTACTATACAAACGATGATTATTACTTATTTTATTAATTGATCAAATGATGAATAAATGCTGCACCAAAATCGGATCCGAGGATAATTGGCACAAAATGAGTGGAATTGAATAAGTTTATGAATTGGCAAGTGAAGAAATTAAAGATATCAAAATGTATAATAACTGAGGAATTTGTTAGAAGTTAGAATCCTTTTACAACAATCATTAGATAAAACTGCTTGATAAGCAAAACTATTGAATTATTATCGGAAATGATGTAAAGTATCGTTTTGAAAAATGATTAATTCGTAAGCAATCAAAATGGTAAAAAATCTACTTATCATTAAAAATCGATTTTTATTTCCAGGAAAAAACGTTTGAGGACGGTCACTCTGCGAGCACACCTGACTGTATCAGAAAAGCACCCACCTGCCCTATTGTTCAAACCGTCCGGTATTTTCAGATTGCGTTCTGAACTCCAATAGGTAAATTTATATCAGAAATTTAAGAGTTTGGTCCTCATTTGATTTGAATAAAATTATAGCACATTAGCATAGATGATCTGAAAGAGCTTCGAAAAAGCATGCGGAATGAGTGAATGATTTTAGACGGAATGAAATGGACAGGAGAAATTCAAATTCAGTGTAGCCAATAAATAGGAATAGTAAAATAGGTCTTTGATGCCGATGACCTTCTGGTTTTCTTCATGCAGCCGCATATCCGGCAATACCTCGTGCCAATAATATGCTCAGGAACATATACCCATAATAAACATATATAATGATGCAGACATCTTTCTTGTTCTACGACAACCAAGGTCTCTCCTAATATTGTCCCAACAGAACTCATTTCTGATATATAAACATCATTTATGGTCGAGGAATTTTAGCTTTTTTTTTTTTAAAATTTTTTTTGATATCTTATTTTAAATCTCCAATAACCACAATCATTTTTTTTACTCAATTCTTTCATTCATGACAATATACGCAAGCATAACCAATCTTTTGAACACTTTTGATAGTTGATCGCTTATTAGAAAACTGTTCCTGATCAAGCAAATTTTTTGCTTAAGGTTAAACTGATATGATTTTCCAACAAGTATAAAATATCGGAATTTCTAAACATTATACTGCTCCTAAATAGTTAATTTCATACTTAAATTCTAAGTTGTCAAGAGTTACAATTGTTGAAAATAAAATAAACGTTTAGAAAGATTAAAAAGAAGAGAGTAAACGTCATATTTTATTGAGGGAAAGGAATAACCGCTACACTTTTCTTTTTCAGTGAAATATATAATTTTCTTCGGTACTGAAATATGATCTGGAAATTTGAATGACAGTTTAGACTTATCACTTTATGTAAAATATCTTCCAGATATTGTCTCTGCTTCCAAAAAATGAATTCGTAAATGGTCAGCGACATAATTAGTAGCCACTGTATTATCTGAATTAAGATCCTTGAAAAATAAGAATATTTATGGTTAGTTTAATTTTGTGTACTACTCAATTCTTACCTCCAAAATCGATTAAAATTGTAACTTTAATGCCTTCATTTTGAGTTTTTTCATTGATAATTATCTGTGTAACTTCCACAAATGCTATCAACATTGATACTGTTTGAATGAAGTAAATTCAAAAGATTTCACTTGCATTTGAAAATGGAATGCAGCACATTAACTTCGATAGTAATTTATTTTTTATTAAAAAATTTGTTAAATACGATAATAAAGACAAAATGTGATATAATTCAGCCGCTGATATTTCCGTGCAATGTTGACGAGACCAACTGAAGTTCTTGCTGCTTTAAGATCTTCCACTTTTTTTTGTTCTCTTGGAAATAGTTCTAAATTTTTGATTAGATTAAATTGACTCTTCCCTTGATCTTCTAAAAAGACATTTTCGAAAGTATTCAGATTAATTTCCTTTCTGATTAACTCAAATGTTTTGATGTTAAGCCTAATCTACAACATGGCGCATTATACCATTATTTATTTCATCTTGCAGTCGATTAGATCAAATTTGGACTCTGTAACCTCTCACCTCCGATTTCGAAACTTCAGTCGTGTAATTAATAGATCAATATATAAAGGAGAATGTATATTAATGTATATTAAAAAAAAGAAATTGTTGAAAGGAAATTTTAGTGAAACACCAAAGCTATCAGTTTTGTTGCAAAATTAAAAATTGAAAAGACATACGACATTTCTTGTAAGTCATCCAGTGTGATTACATTGGAAACAAAAGTTCCATTTGTTCTGCGTTTATTAGGAACGAAAAGTTCTTGAAAGAATGGATCCGACAATAATAGTTTACCACACAAGCGCTTCTTGGGACTATAAACAAGTATCCGTTGAAGGATACCAATAATCTCGTCAGATGCATAAGGTAGGATTGGTCTGAGGCCATATGGTACAATATGATCATCGCCGAATAATATTTCTGCTTTCATATCCATAAGTTCTGTTTCATCCGGATTTCCGAGGGCACTGACTACTAATTTAAACTGATGTATCGCATCCTTGCCGGGAAATAATATGCTGCCTTTAGTAATTTCCCCCAATACACAACCACCAGACCAAACATCTAAATGGTACTGTTATCGGGACTAATTTACATACTCATATCAATAGAGTTCATTTCAAGTTGTATTTACAAGGGAATTTAGAAACTGCGGAAAACTTGCCAACTTGAGGTGAATAGAAAGTCGCTTTAAGCAACAATTCTGGCGGACGATAATACCGCGTGACCTTAACAATTCGCTAGAAATTTCACAAAAGTTCAGAAAATTTTGATGCAATGTTAAACAATTTTTTTTAATAAAGTGAGAAAAGCACTTATCATTTAGGTAATCTATACCTGATAAGAAGTTGATTTTGTCGTCTTTTTCATAAATTTTGCCGAACCAAAATCAGCAATTTTCAGCATACCTCTGATTGGTTCAATTAATAAATTTTGTGGCTTTATATCGCGATGGCAAATGTGATTCTGCAATGTGGACTTCAATATCGAGAGATTTATCATTAAAACTAGCATGATCAGCTAATCATAAATGGACAGTCGATATATCAATTCATGTAATAAAAGAATCAGAAGTACTTACAAAACGATTTAAAAAGAATAAAGATCCGTCAGCGCATGGGAAAACTGCGAATTTGAATGATAATCGATGAAGCATTAATCCAGAAAAAAAGAAAATCGAAAGTAAAATGTACTAACATTTGACAAATAAGTTAACCCATTGAACAACTGCCATGAATATAATTTAATTTCGATATAATCAGGATATTTACCACCAATTTGTTTAACAATGTTTGATACTGTTTGCGGTAGATATTCAAATATTATGGTCTCACAGATCTAAAAAATGAAATAATTGCATTTATAATTGAATTGACCAAAAATATTTCATGCAAATAAAGGGACTATAAATAACTTCAAAGATATCAAATGAGCAGTGCCACTTCCATTTCTATTTTTTAAATTATGCTGAACAACAATTAATTTTCAAGTAAATAAGCAATAAATTTTTAGTAGTAAAAGGTCAAACATAAGCAAAAGATAGTTGAAGAAATATCTTTTTATCTGGAGTAATACTTCGAAATGTATACAGCACTTGAATAATATTTTTGTGGCCTTTGCGACTCAACCCAAGAAGCATATTTAATTCTGCATTTATTTGTGAGTCCTCTTCCAAATCTGAGACAAGTTAAGGTCAGTTAATTTTTAAATATCCCAAAATTCAGGGGTTTTTTTTTTTTACATCTTCGGATTTCAAACATTCTGGAACGAAAGCTAAGAGTGAAGAGGAATACATCATTAAGACTTATACCTGGCCAAGTTTTCTTGAGTGCTATTTCTTTGCGTGGCCCAGGATTAAGCAATGTGCCACGGTAAACATTACTGAATACACCAGAAGAGTGTAGCCTCAAATTTTTCATACATAACTGCAATTTTAATTTTTTGGAAGAAGCTAAATTTCGGGTAAAAACCATTAAAGTATTTTTTTTGTTTTTTGAAGAGTACTGTCATTTTTGGGTAGGTTCATTTGCAATCAAAGAAGAGTTATATTCTGGAAGTTATAAGATCAACATTGACGACAAATGAATGAAAAAGTATTGTTAGCATTTATGCATTTTTTCGTTTGGGTAACAAATGAAAGAATTTGATAACTTGAAATTGGAAAAATTGAGAATCGAAAAGATCAAAATCTTAAAAGCGAAAGCATCACAATTTCAACATTTGTAAGTTGGCGAGAAGAAATTACAATATTTGAACATTCTAGGAAAATACATCACAGAACCTTTACTTTCTTTTTACTTGGTAATTCTATCGCATTTTGTTCATGAATCAAATCCATATCTTTGAGCAATATTTCTACTGAATCAAACTTAACATGAAAAGTGGTATTGTAAATGAGTCTTACTTATTATTCCATTTTGTAATATTAACATCAGAAATAGTGTAATTTAAACTTTGTAGTTTAACAAAATCCAAACATGGAATCTTTTATATCTCAATAGCATATTTACTTCAATACTTATATATGTAAATTCCTCAGATTTAATTACTTAATTTTTTGGAAAAAATAGGCATTTTACTACTTTACCGTGTTCTACAGTAACATTTGACAGTAGATAGAAGTATTTATTTTCCACATTTTCCCTACTAAGAAATTTTTTTGAGCTTCACATAAACTTTCTACTGATGAAATCTTCCTAAATCAATTAATTTAACAATTTTTGAATCTATGTTAGTAACATTACACGGAAATTACTCTTCCTATGTCAATCTCATAAAACAGGAACGATCAAGAATTATATGCTAGGCAAAAAGTAGTACCATCTTTTTCTGTGTAGATTTTATTCCGCATTTCCTTCCGAAATGAATGGTTAGACATACTGTTTACAACTAAACAATACTAGAAGAATGGATAATTCTTCTGCATTTCTTCAATTTGAGTTCAAGTTTACTATATGCAAATTTAAAATACATTAATAAAGATCTGAACGACAGAAACTCTTCGGGAAGTTAAAGTAAGTGTTGAGCAGATGAGAACTTTTTGTTCGGCAGCGTCCTTCCTCTTTCAATCACACTTTTCACTATCTTAAAGTGAGTGCAAGTCTGCATGCAATGTGCAATATACCTGTTGAAAATTTACTTCGGTTTAGAAATTCAATGAATAGTTGATGATTGATCAGATGAAGAGATATATATGAGACTGGTCATTTTTACATTTGTTTACCTCAAAGTTAAATCACCGCTACTACAAAAACCAATTGATTTTGATTTCGAAATTTTAAAGTGTTCCGAACAGAAGTTCAAACTGCAGTTTACTTTATTTCACAGTCAAAAGTTGTTTTTAATTAGTAGAAAGAGATCAGTGGAAATCAGTCGGGTTATTAGAAATACTGAATTTCAATTTGAACAAGAGAAAACAACACCAGAATAATGTTCAGTGATAAAACGAATTGCATGTAGAGGTGAACTAAGCGTAAAACTTTTAAAACAAGAATTTTGCAGGAAAAAATATTAAGCAAAATCATCCATGGATAATAAAGATAAAAGATTTAGGACTATACTTTTGTAGAATAACAGTGTTACTTTAACCATTTGTTCTGCTGAATGGAGGGTATTTGACATTACCTGGTTGAAACAATGTAATAGTATGAGGTCACTGAAGCCGAGGCAAACATTCAACAAAATTAAATCTAAAAATAAATCAAAAATGATGGTTAAGACATGACATTTCTCGTCCGAACACAGAATCAAAATCGAACTCAGAATGACAAAAAACAATGATTTTAAAATAAAATAACATTAAAAACGAAATAAAACACTGGAATATTTACAGATTTTGCATACAACATAGTGTGTGAGAAAATAATTTAGAACATTAGTTTCGACATACTATGAATTCTTTCATAACATCGGCTTCTCAACTGACCTTAATCGGCTGATTTGGTCACTAACCATGTGTCTGGTCATCTTCAACGAAATCAAATGCCTGTTCTTTTGAAACAATATCTATGTGTGAAACCTGCAAAGTAGAAAAATTTTTAAGAAGTAATCAAGGTAAACTATACAACGAATTAGGGCAGTAATTACTGATTGTGGTAATGAATGCTGACAAATTCAAGAGTTGTTTATTCAAATTAAAGGAAAATCTAAAAAACTACTGACTTTGTTACGGAACCGAACACCATAATACTTCTCTGCACTATCTAGCAATTCCGGTCGAAAGGTAGTAGTGATGAACTGTGCATTCTGCGACAATTCATGAATCATATCTACAACAATACAATAATAAAGATAACACTCTGAAAACTACCTTTCGAATTATGATACAACAGAATACTGGTAACATTGTAAATTTTCTTGAATTTCGAAAATTTCTAAGGAGTTAAAAAGGAAAATATTCATAAAAATATTACTGGATAAGAGGCTTGCACCGCAAAATAAATTATGTAAAAACGAACCAGCCACTGCCTTTCTGTGCTGCGCGTCTAGAGCTGCATCAATTTCGTCAAAAAGATAAAAAGGTGCTGGATCACATTTCTGGATTGCAAATATAAGAGCCAGAGCTACCAAACTTTTTTGTCCACCAGAAAGCTGTTGCATTTCACGAGTTTCAGATGTGCCCGTGAATGAAACCTTAAAAATATTTTCAAAAAACTCATTGCTCAGTTTAAAAATAACAGAGGACTGAAAGTACTTACTCGTATCCCAACACCTGTGAAAGTTTCTATTTGATGCAAGTCACTTTGATCCTGCGATGGCTGTGAGTCCTCATCCTGAAATTTCCAAAATATTTTTACTCTTTTTAAGAGTATTAACGACACAGCATTTTCCCATTAATTAATCAGAAATAATAGCTTACTCACATGACTGACTCGCATCACCAAACTTCCATAACCGCCAGGAACGAGTTTTTCAAAAACAGTATGGAAATTTTTTGAAACTTGTTTGAATGTCAACTGAATGGCTTCATATTTGCGCTGATCGAGAACAGTGAGTAGATCGCTGATTGCCTACAAACAATTGCCGAATAGTGATTGAAAAATTATGCCTTTTATCACTTTCTTTGGCATTAATCAACACAACATTTAGTAATTTTAAGAGGAAGGGTTAAATCTCCAACAAATAATCAACCTTCTGATTAGCTCTGTGCTCATCCATTCGTTTTGCAAGATCCTCCTTTTGGCCGCTCGCCTGCACGAATTGATCAAGTGCTTTTTTATTTACATTTTCATACTTTTTTAACTGTTCTAAAGCTTCGCTGAGCTTCTTGTCTAACTGCTTCAGCGAATAACTTTCATAGTTCTTCGAATCCATTGGTAAGGAACCAAGCTCGCGTATCTGCAACATTTAAATTCATTATTGGACTCTTTTTTTTATAAACAAGGTCTACGAAACAAATCTATTAAATGCATTAAAAAATAAAACACTACAGACAAACCTTTTTGGTAATTTCCTCCCGTTTTGTCTGCATTGCTGACTGTTTTGTGCAAATTAAGTCAACTTGTTTCGAAAAATCAGCGACTTGAGCTTCCAAATCTTTTTGCTGCTCTTGGCAATCTTCCAGTTCGCGTGTTAACTTTTCGTCGCTTACTTCAAATTCACCCAAATGCTCTTCCAAGTCTACAGAAATTGATAAGATTAAGGATTAAAATATGAATGAGAAAAAAATGACACAAAGAGATAAAACTTCACCAGAAAGCCGCGTTATGATTTCAGAAAGCCGATTATTAACAGATTTAAGTTCCGCCATTTCTGACTGAAGATGATTACGCTTCTCATCAACAGATATATCATGGATTTTCTGAAACATGGTTTATACCAATAAATCAAGTTAAAAATATTTGTGAGATGGGGAAGCTTGAAATGATAAAAATTTAGACAGCGAAATCCAAACACAACATTCAAATAGTGAAGTGATTACCGACTGCAAGCTTTCTCTTTTGCGATGAAGGTTCGTTGTTAATTGATTCTCCAATCGTAATTTTGTGGATTCTAACTCAGCCCTTGATCGACTAACAGAATCAAGACGTATTTTTTTTTCTTTTATATCTTCCTGCAATAAATATTAACTATTATACAAAGATGAAGAATAAATAACGAGTGAATGCATTTCTTTTTTTCAACAGTGAATGAAATAAAAGCGTCACAAGTTACCTGCAATTGATCGAGCATATTTTTTTCTTCGTCACTCAGTTGCGAGAGCAAAGGGGTACCAAGCTGCCGTTGTAAACTTTCTTTCGTCGCTTCCATTTCGCGGATTCGATTTCTCAGATATAAGCACTGCCCTATCTACAAGTCAAAAAACTTGACCGAATTTTTTATCAAAGTTGATGGACGAAAAAATTACTTCCCTAAACCAACAAGTTTCATGGAACTTTCTTATAAAAAATAGTTTCACAAAACCTTCGGTTCTTTATTCTTTGTACTTTGCTGCAGCTGTTGTGATAAGTAGCGCTTTTTCTCAGATGCGGCTCTGTGCTTGTCTCTGAAAAGAGTTGCGCAATTCAAAATAAACAGCAGAAAAAGAATGAACTTGTTGCTTGCAATTTAAAAAATATTTTATTCTGATCTTTCGAAGCCTATTTCAAGTAGTAAAAGAGCAAAGAATAAAAAACAAACTTCAGATACAAAACTTCACGTTCCAAAGTATCAACTTCCATGCGCAACTTTTCTACGTTTGAAGCTTTATCATTACTGGCATGAACTGCTTTTTCAAGAGCTTCCTGAACAGTTTTAGTATAGTTCAAATAATTCGAAATATCAGAAAAATCATTGTGCTTCAAAAATAATTCCATTTCACCGTAAAAAAGAACCTCAAATTCAACTTTTCGTGCATGCATTTGCTGAACGATACTGTAAAGTTCCAAACGAGAACGTTTTATATCAAGGAATCCGCCCGTCATTTCGCCACGCCGACTCATTTGATCACCTAAAATAGATCAGCAAAGAACAAATATACGAAAAAAATGAAGTAGTATTTCTTAGTATTTCACACACCCTCGAAAGTAACGCAATCGAATCCTTCACGTTTTGCCAAACGATTGCCCGCAAGCATACTGCGTACAACAGCTACGTTTCCAAAAATATGCCGGAAAACAACACCGTAGATGGGTTCGTATTCCATTCCATCAATTAAAAGTCTCGCCTCCTGTAACAAAATAAAACATCGACTGCCATTTAACGACTACTAACCAATACGCAATACACAATGAAAATCATTATCTGCATGTAATTTTCATTTCATTTACGTGATTCAACATTTCTTACTGGATCATTAACTTCTCTTCTTGGTTTGGCGATCAAACGATTCAATGGGAAGAAATTTATTTCACCTAACAGTTTTTGGTGATTTATCTGAAATCAAGCAATAATGAGAACAGAAAACAGAAACATATACAGAGGATAAGATAAACAGATGATAAATAAAGGCGAAAATAGTTTTTACTTATCTTATCTCTTCACCATTACTTCTCTGCAAATCTTTCAACGGTCATTAAAATAGCAATGAAAAGATGCCCTTCTTATTAAGATGTCTCATCTACGAATTTGGGTATGCTCAACTAAAAATAAAAAAATCAAAGTCATGTCATTTAAAACAAACCTCTTTCATAATTTTCATTGCAATACGGTCATCATCAACCACATGATAAAATAAACGATTACCAGTGGTAACTTCAACTGCTTGATAGTAAGCTTTATCACATCGAAATAATTCAATCACAATGCCTAAGTAATTTTAAGGGACTTCAACTAGAAGATTAATTTTGTTAAGTGTTTAAGCTTAAGAAATAAAGTGAAAAAAAAAAAGTGAAATAGAAACGATACCACGATAGCCATTCAAAACGGAGTCATATTGTCCATTACCATTCTGGGCACGAAAATGATCCAGCACATGTCGCACGCTATCGACTCCATTCATTACAGACTAAAAATGAAAAGGAATAAAAAGGATTTGAAATAATTAATCAGTGAAATTAGGATATGTAGATTTGTTAAATGTTAAATGTGAAATTTAAAGAACCGAAATTTTAACGTAAGCTAATCTCTGTCATGATTCAATTGGATTCACAATACAACAGCTTATGATCAATAAAATTCTCATTCTCAACAATCAAATAATTTACTCTAGGAACCAGACGTCGAAAATCTTGCTCAGCTTGCTGCACATCGACTTTTATTGCCTCCAAATTATCACGAGATGCTTTTTCTTCTCTTGATGCTTCCCTGCAATTCATGAGCAGCAATAAATTTTTTTAAAATAAACTTAGTATAAATTCATGCAATTAAACCTTGTCAGCTTTAAAATGCCAAACTTACTGCTGCGTAACACTCGCTTCATCTAACCGACGTCGTAGATCGGCCATATCTTGATTCATCTTTGTTAATTTGTCGACAAATTCTTCAGCTCCTAATCCGATTTCCTAAATAACCATAATTATCTTTAAATATTCAGCTGCTTGAGAAAAACATCCTATTGTTTCGAATTAGAATGAACACAGTGGAAAATAAAAATCCATCGGTTAAGCACAACAGTATTTGATTTGTTAACATTTACCATAATTTTCTGATGAAGTTGCTGTTCTTCTTGTTCTTCATCTTGAAGGCTTTTTTCAATACCAGCAATTTGTTCATGGATATCTTGAAGCTGACGGTCGTAGAACCGAATTTCCTTTTGTAAGATCTGGATAGATTTAAATTAGTACTATCTTCCATAAAACTAGAAAAAAACCAGTAGAACTGGTTTTTGGATAAGCATGGATGACTGATCATCATATACTTATCAAATAACGAAACTGATTGCATAATTATCGAGGTTGAGATTTTAAACATAATTAGATTCTACGAACTGAAAAAGTAAGGAAGCAAGTTAAATCTAGTTAGAGGTAGATCGATGAAAACTTAACCTTATCCCGTTCTTCAACAGTCTTATACTGATCCCTGTATCCTTGTTTCGCATACAGTTCTTTGCATCTCTGTTCCGCAATACGAATACTATAACAATTATAAATAAAGCAATGTTTTCAATTCGAAAATATTATCTTATAAAGACAACTTGAATAACAATTTCTTCTACTTACTCAGTATTCAGCCGTGCCGCATCTTCAACTAAAGCTTTGTATTTTGGAATAACAGTATTCAGTTCTTCTTCTTTTGCAGCTATGTCTGTTTTAAGCTTGTTTAACACATCCTCGGCTTTATCCTAGAATTATTTAATACAGATTTTCGGAAGTTTAGCAAGATGATTTCTTAGTTTACCAACAGAAAATTTTCTGAGCATTATCTCAATTGAATCCTATGGAAATCTTGTGAAATTTTAAAAAGTTTAAGATTTAAATCAAAGTGTCCACGATTAAAATTTACATTGTGCGAAAATCGATGAAAATATTAACTTACTCTCCCAAAGCGTTCTTTTTCTACATCTTCACGCAAGTCATTGATTAAAAGCTCTAATTCAGTTTTTCGTTGCACACGTTCGGTCTGTTCAGCTAGAAGCGCTTCTTTTTCTTCTCGCATTCCTTTAAAACGTGCTTCTAGTTTGCGCTGATCTGCCGATGCTTGTAAAGCACGATTTTGAGCGTTTAACAAGTCATTCGTAACCTGCAGACATGGATATAACGGAATATCAGGGAAAATGAAATATAAACTAAACTACATGAATTGAAACTCACTTGTTGCGAAGGAAGATTCAAATGAAATTTGCGAATCTAATAAGAAACCTTGCTCTGTCGGGTATTCATTTCTTCACGTTGCTCAGCCAACTTATCCAACTTCTTTCGAGCTTCTTTCAATTCGTTATCGTATATCATATACTCGATAGATCTATAAAATAACCAACTGAGGTTAACAATAGTTAGAGTTTAGAGTCTGTAAAAACAAATTTGGAAAAAACAAACCAGACCAACCAATAACCAATCAATTGAGAGTTTACCTACCAAATAAGAGAAATGCATTATCTCGGAAGATGGAGAGAGAAAGACGGAGCAACCTTTTCATTTTGTCCCACTTTTGATATTCCTTCAAGTCTTCTTTCTCTTCCTCTAGAGTCTTCAACCGTTCTTCAATGAATGCAAGTAAAGTTTCGATCTTTTCACTTTTGGCATCTGCAAGAAGTTCGCACTTATTGAGACAATTTAAAAGAAAAACCAGTGTAACATAGGACTTTTAAGTGAAGTAGTACAGACTTGTTTCTCGCAATATTTTCAAACTTTCTTCTTTCCGTTCATCGTAAACTCGTGTTCCCGCAACCTAAAATATATGAATTCTTAATCTGAAGAATAGCAACTTCTGAAAAAACAGTATATAAGTAGAAAATTAAGGAACTGAATTTCGCCAACCTCACGCAATAATTTTAAGCGGTGTGAATCAGGTGATGTTGCTAACTCATTGATTTTTCCTTGCTTTACGATATAATATGGATTTGAACGAGAGAAACCTGCTGATTCCATCAAATTCACAACCTAGTGAAAACGATATATCGTTCAGAAATTTCGAAAAGGAAAAAATCGTTATTTTTGAAGATATTCAAAAAATTAGATGAGGTGATATTATAAACTCACGTCACTACGAGCAACCAACTTTGCATCGATAAAATACTGGTCCTTCTTCATGCTAACACGTCGTAAAACACGCACTTCATTTGCTTCAATCTGAAAAAAGTGAAGTAAGAATTGGAGAGTTAAATTCTAAGTAAATAACAAAAATACAAAAACCCGATGTTTGTTGTAAAAGAAATCATACCAATAGGATCACGATATATTTATGTTTAGCTTCCGAAGTTAATGATAAACTTACGGCAACGATTCGGTGATCAGCATTATCGAAAACAATTTCGACACTGGCTGTTGTAACACGATCTCCAGTACCTTCGTGAATTAAACCCTGTCTTTGTTCTGCTTTAAGATGGCTGAATTCGTCCGAAAGAACAAATTGTATAGCTGTAAGTACAATGACTAAATTTTAAATGTCCGGCATAACAAAAGTTCTGGAAGTGCTGTAAGTCAAAGATAAAGATAAGGAGATTTTGTCAAAATTGAAACTATGTAGGAAGCACTTCCTAATAATTGAGAGTCCTACTATTGAAACACAATTAAGTTCCCGAATACTTATATGAACGCCTAACTTTTTGCTGGAATGAAACGACTTGGTAAACGTTACCAAATTCAAAAAAAAAAAAAAACTATTTAGATAAATCGAAGATAAATGAATCGAGAAGCTATAGCACAAAGAAATGTAGGACAGACCCTTCTTTTTATAGTTTCATAACTTCAAAGATGTATGAAAATTGGATATTTCTTCTTTACTTACAATTAACAACTTACCGAAAAAGAAATTACTCTTTCCGCTACCATTTCGCCCAACAACAACATTATGTCGTGGTGAGAAATCATTTACTGTTGTTTCACGATAACTACGAAATCCACTTATGTTTACCTGTAATTATTGTTCTAATATAAGGCTCGGAAAGAGCAACATCTCAGTACCAATGCCGGTTGGAAAAGAGACGCAAATTAGACTAAATTGTAAATAAAGACCATCAGATCGAAGTGAATAGTTTATTAAATATATGGCTTATCTAAAAAGCGTAAATAAAGACAGGATGAAAGCAGGAGAGATAGAAACGTACCTCTTTGATATACATCGTAGAGTAAATCAGTGGTAGGATTGGTTAGTAAGAATAATTAGTTATTCATTGAATGATATAAGGAAACTTTGACCTGAAAATTAATTAGAGACAAAGATGACAGTCATCAATTATCTGATCAGCTTTAGCGCAACATACATACATTTGTAATTCTTAAACCAAACTGACCTCTCATAAACTTGACTGAGGAGAACTGCTTATTTTTTCTGAAGTGACAATCCTCTGAAATAATACCTGAGAGACAAAGGGACGGAGAACAGGAAATACCGGTAGAAAAAAAATCCACCTTGAACTAGCTAAAACAACGCATTACTACAACACCATAACGAGTATCTTAAATTCAAAATTCTATAACTGTACTTCTACAATTTTTAATGCGGCCCATTCGTACAACCAAGATTGAACTGTAGATGTTCTAGATGTTCAACTTAAGCGGTGGGTAGGTTGTTGTTCTGATTTGGGAAGTCTCGGGCGGGCGGGGAGTGTAGTGATTCCAGAAAGCAGTGGATAATGATGGAATTGTGAAGGAGTGTATGAAGGATTACTGCAAATAATGCTGAGATGGATCGTGGAAAACTGTTTTATTTTACTCAACAAAAGAATCAGGTTAGATTCATATGCGAGAGTTTGAACGAATGGGGTTTTCTATTATTGTCTCTGTCTCAGGAACTTGAATAGATTCTAAAAAACGGACATTGATACCTGTACGTTTGGCTTATTTTCATTCTTGCTATTGAAAATTCGCGGCTTCTTTCGTTATTAGTGCTTATTATTATTAATTATTATAACAATGTTATTGCTAATTATTGTCATATTTTGATTAATGTATGAATTATAATAACATTCTTATTGTGTCTAATTATCATTATTATCCATTCAACATCATCAGTTGTCACAATTATCGCTGTCGTCATCCACTGATTTTTCTTCAATAGCTTATCTCACTTGTAATAAATTATGTTTACTCTTGAATAGCAGAAATTTTTAGTTCAAGGTATATTGTCTTTTGTTGATATGCTTATGGTGTAATTTTATAATCGACGTATTTCTTTCTTTTTTTCATATGTGCGAAATAAAATGTTTCGGTATAAAAAATGTCTTTATCTTCCGCTTCATGTAGATTTTCCATTCACAGTGCTATTTTAATCATTCCCTTCAATCGTTCCTTCTTCAAACCTTTCAATTTCCCTGTCAGAGAATGAAATGTCTCCATTTAGCTAACCGTTATTCAGTTATGCCCTTCCCATCCTGTTTGACGAACCTGTCTTGAAGTAGCATTTTACAACTGCTTTTGTTATCAATCCTTTTCCATATCTAAAACTACTGCTTATTGTCCAGTACTTCGTCCCACTTACCTCAAGAGAAGTTGGTGAATGCTGCAGTTTCAATATTTTATGATTTTAACTTTGATATTCCGAGAGACCATTTTCATTCGTAACATATCTTTGAATGTTAAATTCATGCTAAACAGTGACAAGATAAATTTTTATAAGAGCAATTCCATCCTATTGCAGTTGCTCATGCGGCAAGCAACGGTCCAATGAAGCCTTGGAGGTGAAAAGTTTTGTTCCAGCGATGGGTTTGATACTTTTGTCTGGCTTCTCAGAACAGATTATGCCTGTTAGAGATTAAATCTCAAAGCTATCATCACTGCTGTTAACTGTTCATAATAGAAGCATTCAATTCATCGATGGATCATTCCTTTTAATTGATGCATAACAATGTATGATTTCATTTTTTTAAATGAAGCTTTACATTATTTAAAGCTGAAATCTTTTTTTATGAAATAATGAACAGTGACAAGGCATACTTGAGCTCTTCATTCATTCTTTTTATACCACTTGGCTCAGCCTTATTAAAACGACTGAAGCGAAGTACGAGATAGAAGAAAAGTCCTGGCTCTTTTATTGCTTGTTGGCTCTGTATATTCTAGTCAAATTAAAGTTCTGCATGATCATTGATTTCCCTGTTTACTACATGCGGTACTGATTTTTTTATTTAAATAATAAAGTACAGTATGATACTTGAGAAGAATCAGATGTTTTCGTTCGTTGAGACACAATGAGATAAGAGCAATAATGAATCTTACAAAGTTATAGTTATTATAATAATGGATAAATGTTTCAAAGTTCGAATCTAAAAAGATATTAAATAGTTTTGGTAATATTGTAAATGTTCATCTCGAAAGAATGTACAAGGTTAACGGATATTACCTGGTATGATTGATTGGATGAACAGAAAACAGATTCATCGATCGTTCCCAAAGGTAATAAGAGAGAAGTTACCAGCAAGTAGCAGCTCGAAATCAAAAATCGAGACTGAACAATTTCGAACATCCATCATTATTGTCAAGCATTTATCAATATTAGTTTACATCTTTTTCTGCTTCAAGAGAGTTCATTCATTTATTTGTTTCTTTTGCGCTTTTCAGTTTTATTCTAACTAAAAGATCAAACAATTATTGTTATTTATCTGCTGAACAGTTAACTGATTAATAAATTAGTTTAGTGACTTCACATATTTTACTATGCATTTAAACAAAACGTCTCACAATCAGTTTAAAATTTTATACAAAATTAGTAAGGAAAGTTAGCGAAATGAGTGAGTTAATGATAACTGGGGAATTGTAGTGAAAGTTGGTTGAGTTAGTAATAAAGGTTGCTTGGTAACTGCTTGATGTCTGCTGTGTTTTAATACAGCGAATTAAATCAGTAATTTTATTTCCAATATATATATATATATATATTTTTTTAATAGTAGAATAAAGTAAAAATAACAGACAGTGATTGAATTTAAGAGTAACTGATTGGATGCAAATTAATTTGGAATGGTTGGTAGATAGGCGAATTGAGGCTGAATCTGCTCACAGTCGATCCAAAAGAGACAGTGCCATTAGGAATTTCTAGAGGGTATTTATATTGTTACAAATAGGCGGATTATGATAGAATACATTGATAATAAGATATTTGTGAGAAGGAAACAATTTAAAAAAGGAATGTGGTGATAATGCTTAAAGAATATATGATGGAAACGGATATATAATTAAGATTAAGCATTAGATGGAATTAATTTGATGAAATTGGAATGAGAACGGAAATGGAAAGCGGAAATGTTTAGATAATATTTTAGATTAGCATGGGAATTTGCAAGCATTAAATCTTTAAACAATGAATCATTAACAATTTTTACAATTTATTGCTATTTGATTATATGACATAGTTATTTACAATAATTGGTCTATTTAGGAATGAATTTCGGGTTTCCCGACAGGAATTAGTGCATTCAGATGGAAATGTAGATTAACATTTTTGGAAATGATTCGATTCTATACTTCATTAGAATATTTATTTGTTATTCTTATCTGATGATTTTGCTGATGCTTTATATAAAAGTTACTGAGCAAAAAATGAAAATTGCTGAGAAGTATTCTAATAAAAATTCAAACAGAAATTCAAATAAATAAAGAATAATGATAGTTTTTCCAACGGCATAATTTCCTTAAGCTAATTTTCAATGTAGACTTAAATTCATACAACCATTAGCTAGTGCTGCTGTTAGTTTCAAGGTTAGGCAGTTCTTTTCATAAGTTTACTTGTTGTCTTATGAAAGTTCCCAGTTTTTTTCACTTACTTTAACTCATTATGCTATGTTACATTAATAAAACTATCTTAAAAATTATCATTGGTTAATTTAAGGAGCATAAACTTTTCACAGATGCAATTAAATTAGTCAAGGAGTTTAAAACTAATTTTTAAATTATTGCTTAAGTTTAGGCTTTTTCTCTTCGCCTTGTGTGACAGTTATCCTGTTCAATCGTAGTAATAGGAAGTAAAATATAGTTGCAGTTAATTATCAGAAGAGTTGGAATATTTTTCTTTTCCTTATCACAAAAATTTCATGGCATTAGCAGTAGCTATTGCTAATAATTGCTGCTATGTAGTAATAAACCATCGAAAGTTTCATATTACCATGCCAATGTTATGTTTAGTAAACAATAAACATTGATTATTTCATTTTTGTTTACAATGCAAGTTTCAATTTAGTTTACATTGTATAGCAATTAGCATATAAAAATGTATTTCACCATCTTTGAGGTGATTTATTATTGCTTGCAATGCTGCAATAATTAGCTTATCAATTTTACATATTCTAAGATCACTTTTCTTTGATAGTTTGTTTCATTTTTGGTCATAACTTGATCTAACTTCCTTATGTTAGCGATAGCCAAGAATTTTAGGATGAACAAAAATTCCACGAAATTTTAATATCCAAACTCACTTACTTTGGATTTTTGATATCGACAATGAAAAACTAAAGTGAAAAAGACAGAAGTACAAATTAATTACAACCGGAAAATGAGTGATAAAATTTAAATAAAACTATCTTTTACTATTGACGATTTTAAGGTGAGAGTGTACATTCTACTGATCCTATTGCTTTCACATTTATAGGCTTTAAAAAGTCATATATGATTGCGTTTCACTGAAAGCATCAGAATGAGTTTGTTATCATTAGTTGTTTTGATATGCTTCGCCACATTGATTATTCAGTTATGTAAAATTCACGGAGAACTGCAAAATGTAAGTTTTGCAAAAATTTTAACAAAGGTTTGCTGGCAAATTCAAACTGTTCATCGATGCTAAAACGTATTTTAATAGAAGATACCGGGAATTTTTTATCCTTTGGAACACGAAAATGACAGGTCTCTTCAATTTCTTTTTTATAGATAATACTTCTTTCAACAGAGTTGTGAGTTAACGGCTTTGCTAGAAAGAGCACTAATTCTTATCATTAAAATGATATCAAAATTAGGGAAGTACTATATTTTGAACTTTCTGGAATCTGGAACCAATTCAACAAAGCTTGTAGGATGAACGGAAAGAACTGCGACAACTGGATGAGACAACTTTATCCGTGCTCCAACATAAATTCGACCATTTCCGACAAGAATTTACAGATAATGATACTTTGATTGATGCATTAACAGTAGCAATGATATCAGAAGAATCAATCGTCAAAAGGTAAATGGAGCGATTTAAAAATGTTAAATTTCATTTCACGTTCAATTTCACGTATTATAAAACGCTTCCACTATAGTAACACTGTCTCTTCAACCAATGTTACAGTGTTTTGATAGCGTGATATTATTTTACGACCAATAATACATTTCTACACCATAGGTTAGAAGAGAGTATTGGAATGACACTTCCATACTGGGATTATCGAATAGACGCTCAACTAACCAAACCAGAAGATTCGTCGATTATGCTAATGGAGTTCTGTCGTCATGTAGATGAAGGAACTAATTATAGTCTGCTGATTCAAAATATTAACGATACTGAAGGAGAAACCGATCAACAACTGTTCAAAATTGAACAAAGATGCAAGAGTGGTGCATTATTGACGTTTCTGCGACAAAATTTCCCTCCTAATAACAGTAAATTTTTGAAAATTTCTAAAAGTTCTGCAAGAAGTTTGACTGAAAAACACTTTTAGATTGATTTTTACGGAGTAAAATGTAATGGTTCTCAATTCCCTCTTACTATAAGATTCTATTCAAAGGTTACATTTATTATTCCGCCATTTTACTCGGTAAAAGATATCTGGATTGATTTTCCGTTACAAAATTGTTATACTTATAGAAGAAGTAATATTTGTTTGTTTATGTATTTGAACAACTAAATTAGTTGACTAGGCCAAATTCTCGTTACCTTTACGAGCCACGAGAATCAAACCACCATTATGGCAAATGTCTGACTATAATAGCCAACATATAAATGAAAGAGTGAGGAAAAACAGGTAACAACAAAAGAGGTAAATTTTTGCATTCAAAAATTCAAAATACACCAAGTAGCCGTCTAAATCTAAAGTAAACTTTTCAGCTCTCAGAAAAGGATGTTCGTTATGTGAAACTGAAAACAGCAAAAGATGGCTATTCTGTGATCAAAATGTCCATCAATGCATTAGTAAAATAATTCCTAATGGTAACTGTACGAAGTTTGCGAATGATTCAGAAAGCTGTTTTCAATCAAGATGTTATCAGGGGCGCTGTAGTCAACGGGAAATGACAACTGTTTTGAAAGTATTTGAAAATATTACCATCGCAAAAAATCCTCCTGTTCATCTTAAGAATCCTGAGAAGTTGAAGATTTCCATCTTACCACCGGAAGTCATATCTCCGACGAAGAACTTCACATCGAATATAAATTCAAATAAGATCTCCAGAATCGATGCATACAGTGTGAAAAACAATTCGATACTTACGAAATCTTCTGGTCGGGTAATCTCGGAAGACAAATACCGAATTCCAGAATACTTGTCGATTGCATCACTAAATTGGAGGAACATTTCTAGTGTGAAAAACAGTTCTCATTCAGCTTCTAATAAAAAGGAGATAATCTTATCTGAAAAACATTTGAATAGGAATCGGAAAAAGTCCAGAAAGAAATATCCCGGGAATCTTGAAAATAAAGGTGAAGTTGAAATCAACAAAGTTCCTATTCAAAAATATCCAGAACCGATCCATTTGATTCAACGCGATAACATCACATTTAGGACAAAGAAACTATCGAAATGCAGTCATTATCACAGAAAATTAAAGCAGCGGAAAGAAGTTAGTAAACTGTCAAAAGGTATTATTCATCTATACGGATATGATAGACCATCTTCCAGTGAGGACCTACTGAAATCTTTAAAAAGCAGTCCAGATTCCGGAAAAGTGTCTAAATTTGGCATGAAAGATGTAAAACAGTCAGCCAAAGAACAACATGAAACGATTGACAATAAATCTTGCCAATTTTTGTTACCAGCTACTACCACTCACAATATCCTCTCACAGTATGTATACTTTTCGATTACTGTTATTGAAGGTAAATCAAAACGTTATAATTTATTGAATCGAGCTGTTGCTACCTGTGATATTACACTTACTGGAGCAAATATGCCATACGGTTTCACAGAAAAGATCAAAGTAAGTGATATCCTTTATGATTGTGAAAGGTATTGCCTTCTACTAAAAGACTTTGGACTGAAAATGAATTTAGATCAACCATTTAGATGCCATCAAATTTGGATCATTGAACAATAAATTAAGAAATTTGACTTAAAATTAAAGTAAGTACTTCAGGGTGGAAAGATGAGTAGGGTTTCAAAGTACTCATGGAACTATCGTTTCATTTTTTAGGTAGAATTCAATTTTCGTCATTTGCACCAGATTATTGTACTGGGACACTTATACACTTACAATAATTAAACAAATTTCATAAAGAGTTCGGTAGACAAGAAAAATTTTCAATTAGAAAAGATTTTAATCAAAAAATTGCCGAAAACTAAACACAATGCTTTTAAATATTATCATAATCTAGCATAACTCACAGGGACAATTAATCCGAGACAAAACGTTAGCTATTGTACGTACATTGAATCCGGAAATGTTTGGCCCACTTGTGGAATTCTACATTACAGTAACCAATCAGCATGGACAACCATGTCAGCAAAGATGCCTGAATCGCAAAGGATCTTATGGGATTTGTGAAGATGGACCAATTCGATTATCAAGTCATGAGTTTAACATTTTCTCAGATCCTATCGAATTTTATGAGGTAATGTTTAACGATTTTTCACGACCAATGTTTTTGTATAGGATTTCTAGTCAAGTCATACGTCAAATATAGGTTGATACTAGATAGCAGAACAGTAGTAATTCAATCAATTCTAACAATTTCGTTCAGGAAACTTAATATCTAACCCTCCATCTCACATTACTGATACCAACTGGTACACGTGTAACAGTAGGCAAATTTAGCTCATCGTTTACAAAAATGCAACGATATCATTCACAAATTCGTGTTAATATTACTCTTTGCAATAACTTTAGAAGTGAGGGACTACGATTCTTTCCTGTTTTTATAGTCAAGCACTGACAGTAGGAAACTGACATTTTGCAGACCCAAAAGTTACTTTTGGAATGTCAGTGGACCGGAAGAGGATATTATCGCAAGAGAAAACGCGACTTCTTATTATTTATTTGTGATGAATGACGGAAACATACAAAAAATGACAGTGCAATGTCAAAAGCTCACCAATTCAATTCTGCAAACTTAATTTTGCCAGTTACAAATGAACGGGTTTTCGAACGGATCTTCAAAAGTCTAATTTAAACAAGAATGAAAATTAAGAGGCATTCTTTGACAATAAGGCTCCTTATTTACAACCAGATTTACTTTTGAGTATCATCGAATTTCATATTACATAAAATTTCATACTAATTATAGCAGCACACCAAACAATTTGAATTTATCGAGAAGGAAAAAATTAAGTAAGACCGGAGATAAAAGGATTTGCAAAAGCTGATCAACTCAATGGTGTTAAATTCACAATCACAGGTACATCACTGGGCATTTTTTTAAGAAATTTATTTCAGAATATTATAAATTTCAGAAATAATTCTAGCCATCTAACCAAAATTTCTTTGGAAAAGATCAGATACGTTCTACGGAAAAGTGATTTCGAAACTTCTGTAACCTCTATTTCGAAAAAGGCTTTTTGAAAACATTCGAAGTTCCAAATTCCGTTAAATTTGGCCAATACACAATGAAGCTAAAAGTCATGTACTTACGATATCTAAAATGAAAACACACAACTACAAAACCAAAAACACAGTAAGTTATCAAAAATATGACAAACACTAATTTGAACTGAACACTGTTTTTAGCCACATATTACAGAGAAGAACTACAGATAATAAGACATAAGATTGAAGATAACATGTCGGTTTTGCACAATCAATCATATTTTATAAAATGAACTTTTACAACTTTTTCAAGCATTAAAATGAATTAAGAGTTCTCATTTCCAGAAGAGACAAACAAAAATTTGGAGCGAATTCAATGACTAGCTTTCTTATCACGACAAAAAGACAAAAAAGATGCAAGCAAAAGTGAATTATACATCAGGAAAACACAAATCTGTGGAAATTCGAAATTTCAACCACACTACGAATTAAAATCTTATTTGAATATAATAATGGGTGCCAAACCACTAAAAAAGCGGTTTTGTAGATACTTCCCAAACAATCAGGTGTGACATATCTCGAGCTCGAACTGCAGCTGCTACGTCTATAACATCCTCTTCTTCTCCTAAACATTGTTAAGTCATTTATTTCTGGAAGTAAACAAAAAGGAGGAAAACAACTTTGACTCATGGAAGAAACATAAAAAGAAGATGTACAAACCCATTCTGAAGTCGATATATCCATCGCCACCAGAAACAACAAGCATTTTGAATGAAGCTGATTTATTTGGCTTACTAGTATGATCTAAGGATTTCGCGCGGTTTGCTGATGAGAAATCCGTATTTGCACCTTCAATACAAGATAAAATAAAATGAAATGGTGATCAAAATTATTAATAACACAAAATCGCTCATAATATCTCTTTTACAATCTCGAAAGCAATAGACGTTAGTATGAAATCAGCGTTATTAATATTTATATTTTTCCTGTTTCATATACGGTCATGATTCTAACTTTGTTTCATATAACAAATGTCGTTGCTAATACATATAACACATGTGATCCTGTTTTATATAACACATGTCGTTGCTCAATAATGTTAAGATATGAAGCAAGAACAGAAAAGTTGGAAACTTTACTTGTTTCTTTGACATCAAGTACTGACTGGAAGTATTGTTAATTTCTATGGATGACTGCATGACATTACCGGGATTTGATATTATTTCAGGACAACACGGTATAGAAAGTATTTGAAACTCGATGAATGAAAAAAAGATCATATTTCCGTCCAAAAAAAACTTACCAGGGATGGCCAAGAAGAATTTCACCGAATCTTTGTGTCCATGGAATGAAAGCTGGGCATGCGACATATCACAGTATGGTATAAAGCTACCAGGCGATATTCTTTCCTTAGCCATATCACCATAAACCCTAATTAACCCGCCTGGACCTCGTACATCTTCAGTATGTGAGCGTGTCTCCAGTTTTGTCTCAACTCGATTTTCATTAGCTGCAAATGCTTCGTTTCGAATTCCTGCATTTTTATTAACCGTATTTCATTCTGACACGGTGAACAAGACAGTGCCACAAAAAGCTGTCTAATCAATAAGCATTTGTGCTAGTTCACGTCATAGTTAAACAATACACTTCGAAAACATTAAAATAGGAAAGCATTTAATCACTGCGTAAAAAGAAAATAATACAGTATTTATAATTTAGTGCACTCAATTTTTATATAAAACATACTTATGTATTTGCAGAATGAACTTTGTGCTGAATATCTTTACCGTTTTTATTAAATTATAGCATCTTTTGATGAAAAGTTTATAAAAATTAATTTGGCAAAGCTTGAAACATCGACTTACTTCCAGAGAGCGGTACTGAAATAATAACACCTGTCCCTGTGCCAATCCATAAACGTCGGCAGATTGCCAATAACGCAGTGGTACGCATATAGGAATAATCCAAATTATTAGTGCCTACAAAGAATAACTTCAATGTTACAAAGAAAAGTGAATGCATGGTTTGAGAATTGTATGAACATCAGTATACTCGATTGAAATGCATGTGCATGCCTAGCTCAAAAAATTTTCTGATCCTGTCCATCCTCCATCTATATAAACGTTAAATAATTCAAAATTAATTATTAAACAAACATACCCAACATTTTTGTGACATACGGTTCGATATCAATATCCTGAAGATGTTCATAATTATAGGCATGGTAAAGACGAAGTGTTGAATCAAGTCGAATAGAGATCCATACACCATCGCCAACCCATTGCATATGACGCACTTGACTATCTCGTCTTGGATGTGCAGCAAAAACTTTCTATAAAAGAAAACAATTGAGAAAAAACGGGAACAAATATTGTGGTTCTGATGACAAGATCTCCATAAGCTTGATGAAACTTTTTGGAACTCTACAACAGTACACAGCAGATAAAGGTGACCTTCACAGTAAGTTCTTTTGGGTCGATGACAATGATACAGTTGCGATAAGCAGCCCACAAATGATCCCCTACCATCGAAAGTGATCTTACTGAACTTGTTGCACGACCAACAGTGATACAATGATAACCCGCTTCAGACCAACCACCATCTAAAAAAGCACTGCGTTATTTGGAAACCAAAAATTTTTGAAAAAAAGATTGAGCTCATTAAATTTAAAAATCATATTACGATAAATTCATCGAATTCATACTCTCGAATTCCATACTATGACTACGAATTGTTCTATTAAAACTATATGCCAAGTAAAACTGACAAAGCAAATTTATTCCGGATTTGTTCCGTCTTACAGCGATCTAAAAACTAAACTAAATTATTCTACTTGACTTTAGTCAGCAGAATAATGTGAAGTATCTGCTTTACCAATTTGACATTACTGGAATTATCAGGATACCTAACCCACCATAACACATTGTTGAGTAAAAATACATGCTATAACTTCATTTCCAATCCTTTGTAAGGCGAAAAATGCATCAATGAAACATACTTGTATCTCGATGAAAAACAGCGATAGATCCATTAGCAAGTGCAGCGAATACTCTTCCCTTGTAATGTCTGCAAAATGAACAAACTCATTTATTGAAAAAATATCTCAAATTAATCCATAAATATCTGACACACTGAAAAGTTAAGGAGCTAAAAGGTCGAACACATTTAGGGCCGCCTTCTTTGATGCGGAAGACAGCTACCCAATGTGGAAAAGATTCCAGTTAATAATTTTTCATATTTTTAATGGTGAACAAGAAAATACAATTAATTGAATTGGACGAAATATAACAATTTCACTAGTAGTTTTGAAAGTACTTTCTGCTCTTTCCGTTCACTCAAGCAGGAGAAAATAATTGCAAGGAAGTTAAAAGCAAAAAAGTCTTTAAAACTTACAAAATGGAAAGAACCGCGTCAGACATTTTTATACGCCGCAAACATTTACGCCATTTCGATACCGCCGAATGAATAAATATACTGAAAAAATTAATTCATGGGAAAAAAATTTAGTAAAAATATATAAAAATATGTGGGAAAAAAAATAGAAAGGCAGTGAAGAAATGACCCGGAAAACCAGCAGCTGATTAATGAATTCACGAAAAAAAGGAGTCGATAATGAATTTGATGAACAGGAGAAACACCACTCTTTACCAGATCGTTCAGTGTAATCAATAAAATATTATTCAAGTTATGAAAACTTTTAGTAGTAAAAATCATCACAACTGAGCTTACTAATCATTCTGAGATCCCATCCACATCGTTGGCAGTGCTGTCATATTGTCTGTCAGGCCTTCATATTTCTTCAGTCTATCTCTAATATGAGCTGGAAGCATGTCGACACCATCTTTTCCTGCCTGTTCCAAGGTATCTGGAAATGTTTAAAGTCGTTAAAAATTAAGTTCGAACGTGTATATTTAAATGATGACCATCATGCAATTTATATAGACAATAATGAAGGCCTGAAAGTCTGCGAAGCAAAAATTTTAGGAAAAAAGAAAACAAACATTCATCAATTACACCGTTCTGAAATCTTTATCAGTGTAGAAAACTGAAAGAATAGTTGTTCTCAAAAACAACTATATAAATGAAAATGAGCAGGATTATGTTATGCATTTGTCCAATATTTAAAATTTTTAAAATCAAAATTGTGTGAAAACAGCCACAAAATATCAGTGAAGCATAAAGAAAAGAATCCAACACCGCAAACAATACTTTAATAATTGGCATGAATTTTTTGCACATCGCGCCTTCATTTTCATGATTAAAACACTTTGAAAATGTCAGGTAACAAGCAAGCAGAGTAAAATGTTAAAGGAATATGGAAATGAGCTTCACGAAGAATAATTCACTGAACACCCTTGGTGAACAGTCTGCGACGAAAACTTATCTATACGCATCATAAAAATGAAATTACAAACGATGTGCAATGGATTTACAGTGCTATATGCATTATCCATATTATCTCACCAAGAATAATGCCTTTATCGGCTGCTTCTTTAAGTTTTTCCAAAAGCGTATACTTCTTCACAATGCCACTATCCTCAGCTTTCTTCGTTTCGTTCTCGTCTTTCACTTCGTTTCCCATTTTGACTACATGTGTATGCGAGCAAGTTTAATATCATAATGAGAAAGAAGGAACTTAGGATAATAAGCAAGATAATGAGAAGATAATTCATAGAAAATCTAGTTAGTTTTGTTGCTGCAACATATGGTGAATGATTAATGACCCAACTTAGTCATGCTAAATGAACAAAAAGTTGTATACAAGCGGTTTCCAGTAACCAGACAAAGCTTACCGAGCTCAGTCACCTCGTTTAGGCCTTGATTACTCTCGGAAGTACTCGGTGCAATTTGTTCACAAACGCTGACTGCAATTTAACGCAAATATTCCGTATACATACTTGAAATTAGTGGTTTAAAATTAAATCCATATAGCTACAAATTAAAATCAGGATTTAGAAGTTAAGGACAAACTTCAACTTACAATCTCGCGAACGCTGCGGAGAAGGTTTCTGACCGGGGCCGCAGTAAGTTAACGTACTGTCTTCATCCGAGTCAAGTTTTCGCAACTCCACCTATAAGTGAAAACCATGTGAACGGTTGTAAAAACTACTTTGTTGTTTTTCAAAAATGATTTAAATGATTGTTAAGTAGCATAAAACAAGTACCCACTGCACAGCACCAAACTGTTCCTGTTCGTTGATGTCCGTTGGCAAGTCTTTCACATAACCACCACCACGACAAAAACTTTTCCAGTTCGCATCTTCCGAAGGATAATCCAACTCTTGAATACCTTAAATTTTTAGTCCGTTCAAAATTCATTCAGCCAAATGTATATTGAAGGAAAAGTATTAAACTATCCAAATAGCATAGGGAAAATCTATTTGACCTGGTACAGACGAGACACAGAGAACGTGTGCAGAACATGCTTGGAACGTATCGATAACACTGTTTGGATTATTTGCATCTAGTATAACAACATGACTATGTCCTTGATTCGAACTGCATACCCATAACAAACTCGAACTCTTCCATGCAAGCATTTCCATTTCACGCTCATCCACTATTGTTTCCTATTTATTTTATGATATCAATACCACTTTTATTTCCATCTCCCTTTTATGGTGAATGTCAACTGATATGTGCATACAAAAAAAAAAAAGAAAACAAATTAGCCAACTCTAACTGTAAATATAAATAACGTCAAACAATAGTATTTTTAATCCCATCATTCTATCTCAATATCATTTGCCTTTCAGTTTCACCAAATCATGGCATCATCTAAATTATTTCACTATATACATATTCATAATTCGTAAAAAGGACAGATTTTTTGAAATAACATACAGTATATCTGAGTCTTTATATATATATATATATATAGTAGTATATATAGTAGCGATTCTTCCCATACTTGTTTCTCGTCATTTCTACATTTTTTTGATTGCTGTACCAATTAAAAGCAAACATTTAATGTTTTGAGATTTTTTTTATCATTTTGATGTGTTTGTTTGTCGCTTGCTTGTAATGAGCTTAGAAATAGGTTTAGCTTTATCTTTTCTATATATTTCAATTAAGTATATATGTAGTTGTATATTACAAAAAAATGTCCTTTTTGTGAAAGCGCTCATATAATATGCATTAAGTTTTTGCAGTACCAAGTACCTTATATTCGAAGTCATGCTGATCTATCGGCTTTTCAAAAGACGGCGTAGATTCGCTTGGAGTTTCAGGATCCGAACAAATTACTGAATCGTCAACAATGTATCCACCATCAGGTGTCCTACCTCCTCGCAAAGTTACACCCGATGAGCACCAAATCTAAAAAAGCATCAAACTTAATAATATATATCAAAATACGGGAATTTTAAACAAAACAACATTAAAAATCCAATATTCTTGTTTTTCTATCTATAAGCTAAAGTAAACCTTTATCTTTCTGCTTACGTGAAATAAGATAGAATAAGTTGTTAATTCTTTCAACTCTCACGCTTGCTCTGGAGATATCCAAGGTCAGAAATCAACAATACCTTCAAAGAAGGATCTAAATCAATCAGGGGTCTGCAGAACACTGGGAGTGGTACCACAGCATTTTCATTACGTTCACCAAAAATCGCCGGAATAGACCATCCATATGCATGGAAACGATCGCTTTCTTCACGGTTCATATGTTCCTTTACAATTTTATACTGCTGTCGACGTTCTGCAGCCCTTCTTTCGGATGAACTGAAAAACATTTAATGTTTTACTTGAAAATTCGAGTACCTTTACTATTAGAATCTCGGTTCAATTTCATTTTCTTAATACAGAAAGTCACGTACTAATCCGCATCAATGAAATCGATCGTTTTCGCACTAGAACGACGAAGGGTATCACGTTCATTACCACCTGTTCTTCTGCGACGATTTGAACTATGTGGCGGCTCGTGCATAAATAAACCAGAGAAACTAAATAATTAACTGGGTATTACTCGGCATTATCAGTTGAAAAACTAGAATCAAACTTAACATTGGTAAAACAGAAAATTCAGAATCTGGAATTTATAATTCTCATGTACACAGTATGCATAGTAACTTATCAAAACTTTGAAAATTCAAATATTATCTATGTATTTAATTCAGTACTAACAATTCCCAAATTCCACTACTCTTTTTAGTATTCAGAGCATTCAAACGTTTAGCACGTTGCATTTCAGTCCATTTCATGGCTTCCTGGAGCTCCATTAATTTTTCCTTATATTGATTACGCTCCAACAGAACACGGGCCATTTCAAGTCGTGTAAAACGCTTCCGTTGTTCCATCGGTAGATCCTCCTGAATTAAGAGCTGTAATAACATTTTAACTGAATTCTCATCAACAATCTAAAGTTCAAAAAGCGTTGCTCTGTGCAAAAAACATGACATCTATTTGAAAACTGCAAACTAATATATAATCGAGATGCAAAAGTAGCTGAAACAGACTAATCTGCTTGATGAAAGCACATCAACAAAAGAAAATAAGTATGTGCTACCTACCTGATCATCTTCACTCCTAACTTCTAGCTTGTCTTTAAGATCGCGAACTTCTGACTCGAGCTCCTTTATTCGTTCATTCATCTTCGACCTTACCATTTCCAAACTTCGGATCTCTTCACGTAATATATCTTGTTCACTACAAGCATCATCAAAATTAATGTACGATTTAGGAATCCTGTACTGCTCAGTTCCCGATGCTAATGAAATGTTGATGTATGACGTTATAACTATTCTGCAAGATGAATGAACAATCCAAGTTAAAAAAAAAAAAACCTGCTCAATTCGTCAACTCGAGCAATCAAATCATTCTTCACAATATTGAGAGCATTTTTCGTTTCCAATAATTCCGTATTTTCCTTGATTAAATTCTCCACCTCACGGCCCATTCCTAAACATGTAAATCAAGTTTGAAAGATTTGCGAAAGGAATTTAGAGTATTCTTATAAATAAAAAAATGATACCACAACATTTATATTAACATCGTGCAGTTCCGTTAACTTGGGACTTCAACAATTCAGAATTAGAATTTCTTAATTGAATAACTTTGCCTAGATAATTCTAATTGTCGTTTAATCATTCTGATGAATTTTTGAAAAAATCAAATCTTTTTAATAACTTCAGAATGACTTCGGCAACCACAGACACTCCTCCACACATCCGCATATATTCCATGTGACATAAGTCCTTTAGAAAAAAGAAAACAAAAAACAATGCTTTGCGTTCTTTAAATCATCTTCTACTGTTAATGCTTGAAATGATCATTTATTAATTAATTCTGAATTATCAGCTCTGAACTGCTCGCTAACTCCCTCGAAAAAATGACAGATTATAGCAAAAACAAAACGAGCACAGTATTTCACAAATACTATCACAGACGATATAACATACCGATGAATGTATCGTTCACTGGAAATATAATTTCAATCATTAATTGTCATTTTTCAGAATAGCAATAATTGAAATAAGCAAGAGGAAATAAAAATTTGATTAAATTAGTGAAAACAAGAAAGAACAAGCACAGTGTGCGGAAGCAAAAAAGCATGCGATTAAGACGAGTTAGGTGATGGGTGCAGAGATGCAAAGGAAAAAAATTTCTGACAACAATAACAGATACTACAAAACGGAAACAAGCAAAATGAATACGCGAAGATCATATTTGTCATTTTTAATTTCACTTGAATACTTTGAAATGAGTCAAGTTTATGTATATGTTTCCTTCAGTGGAGATTTGAATATGAAATTTTAAAAAAAAACTTAGGCAAAAAAACATAAAATCTTAAAAACGTGGATAGTCATCCGAAGTCAACAAACAGCTTGACAAATGCCACTTTGCACAGTAACATCCATCAGTGAGGGATTCTTTCAGAAAAAGTGTAAACAGAACAAAAAAAAAAAAAAGCACACAGTCATGCAACAAAATCACAAGCAGTATCACTAGCAACAGAAGAAAAATTAGTTTATCTGGCGGTTATGCTACGACAAAGATGATCCTGTTCTTATCCATACTATTAATTATAACCCACTCATCTTTGGCGTATATTTTCAGTTCATTTCAGCACTGCAAAAGACATGTCAACAACGGATAAAAGCACACAAAACAGTTCCATTCGTGTTCCAAAGTTCCAAAAAATGAAGGTATCCAAATCTGTCCCCAGATTCTTCCCTAGTGATGGTGTATGAAATGGTATCACAATAGTGCATGGAATGGTGTGCTGTTGTTAGATATGAGGTGAAAAGAACGTCACTAAGGTGCTTTAGTAGTGACAACCACCATCAATGCCAGCGAAAATTTTTGCAAGTAGAAGGATTACCCGCGGAAGCAAATTCGGCCGGATCAACAAGTGCACCTGTAGAAGAAACACCCCTTTTCAAATTTCTGTTGAAAAGATGTTCAAAATGTAAAACAAATCCTCTGACCCATAGGAATCGCTTTAAAATTCTTTTACAACAATCCAGTCAATTTTTGGAAGTCATAATTATGACGATAAGATAATGGTTTCAGGAATGAGATGTAAGTTCAACAAAAAATCAAAGCAAAATGTCTAACAAACTGCATGAAATGAACTAATGAAGAGAGTAAAGTAAAACGACGAAAATACCTGTTAGATCTGCGCCAAGAGAATCTACAGCATCGTTGATTCTATAATAATTTATTAAACAGATAAAGTACTTTTAATTAACACTTTTCAAAGAATCTACAGCTTGCATAATGGGTCTTTACCAAAAATCTTTGAAAGTCATTTGGTATGGTAAATCGCCGACAACTTATTGTCCAATCAAAAAAGTCTCGAGTTAATTTTCTCCCATAATACTTCCTTTGAACGTCTTACAATGGAATGAAAAAGATAAAAGTTAGGTAATGCCAAGACATAGCAGAATTATTCCTACTCGAGGTAAAATGAATGACTATATTACTTGTTGACGATCGAATCACTGATAACATCATCAACAAATGAATTGTAAAGAATAGTATAACGATTGAACAGTTAGTCTTTTTCAAGCAGCCTAAGTTCAACCGATCAAAGCTCTACCAAACATTTTATATCAAACAAAGCTAAACACTCAATCTTTACCAACTCTTACTGACTACTCCAATTTTAATATTTCCAAAACAGTCAAATAAAAAAACGAAACATTCCCAAAATAAAATAACCTACCCTGCAACTGTTGCTGGAACAGATGTGGAAGGCTGAACAGTATTGTCAGGAAGTGCTGGAGGTGCTTCACGTGGCGATTCCACGGTTGAAGAAGAGTAATCACGAGGTGAATGAAGTATATCAGAAGCATTCTGGCCGAATTCATCATGCCAATCAGCTGCAAAAAATTACTGTTTCCGAAATTACATCTATTCCTTGACAGCAATCCTCCAATTCACACTCTCAAATTATTTCCCCATAAATGAAAGCACATATTGTAGGAAAGTTAGTCACAAAAGTATTACATTCACTGCTAATATGATTGGCAAGATTGACGTCAAGTGTTGTACTCTGTGACATATGAGCACTTATCAAATCAGATACACCCCGGATGGTGCTCGCATCTACCGAAGCCGCCATGCCCAATCTGAAAATGATATGTTGTCAGTATGATATGAAATGAAGAACCACCTCTTCAGTATGTTTTTTCGATTTGGAAAAGAGTGTAAGTTACTAATATGGAGCAGAAATGTAATGCATCTCGAGGAAAAATGAAAATATATAGCAAATATCCCATCTATTTTCGAATCAAGATGAGCCATAAGTTCTTAAACTTTTAGCGTTTCAAGAAGCATTTGTACAAGACACTAAAATAATTTTTAAAATAATGTATCATATTTCCTATGCGTGTACTTATTTTATTTGCTGAGCAATAACTGTGATTTGACTTAATAATGGTCATTTAAAACGCGAAACAGCAAATCAAAATCATAAAATGTAAACCCTTAACCTACTGTCTGACAAAGCTTCCAAAACATCTATATAGCCAGTTTGAATTAAACTATCTTAAGGCTTTTTATCCTTCGTCTGACAAACATAATTCTTAATATAAAGTTTCTGCAAATCCCAAGCATACCATCCATGTTCAAAAATAAATGGAGTTAACGATTAAGAGTTGATAAAGAAAAACAAGCGTTAATTAAATCCTTTTTTGACAATTATTTCATGACAAATTCCCTCCTTCCCTTTCATAACAGCAAGGAAAACCAAGATAAATGAAATAAAAAAGGAGTTAAAGCATAAGAAGGAAGACTACAGAATTTTGGGACTTACAACGTCCCGTTCATTGAAGATGAGGGTAGATACTAACTAAAATTATCTCCGGTTATAAAAAACTCTTCGATTGAAAAATTTTCCAGAAATGCTTAAGTGTCAGTATACGGGAAAAAAACTAGATAAAATTTCTGCGAAGATGAAAGCGAGTTTATCAGTATCTATCAAAATTATATAATTGTACCAGTCTCATAAAATATGTAATGCAATTTCTCATCAAATCTTCACTTGAAACTACCAAACCCAATGATAAAAAAGAAATAGTAGCTACTTGAAATGTAAATGAATCGAGTTGTTTTCTGATTACATGAACGAATCTATACGCTCACAGATAGAGTGAACAAGTTTTGACACATAAAGAAAACCCTAAGCCTAAAAAGCCGTTTAAATCTACACTTACCAGAAATCATTCCAGTCACCGAACACTTACTTTGTTCTTAATTGTTGTGAAGGTAAAGGCATGCTTTGCATCATTTCGAACTTTTCACTTCCCATAAGATACTTCGTTCTTTCCATATGGTCAATATGTGTTCTCAACAAAACATTATATCTCTCGTGTAATGTGTCAAACTCAGCTTTCTGATCTGCTTCTCGCTCTTCCAGTCGTGCAGCTAAAAAAATCCACAGTAATTAACAATTTGACAATTAAACATATACAAGAGGAATATGTACCCCATATACTATGGAAACGTTCTGATGGTCCCGACAAATTCTTAACTCTTCACGAACCATGATCGGATGCATTCTTTGCTTTTAACTCTAACATTCTCATTATCGACTCCAGAGACTCAATTTTACTTTCAAGTTCTCGATTTTGTTCCATCAGTGAATCTTCAATTTCCAAACATTTCTGTAAAATCCAAAAATCAAACCTTACACTATCAAATAATTTGGCATTGTTTAGCTTCCTATATGAATTCTTGAAAATCGTTGAATTACTGAAATTGCTTGGCGTAGAATTTTATTTATCAATGGGTTATACAAGGTTTTAACATATAATTACCATAAATTGTGCATCTGCGATTAAATGCTAGCCGTAATTCAATCAGAAAAAGAAAAAAACAGTTACAACGTTGAAAAAACAAGTCAGAATTGTGTTGATCCATGATGAGCAAAGTACCTGATCCTGAGCCCTCCTTAGCTGTTTTTCTCTTTCATATTGTGTCATTAGTTGCTCATTATCTTCCTTAAGCATTTCCAAATCAACTGAGCATTCTTCTTTTTCCAAATATGCAAGATCCAGACTTTCCAGTACATTGACAACTAACGGCATCAGATTCTGTAATACTTTGATTCAGCTAAACTAAAATCCTGAAATCTTGCTACATTTTAACCGGTCAAATAAGTTTATTTAAAAAAAACCTTCAAAATTTTGGGGAAATCAAAACTACTTCTAATCTGAAAAAAGATAACCAATAGAGAACTGAAATGGATTTTCCCTAATAGAGCTATCATTCAGAAAAGGAACAACAATTACTTTTACACTGTCTTCTCCACTTTTCTCTATCATAGTTTCGAACTCTTTGTAAATCGATGAAGCAAGCATTTGCACTTTTTCTGACATAACGCGAGTGTCATCACCTGCTGAACCGACCGATCCAGTAGCGCCGTACACTACCTACCATAAAACTTGTATTATCAATCAAAAGACAAGCATTGATTACGTTATGTAGCATCTCTGACAAATCTGTGCAAACAAATATAATGTTATTTGTGACTCAAATAAAAATGTTAATTACTTGAAAAAATTGTTTGAAAAAGCAAAAAGCAAATCTTCAGCAGTCACAATAAGAATCGAAAGTAAAAATTATGTACAGACGACAAAATACATAAGATTAAGTCAATTGAACAATAACATCAAATGACATCTTCCTAAAGGGAGGTAACACAAACAATATACACTACATAAAGAGGAAGGACAACACTCAACCAGGTAAGCATAAGGTTAAAAATGCGACTATAAGTCAAGTCATCTGAAAATACGAAACAAGTTAGAGATAAAAAGACTGTCGCAGGTAAGGGTTAACTTCTGACTGCCTGTGTCGGTCAACTACATAACCGTTGTTTTCATTTCCATTGGGAGAATTTCAATGATAAACAACGAAAAACACCGATAGAAACTTTTGATGAGTACAAAAAGTGTTACTTTGGATAGAATTACTTCTAAATAGGAATTACTAAAAATAGTATGTTTAATGTCAACAATATATATATATAGTAATAGGGACGAGAGGGTCGATGGGCAGAGAAAAACATCTGCTATAACATCAACACAGTGATAGCATCTTCTCTTGTTTGACAATCATTTATGCATGAAATAGAGATAAAAATTTATCAATGCTGCACCTACTTTCTAAAGAACATGTGTGAATAGTTGAAAATATACCAGTAAAATATATCTACCCTAAATACATGAGAATAAAGATTTATGTACCTACCTCACTGCTACTGCTATTAGTAGAAGAATGCATTGCATTGCTATTTTGAGTAATTTCCATCATTTTGTACTCTACGCGATACTTCACAACAATATGTTGGCCCCGAAATTGGGGACGTAATCGTTAACTGCACTTCTGCGCCAGCTATAAAATATAAGTTTTGAAAATCGGATCGAAATTGTCAAAGTGTTTCTAAAGTATTAAATGATGAGATCGTTGAGTTATAAAAATGATACGAAATATGTTCGTGACTGATATAAAAAGCATTTCTATAAAGAAAGAAACAAAGATGACGAAAGCCTTCCAAATTATGGCTATAGCATGAAGTACTTTCCATACAACAGTATGGCCATGATAGTAAACTAAGAAGGTAAGATTTATTGGAAATCGTTGATGACCAGGCAACATATATCAATGAAAGGTACTTCAGAAAAATCGAAGTCCTTCCAGTATATCGATTAATTTTCTAAAATTTTCTGGTAAATTTGTGAAGGCTCAGTACGTTTCTCACACTAAGTTGAGGTATTGAAGCGATATGAAGCATCATTTCACACTTCAACAGGTTTTGATCTTGCCTTACGGCATCAGAGAGTACTTGTTATACCCTAAGGCGAAATAATCAGTGGTGACATTGAACACGGGAACTGATAACAATTAATAGATGATATGGCAATTAACATCATTCTCATCTATCTTAATTAATTTTCACTTCCACTTTAACATATCTTCCTCTAATGCCATAAAAGAAAACGCATAAGAGCCAAATCTTGTAATAGAATGCACCAATAAGGACTGTCTCTTATTTCACTTCAAATACTTCTCTCCTCCACTCTCTAACTCTTGTAATACTCTGTTACCGATCGATTCACTCTCTCTCTCTCTCTCTCTCTATTATTCTGCGCATAGACAGACAAACAGACAAACAGATGGACACAGATACTTCTAGTAAGAGATTAGAAGATACACTGATGAATATAAAGCAGATCTTATGGGATGAGATTCAGGCCAGGGATAGAAGCTCTCGAGGGAAAGTTAGGCATATATTGCATAATGTAAGAAATATTACAGATATTTCTGGAAGGGAATGTGACAGTCGTTTCGGTTGTTGGGTTATCAAACATAGTAGCAATCTATTCGTTCAGATCATTTCAATCATTCAGAAACAGTAAGAATGGATCATGTAATCGATGATATGATAGTGACTGTCACATATTATAAGTAATAGAGAAGAAAAGGAAAATAGTTATTGAAAATCGAAATGTTCTGAAAAGGGCGGAGATGGAAATGAAGTGTAAGCTAAGTTTGCTGTTATCATTCCATCTATATATTCATTCATTACCAACAAATGCGCAATTCAATTTCATTTATTGAAATTCATTACAATGACTTCTACAATTATTTAATAACTTTTCTGAACATTGGTGACTACAATACTTTTCACTTCCATTGAATCTAACATTCAAATGATTTCTAACTGATGGAATATGAAAATTTATGAATTCTTACCGGACAGTATGCAAATTTTTCAACTTTTTCTGATATATTTCTGAGGTATATCAGGCAGTTATAAGTGAAAGAATGAGATGAATTTTCCACAGATAGACATTTACTTGGTATTCCAAGAAAGTAAGTGATGAAGAACTTGGCATATCCTCGACATCATTTATGAAGTAATTATGATTCATTATGAACTGACGTTTCATAAAGTTATAGTGAAAAGGTTAGGCTTTTTCATTTGGGACAATCATTGTACTATTGCTTTTTTAAATGCAATTAATATACTTTGAACCATGAGCATAATGAATGAGAAGAAACAGAAAGAAATTATTTGCGATTTGACAGGTGATACTATCAATTATGGCCTTGGCATTCGTGCCACAATCGTGAGATATGCTTGGCCAACTAATAAGGAGAAATGAACTTCTTTTCAAATAACTTCTCAAGCAGTATCTTTTTAATACAAAGAATCAATAGCTTTTCAAATATGCCTTCTAAAATGTCAGTTCCCCTTCGCAAGAAATGTCAGTTATTTAAACAGCTTTCAAAACAGTTTTAATTGAATTCGGAAAACTTTCTAATTTCAAAACGGATTTTGAAAAAGTAATTGGTGAAATATTTCCAGAATTCCAACGATCACGTTATATTCCGCCAAAAATTTCGAAGTTCAAAATGTATGGAATGAAAAATTAAGTATGTGAAGAAGACATAGAAGCCTGAAAACTCGAATTAGAATCTGAAAGCGATGGTAAGAAGCAGTGATTATTTTCATGTAATTTTGCTGACGGATTTCGATTTCAATCCAGGGCTGCGAATTACGTTAAAATATACCTTTTTATTTAATTATTTAGGTACTTGATTGTCTAGTTATTTAATCATCTAGTTATTTAATTATTCAGTTATTCACTTATTTAATTAATCAATTGTTTAGTTATTCAAGTGTTCATCTAAATAATCAATTAATATTTGATTATTCAATTATTCATTCATTTAATTTACTTCTCTTGCTTATGCGATTGAGTCTATTTAATTGCTTTTTTAGAAATGCAAGAATTAGATCTTCAACAAGATCAAGTACACGTCACGATCCGAAGTTTTCCTTACGTATATATCCTGTGTGTGAGAATATATATATATACCCAAAAAAGAGACAAAATGAGAGAAAACTGAAATGGAAAATGTGAAATAATTGAAGGACAAAAAAAAAAAAGAAAATGTATTATGACAACAAAAATGTTCGAATATAGTGCAATATTAACTTTTACGAACGTTACAGCAACAGAAAAATTTGAAAATTTCAAGAATAAATCGATAGCTTTGTTTAAATATTCATGACTTTTACAGTAAGCAATTGGACTGAATTCATAAAAGAAATCATTGAAAGCATGGAAATGGAAAAGAATGGAAGAGCTATAAATTACGGACGAAAATGAATTATCTAGCTTGCATGCATTTTAAAAATGTATTTGTTACTTGTTAATTTAATTATTCATATTTTAAAAATCTACTTATTATTAGTTATTTAATTATTTAAGCATTTGATTATTTAATTACTTATTTGTTTAACTGTTTAATTGTTTAACTATTTAATTATGAAATACTCAACCATTTAATCATTTAAATATTTAATTATTTGAGCATTGAATTACTTAAGTATTTGATTATTCGGTCAATTAAACGATTTAGTTACTTAATTGCTCAAGTATTCAAGCATTTGATTATTCAAGCGTTTGATTGTTTGAATATTTAATCATTCAATTTCGAGTGTTTGACTAATCAAATATTTGAGTACTAGATTATCCAGGTGTTCAAGTACACAATTATTCAATTATTCAGGCATTTGAGCATCTGATTATTCACGTACTCAAGCATTCAATTATTAATTTTTCAAATATTTAAGTATTTATTATTCAATTATCATCACTTATACTTCAGCACTATTTTATGACCAATATTGCTAAACATAGTCTTTTGTACCAGCAGCATGATATGTCCAACAAACTATTAGTAGATCAACGACATCACTACTATTTGTTGGAAACGATGTCTTTTTTAATATGTTCCATATTACTCATTCAGAGCATCTCATTCAAAATTTGTACAAATTAAATCAAACCACGAAGCACTATATCGCCTAAATATTTCAGATAGCTAATTAAAATATTTATAATTGCTTTTAGATTTCGAGCTCTGCAAACAGTAACAGTTAAAACAAAATTAACAGTAAAGAAAGATGAAAGAATTTGAAGTTTGGGTTTACTTTTAAAAGTAGAAAAAAATACAGTTGGTTTCACAACATTATAACTTGTTGCACTACATGTTTATTGTGCTACTTGATATATGAATTGGCCAACGGTTTTTGAAAATTAAATAAGGAATAGCTGGTCTGGAAAAATCCATTTTTAGGTTTTCAAGTGTTTAAATTGCAGTTATAAAAACACATTAATAGAAGGACACGTATGAAGAGATTCAATTCATTGCTAGGAAACTATTTCATCCTACGAACTCCAATCGCGATAAAGAACTGTAGGAAATTACTGCAGTAAATTGTAATGAACTGCCGCTATGATTAATTATCTTTTATTTTTGACTGATATTACAACAGTAGCGCACATTTAGAACGGTCTTTTCAGTATACTGTTATCAATTTCATCTAAAATCCTATCTAACTTTTTAAGAGAAAGTAAAAAGTTAAAGTCCAAACAATGTGTTTGACATTTCTTACATTCACTATAAATTACAGCACATGTGCACAAGATATAGTTAAAACACTAATTTTTTAACATATTATTTACAGCAGCAGCCCTAAAACAACCTGTGCTTCTCATTTAAAGTTGTAAATTATCACAGACATGTACATAGAAAAAGAGGAACTATCTATCAACTACTTTTGTAAAATCCAAAACAAATATGACGTGTAACGTTTCCTTTCATCCCAAATTAACGAATAGTCAAGAAAATCAAGGATCTAAGATTCAAGACAGGAACAAGCATACGCACCAAATAAGAGTTCAAAAGGAATAATTTCGCAAGAAATTCTGAAGAAAAATTTGCAAATCAACAAAAAAGCATTGTAATTTTCTGGTGTCCATCATCCCATAATTTATTCCGTCCCCTTCCGATTGCTAACGGAACCATGTTAAAAAATTCAAGATGTTTCTGGCCGCTGAAAGCGTCGCTGCTCACAATCTGTAATAAGGATAATAAGTGAAAAGCTATTCTAGTTTGACGATTTATTCCTATCAAATGCGCTTATTACATTATTGTTCTGTGGCATTCAACACGACAGAAAATAGGGAAAGTATTTGCCTGAATCTCTAGTATTATTTCGTCTTCGAATGACTCCGGTATTTCTTATGAGAGAAATAGCTCAGTTACAGAATTAACCATTGGAAACACAACCATCCCTTGCTGCTTAGTATTACATCGATAGTCATTAAAATATCATATTTTAAAAATTTATGTAGTTTATACAGAAAACTTTTGGAAACACAGAGAAGAGAAATAACAAACATACCTTCTGGTCTAATAATAAGTACACCTTCTTCTTTCAGCTTCTTGAGAGTAGTTGTATATGAACTCTCTGGCAAACAGCGATCCTCCTCCGATCTCGAAGAATATCGTGGGTTATTTTTCCTTTAAAAAAAGCGGCAGTTAATCCATAACGCCTCGGAACCATCCGTAAAATTCAGAAATACCCATCACAATGCTGCATTCAAAAAACATGAAATAAAATTCGTTCCAACGTAAAACCTTTTTAAAACTCGTTCTTCATGGCAACAGAGGGCAACATCACTTGACTCTTTATCACAGTGGCCAAAAAATTTTCCTGGAAGTTAGAATATTGAATAGATAAATATTTAAGCCAAACCATTTTTTTATTCCGAGTGAAAAAAAAAACTGACGACAAGTTTACAGAAACAAGCCTGAAAACAAACCAAGGGGATGATCAGCATAACAACGCCACAAGCGTTCAATCAAAAAATTACACTCAAGGGTGTGTGAATAGTACGAAAGATCAGCCTGCATTTTCTATTCCTGAAAAATGACCTTCAACATTTAATTATTTTAGACGTCATCACATCACTCATAAAGAGTACGTGGAGTATCATATCGCGATTATCAGTCTATTCAATTAGATTTCTGAATAATTCAAAACAAGTTTCGACACTCACAATTATTCCCCTTTGGTATCAATTAGCTTCCTCAGAAATATTTAATAGTGCTATTTTGCTACTTTAAGTATGGAGTTACATCAGTCTTTAATGTCTTGACTAAACTTGAGTAGTTTATTACAAATAGAAGAAGGAGACATCTAATCACTCCATCAGCACCAGTTATCCACGTATATTTACGCATTCTCCGGAATACGAGTGTAAAGACTTCCGGAAGAAGTTCACAATATTAGACATCGATCTTATCCTAAGCTTTGGATGACCTGTATTGCATGAACACGAACTAAAACTCAAACATTCGCTACTGATTATAGTAACCTTTCCGATTATCCATGACACCTATGCCTACTATTGTCTCTCGTACAATGCCACGACGACATAGTATGTTCAAGAGACCAAGTAAACAGGAAACAATATCATTCAACAAGTTTACTTCGTCATCAACAATTAATATGTGGAAATCGCAAGTAGTGCACAAACCGTTCTTTAAAATGAAAAATTCTCGTAACTCTTCCCTTACTCCTGGAAAACTAATTGTTTTTTCTCCAAAAAATATATTCTTTGCAAGTTCCCTACCTTATTTATATGCTACAGTTTCCTTTCTTTTATAAGATTAAATCATTCCATCTAAAGACTTTAAAAAACTCTAAAAAGTCAGCTTAAACTTTCAGGAGAGTTAAGCTCTTCATGTAGCCAAATTCAGAAAGCACTGGAAGTACCTGAAATTGTCACCGCCACATCGAAAAAAAAAAACATATGAAGTTTGAACTTTTCAAGCGAAATCTGAGGAAAACATCCGAAAATCGCAAAAAATTTCACTACGTCATATACTGCGAGTGAACAGAAAAGCGACTCACCCGATATATCTCAAAAAATATCCCGAAACAATTATCGGTAATGTCCCTTACTAGAAAGCACTGAACAACACAACTCACATCTCTCAACACGTCCTACATTCACACACACACACGTACGTAAACACAAGAACCATGAATCAGCGTGTAAATTATGCTACAATGATTAGTCCATAATATATCAAAATACTGTCTCAGTATTTTGATATAGGGTCATACCATTTTTCATTCTTTCAATTTCAACACTCTTACAAACCTTTCCTCTATCATCCAATAACGATTTCATCATTCCGATACACCACATCAAGTTACATCTGTTTTCAGATATTGTTCTCTACTTCATCTCTCAAGTATTGACGATCGATCGCCTGGTCACGTCACGTTCCTTTTTAACATTTCACATTAATTTCAAAAATGTGGAAGATCATTATTTGTGATGATTAACTGAATAAGTAAAATATAGGTAAGATGTTAATTCTGGTACGGATAGTAAAACCGTCGTTTATTCATAAAGGAATAAGTAACAGATGGTACAATGAGACTCAAAAATGCTTTGTAACCAGTTTATACCAACAATAACAATCATTTTTGATAACAATGTACTGTTTGTCGTACAATTATAATGTATAATCAGTTTAAAATTTGAAAAACAATGTAAATAATGTTGAAAGAAGGTAAATTATGCACAGAACTATGACAGGAATATCATTTTAACATGAAACATTGTAACTGTTCATGTCATTAGAAACTGGTTACGATAGATATTCGAACTTTATCATCACTGTTATCTCTAAAATTGTTTGTCATAAGTATTGATAAAAGTATCTGGGCTTATAAAAACTTTCCAGACTTAATTTCATCCTAATGAGGTGAAACAAATTTATTCAATTCCAATTTTCACTTCAATTTAGTTTTAAAGATGAAATTCCATTTGATTCATAAGCTGTCCCGTCAAAAAAAAGACGTGAAAATAAATAAAAGCAGTTGACATGGTAGAATGGATTTATAGCTAAGTCTCATGTAAGAAAGTAGAAGTTTTCAAAAGCAGTCCTATCAAAAGTTAAATAGACATCAGCTGAAGAAAGATGAAATAGTGTTGCATTATTCTTAATAATAAAAGTCATCTAGTATGAACACATTTAAACTGTGAAATTCAACAATTTTAGAAGCAAAATGTGCAAGTACACAAATGAAAGATTAGTTTCTGATCACATGTAAATATACATACTCTGCGTTGTGGTTATATTAGGGAGAGATTGAAATTTGAAGTTTGAAAAACAAAGATTGAAAAGCTAATCCGAAAGATTGAGAAGTACCGGTTTGTTGTAATTTTAATATTTTATCTTAGAATCACTTTTATAAAAAAGAAGGCTAAACTGCTAATGTGCTGAGGTCTGCTACCTAACGAATACTATTGCAAAATCCTATCTGTGGTAGAAAACTTTGAAAATATGAACTGTCGTGCAAGATTATGAATTTGGAATTATCGTAGAAGAAAAAAATCCGTAAATCTCGGATCGTTTTGAACAAGGAAAAAATATCGAAAATTCACAGCTTCTCTCTTCAGGTCTCTTTCACTTTGCACGACCACAGGAATGACAATAGATTTTGAAGTACTCCATTTCTTGATGTCTTTTAATTGAATAAAGTAAATATTGAAAGACCGATCCTATCCAACTTCAGATTTATCTTTTACTATGATAAAGCCTCAATTTTCAAGTCTTCAATAGCATCACCATAAGTTTACTAAATCATTTTCGAAAATTTCCTCGAAGACGAAGCTGTGCTGGCAATATTTGAGAAGTGAAGGATTCTAACATATTATTACTATCAGTGATTTCGATCAGATTATCAGCAGAGATTTTGAGAGAGATCTTCAATAAATACATTTAATTGCAATAAATACATTCTAGAATATGTATATTTAAGATTGTCTTTTCCTATGGAAATTGAAAAATGTTGATATTGGAGGTAACGGTGTTTTAAGATTCGGATATTTAGTATCAAACGGATCGTCATCATGCAGGGTATATGGTAAACTGGTCATTCCACATGTATTGATCACTGTTGTATGGATTTCATTGGTACCAACTAACCTTTCTTCCACCGTTATTGGAGTGGAAGGAATCACAAAATCTTTTGGATCAATACATAACTGAGATTGTCGAACACGTTGAATCATATTTGGAAGATAATGTGATGATAATTGATTACCAGATTCCTCAGCTGGCAGAATCAATGGTGAGTTATCAGATTCCACCTGTGGCATGATCGTTTCAGTGAATAGTTGAATGGATGGTACGGCAAACTGAACATCATTTGGTGTTTCCGTTAATTGCATCAATTCGAGTCCATTTTCTATCTTAAGATTTTGTGATGAAGGATTCGGGGGTGATGAAGTGCTGTTAGGTTCATCATCCGAATCTTCAGATTGCAAAGGTGAAATTGGTTTAGTTAGCCATCCCGATAAGCTTAAGTTATAATATTTCCTCTGAAAAACAAGACAATGAGTAATGAAATGAAATACATTTTGAAATTTCTCAACTGCACCGATATTATCATTGAATTTAGCAAAAAAGATCATGCTTTGACTGCCCAGTATATTATGATGTTTCGCGATTCAATATCTTCTAAATATTTTGTTTCCGGAATCCCATCCGGTTACTATGGTTCTTCATTGCAGACTATAGCAGAAATCTTCCATCAGTGGTACATAAAATCTTTATTCTTAAATCGCTCTCTCTTGACCATCTTCCAGAAGGATAACATTCCCGAAATGTTAATTACTAGTCCAGTTCTCAAGTTGTAACCAGTATTTTTGGAAGACAGTTCAATCACGCTAACCAATTAATTATTTGAGAGTTGCTTCTGATTGGACCCACCAAACTATTTATTTCAACCACTGCAAGACAATGAGAAACCTGTTTAAAAATTTTTAAAAGGACTAAATTTTTCGTACCATCCATCTGTCCCGAAAAGATTTTCGCTTTCTGGTTCGTTCTGAAGTATTATTCTTTTGGTGTTTGGCTGAAAAAAAATTTTTTGATCCAGTGAAAAGAAAAATTTTTAAATTTTGAATCAAATCTTTACGAATTTCTTCTTTAAAATTAGAAAACTTATTCCAAACATTTAAATTCAGATACCATCCATACAAAATTTGAAAAAAAACTTACCTCTTGGACGATCAATCTTATTTTTACCAGGAGTCATTGAAATCGTGCGTAGCGGATTGCGCAATGTTGAAAACAGCAACAGCAAGCGAAGTTTTCGAGCTAAGCCCACCTTTTTCTCTGACCTCATCTCTTGGATTTTTGGGAGGGAATATTTTCCTCTTGTAGAGATCACCTACTGAACTCTGACCCCTAACCTCTAACACTTACATATTTGGATGCAATAGTGCTATGAAGCAGCTCCATTGTTTCCATATCCTAAGAAATCAATGTATACTACTGAATTATATAGTTCGTTACATCTGCTTGCATGAATTTAATCTTTTCCTACTTTATCAACATATTATTAAAACAAAGGTAATAGATTGCGCAGAACTGCGGAAAATATTGAACGCTTCGCGGAAGAAATCGTCGCATTCGGAGACATTCCATTTGAATTAAGTATTTGCTAGCGCAACTTTTTCTCTACGGAAATGATTGTATTTTGTAAACAACTTTGTAAAAATCGGATATATATAGTTTGAATTCCGTATTTCCGGATATTTTTCAGAAGTGAAACTATTGAGAAATTCTCGGGCTATAATAAGAATGTCTTTAATAACAAATAGTGTTTACAACGAAATTTACTCATTAATAAAATTTAACAAAATCCTTAGCGGAAAAATTCTTAACATCTTGACGAAACTCATTTAATTACAATATACAGCCTGAAATTATCGTTCCAACTTACTTATTCTGTATATAATCATTTAAAAAAAAAAAAAAAAAAAATTTGTTTGAATACAGTAAGTTGCAGAACGATGTGATCTAAAATATAATGATGGATTTTCTATTTCATACTAATTGTGTAATTTTATATAATTCTCAATTCGGTTACTATAAGGCAACAAAACGATTATCAACATGTCGGACTGCCCGTAATTAAGGAACCAAGAAGTACCACCAATAGTACCAAGGCAAAAAAACGAATGATCGAAATCGTAAATGCAAGAAATTTCTTTCAAAATAGGCGGAGAAACATTATGAACATATAGTCCATGAAAAACTAACTGGGAATTCCTGAAGATTACTGTTGTGATCCATTGAAGCGATTTTCTCCAGGGGAACTGGAAAAGGAGAAGACGATTAGGTTAAAGATCGCCATTGGTACTATATTTGACAGTAAGGCTATATATAGCATACGGTAGGAACTAAGTAAGAAGTAGCCTGATGTATCAATCTGTGGGAAACATTTAATCCACTTTTTAATGAACCATTTTGGATATTTTGAATTGAAATTTGAGGATTAATGTACAACAAAATCTAAGGACCTTTGCGCATTTTAATTGTTGAATTTAGTCTTTTTTATTAAATGACAGTATTTTTTGATTAAATGATAATGAATGATCAGATAGAAAGCAAGTGATTCCACTAGCAATTACTGTAACATATAGACCGGAAAAACTGTATTTCGCATCCATAAAGAAAATAAGAAGATTTGCATTTTGCCGGATTTATTATCTCCATTTATTGTGCTGTAAAGAAATTGTTAGATATATATAATTGTGGGGCCGGAAAAAACCGTAAATTACTCCAATGAAATTGATAAATTGAAATATGGATTTGTTCTTGTGAAAGTGAAATTTATGACAAGTAATTAACAGCGATGTATCATTTTAATGGATTTGTAAACTGTTGGATTCTAATAAAGTCTCCGCACTATCCGTTATTCTCCGATGATTTCCATTGGATTACTGCATTCTTTCAGCCTGAAATCAAATATGATTGAAATGAGTTTAAAAATTAATGACCACTGTTGCTGCTTTGCATATACATGGTATCAGTTAATTTTACATTTCTGCTCTTTAGAATTGATTTCTGCTCACATCACTGGCGATAGTTTACAGGTCGTCGCAAGTCCTCATCATAGTACCCGGCCATCACTTATCCAGTCAAATTACCTTTGTTCTACAACTAGGCTTGTTTCACGTTGCTCATTTTTTTTGCTCTTTAGATATCTTGAAATATGATCGTGGTTATATATACATAGAGAGAGAGAGAAAAGATGGGGTAAAGAAAAAGGGAGAGTGAAAGTGGGAGGGAAAGAGAGAGGAGATGAAAATTTATCCATCTGATTTTCGGCTCTTTCCTGCCGCATTATTCGTTTTGTGTTCCATTGAACTTTTTCCAATTTAACAATACAAAATTTTGTGCACGTGAAATGTCTGTTGCACTTTAGAAACAAATTTGCAATGTTCTCCGCTCATTTTAGCCCAGCTCAGTTAGAATCCTTCACTTCTTCCGCATTTATTTTCCGCCTAGTCTTATTCCGCATATGAATACTTTCATCTTTTCTGAATATATTTGTATCAGTTTACAATCTAAAATGGCAAACTGTTATTTCCAGTAAATGTAACATAGCATTTATAGTAATAACTATTCAAATAAGTCGAAGAAATGGTATGACAGTAGCAATGATAATAATGATGATGCTGATGATTTTCATGAATATGATGGTGATGATGATAATGATTTTAATAACGATAATGAAGGAGTTAGTGTGAAAACGGAATGGTGATTAATTACATTACTGTATAGTAGTTATTCTATGTAATTACTGTACAGCAATCGTATGGTTTCCATTTCTCGACTTCTTGTTAGGGATGAGAAGTTAATGAGAATATTCGACTACCATCCTGTGGAAGTAAAAAAAATATAAGTGTAACTTTTTTACAAATGAAATGACATAGATATAACATTGTCTGTTTAAAAATTTATTGTTGTTTTTTGAACTAATTCTCTATTTTATCGAATTGATCAGTCCAAAAAATATGAAACAATTTTTAAAGTGTAGATTGGTTAAACTCATCGTCATTCAAGCTAATTAGTATACTTTTTTTTTCCAAACGTTCAATTCTCCTGCAATGAAGTAACCAGTTTTGGGATACTGGTTCAGATTGTAACATGCACAATATGTCTTTCCTATTTATCATGCGCCCAGTTTCACATTGAAACTTATAAAGAAGCTTACTTTAACTTCTGCTTGTGCAAGTTGCCGAAAAATTTAGATTAAAAAATTCAAAAAAAAGTTAAATTTTTCCGATAAGCAAAGAATGGTAGTTGTAAAAATATTGAAAGTTTGGAGCAAAGAATTTTCAATCCTCTCTCACTGTACAAATACACTGACCACGATGGAACAAATAGTGGATTCATCATTAATCAGCCATCGGTTAATAATAAAAGTCCGCTCATCCTGTATACTACGCAAATAACCTTACTCAGTAAAATGCTTATTAGATTTAAACTTTAAGTAAAACAGAAGGAAATTTTGCTTATACGAAAGTTCACTAAAATTTAGGAATTTATTAGTCGCTATGTTTTCACAAAACGCAAAAAAAATTGCTCATTTAAAAAAATTCCTTCCTTTATTTTTCTTAAAAAAAAATCAACTTAAATATTTCGACTTAACATTAGAATTGGTTGCGTCAAACTCATCATAATTCTTCAACAATGCTCAAAATTCTATTTCTCAAGAAGTGTTTAAAACTGTTCTTCTAATCTGAAATTCTTATTCTGAATAAAATTATTTTCATAAGAAATAGTGTGAGCAAAAAGTGTTTATATTCATTATACAACTGTTTTTTTTTTTTATCCAAAGTTCATAGAGTAAAAATAAAATTAATTAATTTATAGCAGAAATCTTCAAGATCTCTGATTTGACTATCTGATAAAAGTTAGAAGTTTTTAGTAGTTATGTTATAATCACAATGGTATTACCTTGCTGTAATCCTGAAAATGAAAGCTATGTAAAAAAATTCCTGAATCTTTGATAGGTTAAGATGTTAACGATCAATCTACCACAGATAAGTTGTACTGCATTAGTTACTGTTGTCTATGGTACAATTAAAATGGACGATTAGGTTATCATTTAAACTTGCAGATTTGCCAAATTTGAAAATATACTTTCAGATTAATCATTACAATATCTAATGAGCCATAAAATAAATGTATTGCTTTAGCAATGGTAATTATAAAATTCTGTCTTTTCTTTATTAACTTTGCCATATTATTATTGTTCAACTGCTCTACCCATCAAAATGATGTTAATGATCACCCAAATAAAATTATTGAACATAAAATAAAGGATAAAATTAATTCATGCATGGAAAACAAGGATATATATCAATATAAATAATATGTACCTAATATTGCAAAACGGAGATGATAACACACAACAGTAACATTACTTCATTACTTTCTAAAATTGTTTTCCTCGTCTATTTTGTGAAGAATACCTTCTTCGTCGGATGGAAATTGCACTGTACCGGAAGATGGACCCTGGTCCTTAAAAATCATGATCATGATTATCAATTCAATTATCACACGGTTTCCTATTCGTATTTTTGTGAATATGAAAACTCTGTAGTACGTTAACAAGAATAGTTATAAAGTGAATAGTGATAACGATGGTAATCATGATTAGAAGCATAATGCTCACAACTGTTTCACTGTGGTTGAAATGTCATATAATCAACTTTGCTCTTCGTAAAACTTTCATAATATCTTATATCCTGCATAGCTATTGATTATACTTTTTAGTAGTCCTTTCAAAATTTAATTATCTTAAACTTAGATCATTGTAAGTGAAACGTTAAATAGAGAATGCATAAGCTGAAGGAAATGAATTTGTAAAAATTACAATGAAGAGAAGCAACGATTAATTGTATTGGCCAAAACTTGCCTATACTTAAATTTATAAAAGGCTCGAAAATACAGAAAGTAACGCAGATCGAGAGCTACAAAGAACAGTAAAGACACAACTACTTGATATTATCAATGTTTGGCTTTTTTCCTGCCTAAAATTATTGATCATCTTTGACTCGTTCATTTATATTAGTAACTTTACCCGAAAAATCCCATGCTGGCAATTCTACAAATGTATTTCTACAATATTCTGCCGAAATTAAAATTTATTTGTGTTCGATTTTAATTTGTCTGTTTGGTGTGCATTGATAAATGAATAGTGCCGAACATCAATAACGACCAACTCCGACATTCATCTTCCGCTCCCCACATTCCCTTACCACTTGCTGAATTATTTGACTACTCTTTGCTTGAAAGGTACTCCAATCCATCCTTCTTCATTTCAAACCCTCTAACAAACAACTCATTAGAACGATTCTTCTCTTTTGTCACTTTCCTTATACTACTTATCAAGTTTACAGTATGCTGTCTGTCGCAATCATTGCATCCTGGACAACAGTGTTTTCGAATAAATGTCACAGCAAAACAGAACTCTATCAGATACAACGCGACAACGACACTTTTACCCCGTTTGTAATGATCAATGTCGTACCTATGATGACTGGTTATCCTTACCAATCCCAAAACTCTTCAGTAGGAATGCATAATGCTTCCACATCAATGCTTATCACAAATAATTGTCAGTAGTAAACAGATTATAGAGTCATTGTTATGTCGAAAATTCGTCATTTCAAAAGTTAATTAACAGTGAAATTCCTTGATACACCTTTTTTAGCTTTCTATAATGCCAAAAAAAACATGCAATGCAACAGTTTGAATTCATATTCCAATAGTAATTTTTGTAAGAATTTATGAAAAAAACGCGCAAACTTATTTTATTCTATTATTAGCGAAATGACCATCATATCATTATCAATGCACTTGAAGAAGAAAACGAATGATAATTGTAAGAAGCCCGAAAAACTGTTTCAACAGCGCTGAAATGCTCACATCATTACTAATTTATTGATTTATTCGTTATATTCTCAGCAGAAGTATGACAAACATTGAAGTTCGAGACATCTCAAATGCCTTTCTCTACCCTTTCCATTTCTATTTACTTTCTCATTTTTGTTTGTTTTTAAAACTTCAATTTCACTCGCAAATCGTCGGAATGATGAATCATTGAGTAGTATTTCTTATACGACCCCTAGCGAAGGATCACAGGATAGTGGTGACCTATTATCATGTGTACATACTATAGTGTCAGGGAAGGAAGGAACAGGTAGGGTCATCCTGTCTGTCTGGCTGTACGTTGAATGATATGAAGGATGGATGGATGAATGAATGCCCTGAGGGTTACTGCTGATTAGAGATTGCTGCTTGTTATCTATTGAACACCAGGCACTCTGCGAAACTAACAAATGTACGACGGGAAGGCAATCATTATCGCTGCAGCTGCGACTGCACAATGCATGTATGCGTCATATGTAGCAACACTGCACGTTTACTAGTAGTACATGCATGAGTAGAACATGACAGCAATACGCACAACGGATGGATCACCTCTTTTCCATTATTTCACCCAATAATAAATTACGGTACACGCTTCTTCCTTGTTACCGTAGCACATTAATTACTTTTTTATAATCGTTCAAGCATGCAAATGGCTCCTGTTGTTCTAGCTGAAGTATTAGTTCGCAGCGCAATTTTGTCCATTTGATACGAAAGGAAGTTAGATTTCGAGTAAAGAATTGGCACATAAAATTCCTTCTCTAATCAAATCCAAACATTACTTCATTTAATTAATGATAAATTGCTTTCATCTCACCGTGAAATGAAATACCGCAATCTACATTTTTGACTTTACTTTCTTTTGCAATTTCAGAAATTGCTGTAATCTTTTTAATAAAAAGCTGAAAATTTCATCACCTAGTCACATCGATCTTATATGAAGTTCAATTACATCTTACCAATTAAACTGAAAAGTTAACTGACTAAGATTTGACTCTTGATAGTTGAAAGATCCGTATAATTTTTTGTCATAGCAATGTTGTCAATCAGCTATTGCAAAATTAATACACTGGGGAAAAAATCACGACCTCTCAAAGTTTCCGCTTTTTCAGAGTATGGATGAATTGTGTCTTGTTGTCTCTGCAATAAACACTTAACAAAGCATACTCAAATCCATCCTATCCCACTGTGCAGCACACATTGCTGCCGCTGCTGCTGCTCTAGTGCAAGACATTTTCCTCAAAAGAAGAATTATTTCCGCCTAAGTCCCAATCAGATTGAGTCAGTGCAATAACCATTGCATTCTCTCTTTTCCCTTTCGCTTCCCGAAATGGCACAACTTCCCTCTTCTCCTATCACAGTCTATCATTACATTAGCACAATACATCCCATCATCCTACTCAGATGGCTTCAATCCTACACTATGAAAACATTCTTAGAAGACATCTAAATAGTTCATCCTCATTTTAGATAATGGTGGCCTGCGCAGAATCCTCTATCAAAAACTGATTTATGACCTCCAGGCATTTCACCATGCGACACACATAATCAATCAGTTTAGCGCACTGCAATATCAATACACAAATCGTTGATGTGAACTGATATCCAAAAGTTCCGTGTATTTACCAGAACTACAGTACCCTCTGGCGTTGCAAAGAAATGCTCCTTTTGACGGATATATCTGTACATACAGTAATTCAAAAGAGCTGTTTACCTGCGCACTACTAGCACATCGGTCACAGGCCTATCCAAATCAACAGAGATATAAAACTGATCAAGTTTCCCAAATTCGACATGAATTCTTTCGATTTTCAGACCCAGAATTGCTTGGCATGAAGAATCAAACACAATTATAGTTAATAAAGAGGTATTGGAAACGCTGTCAAAAGCAAAGGACCAGGGCTAAAAAATCGCAAGGAATCTTAATCATCGGAAGGTGACGCTAATGGAAGTTAAATTCTCACCCATTAATTCTTCAGCTTTGATGATCTTCAACCAATGTAAACTACGCACACCGAGTAATTAGTACTAAAAAATTTAATGCTCAAACTTGAAAATACAGAATTCAAGTAGTGGGTCACGAAATTACACAATACTTTCAAAAGTGTATAAGAAGCAAATAAAAATAATTCCGTTATTACTATTTTAATGATTTCAAAAAATGGAATATGAATTTAAGAACCTTATAATAATTATTCCAAAGACGCATAGAAAATTGCCAGCAAGTTAAATGAGTTTACATATAATTACAGTTCAATAATTGGAACAGTATGCTGATTGACCGTCACTTCGGTGATCGTATGAGAACCATTGTACTGAAAACTTTCGAAGCGCGTATTGTTAGCATCTGTCCAAATTTTCTGTAATAAGCAAATTTTCAGCATGGATTCCCTTATAACTGAAAACAGATTGTACGAATGCGACTGATATTATATTTCCGAAGAGTTTGCAAGAGAGTTATAACTGAAATTCCTTAGACAGAGATAGTAAAATGATGATGTTTAACACCTTGTCTTCCTTGCTCCCCCGAAGGTCCTAATCTTCATTAACATATCAAAAGATGTATCAAACAAGTTTTGGAAACTAACAGTTTCATTTTTTAATTGATCGGCTATTACACGAATCCGGCTTTCATCGCTGTCACCATAGTCGTGTAGCTGCAACTGCTCTGAGCTTCGAGACAAACCAGATGTCCCCTCAATAACAAATGCCAGCCTGTTGATTATCTGCTCTGAAAAAGGAAGCTCTCTTTGATTTGCTTCATATTGAAGTAAATTTTATAGGTCAACTTAACTGCCATTCATTTCGTTGAGAATTAAGTAATCCTCTGTGAGAAAGTTTTGAACTGGATCACTAGTAAATAGTCTCTAATCACCAACGAATTAAATCCATTCTTTTGGAAATTCAAGTTCATATACAAGATAAACACAGAGTAGGCCTTCATCTTGCATTGCTAATCTGAATGTAAATGAAATATGCCTCAGAAATTACCTTGACCATTAGAAACGACTTGTACTGATCCAGACCGACCTTCAAAAACTTCAGGTTTCTTCAGTTTCACCTGCAAAATGGTAGCAATTTCTGCCTTATTCTAATAAATTTCAAAAATTTAAATATATCGAGATGTGATGCAACATGGACACGATAAATTACGGCAGAATGGAGATTTTCAGTTCATTCTGACTATTAGTACTGATGGCCTTAATAAATAATGGGGAGGCAAAAATCAGTTAAAACTTATTTTGCTTTATCTACCTACAATTACTCATATCGCCTCGACAAACGTTACATAAACAAATGGGTAACCTCAACTTCTCGTTTTGCGTTTTTCTCTTCAACCGGTCCGCTTTCATCATTATTGATGATCCTGAATATTTCAGCTTCCGATAATGCAGAATCATTCTTCCCAACTTTGTCATTATCTGATAAATTTGACTTCGTCTCCGATGGAATACTCTACAATAGAAATGAAGTTCCAATGCAATAACAAAGTAAAGAAGAGTTACGAGGGGGAAAAAAAGAAAAGAAGACCTATATTTTTAGAGATAAAGTCCTACATTTACAAAGTGCAAAAATCAAAAAGAGAAAAATGAAACTCTATGATGGTCAATGCAAAAGAAGTGGTAAATTCCTGATTATGTGTAGGACACATGGCGAACAGAGCAAAAATTTAGCTTCGTCCTTCAGTTATTATTTGTAACGAGTTTACAAAGCAAAATCTTCCCACAGTTCTAAACGAAACGTAAATTCTACTTCTTTTTTCTTATCCAGCTCTCTCTCAGCTCCTGTTTCCCGAGATTCTTCAGCCTTTTGCTCTTCATCCGACTTTTCTGCCTTCAGTTCTTTCAATTCTAACTTGTTGTCATCATTATTCTTCGCTTCGTTAATTTTTGAAACTGGGACGGAAGTCGTCGGTATATCGTTCAACGCCCTTTTACTTTTCGGGCCTCGTTTTCGAGGTATTTTTGAGGATTTGCTGCTTTCTGTAATTGGTTCTTCTGTCAGAGCTACTGGTGTCCCAGGCCTTGAATGAGTGCTCGATCTTGGTGAAACTTCTGAGCCTTAAAAGAAGCAATCAATACTTGAGTAGTCAAACTGAAAGACAGCAGGAAGTACGCATTATTTACAAAAATTATTGAGATAGTAACATTCATATAAACCGATATATTTAACTTCTTAGAAAAGAGGACCAACAAGATAGGATTAGATACCTTTGAAAAAAGTAGCAAATAAACAATTAGTGGAATATACCTTCTGAACGACTTTCACTAGCGCCCTCATCATAACTTTGATTGTCGCCATCTGAATCGTCAGAATCCGAAATTTCTCTTACTTTCCGTTTCCTTCCACGATTCGACCTTCTAGTTCCTTTCCGAGTTCCACCTTTGAAACCGCTTGGTACGGAAAAACCTGATTCCGTGAACAGGTTTTCATTCAAGATATTACTTGATGGTTCCCATGTGTTATGTCTAAGAACTGATTAATCACAATGTAATAAACTGAATTATCTGCGATAAAATTGAATTGAATATGTAGGAGCAACAAACGACACAGCAACTTTAACAGCAGTGAGGGATTAATGAGCAAAGACAACTTACTGATTTGACCATCCTTTCCATTTGATCAGATATTCTGTTTTTCCCTTAAAAAGTAAAATTTAGTTGAAAAACTTGTTATTTTTATACTTTCAAACTATTCAATTTTCGACCATAAGATTAAGGATTAAATATCACGAGAATTCACCAAACTTATTAAGGCTGAACGCCCGAAACTGGATCTCAAAATAAACCTTCATTATCTTCTCGACATCAAATAAACATATGAATATAAGGAATCGAAAAGGGATAATATATTAAATTTACTGCAGTATAATGAATTTGCTAAAACTACCTCAACAGGCTCAATGAAAGTATTTAGTTCAGCTCAGTTTCATCGACAATAATCTAATTCCGATGATCACAGTAAGCTTATAAGATTCAGTACGTTTACTGAAAAAGTCAGTAAACAAAATTTAATAGATATTCTGAGATGTCTCAATGAAGGCTTTGTGTAGAGTCACTACAAACAAACTTTATTATCATTACGGAAGAAGTGTGCAGAAAGATTTCGAATGTTTCAGTTTTCCAATGTATAAGGCTCTGTTTTACAGTTCCGAATGCGCATTTTTCTTTTTTTGTGGGGAAAAAGGGGGATAAAAACTGCGAAGTAGCTTTCGAGCATGATGACTGGCTTGAAATTGCTAATTATAATATACCGAAGGACTAAAAGAAATGTTTTTTGCGTGTTTTGCAAATGATATTTAAAGGAGCTATTAACGAAGAAACAGGAAATAGGTTACTATTTTTGTAGAGAAAATATAGCAGGAATTTTATGAATTGCATGCTCACAATAATTCGTCCAACGATTTACAGAAATATTTTAGACCAATTCATGTCCATCTTGCGTATCTTCTTATTTGGCATATCAACCAGTGCATTTTTATCACGTGTTGTTTTTATGAAATATCTATTTTGTTGATATTAAGTTAAAAAAAAACCTTTCTCTAAATGCACAATTTTTCTTTTTTAACATTCTAAAAATATTTCCAGCTTCGTCCAACGATAGTCCAGAAATCTCGTATTAAGAGAAATCCTCGTATTTAGAGAACTTAAATAAAAATTAATCATGTTGATAAATGATGGCCAAACTGTTCATTTCGGCAAGTCATATCTCTGACATAAATGAAGGGCTGGAGAAATATATAATATGTGGAAAGGAAACGTGAGGATGAAAGCAGAAATGGATAGCAGCAAAATGGAAAGTAAGTACAGACAGGTATAATTGAAGGAAACTATTCAGCTTTCATTTAAAGTCTGAATTCTAAAGTGAGAGCAACAATACGCATGTTTAGATTAGTTTTCTACTATTAGGATGGATTCATATAATCACAATGAAATTGTCAAAGTAAGCTTAATGAGGTGTTATTAGTGATCGAAAGCATTCACTTACTTTCCTTGTTCGCGATTTCAAAATTTTTTCTGCTGCGTAGACGTCTTGTCCATCTAATGGATCCATGATTTATACTGAAATAATTATATACTTCAAGCAAATTTCTGTATCTATTGTAGTAAGATCACTACTAATTTCAAACCGCATACAAAACGATTATGAATAGAAAATCTAAAAGATAGTTCACAATAAAAATGAACAGAACAAAGCAACAATGATTTTTTGCACAAAATAGATTTCAGCCGGTATCAGCTAGTATTCGATTTTCTCAATCAAATGCTTTATCTCTCATTATAGGCATTCAAAAAAAAAGACTTTCAGAGCAATAGAACATAAGTGTAATATATAAGTGTAATATCAAGTCAAGCTTAGCACTTTAAATTCCACTATTTTTCAGTAAGCGGTAGTTAATTTGGTAACGGAAGAGAAACGAAGCATAATCTTTAATTTTTTAAACTTTATTTTATCAGTGCAAAGAGAAAATGAATGCTAGAAGTCAATAACAGCTATTCTCTTCAATGCTATTTAAAAGACAAATAGCGCGAAGAACAGGTAAGTTCGACTAAAATTTGAAATTGAGAAGTTGTGGAAAGCTGAAGGGAAATATTCAGTGTTGAATTTGAACTGGGAAGAGAAAACTGTCTCGGAAGTTATGCATCCACTAATTATCAAATAGCAATCAGCACAGCACACATTCATACAGAACTATCTCAGAAAGAAATAAAATATAATTACACACGTTCTTCGGAAACTATTTTTCAATCACATTTTTCTATTTCCATAATTACGCCGTATACTTCCATCAGCTCATAATATAAATACCATCTGCTGGCTGATTGTCATCATCAGTGACTATCGTTTTATTACAAATCATTTATCACACTACTGATCCCTACAACCTGGAAGAAATATACCTATCTAAAGCAGAAGTGTGAGAAACGAGTTCTTATGAACTGTTACAAAGTTATAAATTCTTACGAAATGTTTACAGAGTATTCAACTGTCGATATTCTGAACGAATTCTGCGGGCCGATTAATCAGATGTATTTCTGGACTAAAAATAAAGTGAAGAATGATTTTTCTCCATCTAAAGCCCGAGAAATGATATAACTGAAAGTGCCCTATAAAGTGGAATGAAGTATTATCTCACCAAACTCAATGACAATCTGCTTTGAACTGCTCTGTATATTCGTTATGTCCAACTAGCACACCACACTGCACCTCTCATTTTCACTCGCAGATTGAAATTGCAAATTATTTTACGAACTTTTGCCAGGAAACTGCCACGAAATTTGGTAGACACAATAAATGATATCTACTGACTTCACAAGATAGTAATGATTCAAGAATGCGGAGAAGGAGATGGAGAGGAAGTGGAGGGGAGGAAAAATAACGACAAAGAAAAGAAGCTTATGTCTAAGCGAAAACTCGATACAGCTTAACAAGACTGTAAGTGAAAAACTTCTAGATTGCTGCTCCCAGCATAAATCCTCTTAATTATAACATAGGGCTGAAATAGGTTTAACCATTGATTGATACTACTCTTGCTCTTATCTCTTGAGAAACTAAATCTACAAAAGATATATCAAAAAAGATAAGTGGTGTGCATGTACAACGACTGAACAACTTCAACAGCATGATTTGACAACAGTCTCTTCCATTAAGAACGCGACTTTCCATTGCGCTAACCTGTTTAAAGCACACTTTCATCTTGATGGTACTTATGCATAATCTGACACGAAAAACTATGGAAATATGATGCGCTGAAGAGAGATGATAGAAATGGATAAAATCATGAAATGACATCCTCTAAATCACTTTGATAGTCAAAACTTCATTTTTCATTTACCGAGGAGAATGTCACCTCCTTCTCATGAATTAGTACCTCCCCTCAACCAATCATCCCACCCCGTCCACCTGAAAAACAAGACAACCCGGGAGTGAAGCTATAATTTCACTGGAAAATTGATTGAACCAAACCGTCCTCTAGCGAGACAAAGTTGTGGAATTGAATCGCTATGAAAATTGAATGACGCAAAACATTTTGGAATTGAGCAGGACATAAATGGATGGGTGATGTCACCGGTCAATTTGTCATACATTCGACTTAATTGTTTTATTAAACAACCTTAATTTACATCTTAAATATAAATTTCCACTTGTATTGTTAACAATTTTCTGATAGTCAAAGGACTTTCTGCACTTTAAATATTTATCCTTAGAATGCTATCCTCCAGCTGCTACATTCTGTTTTGGATAAAATGGCTGTTAGATCAAAGAAGTGAAGTGATTGAAAGGCATTCATTTTAAGTATTCATTGGCAAACCTTACTCCATCGATACATTTGCAAAGTGTTTTTTACTCATTGCAACCGATAATGCTTTCAGCGGTGCAATCATCCGTAAATTGCATGGAGTTATCCATCTTGTGAATTTTTATTTAATTCGACATCATTTTAGAGAGATTTACCGAATTTTCAAGACAATGGTGCCAATATTACCTGCAGCTAATTTATCTTGAAAAAAAATCTCTGGAAAAGAGATTAATGAATTAAGAGTGAAATATCAAGCTAGTATATAAAGCTTCATTTCCAGAATTAGAAAATTAACTCAGTGACAAAAGTTTCAATAGAAAATGTGAAGCTTTATGCTTAAGAGGCTTGTCAATTTGCTCACATCAATCCCAAATTTTTTAGTGGTTAAGCTCGGATCTTCATTTTCTCTAGCTCGTAACAGGTGGTCATCTGGTGTTGTCTAGGGAAAACTAGAATGTTTCATGCACATGACTGATAATCTGGAAAATTCCTGATTAACAATCTTCCAAAAAAGCATGCCCGATTCTTTCCTTAACTTGCTTTTTTTGAATCTTTATGTGAAGCATAATAGAAGACTATAACTTTATCGCAGAAGTTAAGGGGGAAAGCAAGTAGCTCTGCCTTTGTACAACAATCGATAAATGATCTATGATAAGATTAATAAACTTTTGATCAGACGAATGTGTATACAAGCGTTCTTTCAGCAAACATTTTTTCCATCATTCCGTTCACCCCGAAAGAAGAAGTGTACTTCTCGAATGGTCAAGAAAGCTGTAAATCGACGGTAGCATCATAAAAGATTCTTGTGGTAGGTTGAAATAGGAAATCAGAGCAACTGAGGACGAAGCTTTGTGTTCGGAAGCAATTTCCATCTTTTTAATCAGAAATAAATGAGTGCTTGATAGAAGGATGACAAGGGTGATATTAGGTATAATATTGAGGGGTATGAAATTATATATTGGATTTTGCAAAGATTTTGATCGATATGAGGAGAATGCTGAAAGCGACCATATATAGTAGTATTGAGTTCAAGTCCTGCTTTTGAGTATAGCATGTGACAGATGTCATTGCTTTTTCAAATACATCAATCATGGAAGCGAAATCTTCAAAAGCCTTCATCTTTTTAGTTTTCAAGCAAAGGTATCCTCTATGAATTCTCATTAACAGCAATTAGCACTTCTTCAATTCCAATTGGAAAAATTGTAAACGCCAAAACCAACAATCGGTTGTTTATGGATATTACTTAATATTTTTCCAACCTACCTTTAAATTAAAATTATGAAAGGAAGAAGCAGTTGCATATTTATGACTAATTAAATAAAAACAAAGCATATCAGCTGTCATAGCACAATATTTGATGACACAATACACGGAACACCTGTTGAACTAAATGAAGAAGAAGGCCTGCTCTAATGAGACAGTTTTAAGTATAATGATGGATAGTGCTTTTTCAACATTCATTCATCTAAAATGCTAATTAGAGCTTGCCCTTCTTTACTATTATCATTAACGATCTCTTCCTCTAACCTTTTCAAATAAAGATTACTGTGCTTTTTACTACCAAATGACCGGCTCTGAATGAATGGCCATTGGCTCTCTTCGCTTCTTCCCATCCCGCCATATTTCATTTCAGGAATGCACAATCATTTAGAATACCTTCATCCTTTTCTTCTACAACATTTACGCTTCCATTCCGTAAATAATCGACCATACCATGCGGTCTACGACGTCTGCCAACACATTACTGACGTTTCGTTACGTTTCAAAAATTCATTCCAAATAAGGCCACCCCTCAATTTCCATACCAACCGTGGCGTCATCGCCCTCCGCTCTAATATACACACTGATCGCTCCGCCTGTCATTAGTGTCCTACATACATCTCGAAAATCAACACTATTTCGACACCATTTGATAGCCTTTGTTTCTCGAACTCGTCACTCTCTAACATTTACTCTGCCTGCCCTACTTGATCGTATCCCATTACTAACAAATCCTTACCTATACTAGCATACGCTCTTTTTGTTTGATATTTTCTCAACCTTCTTAAAGATCCGTTATCTTTCATCAGTCGTCTGTCAACTGCCCCTCTCACCAATGCTTCTATTTTACATTCACTTTTATCATTGAATAGTGCGATTTCTACACTCTCTGCACTCTAACCTTATGAAATTTCCGGATTTTCTCGAATTGTGCCTGAGAGTGGCGGTCGTTTATTCGCAGCCTTGGGCGCAATTTAATGAGCTGTCAGAATTTCAAGCGAATTGAGAAGACACTACAATGATAGATAGAGGCCATCAATGAGACTACTATCCTTATGCCTGTCGTGGTGGTGGTGAAGTGTTTACCTTCGCTATCGCTTTGTCGATCATTTAAAGCTTAACTTTTCATTTAAAATAAATAAGTCCTACTTTTAACGAATTACAATCCTTGAAAGAATAAAGACTTGTAATTTGACCCTTTATCAAATTATTGTCCATTCCATTTCATTAATTAATCCAGTAAAGGAATATGATCTGTTAATGTGAATTGTTCCTTTCGGTATTGTGGACATTATCATTTTGTTGGTTGGCGGTAAATTATATCCTGTAAAGGGAACGCTTATTTGTCAAACAAAGCAGAATTAGCGTTATCCTCCTGAAGTGTCTTTTTTGCAAAAGAGTTAAAATCTGTTAAGATAACTCAACAAAATAGTTTATGATAAAGTAATGGATTTGTTTGGTTATCAGTTCAGTAGTTTTATTTCCAAATCACTGATAAGATAGTGAAGCAAGTGATAAATATTCGAAATTGCAGAAATCATAATTAAGGCAAATTATCGGTTCTCGGAAAATGAGCAAAAATGTTGTTGAAATGTGTTCGAGAATGCAAGAATAACAGTGGAGAGAATAATGAAAAACAGTAGAACAGGAGAAAAGGGTGCTATGATTGATGATTATGACTTTCCCAAACCACTCTCAATTCATCATTCATTCCGTCTTGTCGTCTTAATAAATTTTCTCAACTCTGATTTAATCATTAATTAAGCCAACTTATCCATTCTTAATACAAAATAATTAATGTCACTCGAGAATCAGTTGAGTTCGTATTGCTTGTTAAAGTGTTGTCATTCATTTGATCAGATCAGCTGGTGCCTAAATGCTTCGATCCTGTGGCAAAATAACAGCATGAAGTGATAAAAAAACTAGAAAATGAACTTAAATATTATTTTCCATTTAAATTAGAGTGGAAATTAATGAAACCAGCTCCGTAAAACCCCGCGAAATCGTGAATTTTGGGGACGTAATATCAGTTATATATATATATATATATACAACAAATGAAAACATTTTTACTTTTTAACGACTAGAAATGATAATATCCCATATGAAAGGTTAAAAGTTAAGGCCTTCTAACTGTAAAGTTGAACGAGACGAGAATGACAAATTAAGCGGTAATGCGAAAATTGCAACAAAATTAGAAAAAAAAAAATAATTGATTTCATATGTGTTTTAGTCTTTCATCCCTTCGATTTGATCAGCATATGAGCGATCGAACAAAGCTCAATGAACTTTTTACTCTTCTTACGATAGTATTCGATTCATTTCCATAACTCTTGCCAGGATAAATGGAATCGAATAAAAGTTTCTGCAACTGTTACATAAGTGATACACCAAGAGTACCACTTCCCATTGCATTACAATTTATAGTGAGCTAATTCTCGATAACATATAGAAATTAATATTGAACAAATGTTGGTTGTCTAAGATTTCTTGAAGTTTGACCCAGAAGAAAGATCAGAATTAATCGATGTTGCTATCTGCAGCTTGCACTTCGCAGAACGACAATGTTTACGTTGCGCATTGTTGTAAATACAAATAGTTTGAAGTATCTTCTATCTTATACTTCCTTGGAAGTATAATGAATATGGGAAGTTTGAATTAACTTGAATTTTCCTCCAATCAACTTAAAAAAGAAAACTATTAATTAAATAAATCCTTGATTCCAAACTTTCAATCAAAGCAAAATTTCGGATCAAAATTCCATAACAACACTTTAAGGCCATGCAAGTAAACATTATTTGAGAACTCATGAAAATTATCACTGTATCAGCAAATTCGAATTCATCAGATCCGATAAATTAACTGTCTTGTTGTTTGAAGACTTCTTCCCTTATTTAAATCGTAAAGAAATATAAACTGCGGCAGTATAAGTTGACATTGCAGATAATAATAAAAGTGTAACTAATTAATTGAGTTCCCTTTAATGATTTGACGCCATTCTTTCATTTAAGTAAGCAACTACAAATCCATTAATTACTTCTGTCACAATAAACACATTAAAGCTGATGTTTAAAATAATGCCAATTGTCGATTAGAATAATGATAGTAATTAAGCAAATTGGATTCTAAGCATTAAATTGTCAAATTAAACATTACATCGTAGAGTGAAGATTTAGCTTGCAGTAAAATTTTCGTTATTTTAGAAAATTTTTCAAACAAATCGCAACCGGAAATAGTACAGTGTTACAATGACCTCTACAATAATAAGTGAAAAGAAAATAGTTTAACAGGAAATTCTGATGTTTTTTTACGAGGTCAAGGTGACATACAATCTGTACTGTAATTTGTTAACTGAAATGTAATGCTACCAAAGTTTTAATTGAACTATCACTACCGATTATGCTAATAAGTGATCTGTCTGATAAAAGAGAAAAAATAGTGTTTTTAAGTTATTTTTACTTTTGATCCTTCCAGTCTTTAGCCAAGAATAAGTCACATATTCTTTTTAGGGACAACTACAAGATGAAGTATATATTTTTAAATTTAGAGCCGTGCTGAAATGGTATACAGTGTTCAATTCTGTTGTTTATTCTCCTCATCTGATAAAAAAACTGGTTCTGTAATAAAGATTATGAAAGAGATAGTATCATAAATGTCAATATTAAGTATCCTTATCACTTTCAATAGTCTATTTCTCGTTCTCTCATCATCCAGTAATTATCTTTTAAAGATTAGAAACTTTCTAGAATGAATAATAAAAAATGAATAGTTGATAATTCATTGAAATGTTCGAAGATCAACAATCCTTCAACATTCAATCGCTCTCTTTCGATCTCTCCCTCTCTCTCTCTCTCTCCTATTATTCTTTTTCCACTTCTGAATAATGAAATCAAATGTTCACTAGTTCAGGCTATGTTTATTTAATTCCGCTAGCATTTTTTCCATAAAATAAACATTAATTTAATTCTTATTGATGTGATTGATACTCATAGTCAATTGGTCAGTGTTACTTTTGAATGCTTTCCATTTTTGATTGTAAAATTGATTATTGGCGCCAGGTTGGATAACGACAGGTCATTTTCAATTCACCCGCCCAGCAGAGAAAAAATCCTTAAAAAAGAAGGAAGGTTAGTTTTTGAAATTTTGAAGAGGTTAAATTTTCTTTACCGTCATTAATTCATTCATTCATTTCTGTAATACAACACGTAAGAAAGGAATACGGTTTACGTCTATTCCGAGTTCCTCTTAGATGACTGTGACAGGTTTTTTTTGAGTGACTTTCATAATTTGAACTAACACTCTATCAGAAATGAAAGCAAAAAGCGACAAATCGATTTTGCAGCGCGGTCGGGTAAACCAATCAATCGGTATGGCAACCCTCTAGGATGCGCAACTTCACGTACTGTACAGTAATGGTCTGTCTGTCTGTCTGTCTGTCTTGGAGAAGAGCACCCAACTGAGATAGATCTGTCATTTCTCCTTCCTTTCAACATTCGTTGAACGTATCGCACATATTCAAAAGTAGTCATTCGAATGACCCCGCGTGAGGTGAGATGGATACCATGTGCAGCTGTTGGTGGTAAGAGGGAGACAGGAGGGAAGGGTACCCGCACAACACTTCTCATTACTGTAAGAGAGATCAAATATTCACCGACTACTTCCTTCCTCTAATTCTTCTCGGTAAATTTCGTCAGCTGTCAAAAATGTTTTGCTACATCAACTGGGTATGAGAGAATAATGCAGTTTACCTTTAATGAATGAAGAAGATTCACATTTAAAACTTAACTATCACAGAATCTTCAAATTCACAGTTCAATTAAAACAATGAAACGGTAATGCCAAAGATAATTGAACTTTCGATAATCGGACTAATAAGTCTTAGCATTCAATTAGGAATGTAACCTTATCAGCGAGAAAAAATCTTTTTAAAATTGAAATTCGAATTACTGACAAATGATAGTGTGAAAGCTAACTCTATGTACATCTTTCAACAGCTTATTGAATATCTTTTAAATGTTGAAAAAAAATTGAAGACTTGCATCCAGCCAATGATTTCATCTAAACATAAATTGAATAAAGAGTAAATTAATGATAGAATTAATAATAGAAGAATGAAAGGAATTTGAAATTGATATGGAAATATCTGGCAACTTATATTTCTCTCGTCACACACCTGCAAATCTCGAAAGCTGCTAGTTTTACAACAGATTTAAACCAAGGAGTACTTATGCATAAAGCATAATAATTAAAAAAACTTCCAGAATTTTACAATCAATCAAGCCAAATGCATTATAAGTTATTGTTTGAAATTTGGGAGCAAGCATACGATGGAGAAATTACACTGCTCACTGCCGAGGTCAAATTGAAATGATTCCATTGAAAATACTTTTTACCGAATTGATGATAGATCACATCTACATAATTAACAGAATTGGGAAATTCTTCTCTAAACAAAATTTGAACAAAATACATCTTAAATTTTTGGAAAATATGCTGCATCCTGTTAAATAATAATCGATGATTACTTATGTCCATCTTGGACAAACAATTTTGATCCATTAAAAAATATTTATATTTTCATCATTCTTTTTTCCTTTCATTTAGTCAAATTAACAAAGACGACAAATCTTTAATTAAGGTTACTGAATATGCTAAAATCGCTTTATTAATCGGAATGATTAAATGAATTCTTCGAATAAGTGTACTGATTCAATAGTACTAATATTTCTCCGTGCAAAACTTTCTCTTTATCGTTGATGTAACTGAAAATTAAATTTTCATCATCTGTTTAAATTTGATCTTATTATCCATTTGTGTCACCAATACATTGGCAATGCACGTGAAACAGTTGGACAAATAGAAATAAAGCGCCAAAAGAAAGTAATGGAGTAATATCAACGTATGTTGCAGCTTTACCTCTCCAATAAGCAAACGTAAGAGAATAATTTTATCCTGATAAATGATATTTCCTATCACCAAATTATCACTAGTTTGCGTATCTATCATTATGCAACATTTCCATAAATCATTTGAAGTTACCTCTTTATTGGGTACGATTCTTTCAAGGAATTATCTGAGAGAGAAAGGTTATTTTTATGAGTTAGAAAAGAAAGAGAATCATTATGATACAGTATCCATATTGTAACATGTAATCATTATCATTAGCTAATCATTCTAAAATTGCATTGCAAATAGTTCATCTCTAAATTATACAAATACTGTGATTTTCTAAAATTTATTTGAATATTAAACAATAAGAAAATTATCTGTTAAAAATAAAAGTTTTAACCACTTTGAAAGGAAAAATAAAATGAATGCATTGAAAATTTCCATGAAGTATTCAAAATTTATTCGTCAAAAACAATTTATCCCAAATACCTTTTAGTTATAATAGCAGTTTAGTACTGATTTGAAAGTTCTGAAATCTTTTCTTATGGTATTTCCTTTTTGGGTATCACAGTGATTCTGAAAAACTCTCAACCCATCGATTTTGAAATTTTTTTTTTTTTAAATAATTAAATTCTGACAATAGAACTTTAAATATTTGTCGGATTTGTTTCACTTTTACCCGAGACAAAAAAAACTCTGAGATGTGATCTTTTTAGAGAAACCAAATCAATGCTTACTTCTATAACAATTCTTACATACTGTGAAAAAATTTCAACGTCACACTTTAAAGGATATAACGGGGAGACTCTGAGTGTTCATGTATGTGTATGTATGTGTGTGTATGTGTGTGTCTGTGTGCATGCCTCTGTCTGTCTGTGTCTGTACGTCTATGCGTAGAAGGCATCCGTCGTAATGATTTTGAATGATTGCAGAGCACATTCAAACATATTACACATTCACATTGAGAAAATGCCTATTTATTTATCTATCAGATTAGATCAAATGAAATTGGATAAAATGGGATCTGATCGGACTAGATCATACAATATACTGATTACTTATCAGTATATTGCATCTTTTTAAAATATTGTAGTGAAAATAACCGTGGAGGATTAGTTGATATGCTAATTGCTAGAATTCAGTATAATTTAATATTTTTTTAATAAAAAGAGTTATTAAGTTCAACGCTCAAAATATCATTATTAGTTGAACTGATCATAGTAATTTCAAAGAAAAAAATTTTGATCGTTGCTAGAAGTACACACATATTGGAATAATTTCTCGAGTAATAATTAATTGAAAACAAATTAACTTTTACATAAGGCAAAAACTGTTTTTGCGATTAGAAAGTTGTAAGAAGTCAGAAAGTGCATTTTTCATGCGATTAAATATTCAAAGAAAAGCCACGACAATTGCGCCTTCACTATCTTTCTTTTACAATGTCACAGGACAATTCCGCATTTTTTACAATACTAAGAACATAGTCAGCAGTGGCTGCCTCCCAGAGTATTTGACAATTGATATTTGAATGGTTTTGTCATTTCTTGAAAGGTTTCAAAAAAAAAAAATTGAAAAATTACCAATGTATTTTAAATGATTTCACATCACTAACAGCAAAAAAAAAAAGCCGTGAACCATTTAAGGGAAGTTGTCTAACTTTTACTTCAAAAATAAAACTAAATCACATTCGGCAGTCTTGTAATTCTATTTTTGAATTAAAAAAAAAAAAAATTATCCACCCATCATATCGCTAAAGATTCTTAACTACGTTTTTCTACCTATATTCTCTAAAATTAAAGTTCTCTTTTACTTCTTTTCAATAGATAAAAACAGTATGATAAAGGCAGTAAGACGAATTTAGGATATTATGCAAAAATTTCAGTTTATCCTGGTGCTCATAATTTATTTTAAATGTACTTATCCGCATTCTGGTGAAAAAGTCCACAGATATTTCGTTATTACTGATTTAGGAAACTGGTAAGAAGAAACGGTAAATCAATACAGTCGTATTTACAAATAATATGGAATGCACTGTTAAACTGTTTCCATAGAATTTGTCAAAAGTTTTGATTGTAATCTTAATTTGAGAAATATCGTTATCCTCCACAGAAATAATTACTAATAACGAAGCATTCATATTAAATTGTAATTTTTGAGAGAGCATTTAAAAATTTATCCAAACGTTCAATTTTCGTTGAGAATAGACATTGTAATCTTATCTTGAAAGTACAATAGGCTTTGATTCAGATGATTTTTAGCTTGGCTCGAAAATGTTCCATCTAAGCGCCTCCTTTAACAATTTCAACTCATTAATGAAGATGGTAAAACAAATCTGATCTGTTCGCCCAGTTACGGTATTTTTGCTTAATAGGCCAATGAAACATACCTCCAGCATCATTCTTTTCGAAATTCTTTATCGAACAATTTATTTTGAACTTTCCTTTTTAATACGATAATCATTATTGATAGAAATATTTTGAACTTTTTATTCCGAGAGATATATTTCAAAATAAGGTTTCAAGTCTAAAAGTAGGACCTAATAGAGAAAATTTGTGAATATCTTTTGCACTCAATTCTTCTTTTTTTTTTCTGAGTAAACAGTGGTTTTTTTAAGCTTTACTAAATTATGGGAAGTTTTCCTAAAGGAGTAATAATGCGTTATAAATTTCTTTTAACTGTTGAAATTTTTTGTTGTAATTTAAATTAGAACAAGTCTTCTGACAGATATTGATCAGATCGTGTACGGAATATTGTAACAAATGTTAAGCCATATTGTTTTTACATTTCATCAGAGTTAGCAATCATTTGATAGATATAATTTGATTCACGTACATACTGTCTAATTGCAGTACAGCAAATAATGAATAAATTAATGTATTATGTTAATGTATCAAAAAATTTAGCAGTGAGTATCAATTAAATGATTATTTCTGTATAAATTTTATCACATGAATTTTATCGCAAAAAAGTGCTCTCAACATGAACAAAAATAATTCAGCAATGGTTCAACACAGACATTAAATGAATAGTGATGATATAGCAGCAGCCATTTATTCAATGCTATTTTTATTTGTCAAAACATTTCGGCGCCAGCCATTTAGAAAGATCACAAAATTGCTACCACTTTTTCTGACTTGTTTTTCTCATTTTGAATGCTTTAATTGTTGAATAATCCAATACTCATTAATTGCCATATCTGCTCATCATCAAATATCATATTATGTTGGATGATTATTAATGAAGTATATTCTTCATATGGAACTTACTCATTTTTGGATTATTTGGGTACTGTTGCCTGTTTAGCTTAAACTTGACTGGATTTAGTCAGGTAATTCGATCATCTCCAGTTTTTGCTTCTTTCATTTATAATTCTAAAAAGAGACAGCTAACGTGAAACATAAAAACGGCACGAGATTAAACAACTCAATCTAAATTGATTACCAATGAATATAATAATAATAATAAGAAGAAGAAAAAGAAAAAAAACCGTGTGCATTTTATCGTGTCTATGAGGTGAAAATTTATTTACGTAAGATATCATCGTTGAAATTTAACTCAGAGTTACGAGTGTTGCATTAATTTGAACTTTATCAATCAGGACAACTACAAGCATCGTTGGGAACATTTGAAGAAAACTTCCAACAAATGTTTTGAAAGAAGGATGAAAAAGAGTACGACAAAGCAAAAAAGCAAAATGTGTAATGGGAAAATCGATCATTGTTGAAGAGAGCGTTCAGTTTCCATTTTACTTTCATTTCAGGCTTCAACAAATTTCACTTCTGAATTTATCACGTCTCGTTGTGTATTAAAATGTGTGAAACATTGGAAATTAATGCAATGATTGTTATTTTAGTTAATTGAGTAGAGGACGAATTCATAAGGATCTTTACTAATCTGTCCTCTTATTTGTATTTAGGATGGGGAAATGATAATTAATTCTTTGGCCTTTCACTCTTCCATTTTCTCTCTCCTTTTCACTTCAACCAGCTATTACTTGCAGTAATTCCTCTTCCCTGCAAATTCTAATCCGATGATCAGTTCGATTATTTAATAAATTTTCGCTTGAAATGGTAGCATCATTATAAACTGCAGAAAGCATGCAAAGGCTTTTGCAAATGCATGCATGCAACGAGCGTTATCACGTTTTCTCTTTCCTTCAATTAACTATTCCTAAACATAATAAGAAAAAGTCCCCGGTGATATTGTCATCGCTCTTTGGATCGTCGGTGGATGCGTCGCATTGCAGAATGCTCTCTCCTCTCACCCTATCATCATCGTCATCATCAACCGCTTTCTCTTCCTCCTCCTCCGCCGTATCTGTGTGTGTATGTGTGTGTGTACGTATATATATGTGTATGTGTGTGTATGTGTGTATGTGTATGTGTTATAAATATACATTTATATGTGTGTACAAATGTATCGATGAGAAGATTGGCAGATGTGTTGAGTAGTGCAGACGGAGATGGCGTAGCGTTGTAAGGCAGTGGGCGATCGCGTGTCGGTATGCAGTGCAGTTGTAATTGCAGCGATAGTAGTATTAGTAGTAGTAGTAGTAGTGGTGGTGGTGGTAGTGGTGGTAGTGTGGTGGTAAGCTGCTCCTTTGTGTCAACTGCCTGGAAATAGCACTTTGACAGCCGCTCTTCTTCACTGCAAGCAGTTAATGAGAATAGCTTGCAGTATTACTTGCAGTACATGTCGAACTGAAGGATTTCGCCACGGGGATGATTGAATAGCTTGTCGAGCCGCTGTAGGAAAAAGGCTTAGCGAAACACTGAATTGGTCAGTTATAGAATTTGAAATGAAACTTATTTTACCTTCCAGAAAAGTCTTTTAAATATCCTGTTATTCCTCATAAGCTATACTTTTGGTTAACTGAAATTGTGATGGTGAAGTACCATCAGAAGTTAGAACGATGACATGTATATTCAGATGTGTCAATTAAAATTAACCTGATTAGGACTGGCCTAAAATAATTATGAACAGCAAGACGAAATACTGTGCAATTCCTTTGGCTTCTAACCCTCCCCTTTACACACAAATGTCGGTCACCTAAATGAAGTCATTCATCATTTTTAAAAAAATGTACAAAGGGTGAATTCATCGCTTCTCAGAAATTTTGGTCTTTTTTTTTGCAACTGATAATTTTTTAAATGTTTAGACGGATTTGAACACCACTACAATTGGAAAATCCTTCATTGGCAGTTTATAGTTAACTCTGTGATACGAGTTGTAAGTGACCTTTCTTTGAACAGTCTTTGCCAGACTTGCAAGTGGATGATAAGAGATGTGGCATATAGAAAATATTTTCTGAACCTGCTCTGTCGGTTATAAAATTAGTTAATTAATTAAAGAATAACAACGAAGGGAGAAAAATCCAACAAGAATCATACACGGCGTTGCAACATGCGCTGAACGTCACTGAAACCAGTAACCGGTTTTCTACCATTCACATCAATACCTATCAAAATTATCTACCTGAAGTTATTCAAGTAGTAATTATGTTTTAAGGTCAGATCTTTGATAGCTTGATAGACTTCCATTCATCTCATATTTTTTGATCATGTGGGATACGATATAATGAAATAGAGTGAAGGAAATGACACAACAGAGAAAAGAAAGAAAGAGACAAGAAACAGTGAAGTATTATGGAGTGAAATGAAATAGACAAATAAGGCACAAATGAGTGATGTAAGAGGAAAATAGAATAGAAAGAGAGTAGGATAGAATAAAAGAGATGGGAAAAGTTGAATAATTTGGTGATGATTTTAATGAAATGAGATGATGATATTTGCAAATGTTAGATGTGCCAGCAGTGTGCACGCAATGAGGTGCACATAAAAGATGGGCACGAAATGGGATAGGAGGTGGTGTTTATCATGGTGCCTCAACTTGTTACCTCTTCCTATTACTGTAAAAATAATTAGCATTATGGCAATGAAGGCAATAATTAACCACGCAATCAATTATCACTTATGTGAGTAAAGCTGCATTGACACCTTAAAAGCTATAAGAAGAGTGTGAGAGATCATCTGTATGGCTAATTTTGATGCTAAGCATCTAACTGAATAGAATTGACTGGTTAGAGGCTTATTTGTGGACATAGACCATTAACAGATGGGCAAACACACTAATGGACAAGAAGTATCCCACTGGCTACACCCTCTTCCTCTAGTTTTATGCCTAACAATACAATGAATGGTTGCAGACATAGACAGACACATTCATATATTTGAATGCACAATTGATAGAAGTGGCAAGCAGCACGCTTGCATGCAGACTGCATCTTCAGGCAATTCCCTGCAGACATTTTCCTCAGGAAGTGAATTTTCTAACAATATGGAAAAGGAAAAGGATTGCTGAAACACTGCTGGCTCGATGCCAAAACCAACAATTAAAAGATTCGTCGGATTGTCCTAACATTATAAGGCATGTAGATATGTGATACAGGTAAATAGGATACATGCATAAGATACATTAGAATGCATGGCAGCCACTTGAACCAGTGATATATAACCTAATAGGGTCACTACCTCCTATTAAGCCAAATTTGTTTACAACTAATATCCTATTAATTTTTCATGAAGAGAAGTGAAAATCTTTAACTGTCAATAGATCGCTGTTGATTTATGCAAATATCAAAATTATCGACTTTTCTTTAGTCTTATGCTAAATTCCAGCAGAACTTTAATAACTGAAATTAAATATCGTTCTCTTTTCAAGTGAATACTCTGAAAACTTCTGACAATTCATTAAATTACAAGTTCAAATTGAATGTCATTTATTAGTTGTGAAAATTCTTTTGTAATCCAAGTTATATACAAGCTGGAAATAATTTTTCACTGTTGATTTCATGACAAGTATATTTTATTTTCCAAGCAATTTTGTGATCTGGAAATGATATCGAATATGGTAATTCTGAAGAAACTGTCATATATATGTTATCGGTAAAATAGATTTGATTGTCACAAAGATGGTTGAGACATTTTTGTCCAAACATTGAATTTGTACAAATTTGCCGAATCATCCCGGGAAATGAGAATTTGAAGCTATCGTACCAGTAAATTACAGTAAACCAGCAGATAATTCATTGTAAGATGAAGTTTTTGAGCATTTTTTGTGGAAAGCAGAAAATGACAAATTCTGGACTTCTGCAAATACCGAAATTGGTTGTCCCTGAATTTTTTGCTTTAAGAAGTGATTGGATTTAGGATCATCACTGAAAACTGTACAAAGCAAATGTCCGGCAAATTTTTAAATTTTTGTTAATTACTCATGCATAACTAATCAGTGACAATATAAAAAATTATTTAGGAATCTAAATTTTTTAACAGTGGTTTTCACATGTATGATTGTCGTAAAGATTTCCATAATCAATATGTAGAAGTATTAAGTATCAACTTTATCAACATATTAATTGAATCATTTTTACGGAAAGGTATTACACCGGATAACGGCCATACATACAGTCTGCATAAAAGTTTACGATATAAGTTGTCAACTAAAATTTTCAAATTTATCCGTTAGTTACGGTGTTAGTAATTAGGGTCATTTAATCAAACATATTGGTCTGTTTAGCAATGTGTGCCATCATTCCTTCAATTATTCAGTCATAGTCATTATCCGAAATTGTATGAACAAAACTTTAGTTGAAGCTTACATAGGTTTGCAGTTTAAACAAAAATACTAAGTTCTCAACAGAACCAAATGAAACATACTCCTGCGGATAAATTGATGAACTCAAGACAAGACCAATTGTACTACATTATTAAATTATAATAAAATTACAGCACATCATCTTCATCGATTGTGAAAAACAAAAAGCTGGAAACAGAAAAAAAATACTGTGAAGTCTTAGAAAAGGATATTTAAATGGAAGCACATAAATATGCAAATATCCATCAGTTTCCTTTTCAATGTTTTGTTTTGTTTAATTTTGTTTATTGTTCTGACTTTAACTTCTGCACTAATTTGTACAATAAAATTCAGTTTACAATTTTGTTTCCAGATTTCTCTTGTCTCAGTGAGGAAGCAATTTTAGAAGCGTGTACTAATAAAATCTTGAAATGTACCTTTGTTACCTTTCTAAAAATATTGTAGTCAAAAGAACGTAACGTACAAATGATTCCTTACATTCTTCCGTTATCAAACAATAAAATATTCCAAATGTTCAAATGTAACTTCAACTTACTTCATTTTACATTTTCCTTCTAAATCCATCCATTTTTGTAAGAAGAACCACGAAAATATGTTTTACCTTTTTTTTTTTTGTATTTTTCGAATTTTGAAAAATAACAAATGGCAATGCTTTCGCATAATTTTCCGGATCGCGGCAATTTTCCATAGAATGGAATACATACTTGTTAAATAATTAGCCGTCAAATCATTTCATTAAATGACATGAAAAAGTCTAAAAACATTTATTTTCCGCTTTTTCGAGGCGTATATTTGCTTTCATCTACAAAGTTAGCGAAGTAAACCTTCTTGTTGAAAGATAATAAATATTGCAAAACTGGATCAATTCAAAAATTTTCTGGAAGCATCATTAAGTACAGTAAGATAAAAGTTTTCAAGGCAACCTTTTATCTAATTCTAAAAATAAATTAAATAGCAAATTTCTTCCAATCAATAAATATTAAGAACCACCAGTAAATGTATTCCCGTGGTTTTTGCAATGATATAAGGTAGATTGCTAAGTAAGAGCCATGAAAATAATGTAAATCCTACAATATAATCATTGAAAATTTTCGGGAGATTTATTTTTAAACCAATGAGAGAACTCGCTCGTTAAGCCATTCTTTGTAGTTGACAATATGTTACTTTATGAAAAGGTGAAAGTTTATTGCAGATAAACATCTGAATGACAGGTACACTTCAATTGTGCCATTATTTCCTCTTGAACTTAACTTATTTCGTCGATTTCAAAGTAAAGTAAAGCTTTAAGAATAGTCCCTTTTACGATATGTATACTAATAACAACCGGTGTAGTTCATTTTAATTGTACCCGATTTGATAGATTATTTCGCACTCAAATGGAACTTACAGTTCGATATAAGTGCTGACAAATCAATCATCCGATCTATCCGCAACAAAAAGCCAAATTGAAATGTGCTTCAACTTATGTAAATTTTTTCCTATAACTTTTCAATAAAGAATAATAATTAATTCATCGAGTAATTTATTAAAATTGATAACTTGAAATTGACATCTCAGGTAAAATTTCTATAATTAAATCCGAAGCATCATTATTTCAAACTGAAAACAAAACTGGCACTGTTAGAAGGTCATATTTGATAGATACATCACCGATGGGTGACGATTATCGGTAGGTTGTTAGAATGGTTAGTTCAGCAAATGCTTCACGCTGCATTTGCACCATTCGCTATTGTCCACTCTTCCTGCTGTTAGTTTCATTGGAAAATGCTATTGCTGCTGCTGCTACTACTACTAACTTGCAGGTTTACTTCCCCGAATGCTTTTCACTTTTACCTCTTAGAGGTATAAGAAGAAGTTATGTTTAACGGCAATGGTAATTGGATGCTACCGTATTCGGCCGATAAATGAATGACTGAAAAGAGTGAATAAAGAATATGGGTCAATGAGTATGTCTGGATGTGTGTGTGTGTGTGTGTGCGTGTGTGTGTATGTGTGTGTATGTGTGTATGTGAAGAGGATTGTTTATAATAGAATATTCCCCCCGTTGAGAGTTAGTTACCCAAATCTTGGGTAAGTTAAAGAGAGGTGATGAAAGTCTTCCTAGCAACGATAATACACAATTCTGTCTATTGCATATTCTCTCATCCCAAATTCATTTAAATGTAATTCTAATCTTAATGAGAGAATATGGAAATAGACGAGAGTTACTAAAGAAGGAGAGTCATTACAGGTTAAAGAATGAACAATGAATAGAGAGATATAGAGAGTGATGTTGTTCATTCCCATTAAGATGTGCTGCTCTGTTTTATAGACAGACATACAGAGTGGAGAACGGCTCACTTGTCCATACAGTGTTGGAGGGTTTCGTTAGGCAGGGCGGTGGAAAGGAATTTGTCGTTTGATTGCTTGTTCCACTCACACTAACCAAAAGCGCAAATTGTCCATTACTTTGCCCACAGGAATATCTCTACTAGTCCATTTTAATCACGTCATGTTACCTGTATTACCCATATTTCTGGAAATCTCGGGAATTCTAATTTTTTCTCCACTGTATCCATCAAATGTGTGCTGTTTACATGTACGTGTAATCTTATCATTCTTATATGTTACATTACTGTAAACTATGGCATGTAGTCCACTAATATACATAATGAGTGTATGTATCTATGTGTATACGTGAATGTTACGTACGTACGTGTATGCGTGTAGAGTAGTTGGATAGGCATGTTATGGAGGATGAAATGATGAGTATGCCTTCTCGATAAGGCCCTATGAGTATTGCACACACATCAAAAATGCAGACCGACATGCATTTCTAACCGAAACGGACAGACAGACAGACGTAGTGTCCACTTGCTCTCGTGCAGACACACAGAGAGACATACACGTAGGAAGAGATACATAGATAAAGAGATAGATAAGCATCAATCGATAGGTAGAGGAGAAGAGTTACAGTGTTTCGTCGTCTGCAGATGTATTGTGATTGGTTGTGAGAGTTGGAAGCGTATGGCTGTATGCTCCGCCTTGACATGCGTTGTTGTTGTTGTTGTTGTTACTACTGCTACTGCTGTTGCTGCTGCTGTTGTTGCTGCTGCTGCTGTTGCTGCTGCTGCTGTTGCTGCTGCTGCTGTTGTTGTGGTAGTGGTGGTGGTGGTGGTGGTGGTGGTGGTGGTGGTGGTGAATGGCATTTTGGTGTAGGAGAGACTGGGTAGGGTAAATTGAACAGGTAAATGAGTGGCCTAAAGGATGTCAGCTCGAAAAGGCTTCGAATTTCTTACTAATTCAAATTTCTATTTCACCGTCACCGACAAATTGGAATGTCATTTCTACATTAGGATGGTGAGCCGATGGGAATATATTGCAAGAATTGGCTTTTAGAGGCTAGTCTTTTATAATATGCAATTTTGAGACTGAAAGGTAACATTATAGAGAATAGGCATCAGGAGGCCATATTTATTGAGGCATTAGACTTGGTTGTTCCTTACACTCTTAAAGAAATCATTTACTTGGCTATGTCCACTACTACCACTCTTCTTCTAACTTGTTTTCCGGACAGAAGCATACGGTGGACATTCTCATTGAATGAATGCAATGCAGGTTTTTTTTTCGCCATTTTGTAGAAAAGTAATGTTCAGTTCCTTTTGCCATTTTAGTACCAAACATATAGCATAAATGGTTGAGAAAATCAGGATAGGAATGAGTACCTACCGGAGTGCAATGAATGATTGGGGTGGTTTTCGAATGGAAGCGGCATACAACCGGGATAGATGAATGGATAGATAGATAGATAGATAGACATGTTATTGTGCCTAACTTACCCCTTTGCCCTCTTCCTACACTGAAAAGTATCCCCTCATCACTCTTCTCCTCATACTACTTGGCCCTTTTTTCATATGCTCCATTGCCATCTTCATGCATACATTCTATCCTTCCTCTTTGTGCTCCCAACAGATTTTCACAAATTTCTAATTTTCAAAAAGGCCCTCTCATCCTGTACTCTCAATCTCTCTTAATATATTTGCTCCTCCCTTCCCCTCCTTGAACTCTGTGTGTTTTCCAGGAGAAGATGAGTGCATGGGTGTCTGTACTACTAGGTAACGTAACACACATACACACACATATAAACACACACACACACACACATACACACACACACATATATATCAACACGACCCTTCCCGCCCCACTTACCATAAGTCTTACCTACCCACCACCCACTTCTATCATTATTCACCACGTGGTTGCTTTTCGTTGCTGCAGCTGCAGAATGCGACGGCCATTCTTCATCCTTTCTTGCAGTAGCACTGTTAAAATGAAATCAGGCGCAATCCCCACCCCGCTTCTTCTGCATTCTGCGTGTATGTATGTATATGTATGTTGTAGTTTCTCCTTTCAAAAGCAACACAAATAAATCTTTGGTCTTTTTTCTCTTCTTCATGTGGTGGTGGTGGTGTGTTTTTTTCCCTTGTCATCACGATTTGCCGTTTTGCAGTACGATTATTTGTACGGGTTGTTTGTGCCCGATATGGTGTGTAATTTCTTGCAGGAAACCGTTGGATAGCTTAAATAACAATGGGCAGATTTTGACGAGATGGGTCCGTTGGATGCGTGAGGGCAGGGAAGAGGGGCGCACATTGCACTGAATGACAACACATTTCTCTTTCCCTTCGGATCGGGCACCGAGCTGATGCATCACTGATTATGAGTCTCTTTCCTTGTTGCCCCCCCTTCTAACGCTTTATTCCAGTCCCATCACTCAATCATCATCTCAGTGCTAGGCTACAGCCAAACCCTTTTGTCCTTCCACTTTCATTTTCAGGTCATCTTAGTTAATTTCACTTCATAAATCTCTCTCCACTGACGATGAATGCTGAAAAGATTGTAAATATTCATTCCGGAATATCCTCTCAGTTCCGGCTATTTCGATATGAGATAAATGACCGAACACCTTCACTATTTTTTAAACATAAATGAAATGGGGAAATCAGTATTGTGGAAATGACATGAAAGAAAGAAATCCAACAGATCCATTCTTTCTTTCTGCATAGCATATGTATCATTACATGAAATTAATAACCAAGTGATTAGGAATGGATAAGTTTAAGTGATCATTTAATTAAATGATTAAAATCTAATGAAAACTGTGACTAGTCTATCTATTCAAAGATTTCAAGCTTCTTTAATCATAACAAACAATCAAGAACTGTTCCACTTCTCTTCAAAATCATAGGAATTACATATGGTCGAATCAGAACATCGAAAAAGTTATTTCCTTTAATATTTGAATAGTTTTCCGTGCAATGAAATGATTTTGGACTTCGTTTCTAATAATTCTATTGCTGTTAGAGAATATAATTTCATATTCTCTATGATCAACTAGCATCAAAGCATGCTTACACATCGAATAAAACCTCTCTTGTTTGGTGATCTTTTAACCATAATTGACTATTAGGGATTGAACTGATAGATCACAAGTTGACATTTTGATCCTAATATGCATGGCCTAGTTAACATTATCATTCGAGTGCTGATAATTCCATTCAATTTTCAACTTATCTTTTCATTTAGTACATGTTCTCAAGGAAATCTTCATTATTCGATTATTTCTGATCTCTCTAAAGCTTATCCATTGTTCACAGTTTGACCTATTCTGCAGGCCTAGTAGTTCTACAAATTTAACTAATTAGTTAGTGTAAATTCACGTATAGTTTATGCTTTGAAAACTACACAGAGTTTCATTTCTTTAGATTTCATTATAGGGAATTTATAACACGTGTTAATTATACACTCCCTTACATACATGTGCTCATTTTCTGCATCTGTTCTTATCGAACAACGATGAAGAATCTGCAAATTTTGAGAAGGTGTCAACGGTCCATTAGTAAATGTTGAATTTTTTTATTTTGTAAATCATTTAAATTTAACGTTCTATTTATTAGTTTCACCATCGCCGATCTCTTCCGTTATTGAGAAATATCCGTGATACATTTTGGTTCGATATCATTATCAGTTTATAATCATCAATTTTCCTAGTAGGATTAAAATAATTTTTGGTTAAATTGGATCGTTACTTGAAACATTATTGTATGTTTCAAGTACCACGCATAAATCTGTCTAAACAATTAGTTAACTAAACGTGATTAGCGTAATGGACGGACAGAATTACGTCTCATATTTTATACTTGAATTATATTCAATATACGATAGCTGTAAACATTAGTAATTTATGTTCCAATTGTTGGCCGAGATTTTTTCGTGGAAGAAATGAGTTCTGGATAAGTAGGCTTCAAGATGAGAGAGAATAGTATGGTGTTTTCCAAAACTTTCTGTAGATTCCTTTCTTGACAACTATTCCTGCTTATCACAACTACCACTTTCGATCCCAATTGTTTGCGAAAGCCTTATTAAATTTTATGAAGGCCATTATCGATTGATCAGTGGATGTTTCAAATCGTAAATTGCCAAGTGCGCTTGAATTTCAGTATGGTGCTGCCGATCTGAAAATGCAGTTGTACACCGAGCATTGTCATGTCAAGTCCTTTTGTCGTTGGTTAACCGACATAAATTCCAATTTGGTAGTCATCATTAGTTGGTAGTCCAATTGAGGAATTGTTTTCGTATGGTCATCGGTCAATGATTGTTGACTGATTGAGAATATTGCTTGGATCTGATATTCTGTTGTTATCGTAGTGGCACTGCAAACCCATTCATTCTGTGAAGAGCTTTTTTTTTTTATGAAATAAGGTATTTGGTATCCATCAGTTCAGCATTGTCATGGTACTGACGAGATTCCATATAAAAAGGCGTCATTAGCGCTGACCATTTTCTACAATGATGTATATCTTCAATTGTGCGGTACATTTACTTCTCCGTTCTGTTGTTGTTAAAAGTTTGAGCTGGAAGAAGAATCAAGGATGTAGTTCGATACTCTTTTCTTCATTGTTATTTCATGCCCATATTTTCCAATGCGCTTTTTCTTTACGGCTAATGCCAGTTTTTACGGATTCTTACACATATCACAGCTAATAAAAGCAATAAGACGTAATTATCTCACGTCATGTCAACAAACTTTCTGCTGTTGCATCTTTTCTTTCTGTTCAACTATTTTGCAAGAAAGGAATTGCATTCATTTGCTTCGGATCAAACGGAAATATGCATTGGTTCCAGTCTATCGTGATTGTTCTAGGCTTAAGATTCCAATACTGGAACCTTGGTTGGGCTATACTTATGTTCATTTCCGCATATCTTAGAGGCAGCTCATTTTATTTGACAATGACTCTCGGAACTGTGTCATCGTATGATCAAATAGTATCCGAAATGGGAAGATGAAATTCCAACAACGTGTAATGTAAAGCCCTCTCTTCAGGCTTTATACAAAATGGATAATGATACTAGTGCTATTTATCAGGATGATCTTAGTCCGTAGGGATGTAAAAATTTTATCAGATTTCATGAAGTGGACATGATTGAGTATATTTTGAAAAAGGAAATTATTTGATAATTTCACACATTTCCGGAAAAATTAGTCATTTACTAACTTTTTTCTTGTACCATCCTTTTGTTTTCTTTTCTCAGATTTTCTAGTGCTCCGAATTCTTCTGGGTTTATTCCATTCCGTTTTCTCTTCCCGAATTTTCTGGTCAAATGGAATACGATATATTATTAAACAAATCCCAAATATTACAGAACAAAAGGATTAGATTTACCGTACTGGATGTTAGTACTACATCGCTTTATAATAAACGATATGAAATGTTTTGAACGATTGATTTGTAAATTAATTTTCAGTTATGAAAGACATCCATGGAGCGGATTTGAACGAGAATTTATGTTGTTCGTTGTGCAAATCGTATTTGATTGATGCGGTGACGCTTACCGAATGTCTTCACTCCTGTTAGTTAATCGATCTTACATATCATCAGCATTTTCCATTCATTTTTATCCTCTCCTTTACTGCCTTACATAACCAAATTTTCCCTTCTTATAACTTAGCTTTTTGTCCTTCACATTAACTTTTAATTAAAACTGAATATACTGCAGCTGGTGATCAAAATGTATTTTCTACTAAAAATGATGAGTTAGTTTGATTTTTGATATTTATAAAATATAATTTGGAAATCCCGTTTATATAATACGATTTGTATATCTATACACTGCATAATTTCAGACTGTCGAGCTTGTTTATTGGGTAATATCGAGAAGGCTGAAGTGTATCACTGTACAAAATGTGCCGCATCATTCGGTAAAGATCTTTCCGAGGCTTTCGTACGTGATGATACACTCCAGAAATTAGTCTACAAAATGGTGCCAGAAGTGTATTGGCAAGAGCTACTGCAGCGTGGTGAATTTCTTAAGAAACGAATCGTTTCACCTGATGAGAAAGCAACAATTCTTGATAAGGTAATTTTTGGGATTTTATGCTTGGAGAGATTTCATATTTCGCCGTCTTAATTTAGCAAAATTTGCGAAGTTGAAATCTCATGAGTAGATCCGCAATTTATTATGAAGCTGCCAGCTTTAGCGTATTCCATAGCCTTTGCGATTCCTCATATGTGTGGAATATATCATGTGTATCGCGATTTGGTGTGCGTGAGTTTTGTGCTATGTTTTTGTTGACTTCACTGGCGATGTAAGAAGGTTGAAAAGAAAAAAGTTGATGAACACCTTTTAAAAAGGACATTGACAAGTTTTTTTTTTACTATGGAACCTCTTCATTTCATTTATTTCTTTTTTCTTTCTGCAATTTATTATGAAGCGAAAGTAGGACACGATTCGCAAAATAATTCTGCAAATTTTAGAAGCTTATGCAACTCGCCTCAGAACTGTGTGCTCCCAATGAGATGGTCTCATTATGTTTAGAATACATATCACCGGGTATATCAGATAATGACGCCGGTGAAGATAATAATGATAGGGAAGCAGTAAGTGCATCAAGATTGCTTGATGACAACAAGCCATCAACAGTTGCAGAAGCTGATCGTTTGGAAAAGCAAGAAGCAATGTTAACTACATTCAGAAGGTATTCATATTTTCTTGTTGTGTATACCTTTCTTAGTTCACTTCAGAATGAATATTGGGAAATTTAACTTCTAGATTCTTAAAATCTTATCCGTTTTCCTGATGTTTACCCCTTTGCTACCTTCTTTTTTTTTAAAAAAGAAACAACTGCTACTGTCTTCAACAATTATCTCTTTTTATGACTTGGGATACTAGTTATGTTCTGCAATTTACCAATTTTCAGAAGTATAATTCGATCTTTCAGGTATTTCCGCTGTCAAGCATCGACAAGAATTAGTGCACTACGGAAATTACTGGAAGCGAAGTTAGAGGTTTCGGATACTTATCGATTATTTTTTGTCGATAGTGATTGCAATGTGACGTTGGATGATCAGTGCACACTACAGGATGTTGCTTATATGTTTTCATGGCAACGTCTGGGACCAATGAAAATTCTTTTTACCTTACAGGTGAGTATCTGAAAGTATTTCTAGTCGTAGATCTTATATATTCATATCATCTTTTCAATGTTGTGGAAGTCCAACTTTAATCGCATAGGGTTGTTCTAATGTTTTGCGACACATTTCAATATTAACTTTGTAATCCATATTGCAGCGACATCTCGAAGAGGAAAAGCCACCAGTGTTAGATATGGAATTCATGCCAGAACTCGTTGCTGAAGAACCCCTTTCACAAGGAAATGCTGCAGTCACAGCTGCAATTGAAACTCCTGTACAGTTGCCAGCATTAACTGTATCATTAAATACTTCAATGATGGAAGGTGGACCAAATCATCAACCTATCATCACCACCGAAGTGCATCCACCACCCAGGTGAAATGATTTTCGGTCGTTCAACTTTTAAATATAATTCTATAATTGAGATAAATCTCCTGATCTGTAAGTTAATGGTGAAATATGTATAAGAATTGTTATGATGATTTTTGCAAGTGTTTAGGAATGCTCTGATTTTTTTGTCTCCGATCTTGGCTCTAATGAAAAGATAATTAATCGGGAATAATGAATTCCATAATTTCCTTTGTTTCAAGATTCCCCGTCATTTCTGCAGTTTTTCTCAAATATGCATGAAGTTATTCACGTTTTTTTTTTGTCTTTTCTTTTTGTTTTAACTCAGTCTTTTTTTTTTTAACAGGAAGAAGAGGAAATCTACCGCACCAACAAAAAAACAAGTTGCATCTCCAGTACCTGTGCAGCGTATGACCGGTGTCTCACCGCTTGCAAAAGGACCTCCCCCGCTAATGCGACTTGAAAACACAGGTTTGGGTAAGAAATCCAGCAGTAATGGACGCATAAAATCTGCTGAAAAAACTTCGACAAAAACACCATCTCATGATGATACACCGGCTGTGAAGCAAGCAAAGCTAATGCCAACATCTTTTGATAATAAGTAATTTTTCACAATTTTAATATAACGTACTACAGTTTTTTGCCTTAATTTATACTTTCGTTTGAATAGTGTATTTTACACCAACTTATTTTTCAGATTACAGCAAATCATTGATTCTTCTCCAAGTCGTTCAGTAAAGGGCTCAAAGGGATGCAGGACAAAGACATTATCAAAAGCAGCAGCTTCTGGTGTCACTGAATCGTCATCCAAACTTGTGTCGAATGATAAATCTACGGAGTCAACTAGTAAAACTGGAAACACAAATAGCAATTTGCAAGCTGTGAAGCTTATATCCACCGATGGTATCAAGACAGAATCAGGTTCATCCAATGTGAAAACTGAGAATGCTACAACCAAGGAGAAAACTCTTAGTAAATTGCATACAATTTCGAAAATCACAGAGAATAACACTGTGATTACAACTATTTCTACTCCGACAAGTACAACAGCGACAACAACAACAACAATCAGTCATCCGAGACCAATACAGCCACGTCCAATGGAGATGAAAACTAATTACGAGGCTTTAGTGAAAAGTTATGGTTTAAATGGAATGGGAAATAAGGCATGTAATTGTACTTTCATTTTCCTTTTGTTTGTTAAATGTTGTTAAAAAAGTCGTTTAGTCTCTAGTCTGTTTTTTTTTTTCGTAACTGAAAGTTTTTTCCAAACGAATTCAGAATCCGATTTTTTTAGACTGAAAATGAGTAGTAAAATTTATATTTTGTGACTAACTTCATGATTCATTTTCAGCTGTCCTCTTTTCCTCTAGACGGAAAGCATGTTGGGTTCAGTCCACCGATACATGTGCAACCACCACTATTTATGGATCCAAAAATTGCTGCACAACCAATTAAGCATATTCTTTCTGGACGTGGTATGCCTATTGTGCCTGAAACCACTCCTTATTTAAGGTATTTATAGAGTTTTTTTCATGTCAAATATGCTTACGCCCTTTGCAGCGTATAGAAGACTAACATTATTATACTATAAGTGTAGTACATTTCATTAGCTTTCCTCTAAAGCTTCCTAGCTCAATATAAGTATGGCTGGATGTAAATAAATTAATGTATCCATATTTTAGTTCCACTTAATGGAAAAATTAGTCGTTTTCTACTTTTTCTTATGCTGAATATTTTGAGATGAACTATTAGTGGTACTGATGTTGCAGGATCCCTTCTAATGTCTTTTTGTTTAGGCGCTTTTTGTCAGAATGAAACATAAGGCGACTTCGTCAGGATGTATATCATCTGATAATTAATTAGCTTATCAGTTATTTTATTTATCTATTCACAGCATCATAGCTAAGATGAAAAAGTCTGAAATCATTTATTGCTTTAAGGGAAATGATAAAAGGAATATTTTGAATAAAAATTGTTTGCAGGAATCCAGCTCTGGCAAACTTCATGCATCACTTGCATATGCAACCACCTCCAATTCCCGGACTTCCTGGTGCTAGTACTCCACCTCTTCTCTCTCACAGCAATGGTTCAACATCGCCATGTTCATCATCTAATCAACTTAGATCAACACATAGTCCTCCAATCAGTTCGAAAAGTTCTCAGCAACAAGTTAAACATCCCACAGCAGTGCCTCTTCCGCCAGCAGCTACTAGTACAAGTAGTAATAGCAACAATAAATTGTTGAACAGCAGTGGTAATAGTAGCAGAGCATCCTCACCAGCTGCTGCTAAACTACAGCAGAAAATTGTTTCTCCAATTCCAATTCCTACTGCTCACATAACACCCTTCATGAGCCATAGTTGATTCTTCCATTCTACATGTTTCCTTAAACGGCGCTCAATTAATAAGCTGTCATTTTCAAAAAGTAAATAGGAATATTATGTGGAATAATACCTTTTCATGCCTCAGTTTGATGTTAACCTCGTTAATCAATTTATTTTTTCCTTTTTTTGAATCCTTCCATTCTTGCATAACACGTCATTCATTTCGTTGACCAGTTAAGAATAGCTAATTTATATTGTTAATATGATTGACGTGCAGCTTTAAGCTGTCAAGTTTGGATAACTCGGGAATTTCGTTTTTCATCTGTACTATATATTGTTGTATTACTAATAATGAAAGTGTAGATAAGTTCATCTTGTTTTAGTTACTATCTAAATCATCCTTTATTTTTTCACTTGGCTAATGCTGTTCATTTCTGCCATTTTCCCTCACTTGTTATTTTTCAAATAAACTTTTTACCCAGAATAGGTCAAATCTCATTCATTTATAGGGCTTATATTATAATCCGTTAATAATACAAATTACGGGCCATATATCCTATCAAAGATATCGAGTTAAACTGTGATTAAAAAGGATCGAAAATAGAGTTGGAAAGAGTTTTTTTAACGTTTCGTTCTATGCATTTCCATATCCGCCAGTTCTTCCTGGAAATGTCAGATTTGCAAACTAAATTTTCTTTTTAACGGAAATTCATAATCCGGTGTATGGTTACATTTCTGTATTGTGAAGTGCATCTTGTTAAGTTTGTAATGTTCTTCTACTGTATCACATTCTTTATCAAGGAAAAGCGTTACATTTGATGCCTATTTTTTGTTATTTTAAGCCAAAAATTTACTCTCATCGCGTTGATGATAATCCATCTTAAATAGCATTTTTATCTAATTTACTGTTTATCTGCTTGATATCATTGAATAGTTGCAAGTTATACAAATAAATGTGAAAAACGTTTTGTTTATATAACTATTCTTGATAAATATATGCAAGAAAATGAATTCTATCAGACATAACAGATCGGTTGCTTTTCTAACTTTCAGATCCTGAAATCGAAAAAGCTATCTGAAATTGTTGTATCGTAGTGGAGAAGAATTTGTGTTACTGATAAGGATCAAAAGAAGTTGAAAGGGAAATAAATGTTGTCGAAGTTCCCGAGATCTTCTCTACTCATTGAATTTAACAGTAGTCTCGTTATATTTGACAGTTCAGTATTTTTCTTCATGCTTATTTTTTGCTAATCAAAAATATTTACCCTCTTCTAAATTTCATTCTGTTTATACAAAACTAGAAATTATTTGCGTTTAAATGAGGTGTAAGATTTATTGTACTCTTTACAATCATTGTTTTGGTTGCATTTCACGTGAAATATTCTTGTGAAGTTAGATGTATTATTAAATCAAATAGCTTGCAGTACTGCTTGAACTGCATGTGTTCATGCTACGTACTTCTCGTTAAGTGTTAGATGAAGATGGGAGGTAGTTTTCACACAAATTTGAAGTCATAATAGTTGAACTTTTATAGAATTGACATAAAAAGTTTGAGTTAGTGGTCATGACATTTCATTGGAGTGCTAACTCGAGTTAACTAAATGTAATAATTTGAAATTCATTTGATAAAATTTATAATGTGACAGGAATTCTTTCATTTCTAAACCTGAAAAATTCCCAAGGATGTGAATTAGCTGGAGAGAGTTGTGGTACGCACTGGATTACGGTATACGCGTAGGGTACGGTATCTGGAAGAGGGGAGCATAAAGATACCGGGGATGCAAATGTATGCGGTCATTTCGCAAAATACTTTTAGATGCTGCAGTGCTTCGTTGATAACATGGTAGTTTGACCTTATGGAGAGAATTTCCAGTGGAACTTCACTTTCTGCAGATCTATTCCTGTTATAGTTTATCAAACTTTCACTGGTGTTGATAGCTTCTGTAAGGTATGAAAGAATTCAACAACAAAAGTTTAAGGCATTTATCTTTCTTTGATTTCTTGAAATACATTACTAAGTTACGATATATGTTAGCCCTATCAACTTAAAGAGTTAAATTTTCAAAAAATGCCAGTCACTTTTTAACTTTTCGGTTTTATACTGTAACCGTACACCGAAGATCGAAATTCATTAATTATCTAGAAATCCGCATAATACTTGATTGCAATTAGAAAAAAAAAGTAGTATGATCCAACTATGTTTCTAACTGTGTAAATATACTATCAATAGTTACAGTATGTCCTCATCCTTCAGGCTAATCAGATTTTAAATGATAGTTGATAACAGTCATAAGTGTCCATTTGTTTTATTTGAATTATTAACGTTTTAAACAGTAATAAGTACAATTAAATGACGGTCAGACATGACGGTCACACTCGAATTATCATACTATCATTAGAAATGAAAGTACCAGGGATATTTCTTGATGGTTCAATAAATTTTTTTCGTAAAAGATGATTTATAAACAATTCACCTTCGACACATGCAATCAAATGCTTGCAATATTCGAAGTGTGATATCCTAAAAAATGCAAGAAAAAATTTTTATCTGAGAAAGGAAAAAGAATATATTTATAAGGCATTTTCACTCATTTTCATTTTGATGTAAACTTGAAATGAAAAAGATTTCTTTCGTTTTTAATAAATATTCAAGTTACAGTACAAGAATTATGCAATCCTCGTCATTAGTTTATCTCTTATCTTCGTGATTACTGTCACTGTGGAATAATCAAATGGCAATGATTAATAAAAGGATGAAATATACAGAATGATTTCAAACAAAAGGAAGAATTTCTTGTTATAGAAATAAATGGCAGTAAAGAGGTGAGGAGCGGTCTTTTCCCTTTCACTTATCAAACACTTTCTTAGTTTTCAATAATTGCAGTTGAAAAAAATGGAAAGGTAGGAGATGAATGTTTCCAATTAGTTGGAACTAACAATTTCTCAAAATCGATGTGTTTTGAAAACAGTTAAAAGCTTCGAAATTACAACAATAATTTTGTGATGGAAAGTGCATGTCACAGTGTTGCCTGTCCATATGACATCTTTGTAAATAGTTTAATTCATATTAAATAGCTAAAATTAATTTAAAAATATGGTAAATGTTGATTTAAGGTCTTCGTTTCGTGGAATAAGAAGTATAATTAATTTGCGAAGCCTAATAAAGAAACAATTGTATCCTTTCACTCTTCACCTTTGTAAAAAAAAGAAGGAGTCATTGCTTCTATCGTCACCTATCGGATCCAATTAGTTTGACTTATGGTAGATGGTTGACCCGAATTACGAACAAAACGAAATAACGAAGAAACTAATCGTTAGATCTCCCACCGCTGTTACCGATCATTTCATCTCCTAAAGATACAGTCACCCTATCTTCTGCTTCAGTTTCAAAAGTATCATCACATGACGTATAAATAATTCTACGAAAGAGAAACGTTTACACTACGCAGTTCAAAAAAACATTTTTGAAGGTTGGAGAATATTACGACATATGACATGTGATGTTTATGACACGTTAACCACTTAATCTATCCCTATAAATTTCACTTCCTTTTCAGATCGTAATGACATCTGTTATTTCACGGATAGTTCTACTTCGTGTATTTCGGTCCTTTCACTTTTGTCATTCTTTTCCGTAACTCGTGACATATTCATGATTTACTTTCGTTTCTGAACGGAAAAGGATATCAGCTTTGTGGTATGCGATTTTACGTGAAGATCATAATTATAGCTATTGCATTTGTGCTTACCGCTTCCATAACAACAACTGTGCTTACCGTCCTTGCGGTTAGTAACGAAACCATTCATTAAGAATTAGATCGTTGTAAATTTCAGCATGACATATTTTAAAGAAGTTGAAAAACTGAGCTTACATATTTCGCAATTCTCTTAAATGTTAAAATAGCGTTTACTTTACCGGATTTCACATAGTTTGATTCATCTTCGTCCTCTATTCCTTGAATTAAATGAACATAAATGTACAAAATTCAAAAATTCACTAGGAAGCTTTTTAAAAAACTTTCGTTACTGCAGTACTTAAGATTATGCGCTGTATAATATCACCAATGAAAATATCAAATAACCATTCATCATGTCAATACTAACATTCCAAGAAGTTTTTCACTAAAATATGAATATCTTCGGAGGTAACTTATCTCTGAAACTTACCATTTCAATCTTTAATTTTTTGAAAACCATATATTTTACATTAACGTAATACTTCTAATTTCAGGATAGATAAGAAGTTTGCTTCCAACTAATTACAAGCAAAACAAAAATTTTTCCAGTAAAACAGTTTTTCACAGTAATAATATAATTCCTGAAAATCATTGTACCTATACAAGGCAATATGCTGAAAGGTACTTTTTGTAGCTTTTTGTGGTGATGACCTTCTATTTCACAATTTGTATTTAACTTCAAACAAAATTGAACTTACTATCGACCAATGCTCAAAAAAAAAAAAAAAATTTACCATCGTTATTACTCAAAATACAGAATTCAGCCATTCGTGGGAAATACATCACAGCATATAAAGGCTGTTGTACATGTTTCTAGAGATCACTATTATTACTATTAAATGAAATGATTAACATCCAACAGTTAACTAATTAATAGAAGAAACTGAAGCAACTTTAGAGAAGTCAGCCCTATGAATCTCAGTTTTTTTCGGTTCCATTGAATCTGAAGAATTTGAATTTGAAATTTGGCATTTTAAAATTGAAATATTTAATCAAAAGTCTATTTAGCAGGTGAATGATGAAATTGCAATGTAATAATTATTTTAAAATTAGAAATTTCCGATACTTGCACTACCCACTTGTTCTACGTTGTCCTTTTATATGTACTGTATTTTCAAATTTGTTTAATCTCTGTATATCATCATATTAATAAATTTATTAAGATAAATGAATGAACGTATGTAACCGGTGAAGAATAGCCTGAGGCCATAGATGGACATTATACTGGACATCGTGTTGCCTTCATTTGATATTGCAACGTTTGCAGTTCTTGTTTTGCAACTTGTTTTATAACTTTGGTAGATACATTCAACATCCTCCCAAATTTACAAAATTCAGGAAAATAGAGAAGCATTTTCTGAAATCACATTTTGAATAAATGCAAAACATTAGATAAGTTTTGATACTAAAGAGAAACTGATTGAATTAAATGTATTTAAAAACTAAAGTGGAATTTAGTAATGAAATATATTAAATTGAGAATGAAATGGGAAATTTTCATGTCGTGGAACTTACTATATCAAATGGTATTAAATTTTATTCGTCATTGATTTAATTGAAAATATTTTTAGTAAAACATAAACTAATTGAAATTTAACTCTTGCCATGTTCATTCTCCTGAAGAAAAATTTAATGAATCAAATTGCTATTTATTAGGCCGTTCTCGTTTCACAACAATTTTATTTCTTATTTTTCTCTGATGTTATATAACTTTTTAATCTGTTACGATCTAAAATAACTTTTCGTGTCTAATTTATATCTAAAATTTTAAATGGTACATTCACTGATATGATTAGTGTTTATTAGATTTTCTTGATCAATGAATTAGTAAGGAATTTACTGCTAGTAAATTTATCACATTAAAATTATTAAGGAAAGCAGGACTTGTTTAAAACCCGATATTTAATTGGTGAGTTTGAATGGAAAACAAATTCACGAAGAATTAAAATGTCTATTACCTTACCTTTATTGACCTTTACATTCATTAACATTAAGCTATTGGATGAAAGAATCGTCCGTAAATAATTATCTGAAAGTTGTTAAGTACTCATTAACTGAAAGGAAATTTTCATATTTATCCAAAAAACAGCCCGGCATATGATTTTAGTCTTTCCGGAAAATCATGTCTTCTTTACTTACTTGCTTCATTGCTTATCTGAACAGATGACTAACTACTCCATAAATGTTAGAAATCATACATTTAAAATTCAGAGAAGTATCGGAACAATGAATTCATTATCTGCAGAAAGGGTTCAAATGGATGTTGCTTATGATTTTTGCATTAACAACAATGGGTTTAATAGTTGTAACAACAATTGAATAATATAAAATTCTTTGCTTGAAATTGCATGTTTCCAGTAAAGTGATACGGTAGTGGTTTATTTCTATGAATCCTCTTACTATGATTATTCACGTCAAAATTTTCTGATTTTTGACCGAGGAATTTTGATAATGCTGAAATTTAAAAGATAAGTCGAAAAATAGCAGATATTTTCGTGGACGAACATATATTCCAACTCAACCAACCGACGAAATCATTCAGTATGTTAGGAAATTAAAATGACAAAGTATTCTTTTTTATTTCTTCATTTCCATTATTCGAAGTAACAATGGTATCATCCAAGATGGAAGTAATGAACGATGAAATTATATCAAGCAAAAAGTTCGCGTAGAAATGCACAAGTTGACTCAGGAAAACGAGCTGAGAATTTTTGAAAGTATACCATCCAAAGCGGAAAAGGAGTAATTATCACCAATTATGGGTAATCTTCATCTTTCACTTTAACATACAACAACAGCGGGATCAGTTGGAGTTCTTGTGATACAAGTGCAGATATATTATAATTCAATTGAGCATTAGTCTCTCGAAACAGAGCCACAATAACTATCCTTAATTATACGTTCTGAAGAATTATCTGGCCAAGTGCAGTAAAATTTTTATGTAAATATGAAAACAAACAAATTCTGCACATCCTTAATGGTATAAGACAATTTAAAAACTTGAAATGTAAAATTTACTCTTTCATTGACATCATGAGAGGCAACCTGAAGTGTTAATTTATAATCCTGCAAAATTTACTTCTATTATTACAAACAACAGTAAAGTCATTGATAATATCAACATAGTCACATAACCTGAATTTTAAAGTAAGAGTATGTGTCTGTTCCGGAATCGGATATCCAAATTATACATTTCCGAGATTCTAATTTGTGATGATGTTTTTTGTATAAACGGTAAACATAATTAACCATATTGTTAATCAGGACAATCTCAATCAAAGTAATGTAATCATTTCATTTACACAGCTCCTGCAAAGAATAATTTGTATTAAAACCTTAAGGATTGCTAAGCTTCAGAAATAAAACGAAAAGTTGAAGTGAAATCACAGTAAGTTGACACACTGTGACATCTTCAACATTTGTCACAGATAATATTTCATCTTTGGAGGCTTCTATATCTTCTATCACCATGTTATGATTGCTTTAATCTCTATAGCAATGAAACAGTTCGAGAAGTTGGAAAGCTCGAGGTTAACTACTTCATTTCCATTTTCTTCCCCATTTGTAAACTGAAACGCTGCCCGTATTTGCATATACGAATAGATTCACATGGGAGTGAAATTTTTTTGAATTTGAAATTATTTTTCTAATAACCGTATCAATCAATCCGAAATGGTTTTGAATCATTGGGGATTTTTTATGTCGAAAGTTGGAAGTTTAGAAATGTCTGAGTTCAAGAATTTCTACAAATGGAAGAATCCACCATATCTTTCTAGGAAAATAACTTTTCCTGAGTCACAACATTAAAAATCCAACCAAAATTATCAATTTTAGTATTTTTCAATATCAAATGAAATGTAACCATTTGAACAACGAAATAGAGTCACTACTACATCGAAAATTATATTTCATTTCTCCCATTTTCTCTTTGTAATATACCTCCTGACAACTCATAGAGAGACTGGAAGAGGTTGGCAGGTAAATATCTAAACAAATTTCAGCGAACTTATTAAATCAATAAATTTAGTTTTCTGCAAGTTGAAAATGCATCAACCAATCGAAATTAAAACTACAATAGGTGAGAATAAACTAGAAGAACTAAAACAGATAGAAAATAGTTAATTCAATCAATATCCATAAAATCATTTTCCTTTTCTCTCATCTTAAAGATAGACCTCAAAACTGATAATCCAAAAGAAAAAATCTTTATTTCTTTACTTAAATCTAGAAAATGTAATTCACTCTTAGTTGATTCGCCAAGTTTCATCCTTGCAATTGTAATATAGAACTGGATGTTTCCAGAATTATGTTATCAAAGGAGTAATACGTTCGGGATGACAGTATCACTTCTGCTTAAGATTTTTGGTAGGAAAAGAAAAATGGAATGGTTGTTTTCACTGAATCTAACATTTATTTAGCTTGTCTATAGAATTAACAAACGAAAAGTTAATGAGCCTAAGTATTTTTCATTTTTTAGCATTGCGCAAAAATTTTTTGCATTTTTTAAGATGCTAAAAATGTCAAAATCTCGGGTTTCCAGAAAGGCTAATAAAGTTTTTCCACTTCTCCTTCTCCCTTTCTATTCAATCTTTATGCGACTGCCAAAAAATTGTTGAGAGGAAAAGTGGAAAAGTTATGTACCATAAGGCGTACATATAAAGCAGAAGTAGCCGGATAGCGTCGATTCCTTAATTTACGGAATTTCTTAAAAAGATGGACGCTTTATTTAAATATGTATACAATGCTTTCTATAATGGCTCAACAAACAGAAATAGATCCTTACCAAGTGAGTTTGGCGATCCAGAACTGCTGCTGTGATCTTAAGGCCTCAAATTATGAATTTCCGTAAAAGTAATTCATTTTTCTTTGTTCTCTTTTTTTTTTTCACTGGTAAGTACAGATGAACACTGAAGCTGCCGTCATATAAGACCTTACGACCTTCAAGCCATGTCGTAGAAATGAAAAAATTTGTTTCTTACTACAACATCCATGATATGAAGCAGTTTGCCAGCCGTTAATCAAACACTAATGACAGCCAAAGATGAAATGTGATGACCGTAGATGATCAAAATTTCTCAGTATAGGATGCAGTTCTATGTTTTTAGCTTATATTTATACTCAAATTCAATTCAAGCTATATAAGATTTTTGGAATTGATACGAATTTTCAATATTTTTTTTCTCATCCATCCCATCATATTTTATGTGGCTTTATTTAACTTTATTTAATCATCTTAAATTAAAAACCTTTCAAATAATTTTCGTTCCAAGCAACAGTCAGTTTTTGTAATGAAAGTTTGGTTTAGTAAAAAAAATTTTGTAAATATATGAGAAATAAAAATAAAACACAATTCAATTTTTGCCGTCTTTACTGCAATCGATCGATAACATCTGTTTTTTCTTTTTTCTTTTAATTCTCTTACTGCCACATTTCAAAAAGAAAACGATTTGAAACAAATTTTTATAAACGTTCAATTCTTCACTTCTAAAACAGCGAGATTGTCAATGATAATAGAAATATATTCGTATTATGAATCAGTGCTAATTTACGATGAATCCAAAAAACCAAAGTTTAACGATCGGTTTAGAAAACAGACTAATACGCTAATAAAAGATTAGTGCATTCGTGCACACATTTGCTAAAACATTAATTTATTCAAATTATTCTTTGAACAACAGACAATTTTGAGTTATTTTCCATAAGATGCATTAATATTTATGTGAATAGTATAGTATAATATTGATATTGCTAATTGGTAAACAAACTTTCAGTGGAATTTTTTAAGGAGTTAAGAGCCAACAAAAAAAAAAAGTAAAGGCTAATTTCCATGAATGATAGGTTGTAAATGAAAAGGATTGAATATATCAAAATATGTCAATGTATTCCTGAAATCACTGAACTGTAGAATTCGTCCTCAATGGCCACCGCTATATTCGGCATTGATACACCGATACTTTCCCATGCAAACGGTGTTACTAACGTTGTAGACCTGTCTTTGTTCATTATTTTACAAATTCCACAGGCAATTAAATATAATGATAGTGGGTGTATTTTTTGGGTAAAATTTGTGACACTGCTGATTTTATCTGATCAGCGCTTGGCTAATTTGTCTCATACCTCATGCATGTGTAGAATTGCATCCTTTTGGTCTAATTAGATTGGATTGTGTTTTCAATGTTGCAACAGATTACAAGGAAGTTTTGGAAAGCAATTTTGGATGGAAAGTAATTAAGATCTAATTTGCGACAATTATAAGAAAAGACTAAGTGAATCTTATCTGCAATCAAATATTTTTTCTAATCGAAGTATTGACTGCTTAATAGAGCGATTTTCTGCCTTGTGAAATATCAGCTCATGTTAACTTGTTGACAGCATCCAAATGAATCAGTAAAATTGATACCATGTTTGATACTTCCAAACAATTCCATACTATATTGAAAATCTCAAAATAAAATTAAGAAAAGATAAGTATTTGAAATGTCCAGAACATAGCTACACTTAAAATGTTTAATAAATTTAGGATTTCGTTCATACCAATGATCGGTATATCATCGACTTAGCTAAACGATCACAATCACTTTCAACAGGAAGAAATATGGTTGTGAAAACATTAGCGTGATTGAGTTGGATAACTTCCACCATTTAAAGGCCTAACATCTTCGACACAAAATAAGTTGTCGATGATTGAATTACAATAATAATTTCAAACTGAAATAAACCCATATCACGAGTAATACAAGGCATTGAAAAAATATTTACCACGGAATCTTAATGGTTTATTACAAAGTGTTATATAATTGTATATGATACTCGTTGATTTGAAGTAATTCTTGAAAATATATTGCTGAACTCGAAATTTCTATCTTTCCCTGAAAATAGTTGTAGTGCAAATTATGTGTGTAAAAATTTGTAACATGAATGTTGAAAAATTCAAAAATTAATAGTAATTTAACCGATTCCATTCCTGTCAAATTTTTGACAACCTCCAAAACACGATATTTGCGTATTTGAAACTATTGTAAGAATGATTCACAATTGAAACATTTGCTCCAGAGAATCTGTCTGATACTGTTCGGAAATGTTACTCATCAATGAAATATATAACTCACAAAAAAAAGGGAAATTAATTGGCAGAAGCCCTTGGACAGATAAACATTCCTATACGTTTGTTATGATATTTGTAGCATTAATGATATACTGTGTAACAAATACTTAATAAACATTCTTATTTCATTCATATTGCACTCTGTGAATGTAACAGTCAAAAGTGATTCAAAATACTTCTAATAAAAATTAAATCCTTTTTTTCATTTCAAAAATTTGCTTCTATAACGATCCTAATATTATCAGTGATTAATTAATAGGATGTTAAGTCTGCAATGACTTATAGTATTCAATAATGGTGGCAAGTGTTTGAATTAACAGCTGCCATGCTCGTTCCGCAATTTCATCTTTCCGTCCTAATGCTCTGCGCACATTTCCCAGCAGTGGATTTATCATTTTCTGGAAAAGTTTGATTATCAGAAATCTTTTGATAATTGTTTTCTGAAAAAATTGCAACTAATTCATCAAAAAGAGTTATCAAATCATCTCAGCTTCGTAGTTACAGTAATTCAACTAGCAGTTATGAGAATTTTATTTCTGCATAACTAATTCTCAATTCAGACTCTTTCCAATTTCAATTTATTCAAAACATTCTTTTATTTGAAATGAAGAAAATTTGAGGGAAACATTTTTTTAGTTTATTGCAACTTTCTTAAGGAGAATTTGAAATTTTTAGCACGAAATTTTTGAGCTTCTATTCTCACTTGAAACGAATTTCAATCTTCACTTAAAAAAAACTACTGTGATCGAAATCAGACACTGATCGATTGTTAGAGCTATATGATCTCATACCTGCATGTGGTACGTTTGTACTTTATGTTTAGTGTGTTTAAATGCGATTCGTTGTAATATGTCGCAGGGTATTTGCTTATTGTTCAAACTTTCAATGATTTTTTTTAAGGCATACATGTAAGTACGAGCAAAATCTCGCAAAACACTGGATGATATCAGTGAACTATCCGGTATAGCACGGAACTGGGGCCAAAAGTATTTGTATTCTGGATTTTCCGAGAGTGTCCTGGAAAGCGATTAACATTAAATGTTAAAATACCAGTTCCAATTAATAAATTGTCTGTGAACACAGATTTCAAAGTCGACGAATTTAAATTCAATGATCCTCCTCACAGGAAAATATGTTTAGCTATTAAAATAACTCCCTATTATTTGTTATTTGCTTTTTATCAAGAGTGATCTTTTCCGAATGATCTGTTACGAAAAATATAATAGATTGTGCAGATCGGATAATTTTGCTAATGAATTTGATGATAGTGATATTCAATAACTCGTGTCCGGCATTGGTTTCACTTTTATAAATTCTGAATTTCTCTACAAGTAGCTATAAGAAGGGAAGTTTCAAACGTACAACAATACCTCAAAGGACTTAAGCCTGCAAGATAATTCACAGACATCAGAAAATATTCGCAATTAACGGATAGGAAAAAAAGTAGGGAAGGACAGATGACATACATTCAAATATTCGCGCAAAAATAAATAAATGAACTTTGCTGTTTTATAAGAACTAACTCGAGAAATATTCGGAGACCATTTGATGCTAAATCCTTTTCTAATAAATTGAATGTTTCGCATAGTGATTTAAGATCTTCGGCAGTAAATTTGTTTACTTGAGTAAGCAAGAAATCACCTGTAATATTGTTGAAGTTTCAAGAAACGAGGCAAATTTGAAAGCAATAGTTAATTTGCTAGCCGCTAATTTTTGCTTTAACTTTCTACTTAGCTTCCATTTTACGTCAATTATACATTTCAAGCAAACTATTTTCACATAAAAAATGAGACTAATTATGAATGTTTTAGTAATTTCCGGCTTTCGAAAGGGATCAAATGCGCTTAAAATATTAATATCAGAATCAGAACTGCTAGAACAGTTAGCTTTCTTCAGTTTCCTGCATAGAATTTATTATTCAATGCAACTTCTTGAAACTCTGCTTGAATAACCAGAAATAATATGAAACGAATTTAAAATTAAATCTTACTTATCTCTTCTTTATCCGTGCTGTCTACTTGTGGCTGTTGTACATTGTTTGCATTGTTGGAAACATCCTTAACTTCAGTCATATAAAGTGATCGATACATGGAAGAATTATTCACATCTGCTCAATACGATAATTTCCCTTCTAAAACAAATGATAATTTTATCAAAAAGTAAAAAACAAGCAAGTTTACTGAAAGGGAAAAGCAATAATAAATCATCAAATAGTATTTTTTGCTTTTCTCTTAAAACTTAAACTTTTTCACACTTTCGAAATCCTTTTTCAGCAATATCACAACTATAATTGCTCATTGTAAATCAACTGCATATTACTATTGCAAAAAAAAAAAAAAACAAGATTTAATTCTAATTAAAGTTACGACCAGTCAGTGTACGCTATATCACTCATTAAACTTTATGAATGTATCAGACTAAATTACGACTGTTCCAAACGTAATACATTTCATTGTATTAAACAGAATAAAGTGATTTAATTTTTACAGGTATGACATTCCATCCAAGTGAAGAAGATTATGAATTAGAGAGAAATAAATTTTCGAAAATAAATCTTTCCTAATTTATTGATGCCACAGGAGGTAATGGAAAAGTTGCGTGATTGCGTGCCACTTATTATGCATAAAAGATAATACTCACTCGTAAAAGAAAAAATTTTAACTAACTTAAAGACATTTGTAAAATTTGCAAGGAAATCAGAAGTAATATGCAAAATGTGTAGGCATATTACGGATGAGTAGTGAGACTGTAGATATAAACGGCTTGAAATTTATCAGGAAAACAATTTTAATGATAATAGCATCAAGAGAAGTAATCCTGATTTCTGTTTTCAGCTTTCTGGAAAACATTCTGAACATCTTTTTTGGTTTCTTTAGCTCTCTCATTTTAAATACATATAAAAGTCGTTTTTTTCGCTACAATCAACTTTTCATTTCGATAATAGAAGGAAGCTTGCAACTTTAGCTTCTAAATTTAGGAGATTCACTCTTTGTTTTAGAGAGATTCTTTGGAATATTTTCCACAAATTAAAATCTTCCTATATTCTTTAAAAATTTGAATTTTTTTCCTGCATTAAATGAATAGATTAAGCAATGATTATATCCCACTACAATCAATCAGAATTACTGAAGTCATCTTGTGAAAACTTCTGTAAATTATGAGAAGCTATCCGAAGCAGTAATTTATTTTAATTATCAGTTAGCATCGTTTTATTACCTTAAATCAATCCAACTGACCATCATTCTCCTCTTTATTCTTTTCCAATTTTCGCTAAAATTTACATTTCAAAATGATTTATCTTTCTTCTGCTTCAGTTGGTTGTTTAGAAATATCTTCATCATATGAAACGGTAAGGTATATGTTGACGAACGGAGCTACAAAAAGTAATTTATTTTTTCATTTCACTGGAACTATTACAGTATCGGAGAAAAGCTAAAATTTGCACATTATTGAATATTTTGCACTTAGTATCAAATCTTTTTGCTCGACAAACCCAATTTTTACAAGAATTCAAATTATTCCATAGTTTGATTTATTAGACTTTAATTCTGTTTTTTTTTTCTTTTTGAAAGTCAAAATTTTCTTAGTATTTTCAAAAATTATTGGAAAAAAGCTTCAATTTTACTAAAAGATCATTTTAAAATTATTCAGTCTTCATCAAAAATATCAATTTAATAATAAATTTAGATTAAACTAATAAAAATAAATGTGATAACTAATGCTCTGTTCAAATATCTTGCAGGAAATACACTAACATTTTGCTGATTTTTCTCTTTACAAACAATACATAATTAAAAGGCACTTAATAATATTTAAACTTTGATCCAAAATACACTGTGGTCAGTATCTTCTGGTCATTTTATAATTCATTTTATCTGAAAACTTAGCAATTAATGCTTATGCATGCGATTCATTTAAAATCTTTCCTCCTCCTTCATTTCTCTTATTATTTACTGCAAATATAATGCCCTCCAGTTCAAATTAATCAATTATTCATTAGATACATTAAAGCTTGTAAGATTGATCTTTCTACAATAAACTCATTTCATTTCGTTCCTATGGAAAGATTTTCAGTTCACTTTTTTTTAGCACAATTTTTAGAATTCAAATTTTCGTCTCAAATCTTAATTGATGGTGACATTTTTCCAGCTGGTAAAGGTTAGGTTCCGAGCGCTAATGATGATTATAATTATACAATCATTTAATTACTGTATTTGCTTGCTTTATGTGCAGTTGCTTATCAGATTAAAAAACCATGAATGCTACTGTAGGCATATTTAAAAGTCTTACAGAACTTGTAATTTTGAAAACAAAATTCTTTCAGATTAAAATGATATATTTCAATTCCTTTCTTTATATATATCATTATGAAGTAGAGGACTTATGTTAAATTTCCTGCAATTTATGCAGAAGTTTCAATATGATTTTGTATTATAATTAGCATAGCGTGGTGAGTATAATTAAGCTGATGATTTTAAGCAGAAAATGATATTTGAAAAGAAAATTTTAGTGTTTTAGATATTATTTTTGGGAATAGAAATTCCTTACAGCGGATGTTGAAAGGCTATTTTATATCATTTAAATTGAATTTTTAGTAATAGCATCTGCAATTGCAATGAAGTTATTCTAATTTAGTTGTGATATCGACATTTTTCTTTTTTTTTCAGATCATATGGCTGTTTTGACTAAAATGTAATTTCTCTTCTCATATATTCGTGAAGTGTTGTGAAAAAATGAGTGAAATATTTGTGAAGAAGTGTTTGAAAGAGTCTTAAAAGCATGCAATCGATCTAAAATGAAATTTATATATCGCAACTCTTTCTTCATAAGATTGACTGAACTCTTGAGATAGAAGAAAAGAAATGGGAAAAATAAAAGAACAGTATTGAAATTATGATAACTTTCCTGGTGGAATTGCTAAATGACAAAAAGATAGTTTGAAATAACAAAGAAATTCTTTTTAACTTTTTGAATGCTTTAGAAATTCTTTACTTAATTTCAAGCATTTGAATTGCATATACAGCAATGAAGTATTAAAAGAAAATTAATGCATTCGTTGAGAGAATTTCTTCAGCTATAAAAGTTTATTCACATCAAATTCCTAAATGATTAATGATTTTTAAATAATTTCGTCTGTTTTATTTCTTTGATACCTCTTCACTGCTTTGGATAATAATTACTTATATTCTTAGATTTTTTGCCATCTATTTCTTTTTTTTTTTGTTATAGAGCATTTTAGTGCTGCAAGGAAAACTATAACAGTTTTCTGAGTAATTAAAAGTTTTTAAAGAGATGAATTCAAGTAGTTTGCTTAACTCCTATGTTTATCCTAAAGTAGTCCTCTGACCAAATGTTTTGCATACTTCCAAATATTATGAATGATTCAATCGTAATCGAATGTTCAGATTTCATTAATGTTATTAATGAAAGTTAAATGACAAAGTACCTGCATGTTCGGCATCAACACCAATTTTTTTCATAGCTATAGAGGATTTCGAGATTTCATTGAAATCACTGACATAACTGAAAACTATTAATTCGAATAAATATAATTTCTGCAATAATTTGAAATATAACTTATTCAGTGAGACAAAACAGACAGTGAATAAACAGATATTCTTTCCAATATAAGTAACGATTTTTTGAACTTAAATTTAATGTTTTTAATGTTTGAATAATTTGACCAAGAGAGGACATTTAAGGAATAATTTATTTGCATTTAAATGTTGATGAATTTGAAATTGATTAGGCGGAGCTGTTTCTCTCCGCTTGTATTACTATTGAATTGAGCGGATGAAAATGAGATGAATGAATCATGCAGAGCTCCGTCCCTTATAAAAAGCTAATTTTGTTCAATTCAGTACAATTGTAGTCATTCAAATTGCGAACTTGTTTTCCATTTTGAAATTAAAATTTTTCAGCCAATTTTTTTTCTTTGTCCACAAGGACAAACTTTCCCACTTTTAATCAGTATATTTGAAATTTGAAGAAATTTTTTATATTTATTTTAATATTATAAAAATTATGAATACTGCCTTCCGTATCATTTAATATCACAAACTTATCCATTATTCTAAATTTGTCATTTTTGAGCTCATTCCAAAACATTGCTGCAAATTCCACGCATCCCTCAATTTCTCAGACAAAATTATCTGCCAAAATGTGAAACAAAGTTTTTTCACTTTCTCGAGAATTTCGTGCTTTGAACCATTATTATTTTGTGATGAATTTTTTACTTAGACATCAACTTGGCCATATTTAATGCCTATAACAACCAAAATGATGGAAGACATAATCAGACAAAAATCAGACTGTTCATGTGATTGCTATTGAATTGATTAATATCACCTTGGTGGTGCAGCAATGATATATATTATTTTATTCCTAGCAACGTTTTATACACATTTGAGAGCATTGAGAATAAACGATTATCCATGGACGTATGATAATGACCTTTTCGGAGGTAATTTTATTGAGCACATAAATTTAACGTCACTCAGCAACCATAGAAAAATACTTTATCTCTTTTTTTTGCTTTTTAAAATCTGCAATATTTTGAAGTTAAATTTGAAATTTGGTAGGACCTGATTTTTGGGGTTTATTGAGCAAAAAATGGAAGATGTGTGCAAAAGGCAAAATGCAATCACCAATAAACATCAAACCAACATCGATCTTGTTCGATCCTCGACTAAGTGATATCAAAATAGATCAGGTGTCGGTAAGCTTTTCCCGATTTTTCGCTTGAAACATGCAACATTGCTTTTGTAAAAGCTATGCAACATTTTTCAAGCATTAATTTTCAATTTTTTGTACTTTCATTATTGCAACAAATTTAAGCGAATAGATTTAGAAGTGAATCAAATCAGAGTATTAGTTTTAGATCAAAATTTAAATGTAGTGAAATTTGCACCAAATGGAAGTGAACATTTTCAATTTCTCTCAACTTGCTACTTGTGCTACATGTTGGAAGAAGTTACTGGGATCTATACAATTTCTTGCTTCGACAACAACCATTTAAATTTGAATTAAAATAGATCGAATAAGCTTGATTATGATATTATACTAATTCTTTTCGGGATAAAAATTTTCCATGCATTTGGATGGAATTTGAGATCATCTTTTCTTCTTTTTTATTTTACTTGAAACGTTCCCAGTACTGTACTGCTTCCTCAATAAAGGTATGCAATAGTTTTCAGGCAACAGCTGAAATGATGAACATAGGCCAAATGCCACGACTACGAATACTTTACGATAGTCATTCTTCTGCGGTAAATATTACAGGTGGACCGTTGCGTCCTTATAAATACCGCTTACAAAGGGTTGATTTTCATTATTCAAATGATGAAATGACAGGTTCGGAACATGCTATCAATTCGAGAAATTTCCCTATGGAGGTCTCTTTTTATCATCCGCTTTTAACTCATAAGTTTTTATGATGAAAATACCTACTATATATTGCAAATTATTTCTGGAACAACGAGTAGTCCAATAAAAACGATTGTGACCTTATGAAGAGGTCAGCTTACGACTATAATATAAGATCGAAGAGTGACGAACAGAAAGGTCTGTGACAAGTCTTAATTTATGCAGCGCAAATTCCTTCGCTTTCAGATTCAACTGATAACATATAACATTGATTTGTATACTAATTTTACAACAGCTTTGACGTTGCCACGTGGGATCGCCGCTATTTCGATCATCGTTTTGGTTATGCTTGAATTTCTAACACAGTTCCCTTGTGATTACAATACTTTTTTATTTCTTTTCGTTCATTTATCGAAACAACTTTTTTTACAATACTTTTAATAATAGTTCAATTGTCATTATAACGCACATTTCACCTTGGTGGGGTCAAATTATTTCTCTCTAGAAAAAAGTCAAAAAATTGATAGAATAAAATTTATATCTCAAATCAGCAGAATTAAGGTTCCACTGTTGGTAATCGTATATGAAAGTTTCAGGTTGATGAACATACCAATGAAGAACTATTGAAAATCACTGAATCTATTGAAAAAGTAGCTTTCAGAAGTAATGATCAAATTTCACTTCCAAATAACGGAAATGAAATAAACAAATCATTTGTTTCCCTCACCATTCTTGAACGTTATCATTTGCAGAATTTTGAATTTTATCAACTGATAACAATGTAAAAAAGAAATTTCAGAAAGACGAATCACAATGCATGAATTGAAAATATGGAAATTATTCCCAGCTTTAATAGACTATATGACATATGAAGGGTCGATGACATCACCTGGATGTTATGAGACAGTTACCTGGATTATACTTAATCATCCAATTTATATCACTCGAACAAATGTAAATCTTTCTATAGGAATGGACTAGAAGGATAAGAGAGAGGAAGAGAGAGGGAGAGAGAGAGGGAGGGAGAGAGTTCAAAATGAATGTTCAAATTTTGGCACGACTTATTACTTCCATAGTTTTACAAAGAATACGAGCCAAGGTTGATCAGAGCTTGGAAAGTAGCACAATTAAACGGTTAAGCCATAAATTGTTCTGTCGACTGGGCAAAAATGGGGATTTCCATGTGAAATTTCAAATTGTCATTTAACAATCACCACGAATATATTGCAGTTAAATAAGTGGAGAAAACTACAGCGGACTATTGTAGAAGAAAAAGAACCCCAATATGTGGCTCCCAATTTCAGGCCATTACAACATTCTTACGGAAGACTAATTCGAGCTAATATTGTCAGCAGAGTAAGTTGTAAACATTATCGCATGAATAATTCATCGAATTTATTCATGCAATTTTCTTCATTCCGACAAAAAAAATATACTTTACTATTTCCTATCAATGGTATGAAATTAATATGGAAAATATTATTTCGATTCTTTTGATGAACATGCTTAAATCGACTGTTAGATCAAGAAATGATTAATGTACGGTAAGACAACGATTGTCACTGTGTTTCAATCAATTTGTTATATTTTGATGTTTAGTCTAATTTTAAGCTATCTGTGTTATTTCAACAAAATTTTTTTAGCACATTAACTCAGTGTCAGTGAACGCAAACCACTTTGTTCAAATGATGAAAATGATCTTTGTTCTTGCTAAAAACTTATCGTTGAAATTTGAAAAATTAACTTTTCGTTCACTTTACACATTTTAATTTCCGACTCCGTAACATTTCACTATTCTATAGTAAATATATCACTTCTTTTCAGAATGTTAGTATGGAATGCAAACATCATATTACGGTTTCACGATATCGCTCAAATTTGGAGCGAACTAAAAATTTTTGGGAAATTTCTCAGTAAAAATTGACAACAGTCCAACATGTGGGCTGTTTACTTGTATTCTTTAAGATTACTTAATGAAAATGCATGAAGTGCTAATTAGTCTTATTAGTTGTTATGTTCCATTATCACTTAGAAATAAAATTTCATACACAGATGACTTAGAGAAATAAAGCTTTGCCATGCTTTTGAAATATGCATTTTTAATAGATTGATAAACAAGGAATTGATAAAACACATTGGCACTAATTAATTTATTTAAAAGCAATTGTCGTAATGGTAGGAGTTGAGGATCGTCGTGGTTCAATGTTAGATATCCCTAATAAGTTATTACTAACACTTGTTTGTTTTTGCGATTGTTCTTTTTCTTGACAAATCGAAGACCTTTGCAACTTTAGAGAACCATATTTAGATCTTATTGCTGTATTCTGAAGCCAATGCTTTGCGACAAGCCTAGAATTCATCACTTTCTGTGGACAGACATTTTCTATAGGCCTGTCTGGGCAGTTTGTTTGCACTACTTCTTCCTTTTCGTAATTGTTAGCCATGCAATCATCGTAAAGTAAGCGCGTCTGAGTACGTAAGTTATTGTTGAAAGCTTCAATTGCAGTAGCTTCTTTCGATCTTTGGAAAGAACATTCACTAAAAATTAAGGTGTAATAGCAAACAATACTATAAACTTGCCTAACCTGTTGTTGTTTTCTTCTAAATCATAATAGTACCTGCCATCCTCCAAAGCAGTAACATATGATTCGGAGTTCTGTGGATCGGTACTGATCATGGAGAACGATTCGCAGGCTGAGCGAAATAAGGAATCGCTGTATTCTGATTCTTCCGTGATGGAACTTGGACGTATCAGCATATTATCATCAGTTTCATAACAGTCTGACAAAGAGAACATATCTGTTCGTCTATTCATCACAACGTTATCATAACTGAAATGTGCTTTGTGGTGTTAATAATTTTAAAAGTTCGAAAAATATGCTGAAAATAGAAAATGTAAAAGTCAATCATTTTAATATAAACAGTATTTGTAATGTCGAAATAAACATTATTCCCTTTTCTTCTTTCTATATTAAACTACACATATTTGGTAAGATGAAGCATTTTCAAGTTATTTGTGAATACCTTGAATGGTGCCGGTGCTTTTTCAACAATTCAGAATTGAAAGCGCTCTTGGAATGAGGTGTCAATGGTCTGTAAAAGAACGTCAATGCAAGATAATGTTCTGGATGAAGTTCTTGATGAAGCAACAACAACTGATCATTAGATTTCATATAATTAATGCAGGAATTGGTTCAAAAAAAAAGCAAACATTACATGACAAGACTATCGCCAGCTGCAATGTCGCTACTTGTTGAAAGGTTCTTCTTTGTAATGAACTCATTCGCCTTAACATTTTTGTTAGTGATGAAGCTCTTTTTGCTTTTCTCTTGAATCCTATTCTGTTTCAACTTATTTTGATTTTCTGCTTCTTTCCTCCTCTGTAAATGCCGCTGAAGGACGATCTTAAATGGTTCCGAATGCACAACAATTGGTTGATTCAACCATCGATGCTTGAAAATTTCCAACAAGTCTGGTCGTCTGGATGGTGTAACTGCAAGACATTGACGCAACAAATGTTCACAATCTGCAATCAAGGAAATTTAGCCTTTTCAATAATGATCGATGAAGTAAATAATAAGAGAGAAGAACTGGAAGAGCTAACTTTAACGAAACCTTCAAAAGGAATTCGGCAAATCGATTTTTATGAAGATCAAGGCAACAAAATCTACTTTGCATACAAATTAAACTGACCTTTTGAGATATGTTTTGGAATGGCAAATCTGCCTAAGCAAATTTGTATTTCATTTTGAAAAGGTAAACATCCAGAAACCATAACATATAGAACTATACCAAGCGACCATACAGTTGCTTCTAATGGCTTATATGCTAAACGCTTGAACCATTCCGGTGGGCAATATGAACGGGTACCTAAAATTCAAAAGAAGAAATTTCAACTTTTAAACACTCAGATGATAATTTCCTCCTTCTTAATTGTTATCAAATGGTTAATGTAAAAAGACATGTATTGTTTATTCCTTTCCGTGCTTAAATTATGTTTCAAGAACGAGACTATATCAAAATTAAACAAGCATCAGATACAGGCATTGCTGCAGTAGGTCATCTTAGGTCACTAAAGTTGTTGTATTCCACTACAATCAATATTATAAACCTTGGAATTCTTTGATACACGCCTCAGAAATGAGTGCTGCAGCCCCGAAGTCCACCAATATAGCTTCTCCAGTATGCATATTAATGATTATATTCTCATCCTATAAAAAGTAATTTTTATATAATTTTTCATTGGTATCCAAACAAAAAACACAGATTAATTGTTAATAATTGGTTATTTACACTCATCAAAAACAACGATTTCGTTTAATTTCATTGTAATTTCATGTTCATCGCTAAAATTACTGTATTTTATAAATTCAGTACTTCCTAAATCTTAGAGATGATATCATCTAATGAATTATACTATATCATATTCCTGCAATAACATCATTTGTCTAAAATTTACAATATTATTAGACTTCAAAAGGATTCTGGAATGATAAGTAGACATGAATGATAGATACTATCTTTCTTCCTCCATTCCACTACAAATTATTTATCAATTATTAAACTTATTCTTTTAGAGAAGAACTAAAATTACCATTAAAAAATGCACCTTAATATCTCGATGGAAGATACCATATGTGCTATATAACAAACAAGTTGTATTCAATATCTGTACAAATATTGATCGGGCAATATCTTCATCCAAATAACCGTAAACTGAAATGAGATCGAACAGATCCAAACACTGTGCCGGTCGTTCCATTACTATTAAAAATCCTCTTGAACTGAAATTTAAGTAAAAAAAATTCGGGATGAAATTAGCAAATTTTTATGAATTATTAAATACAAAAACTGGTGAAGAGTGATACGAAAAGCAACTAAGTGACACAAAACTGCTATATAACTTAAATTGAACTGTACTTTACAAAAATTTGAATATCTTTTACAATTAAATATATGTGATAAAGTAAAACAAATACTTTCTTGTTTTCAAAATTTACTTGCCAGTTTTTGAACAGATAGTCTAACACAGATACGATGATTATGTGTTAGACATAAAAAAACTTAAGAAGTTTAAAAATTTGAAAAAATTTTTAAAATGGCCATTGATTTAGAAGAATGCTCAAAAGACAAATGTTCTTATTAATCAAATTTTTTCCAAAAATTTATCCAATTATTTCGAGATTTAGAGCATTTCCAAAGATGAAATTTGATTAATTTAATCGTACTTGGCAAACCAATCAATCAGTTGAACAACGCCCGGTACACTGCGACACATATCCAACAAGCAAATTTCTGTTGGAATTAATTGCTTACATTTCTGTAAATTTTTTTCCACAAAATCAAATGTAATAAAATAAATATTTTTACATGGGACGATTGAAAAAATAGTAAAAATTATTGGAAAATTTAAGAAAGAATGCACATTGCAGTAGTGACATCTCACTGCTAATGTACACTTGGCCAGTAGTTCTTGGATTTTAAGCTTGAAATTCGGAATTGACCATAGTCCATTCTCTGACTCGTTTATGCTCAACGAATTTGACAGCAACTGGAGCACGATCTTCATTACGTTCAGCTTTGTAAACAATCCCAAATCCGCCGCGGCCAAGCTCTTCTAGCATCGTATATTTCTTCCGGAACTGTTTTGCTCCGTGTGCTGCAGTAAAACACTTTTTTTTATAAAATATGTGAATATTGGGTTTAAGCTTTTTTTTGCCTCTGAAATGAAAAATTGCTTCGTCTGAATTATGTCTACACTCAATCCCAATGGTAAAATTTTTCACACGCTTTTATCAGAAGGATAGAGAATTTCTTATCTCACTTTAGGAAATGATAGAATTTGAGAGTTGATAGAGGCAAACCTTTATCGTTTAGAAAATTGACATTATAGGATATACAATAAGTTAAATCTTGTAGTCTGCGACACAACATACTGAAATAACGAAAAATGAGGAATAATTCATATACCATAAAATACAACAACAAAATGATAATTGTTGAAAGATGTGAATTTTTTTTTTTTCATTTTTAAAATAGTTAAAAAGATCTGTAATAGCCTTGAAAAGAATTCAGCAATGAAAGGAACTTAGAAATATATTTGTTATTAGAAAAGAAAAAAAGATGTAACAATGAGAAGAAATAATACAAACTTGCTGAAATTTCCAAATTATTGGGAAAACATTTGTCGAAATGTGTGTAACGATGAAATGGAAATTTTAAGTAGCGCAATTCTAAAAAAGTTTTTCTTAGTTGAACTTGAAGATTTTTAATTTATGCAATATCGGTGGAATTGAATTTTAATAAAGATGATTCACTTTTTAATTTCCAATAATACATTTTAATGATGAAATTTGATTTTTTTGAACAAAGTATTAAAAGGAAAAGATATGCCGTACGTATCATCTGGTAATATGAATTCTTATTTGCATAATTTACTAAACAGTACTATTTCATTTTACCAAAGTAGTCCGTAATTTTAGCAACCAATATGATCTATGTAAATGTAACTCTTAAGAAGAATATTATGCATTAACATGTTTATTTGATTCCGGAAAAATAACTCATCGAAGGAAATCTAATAGAATATATCGATTTCCTAGTTAACTCTCTTCTCTTCTTATAAACATTAAAAACACTCTAAGCAATTCGATGGAAATTTAATTTAGCTTTTAAAATGACTTTGGATTATTCGTTTCTTGAAGTAAACATAATAAACAAGCACTTCAGGATAAAAATTTCGGGAGATAATAGAATGAATATTTTAACTTGTAATTAAAAGAAAATATTATATAGGGAGTCTGGAAATGAGTTTTGGAACAAATGAATTTAAATTTAAAAAAAAGTAATGGATCAACTTTTTTTTTCTTCAAAAGGATTGAAATCACAGCCAAGCAATATGATGTGATTCACTCATTTAGTCATTTCTGTTATAATAATGGCCAAACATTGGAAACTTATGTCGAAATGTTTGATAAAACAAAACAAAATCTCGAAATAAGATGAAACAACTAATTTAAAATGAATCGGATCTGTGATTTGATTATACTGAATTTATAAACATTTAATTAAGGATTAATCATTCTACAAATCCCAAGGATTGTGTAATTTGTTAACTCAGTTTTGACATATGATTCAGAGAACTAATTCAACATTATGACGTGGAGTAAACAGATGCAATTGAGTTGTATTATTCTTACAGCGTAATGGTTTAATTAATTGTTATGCAATGTCGTAAAATTTTGGTTTCAATTTTCACTTTAGTAGTGTAGTAATTGCGAAATGAATTTTAGAAATCTTTTGTGAAATCTGAAAATAGAAATAAAAAATTATGTATAGATTTTCCTATATTTTTTCAATGAGCAATTTCTATACAATCATCGACCTGCAATAAAATCTAATATTAAATTCAATTATTTTAGTATACCGATCTGAAAACTTGGTTCCAGCAAATCCACCAACAGCTGTCGTCACAACACCTCATTTACGAACAGAGCATTAAACGAAAATAACAGGCGCGTTAACAATGCCTAATTTCATTTCCAATATGGAATAGCATATAATATTAAAAAAAAAAATACCAACTAATTTAAAATATATTTGTTCTTGGATTTGAGAACAGGCAAGTCAGCATGCTGCAAGAATGATTGTGCATGTAGCATGCAAATATAATGATGAAATTCGTTACATGTCAATGAGAAGAGCATAGACTACATTTTATTCAATGAATATTTACTAACGACCTAAAAAACTGCAAACTAGTCCGGTGTTTATTAATCTACTTTGCTGATGTCGCTTGCGCATGCAGTGCAAGAAGGAAGCAAACATGCATTTAGGCAATCTTTCTATCTGACTGAATTCAGTGGTCCCTTTTATTCACTTAACGGAGTCAAATCAGTAAGTGTTGATAATTGTAAACGAAAACAACAAATTGCATAAATGTGTTCACTAATAGTAAATAGCTTTAAACGACCAAATTTAACAGATATCATAACATTTACATAGTGAATTAATAACTCAAATTCATTAATATTAGTTATCTGTTTCCCCTCTTTTGCCTCTTCTTTTATCAGTAATCAGTGCTCTTATTCCACAATATAACGAAGCTAATTGTTGAGTATGACGTAGAAAATGTCTAATATGAAAAAATATTCAAATGATCCAATCGATTGATTTTATTTCTGATTAAGCTTTATCTAATTACTCTCACTAATTTTTACATGCTTTGTTTAACGATCACTGGTAAAGAGAACACAGGAAAAGAGTAATACCTCTCGAGAAGTACAACAACATAAGTGTACAGTAAATAGTATTTCATATTAAATGTTTGAGAAGTATTTGCAAGCTCAGATAAATGTCTTACATCATACTACTTGAAATTATTGCTACTCAATTTACTACTTTCGTTGAGAAGAACCCATAATTTTTAACTTTCGAGAATAGCATATCACGGGATAAATTAAAGAACTGATAATCGGTTAAAGATATTAAAAATTTTTAATTCGAATCATTTTCGATACAAATCGATTTTGAAAAAATCAATGTTCTGACAAAAAAGATAGTCTTCATAACTGGATGAGAAACTGAATACTGAAATTTCTGTTTATTGCTTTAAATTTCAGAGCATTATGTGTCTAAATTATTGTAACACGAAATCAAATATTAGTGAAAAGATTAGCTGTAAAAACGGCATATACTTTTAAATATTTAAATGACAGTTAGTTTGTTAGACATAGTAAATTTTAGTACTGAATAGTTTTCTTCATCTACTTAAAAAGAATGGATTTCAAAGATTTAACATTATTAAATGTCTTTTTGAAATTGAAGTTTACCGCCGTTTTGAATTCCTTTGGGATGAAGTAACTATTTTAATATTAAAACTTAGTTGTATATGGTATTATATCAAGAAGTACCATTAAAATTCTCAAGCCCTTAGAGAAAAGCTATTCACAACTTGCCTATAATTCAAAAAAAAGGATCGCTTTTGATGTGAAAACCAAAGAAAATTTGTTTGATAAAAAACTGATTTTTTTTTGACATTGATTTGATAAAAATTAACCTCTTTTTAACTATTCATTTCAACCATAATTTCTTGCAGCAAAAGAACAAATCAATATTGGAAAAAACATTTTTGCAACGAATATTAACATAAACATAACAGAAATATTTTTTTCTAATATTTGAAGAGAGAAATTTAATTTATGGATTCCAATTAAAACTTCAATTTTTATAATGCATAATTTTTATGCCTTTTATCTATTTGTTCAATGAAAATTTTGTCTGAGTTAAAGTTTGTAAAAAATTTGTTTCCAAGATGAAAAACTACAGAATGAAAAAGAAGAAGACAGGCAGATGATTGGATGTACCGAACAGAAAATGCCGAATTTGGGCAATAAAATTACATATTGCCAATTTTTCCTATCGCTCCCATATATCTACCCATTTCCCGTCCACTACTGTAATAGTTGTAGGAGTTGAATGAAATCGGAGAGTGTAAATGCTAGCTGTGAAGTCGAGATTTATTGCCCAGCTCGGGAAATTTGTCGAATTTGAATGGTTTTAAAAATTTTTTCTTTTAAACAAATCTCAATTTCTTCCTACAATTTTCGTTAAGGAATCCTTTTAAGTCTACAAAACAAAAATACTAAAAATAATAAGCTATTTTGATAAAGTTCATCAAATCAAAGTAATCCATCTTTATGCAGCAAATGCTATAGTGACGCATTGTATAATAATGATTTTCGACGTTGTGTAGATCCTTCGAAAGAAGTGCTATCAATTGAACAGCTGATTGAATTTAAAACCACAGCGAACTAACTATTAAAATGCTAAATTCAAAAAGCATCTGTTGAATGCTTATTTTTACTTCAAATCGTGTAAGCTAAACTTACTAATGACCATTCATAATTAATTAAACATAGAAATGGCGCCAAAAATAATTACAGTAGGTTAAGGAATAAACTGATGCTAGAAATATTGAAAAGTTCGATATACATAATGGCTGAAACAAAAAAATTTTTCAAGTTTTACAGCAAAAGTTAACCTTACCGGACTTTTGTCACTTGCTGAGCTAATTTTTTAAGCTTAAAATTCTCTTGTGGTAATTAGTCTATAGCCAAAGAGACAGTTAAAGTTAATACAGCATTCAAATTTCAATAATGCTTGTTTCCAGATGAACATTGATTTATACAACTGTCTCAAATTTGGGCATTTGTCAAATTGTCGTTAAATTAAAAAAATTTGATTTAGCCAAAAATTTTTTGTGGTTAAAAAAAAAAAAAGAAAAAAAAATAAACAAAAAGGATCGTTGATCAGTTGTAGCATTTAGAAAGTGTTATTTTAAAAGAGAAAGAGTGAGAGTGAAGGAGCAAAGGGTTGATTGTTCGTACCTTTGTTTATAAACACTTCAAAACTCACTCTTTCCTCGTCATCCTTTCTCGACAAACAGCTGCTGTAAGTATATGAAGCACTCCTTTTCATTCTACTTCTCCGTCCCTGCTCCGATCTCCAAATGGATAAGTACTCAACTGAAATGGAATTGCTGAAATCCTTTCCAATAAGAACTAATTGCGGAATTATCTTCAAACAGCTCATCAAAAAGCACTTTAGTAGAAAACTAAGTAGTCAATCTAAAGTACATTCTTTTCGAAGAATGGTAATTGGTATATTAATAGATAAGATCAACTAACTCCTTGGTGATATTGATTATAAAATTTCACAATTAAAACTAAAATAAACGATTTGTGTGGAATTTGATTTAGTAATTTGCAATATTCAAATTTTAACTTATATTCCATATAATATTTTCTTTTCTTTGCTTATGACTATTTGAGAAAGGAATCTGTCAAAGGAAATAGATAATATTCAGAAAAGGGATATGAAGAGGAAAAGGAAAAGAATGATTAACATTGTCAACCATTTCATTCAATTTCCTTTAAAAAGAAAGAGAAGAAATCAGCCAAACTATAGGCCAATAAAGAGAAATCTATTGGAGAGAGAAGGATAAAAAGATAAAATGGAAACAGAGAAGCCTATCAAGGACTCGCTTTCTGGTAAAATAAAACAAAGTGTAGCCCCTCAAGCAAGCAAAATTTACACAAAAAAACAGGATAGCTTGCGAATTTTATGCTATTTAAACAGCGATAGCTGTCACATTTATCATCGCAAGCATATCGCTTATATCAAATGTATCAACTACTTGTAACTAAAAACTGAAGGAAGTAATTAAAAACTGTCATACAATGCTCTGTAATGGATTGCACTATGAACTTGAAGTTCGGTACCTTTTCCATTCTTTAAAAGAAATAATGGTAATATTTAAACTTGACTGTTTTACAAATGCTGATATCATCATGAAGACAATTACGATATCAAGCTTTAAAGGTATATCAGAGAAAACTCTGAGATACTAAAAGTAAATGGCCAAAATGTTTTAAATTATTTTAAAATTCTTATCTAACTTTGCTCTTCTCCTCCTATACTGTTTATTTATTTAGTTCTTCATCAAATAACATAATGTGAAAAAGGTTTGAAATTAAAAGTTTGAAACTAACTTTATGTTTCTTTATTCAAGATGTGTAAAAGAACAGATAGGAACCATATGATATAAGAAAAGGGATGAATGGAAAGTTTGACGATCATCAACTGACAACAAGAATGCCAAAGTAAAAAAGCAACATAAAATAATACATTACATCTGTTGCTGGTACTGCCATTACAATTCTGTTATGAAATAAATTTAAAATAGAAAAAAAAAAATAGATTAAAAAATTAAAGCAAATCAGTTCAAAATGGTCAGACACAGACTAATCGTGTACACATATGTCAAATACTTCAATCACTGTCACCTAACATGGTGACAATCAGACAACCAAGTGTTGACAATTAAAAATGCAAGATACTAAATAAGTGGAACTGGTTCAAGGTACTTTCTGTAATTTAGGCTTGTCAGTGATCTCACAAAAGTTCAAATTGATGACGAAAACTTGGCTACGCTTAACAGCGCAGAAATTTGACAGGATAATTTTTGCACGGAAATTTCATCATTTGAAAACTTTCAGCAAGCAAATGGAGCTATGTAAGATTTGCTTTCTAATCAAAAATGGTACTTTCAAAAAAAAAAAAAAGTAAAAAAACTCTCAAGGGTATGCTGATTTTCACGATAATAATGTTTGAATAAAAAATTTTTGCATGTGATGGGTCATACGAAATTACTCAATAATATGGTCATAGAATATTCTAACTTTATAGCGATAATAATCTTTACAAGTTGTTATTTCGTTTTAATTAAGCGAAGAATTTATCAATTAGCTGGAATTTTGTTATTATTAATGATCGCTATCCACATAGAGCTGATATTTTAGTAGCAAAAAATTTCAAAATGATAGTTTTCAAAAACTCGTATTTTACAGTAATTAAGATAAAATTGAACTCAGTTCTAAAAATTGTGCCACAAAATTACTAATTTAGAGAGGCAAAAAGATTTTGACAAAATAAAACAAAAGAAGCAGCCTATCAGAACCATTCCTGTACACTAAAAATACGTTACAAATAGCGTTTTGGAAGCAATTGAAAAGTCATTCGTAATTTTAGTCACAAATAAATTAATTAAGAAATCTATTGAGCTAATCTATCAAAGATAAACCACAATAGAGTTAATGATAACAAATAAAGAGAAAGGAAATTAAATTTGATGGTTATTTTTTTTATATTTCTTTCTTTAATTGGTAGCAATGTAAGTTATTATTTAACAAAAATTACTTAATATACAATTAAAAAAAAGACAGCAAAAAAATTGCGACAAAGTGAATGAAATAGTCTGATTGACCGAAAAAAGAAAAAATTGTCATAGTTGCTTTTACAAATATTTGAAAGAAATTAAAAGCTAAAAATGAATGACCATTCCTTGAACACTTTATTTTATGACAAATTAAGCCTTCATTTAATAGTAATTTGAACTTACCCGCTTAACCTATTTAATGTAATCAACAGAATCAACAATCTAAAAGGACACAACTTTGAAGTACACAAAAAAAAAAATTTATTTCTGACAAATATCCCTTTTATAACAATAGTTGTAGTTTTCAACTACAACATACACCTGTGATTGATAATGCCAGGTGAAGTTAAAAATAATATATGTTAAGTTGTTTATACACTAAAATTGTAGTCCAGAAGACTCTGTCACTATTACCAATTTTATTTTTTGAAAAAGTTTAGAAATTATATATGCATAGAAGCTAGAAATTATTATAATTAAGGATTATTCGGAAAAAAATTCTATAGAACGTATCATGAATAGATATTGTACAGTTACACTTACTCTCGAATTTGAATAACTAGCCAAGCTGAGTACAATGAGCAAATAAAATGGAAGAGGACAGGTCTCAAGTTCTGTACAATGAACATTTACATGAAATAAGGAAGCAAAATAAAATTATTTTTATAAAATTTTAGGTATACGTCGTCTGTGTATGTATGTATATGTGCATATGTGTGTATGTATGTGTGTGTGTGTGTGTGTGTGTGTGTGTATGTGTGTGTGTGTGTATTTGTTTATGCAAAAGAAATAATAATAAAATTTGTTAAAAAGTAGAGAGGAAAGAAGGATGTGGAAGGAACTTGAAGCTTTTCGAGAAAAATCAAATGACTTCCTGACCTAACAATGTATTCAATTATAAACATATTCAACTTGCTGTTCATTCTGGCCTTTTTTTAGTCTATAATTTCAGAAAATTTCTCCAAAAAATAGCAAATAATCCATTCACTATCAGTTTATCTTGGCTTACATGCCAAGAAAAGTTGTTTATCATGCAGTTTGTAAAGTTATTTTTCCAAATTTGCAAAGATTTTTCTAGATTTTATGAGTTGATATAGCTATTGGAATCATGCTAATCATTTTCTTTCCTCTTTGCTAATGATTAGTTGATTATATAAATCCCTCCTCCCTTGACTCTTCGACATAAATTTGATAGCATTACAAATATAATTTCTCAAAAAAAAAAGATTGAAATATAATAACTAATAATAAAAAAGTGAAAGAAATTATAAAAAATAGCGCAATAATTTCGTGGTGGTCTGATACGACGACTGATTGATTGCAAGTTGTTCTTTCATGTGGAACAAATGCTCCTTACCTGAAGTAATACAAATGTTGGAATTGAACTATTTTGTATATATCATGGTCGATATGAATTCATATTCAGAATCCGTGTTGACAGATGAATTGATCACTTCTTCCGGTGAAATTCCCATTCCGAAAATATTAGTCATTGATTAAGGAATGTGTGATCTATGTATCACTTCATGAAACTATATGAGAACAAAACGATAGATCTTATAGGATAATGTAGAATGCATGAGTTGAATGGGTGACTCATTTAAGAAAGAAGAAAATTTGAACTTCTAATAAGTTCACTATCCTATTTCTACTTGATATTCTCGAATACCACAGCATTCCTTTAAATCTGTTCGCAGTTAAAAAATATTTTAAAATATCAGGCGAATTTGTTTCTAAATATTTAAAAAAGTATCAGCGATTTAAAAGTGCTTATATTACTTCCACTGAAACAGTACACGTCATGTACGCAAAACATTTCTGTCTGTTATCTTCCTCTCGAATTCCATATCATCCCGAGGAATGTCTGTCTGCTTAGTCTGATGGAATGATGTAATCCACTTGATCCATTGCTATTTCACTATCAACGTGATCACCTTAAAGTAGGAAGACGTAAAATGTAGTTTGATTACATTCCGGCAAAAGGTTCAGGCGTCGTAAGAAAGGAAAATATTTCGTGAGGCTTATCATATCGTTCTATTATTCTTTGAATGATTTTTTTTTTTCGATCTATTTTATTCTAAAATCTTTATTTTCACGACAGTAATTGGCCATTTGTTGTTGAATCTTATCCTTTACTTGCTTCCACAGAATAACAACATTCTGTGGAGAGGAAATTGAATGGGAAAAGAAATAATTTTGTCAATAGTTTTGTGCAACTCTTTCATCTTCCCGCAATTCCAAAGTGAATCATTCGGACATATTTTCAGGTTGGACTGATTTTCATCCCTTACATTTCCAATTTACCGCATACCAAAAAGCTTAGTTTTTTTTTGAAATTCAAATACAATTACTCCTTCTCATTTTTATTTCTGCATTTCTGGAAAGTGAATTAAAAGAAAGATAGGGAAATGTGCCACATATTCAAATTCGTAGAATTTTGTGGAATTGAGAATGGAAAAAAAGAAGAAGGAAGAAATCATATGTGTTTTTGTCTTGAAAATCAGAGCTTTTGTGAAATTTAACAACGAGTAAAGAAAATATGTTGGATTGTTACTTTCTCATTTTTCGTTCTCTTTCTCTGTTTAATCACAAATTGAACTAATCCATCATATCGCAAAAGAAAAAATTTTGTAACTTTACTGAGAAAAATTGTTCGGTCGAAAATTTTAAATTAGCAAAAAAAAGTAGAAATGTACAAATGATAGAAAGGAAACATCTTCATTTTATAACTTCTCAAGATAGTAAGAAAATAAAAAGAGAGATCCTAGTTTGACTTACTCCATCCAAGACAAATATTTCTCATCTTTCCTGCATTCATAAAGTTTAATAATTCAAAACAATCATCCTGTTTTGATCCTCAGGAAAGTTGCTCCAAAAAATATTACTTTCGTAATAAATATTGAATTTCAGTAAGTTAAAATAATTTGTGTAAGAATTGCAACATTGTTGATTTGCTGAATAGAAATTATCACAGTCAGAAACGTGAAAGCAAAGCTTATCTTTAGTTCCTTTTCATTATTTCAAAACTGATGGAACATACTAATTTAAATCTTGAAAGTAATTCCATAAAAAAATTTTTCGAATTAGTTTCATTATGGGAGGGATTATTTTTCGATATCCCATGCATCAAATCTATTGAAATGCAAAACGAGACTCAACATTACCTCAAATTGTCTATCGTTCATAATTAAATAGTGCTCGACTTTCAGAAGATGGTGATTGAAAGTTTGTCAAAAAGTAACAGATTTTAATTTTAAGAGTCAAGTTTATAAAAGTTAAAAGTTAAGACGATTTTTTTTTTTAAGTACGACTTGGTTTAAATCTATGATTGAAGGATGTAATTTAAGTAACAAAACATCAAAGGTTTCCTTCCTTCAATACAGCACAGTTTATTTAATCATATTTAATCTTATCCATGCATTTAAACGACAAAATTTAATAAAATTTTCTAATATCTCATGTCATTTGTATGTTTTCTGTTTAGACGAGCAGTTTGAAATTATTTCAAATTAGTTTCTATCCTGAGAGATCAGTGGAATGTAGGGTGACATGCCTGTTTAGGATTGCATTAACTATTTGCTATATTCTAGTAAATGATTGTCAAAATGGCCAAGCATCGATATCTGGAGAGATTGAAAAGGAGAAATTCAATTGGTAGTAAATTTGTTGTGTTTTAAATTTACAAATTAAACCACATCCTAATCGTTCTTGAAAAAGTCTTAGGACACTAACAAAAGTAAGGCCTGATGATTCAACACAACACATTTTGTTTATTTGCAAACAAATATGCTCGACATGCTTTTTAATATTGAACACTCATTCGTTTTATGGTTTATTCAAATTATTAAGAATAAATTTCTTAAAAAAATAATCCTTTCCCTTGAAAGGAAATATCACAAATTATAGGAATCGATCGGATTCGTTTATGAAAATCAACCTTCTGAATCATTCACTTGGAATATTTTTTACAATAACACTAAAAGACTTCGTTTTATAAATAGTTGCATTATAACGATATCTTTCGTCTTTCGTATTTTCATAGGAAAGAAAACGAATAATAATTTGAAAGAATGATATTTGATATCAAAGAACAAGAATTGATATTTGATTAGTATGAAGAATAAGTCCTACAAAAATTTTAAAAATCTGTTAATTTTTCTCTGTCTGTGAATTAGAAAATAATCCATCGTATAAGAATTTTTATTTATTTCGACTGAAAAATGCTATAATTCATTGCTATAAAAAGTGGAAATTATATCACAACACTGATAACACTAATGATGGTAATAAATATGAGAATAATCTTAACTGACTATGACGATATTACTTGCTGATAATGACTGTGAAAACAAAAAAATGACATAACAAAGAATTATCCATATCAGTGATTAAGATCTGTGCAGAATTATTTTAGTCAACCGGATTAATCATTTGTTAGACCGCGGTAACTCTGCACTGGGGTTTCTATACTGATCGGTTTACGAAACTTGAGATTAGTACCAATAAACGAAGTGTACAAATCAAAATGGTGATTATTCAGCAAATATGATAAACAGTGTACAGGATGAGGATGAAAATACAACACAAGAGAAGTAAGTAAAAGTTAACCCGTATCTCGAGAATGGGCTAAAAAACCCTTCATGACACTTGCAATTATTCTTGCATGGAATGAAATTTTGTTACAACAAGTTGCGTAACAATTTCTTAACAAATCAGATGGAAACAAATAGATTCTATTACTTGCAAAATTTAGAAATTCAAGCTTTCCTGAATGTTCCTAAAATTTTAATCAATTCTTAGATAATTATGAGAAGACTGGCTGCACATAGAGCGAAAAGATCAGAATCGTTAGAATCGGCTCACTTAATTACGCCAAAAAATTTTCAAATTTTAATCTTTTTGCAGACAAGATTTCAATTTTTATCTTTAAAGTGTAAGTAAGGTAAATCGATCGACTTGAGCGGTACTATGCATAAATGACATAAGTGATCACTGCATAGAATACCGCCAGAAAACTCGTATTGTTATTGATAAAAAAAAATTCAGAATATATTTAAAGAAGTTTTGAGATAGGAAATATAAGAGTATAGTCATTAGAGGACAGCCATTGTTTGATGTACGTTTGAGGATGTAGACGTATTCACCGTTCGATCATCGTCACTATCAATGTTACTGAAATCTTCAAATCGTTCCGATGAATGCGTCAATTCTGAGGTCGACTGCACTTTCTAAAACTATCGCATATTTTTGGTACTTTAAGATTGGCTCTTTTCCATCAAACTTCAGTTTTTAGAAAGAGATAATGGGATAGTAATTAAATTTCCCTCAATTTCAAACAAACAAAACTTTCACATTTGTTGAAGAGTTCATAAATTCACTAATTGATTGCTTGCATGTTAAAATCTTTTCTGATTAGTAAATCAACAATGGAATAAACCTTGACTATCTTAGAAGATTTTTTGTCAGTATTACCAACATCAACAGCCGGTTCATCATAAACACGATTCGAGGTAATACCACTACCAGCAATAGCTTTATTATTCTTCCGCCTAACATTATGTGCTGGAGGAGGTGGCGGTTTTCTGCGTTGTGAAGGTTTCAATTCATCCGGATATGAGAAGTCAGGACTCTCTATCCCTTAAATATGATAACAAAAATTATATAAAATACAAGTATCATCATCATCAATGTATTTTTACACCAGCAGAAGAAAAAAGGAAATAACCATCACTATCACTTGTCTCCAACAGTGGCCTTCTTTGACTCTCCGAACTTTGTGTTATCACTCGGCGATATACCGGTCGCATTGTCATGTAATCATCATCGTCTTGCATATTTGGTGAAGAGTCTAGAAGAGAGAAAAGTTGAGGAATTTGAATACTGCAATAATCAAATATGAGATGAATCCATTTATTCCAGTTTAATTTCGGTAAGTTTAATTCATATGCAAGACGAAATTGATGAATTTCAGACAAAATGAAATGTATCAACCAACCATTTGTAATATTCCTACCGGTACCAAGATTATTTTTCAAACGTTCGCCGCGTAGTTCAGCAGCCGCATCACAAGCTCCATTTATCTAAAAATAGAACATAGAGGTAGCCCGCCATACAAAGGTCAACATTTACATCCCATTTTCTCCTTACACTACAAGATGAAATTTCGGAAATTGAAACGTTTACCCTTTTCTCACACTGTACACGCCAATCTTCTTTTGTTGGACCTTCATCGGATGCACGGATATTTCTTGGCCTTTTCATCCGAGCCTTATATCTTGGGCTAGAAAAAGAGTGACATGTATGTTTGATAATCTTATTTTCAGCAATATAATTGAGTAATTGATTCATCAAATCTTTCACTCCTAATATTTTCGAATCCATAAAAACTTACAAAAAATTCGTTGTGAGCATTTTTAGAGTATTTAAATATTTCTATATTTACCCAGAAGATCGATGACAACGATCAGCAACAGCAACAGCAGTTGATTGTAATTGAGATGATGAGCAACTTGCCATTCCATCATCGTCTCCCACAATCATTTCACCGTATCGTCTCAATGCTTCATTGCTAGCAAGCTGAAGCTATTCGAGCAATTTCATTGCGACATCTTAGAAGATAACTTAATATTTTAATAATTCAAAGATTCAAGGAGCAAAGAAAAATTAACATACAGGTTCGGCTTCATCGCAGCTACCAATGCAACGATCCGAATCACAATTTTTTACTGAACTCGGTTCTGCAACCCAACGAATTCGGCATCTACTTGAACCTGCTATTGAAGGAGATCGACTACCACCTCCAATTGACGAGCTACTTATTCGTTCATGAATTGGCAGAGGACGCACCTATAATTATTCACATCTGTTTAATATTTTGAAAGTTTTATTTTAAAACGATCAACAAAGACTAATTAATAAATCTATATTTAAAAAGTGGCAATTGTTGGTTAATTTCGATAAAAACTTGCATAAGTTATAATAACAACGACTAAGCAATACATATGAAGCAATTTGGATCTGCAAGAATTGTGTGGGAAAATCTTTGTAAAAAGTACAACAGCACAATCTCCAATCTTTCCAATTAAAAAATATCTTCTGAAAATTTAATTTTTCATCTAAACTATTCAAGGGAATCTTTTGCAAAAAAAAAAAAAACCTTTGGAACCATAACCTTTACCTGAACTGTTGGCAAGCCTTTCTCGTAGTTGCTATTATGTAAGCGCGGAAATAATGGCGGTGCTGGTGTTATAGCATGTGGCACACCGTCGTACGACATCGATACCCGTGGATTATAGTTATTCGTTTCATATTCCATTTCTCTTGATTTCGATGGTTTTCGACTCCTATAATTTTGGTGCAGAAGTTTGCTTTGTTCAACCAAATCTGTGAGTGTATACTTATTAATTGATAAATCTGAGGTGTCACATCGGATGTTTTTAAGTCGTTATTTGCATAAAAGGTACAAAAGCTAGAACTCATTATTATTATTATCTGTTAAGGGTAACGTATAGTCAAAAAATTCAAACTTTTTGATACGTAGGTAAATGCAGACAATAAGAGCGGCAACGATTATGAGAAGTAATATAACGATAATCAATCCAATAATCTTGATCGCATTCAGTGGTCGACCATCTGCTATCATATCTGGTGATCGATCTGTAACATTTTTTCCTTCCTTTAAACTTCCATTTTGCTGAATCCATCATTTAGCTTAATATCAGTATATTTGCAAGGAATTCGGATCGTTTCACTATTTTAAACGTTTGTGTTTAACGATCATAGATTATATTACTGACGATGCATTTAATTTAACATACAGTCTTGATTTTATCCAATTTTGTAAAAACTCCGGTAACTAATAGAAGATGAATTCGGCAACCATCCCAGAAAACCAAAAACTCATGTACAACACTACACATTTTATACCTCTACAAGCTGTTCCGGAATATCCATGGGAGCAATTACATATAAAACCGACAGAATGAGGTAAACGTATACAGCTGCCAAAATGACCACAAGGATTTGACAAACACGGATCCCAATCTCCTGAAAATTAAAATCTCTGATTCGATAACCTATATAGACTATTCCACTACTATGCGGAATAGTAACATCTTTATGTTTCAAATTGTAGAAAGGAATAATTCTCGCATTGCCAAAAATCATTTCAGAAGAATCCTCGATGTCTTCCTCTCTAAAAATATAAACCACAAAGTCTCTCAATTTCAACAACTAACCTCTCAATTGACAAGTTTTCCCTGTGAAGCCATGCGGACAGCTGCAGTAGAAGTCATTATGTAAATCAATACATTCTACACCGCGAGGACAAGGACGTGACACACATGGCGTTAGGTCGATTTCACAATTACCACCGGAATATCGCGGAGGGCAAGCACAGCTAAAAAAAAAAATAGAATAAAACATTTTGAATAGCTACTCTCTAATTCATAACCAAAAATAATCACAGGATATGCGAGAGATATATATCATAATAATCTGTATCATTTATAATTTGTTTCGGAAAATCATTCACTACTGAAATCTTTAGCGGACGATATTTGCTGAAATATTGATAAACCAAAGATTATTAATTTAGTAAACGATTATCAGGAATTTTGATAAACAACAACATTAATTTCGAAATTATAATTCCTGATTATGTGAAACATTCAGAATTAACTTACTTGTAAGTTTTCTCACCGGAAGGAATACAAGTACCGTCGTTTTCACAAGGGTTTGCAACACACGGAGCACTGACAATAGCATTACAATTTAGACGAGTATTGTAAAGGTAGAGGCCTTGCTTCGTTTTCGGTACTTCATAACCATCAACGGAAATACGTCTGGAAATATTTCATCCCATTTCATTCAATTAAAAGATGCAAGGAACAAATACTTGCTGTCATAGTTTGTCATCAGAAAGAAGAATTCGTGAGACAAGAATCAAAAGTAGCTGAAGGACAGATATCAGCAGTTGATGATACGGAAGGATACATTTAAAAGTTAAAAACTACAAACCAAGAAATAAATAATAATGAAACCACGACTCCTTCACGTATTTAAGTAAATCTCCTTCCTTCTCTGTTGTCATATTCAAGATGAAAGCATCATTATTAACATTATGCAATTTAAGTTAAATTCTGCTTGATAAACACAAATATCATCGCGATTACGGATAAGTGAAGCGCATTTATTTCAATATGAAATGACATGAAAAGCAGACCCAAAACAGCCAATCATTCCTCTAGCTACCATTGGCTTCAGATCACTTGCTACTGTGAAAGTATTATCGTCAACCGATTGTGAGACCATCGCACCAAAAGTAAGTCTAAAAGTAAATGTATAAATACATTACAAATAAACAGTCACTAAATTTGACGATCAAATTTCCATGCTAAAGGGTTTTGTAGATTTTTAAAAGATAAGATTTTTTAGATAAAAAATAAATATAACAAATATTGAACAACTACAATATTATTAAATCAATCAATAAAGAAATCATTAATTTATTAATTATATTAAAATTACCTTATAGCCTGTTGATAAAGATTCACAACATCACTACCCTGTGGACTGTCACCTTCCTTTTCGTACATTCCGTCGAGCACAAGTTTCGCATGCCTACTTCTTCTCGATACTTTTAAAGAATGCCATTTGCCATCATTAACCATCTGCTGATTAATGCGAACCACTCCCGGTCCAGTACCGCAATTCCAACGATATTGTACATATCTTCTCTCAATCTAAAATCTTGTGATAATTAAAGCTTCTATGACTATTTATAATTTTCGTTCCATCTAATTTTTACGAAAAGAACAGCACAATTCACACAGTGTTATATCTAAAAAAAAAATATCAGTGAGATATGTAACAGATATCTCTTCTTATCACCTCGATAGTATGGAAATCAGAATTGCCAGCTCCATGCATAATGACTGCATCTGCACTTGTAGTCCTGAAATTGACTGTCAACTCCAGTCGTCTTTCTACTGAGTTTGCAACGGTCATATGAAAAAAGCCATCACCACCGACTGCAATTTCCGCATCTGTAACAGCACAGAAAACTTTTTAGGAAACGAGAAAGGAATGGCAAAACTCAGTCTAAAAAAGCTAGACAGATTAAATAAATTTAACTGGATCATGATTTTTGTAAAACTCAATTTGTTTTAATCGACCAATTCTTATTTTCTGCAAATCAGTGATTCATGAACTCTCTGACCTGAGCCTAAGAATATTCACGTACTTATCCCTGAACTTAAAACTCGTAAAAAACATCAATACTTAATTCGTGCGTGTTTGTAAAACTCACTTAATTTTATTACAAATTTTATGGCAAAAATTTCACTTCAACTAACCCTGACTGCATTCCCGCTTATCTTTACCGCAAATAGTCACATCACATCGATCGCCAGTAGTGCCAGGTGGACAAATGCAATCAAATCCAATATCTGTATTCATTGGAACGCATATCTGCAATTTTCACGATATTCCGATTCAGTATTTTATTTATATATTCATCAAAAAGTTTTTTAAAATTTCAACTAAAATGGTAAAGAAATACCAATTAGCAATTTGAAAAAACATTCCTCCATTATTCCAATATTGATCAAATGTCGTAAACAAAGTAAATGTATAATTAAACAATAGAATGGACTTTATAATTAACAAGTATTAAACTATTTCACGTTGTTTGAAACATTCATTTTGATTAAAACGTTTATTTTAATGAACAGTTGTATTTTAAAAGAACAACTACAAGCGTAACGTATGTCCAATACTATTACCTGTAATTTACGTACGATTCTTTGAAAACGATAAGAGTAAATAGATGGGATCTCTCCTACAATAAGCAAAAAACAACCTCTTCCTTGGTGCATTGATCCCGACTGCATTTATCAACCGGTATATCACAACGCTTTCCAGCATAACCAGTTCGGCATGTACAGTCATAGGTTCTAAGATGCATGGGAGAACTGAATGATTGATGATCGGTCTTATAACAGACACTATGCGTATCATCCAGATATAAACGATCCCGACATTCACCATTAGCACATACATCTCGTCGGCACACTTCCGTTATTACTGATATAATCTGCCGCAAGAAAATCATATATTTAAATTGAAGGGAGGTAAGTGATCGAAGCTAACAATGACGTGAAATGGAAATTTGTGTGAGAGGAAACAACAAACTAATTAATATTCTCCATCTTTCATTCCAGGCAGTGAAAATCTTTTGCAAATTCCCGGGAATGAATCAGGAACTTTACCTTTACCTATAACCTTCCTTTTAGGTATAGATTTCAAAACTTGATTTACAATTTATGATGCGCAAAATGTTACTCCCGGGAATGAATCAGGTACTTAATCTTTACCTATAACCTTCCTTTTCGGTATAGATTTCAAAACTTGCTTCATAATTTATGATGCGCAAAATGTTACTCATTGAAAATGAATCTCAAAAAAAAAAGAAAAACCTCTCTGCCAATATCATCGCTTAGTTGGGCAACATTGTCCTCAAGTCTTTGCCGAATGAAATTCGGTCGATGATATCCTCGAGAATCAGAGCGTGATACTGTGAACAAAATATCCAAGTCTTGCTCTGATGCTGTTCTGTTACCCAAATGACGGACATGACGATGATGTCGGACTAAATTACTTTTACTTACAACTATCCATCAATTCAAAAGCACTAAAAATCTCCGAGTAGACTGGAAGAATACTTCAACAAAATGATATTCAAAATATTTGAGAAATATTCAACATAAAAAGTGAAAATAATAAAGAAGGATCAAAATTTCATCTCAGTTAGTAACAAATTTTTTGAACAAAATAAAAGTATTAGCTTGCCTCGAGCAGATTGGACAGAAAGAATCTGAACGTTTTGTGGTTTGACATTCAGAAATTTGGACAAGGAATGTATGAAATTCCTGGCGTGTTTCTTGAAGAATGTTTCTCCCAGAAGGTTATGAATTCGTATGCTTACGGAATGATCTAATGCATCCTGATCAATTGAAGTTACCTAAAATAGACTTCGTTGATCTTTGAAATCACAATCTTACTTTGTCATATTTTTCTGCTTTCTTCAATATCATAAATCGAACACTGCCATTATTAAATTTGAAATAAAAAAGTTTAGATTCATTTTCACTTAAATAATGTAACCAAATTATACGAATTGTGAGATATATCGAGGAAATATGAAAAACTTAGAGGATCTAGTAGTTAACATAAGTAAGTGAAACATTCAATATTGACCGCAGAGATTAACAGTATTCTAATTCTTTACTGTATCATTTGTTAACTACAGTAGATACTTACCTCTACTACAACTGGCACTACAGTGATATATTTACCATCGGTTACAGAAATATTGAAACGGTAAGTTCCCGCAAGAATGTCAGCTTCGGCGATAATATCACCTGTTTCCGAATCGATACTAAATGGAATTTTCAAACGTTGATTAGCACTCGCTTCGCGATCAGCTAATGAGTAACGTAACATATCCGCCGAATCCTATAACACAAATGACGTAGCAACGGTTATAGGTGCAACCAACTGATGAAAGATTGCCATACGTGATAACACGTGACATGACTAGTGATTATTCATGAACCATGAAATGCTAACTTCATCTTTCGCCATCACTCTACCCACGATTCCACCCAGAAATTCACCCATCAGTGTATTTAAAGTAATTTTCAATGGACTGCTCTGCGGTGCATGACGGCTTTCCTCTTTGACAAACAATGTCATTGGACATTCCGTAGATAGATTACCTCTATCAGAAACTTTAACCTGTAAAATGAAAAGGAATTGAAAAAAACGAAACGGCGAAATTTTTCACAATCCGATAAGCTCAAATATTATTCCCACATCCAAGCTGTCACTGATTGATCTCATAAAATTTAAAACTAAATAAGAATAGATTTTTAGAAGATTTATTTCATATAATTTAAAAACATACCGACAAAAGATAAACTTCCTTTTTGGCATGTGGTGGCAATCGTTTCGTAGTGATTAAATTCAAGGTGTTATCGAAAGCAAATAATGAAGCACCATCTCCAATAATTTCCAACTTGTACGGACCGGTATTTGGTTCCTTATCCTTATCAGTAATCGATATTGGCAGTATAATATGTCCAGGTTCAACACTTTCCTAAAAAAGCAGAACAAGAATTGATTAGAAATTAGAAGTTAAAGTTAACAGATAGTTAAATTTAGAAAGACTGAAACGTCGATATGCATTAAATATTGAAACAGTGAGGATAAATCTTTCTATAAATGCGTAAATATGCAATTCAACCATTGTATTTTATGAGTGAAAGAGTATATGAAATAATAATATGTTTGAAAAAACTTTAAATTTATAGTTCTGAACAATTAAATTTGAATTTTTGAGAAATGTTCAAGCGTGGAAAAATGATAAATGATGATATGGTGACAATGATATATAACTGAACAGTGAATAAAATACCTGTACAACAGCAGTCATATTACAATGCTTAAAAATAGGTGCGTTATCATTCTCATCCTCCACTTCAATTTCAACAATTGTAAAATCAGATAGAGGTGGAGTACCACCATCTACTGCTTTCACTGTCAAACGATAAATACTTTTCTGGAAAAAGCACATTATTAAGGTTGGATGAGCATCGCACATCATTGATTAATTTTTCGAAGAGAAAATGTGGTTGTTACTGGGATCGTGTAGTACTCAAAATGGATATTTCGTCTTTTATGACTTTCCGATATAGGAAATTTACTAATGTTGGAAAGAATGGGAGGAATACTGATGTGATTCTTGATGAGTGAAATTCTTTCGAAGATGATAAAGTAAGAGTAATGGTTTTTTTATGAGACATTTAACTGCAAGGTCTAAAATGTCTTCATGCCAATTATTTCTGCTCTACACACACTTTACAACTATTACTTATTTTAAAAGAACTACCATACCTAAATATGAAAATACTACTAATTCAATGTTTTGCAATAATTGAACAAAATTCAGTAAAGCACTATGACCCACTACAGATTCTACTAAATACACGAAAGGTGTCAACTAATCGGACAAATGAAACGACAAAGGTATACCATTTCACGATCAAGCATTTCCGTTGTTGTAATCCATCCATCTTCCCCGATAGTGAATACAGTCGTATCGTTTGTTATCGAATAAGATACCCGACCGAAATGTTCACTATCCGGATCATTAGCCAGTACCTGAATAATTAATGGAAGCAGTTATGATTTGTAAGCATTGTGATCAATCATTCCAGTTTTCACTTTTCCCTTCACTAATCACCGCTTAATTGTTTTGTCAACATAACAATCTGAATAAAAAGACTAATTCACAATAAAAAGACAGGAATGTTGGAACTAATTAATTTAACCATTCTACCTGTACAACCTTTGTACCGCGCTGCATATTCTCTAGCACCGTAGCTTGATAAATAGGTTGCATAAAACGTGGTGGATTATCGTTTACATCCAGAATTTCGACATCTATTTCACATGTTGAACTTAATGGAGGTTTTCCCGAATCTGTTGCAATAACAGTCACCGTGAATTTCTCCAATTTCTCAAAATCCAATATAGAAGCTAGCTTCAACAAACCTGAAAAACTTAGCTCCAAAGGATCGGTAGAGTAGCAGAAATATGATTAAGTATCTTAAGTATCATTTAAAGGTTAAAAGTTAGAAAAAGTAAAGGGAAAAATTAATTACCGCTATTAGCATCAATGCTTAGATATTTCGCCACATCATCAGATGCTTGCATTTGATAAATAATAACTTCTTTGTCGTCACCTCCGTATGCTTTCAATTGAAGTAATTCCTTTCCAGGTGGTTCATCCTCGGCAATACGTAGATGATAGATATTCTGATCAAATACAGGTGCATTATCGTTTACATCTCCCACATCAATAATCACTTTTGCTGCAACCAATCAACTACTAATGTATATCAACATTTGCTACAGGAATAAAAACTAAACTAACTCAGATTTTAACTTAAATCGAGTTGATTTAGAGTAATTTGTAGTCAAAACAAAAGATAAATATATGTCTTTGATTTCAATAAAAAAAAATTTCTTGAATATATCCGTTTCCTATTTCTTGTATTTCTGTATTTCGAACTTCTTTTTTTGATTTCGGTAAGTGGAAGATATTAGGTAAACAGAGGAATAATGGGATAATAGGATGAGCTTTGATTTATTCGTTAAATTTTTTATTTGTTAAATTTTTGATTTATTCGTCAAATTATTTATTAAATTTGTTAAAATTTTTAGTAACAACCTTCGGCACTATTCCCTGCTGCGGTAATAGCTAAGACTGAAAAATTGTACTGATCTTTAACTTCACGATCAAGAGGAGAAATCGCTGTTATAACACCAGTTTCGTTATCAATATCGAACAAATCCAGATACTGGTTATTATTATTTGCAAACTTAAATGTGACATGGCCAATACCGTCCAGGTCGCCAACAGCTGCTTCCAGTCTAGAAAACAATTCTTTAAATTCTAAAGTTGAAAACCTCACTTAAAAAAAATATTATATCCGAAACAAATAAGAATGTTCCGAATGCAACCCTTCTCTTTCCTAATGCCGCTGTACCGAATTATATACAAGCTAACTCTGTAAGAAAACAAAAAACTTCTGAAATAGGAAATGGAATGAAATATGTATTTAAACAATAAGAATGACAGTTAGTATTCAAGTTTCAACCAAAGTCCGAATTTTTAGTTTAAATTTTGTCAGGAATACACAAAATTTCAAAGTATTCCAACGATAAATTTTGGAAAATGATGTCTAAAGGTTAAAAGGCATATAATCTCTTTTCATTAATATCATTGCATTTCACATAAATTTATGTCTAATGTTGCAATCTTACAGATTAGTCGTTTCGTTAGATTTGCGAAGTTACATCAATTATTTCTATGCATTAAAGATTCGTAAATCTGACTCGCTTGTTTTCATCAAATTTGTAAAATACAAACGGATCCGGTCCTGCAATACAAACCTGGTTGCATATAGTTTTTCCTCTTTGGTTGCATTGCTATTTTCCCGAACCATACCATAAAAAACAGGTTGCGTAAACGCAACTTTGCCTTTACTCGACCTTTCAATCTTAACGATTATGTGCTGAATGCATAAGCTAATCGGAGTTTCTGCTCGAAGAAACAGTTCGACCTGAAAATTTGCTTGTTAAGTCGGAATTATTTCGAAAATTCCTATTACAAACAAAGCGTAAATCAGTAAGACCGTGTAATTTTAAAAAAGTGTATGATATTATATAGCGATTCATAACGTTGAAAAAGACAAGGAAACAAACCTGATTTGAAATATGTGAGCTAAGCACTTTACGGACAATTACTGTTCCATTGTTGTCAACACCAAACAAGTCAGATTCCGATCCGGTAAGATAAAACCGTAACGATTTTCGCAATTTCTGATATCCCATTTTAATAACGGTGCCGGGTGGCAAATCTTCTGTTATATTTGTAAGAATTTCTTCCGGTTCACATTGAAACTGTGAAAAATTCGATAGAAATTTCACCTGCAATGTATATTTGAAAAGTTATTTAGTTGAATGAATTGATATGTTTCTAATTAAAACAATTACGACAATAGTTTTTAAACATTTCTTCCATGAAAACCTCATTTTAAAATGTGGCAAACTAAATACTTCAAATGCTACGGCATTTAAATGAACTGCAGATTATAAATTGTTAATTAAACAATCAAGCGTGCGATTACGTAAACAGATAATTCGTTAAGTTTATTCAACTAATGGGAAGGCAATATTCATAATAGTATACCAAAACTTCAGCTTTTGCTGTGTACTTTCCGTCGTGCGCAAGTATCAGAAGATGCGATTCAAAAGGATGGAAATCTGTTGGAAGTTTATTAAGTATAAGATTGTTCACATCCAGTCCAAACATCCCAAGTTCATTGCCATTAACAATATACAGCTTGGTGACATTGTTCGGGTATAAGTCAGGATCCTGATTTTTATTAATTAAATAGCAAAAACACGTCATTGTTATTTAATTTGATGCAAATTATCGAAGATCTGTGGTAAAAAGTGAAACGATGTATGTTAAATAATCTACCGATTCATTATTTATTTCAGCCAACTTAATAATTAAACTATTAATAGCTTTATAAAGGACAGAAGACAGATACTTAGGCTAGCCAAGCGATGAACTATTAGGTAGAGAAGAAAATATATGCTAATACGATCAAGCACTTACATGAACTTGCAGTTGCAAAACTTCTTGTCCCATTCTTAAATCTTCTATGTGATGTTGAACAGAATAAATTTCCTGTGAGAATTGCGGAGGTGAATCGTTGACATCTCTGATGACAACAGTTATCTTCTTCCGTGTACTTTGTCCACTTCCATCTCGAGCACTAACTATTAGCGCATACTCTTCGACTATCTCTCTATCAACTTTTTTCAATAATGTAAGCCAACCTGTTTCTTGGTCCAATTTAAAAGTATCATTGTTGTTGCCCTGAAATTAGAGAAAATAATAAAAATACGATAGCTTCTGAAATATTTCAAGAATCCACTTGAAAAAAAAAAAAAAAAAAAAAAAAAAAAACGAATGATAATATGATACGATAATTGGAAATTAGTTACCTCTTCCAAGATGTATTGAAGTTTCGAATTCAAACCCACATCATCCTCATCTACTGCTCTAACAACCGTAATACTGCTACCAATTGATAAGTCTTCCGAAATAACGACACGATCATATGTACTTTCAAAGCGTGGCTTATTATCATTCACGTTTGTTATTCTTACTGTCACCAGAGAAACAGCTTTTGCGTTAAACTGCCTTCCCGAGTGTAAACTCACTAAGAAACGTATTTCTCGTGTCTGAAGAGAATGAGATGAAGATTTCAGATTCCCTTTATATTAAAGGAACTGCATAACATTTCAAACAATGTAAGTGTGAATTGTGAAGGTTATGGGATACGTAGAAATCTATTATCATCCGCTATTGTTAATGTTACCATTTGTATTCCATATGAAAAAAATTTTGGTTGATAAATTTGATGTTGAATGTTTGCTTAGAGGATTCTGAGAGCGCCAAAAACGCTTAAGAAAACACTTTAGCTGTTGCGACAATATCATATCGTTATGTATGTGAAGGAATGAGGAAAACGATCAGTGGGATATTTGCGCGCCTTGCTCACAACTCTAAGCATATTCTGATTGATGCAATTCATAGCAATAAATAGATGGTAGCTACGCTTGCTCCGGAAATTGAAGCGATCATGGAAATCAGCAAATTTTAACTAAAGATTTTCTCTCATACAGAGTATTTAATCCTAAGCACTTCATGCTGGTATTTTCAGCGAAATTTCTCTAACAAGAATTTCAATTTAAAACAAACTTTCTCATAATCTAGAGCACTACTGACAACAATTTGTCCATTTTCTTGCTTTACGGAAAACGGGAGATCAGATAAATGATCCATTGAAACCAATGAAAAAAATACATCCGGAAGTTCTAAAATGTAAATGTTTCTAGTTATCATACTGGAATATTTACATTCACATTGATTAAATAAAATGAGCATACAGTCATTTAAATTCACAAATTCATATACGATAGTTCCACTCAACACTGTGGATGGATAAATTAATATTAATTTCAAACAAATTACCGAGCTGAAAATCCTGTTGAAGGCGACCCACAACCGTTCCAATAGGCGCATTTTCCGATACCGAAAAAAGGAAGTGATGTGTAGAGAATTTCGGAAGATGGACAATTGGACTGATACGCAATATAACAGATGTTTCATTTTGATGAGGAGGATTTGCGCTATCTGTCACACGAACAAACAAGGAAATTTGTTCACCAACTGAAAATGTATCAATGATCTATCGCCAATTCCAAACGCATAACCTCACTCTAAGTCTAAAATACTAATTTTAAATCTCAAATTTAGCACAATACCCGAAATGACTAGTTCAGAATAAAAAATGTCAAGACAATAGAAAGTGTAAATAAAGTAATTAACTGGTCCAATAAAAAGATAATTTAAAGCAATTAGTAATTGGTCCTAATCAGTCGACACATAAAGCAACAAACCAAGATCATTTAATGGTTCTTGCACACTAATTAATCCTTGTTTCGGATGAATTGCAAAATATTTGGAGTGAAGTTCATTATTATCAACAATGCTGTATTCCAGTTCATCGCCAGCATCATAATCAAAAGCAAATACCTAGAAATTACCAAGCTTGCATAAAGTTTCAGATTGCCAAAATAATCGATAGAGAATTTCTTTGATCTGATTTCTTTAATCTACTAATGTTTTCGTGAAATATCAATTTCATCATGAAATCGAGAAGATTAGGAAGAAAGAAAGAAAGATAAGCAGACAGTGTAGATGGATTTCTAATAGTTGTTCAGATCTGAAAAGCAAATGATTCATTTAAGACAATCACCATTAACACTGATTCTCCAGGACGTGAATCAACCGGTACTGATATTTCAATATTCGATGAAATGAATTGTGGGATGTTGTCATTTTCATCAATTACATTCAAAGTTAATGTGGCAAAAGCACGTCGATCGCCAGCATCGGTAACCATAATAATGAATTGATGAACGTTTTGTGCTTCGTAATTAAATGGATTTCTTCAAAGAAAAGTCATTATAAAGTCCAATCGTTGTCAAAATTTTCTGGTAACAATTCAAAAAATACTTACAGAATTTCCTGTAATTGGGAGATAACAAACCTTATGTAAATTTTGCCCGTCATTTCATCTATATTCAATACGGCAGAACAATTTTCATAGCAATTGCTAAATGAATATTTTAGAGGAGATATGCCATTATGCGCCCGAACAGTCATCACTGTCATACCAGCTGGTCTGTAAAAGAACAATTTAAAATCTTCAAGTAAATTTAAATTATTCACTATAGAAAATATCACTATTTCATTAGACCGTAACGGTCACGTCAGTTTATTCAGGCTGTAAAATAATACCTTACCTATTTTCCTGCACACTTATAGAATAATGTGTTCGTTCAAAACGTGGCGATTGTTGTCCACTTTGGCTTCTGACAATTTTCACCGCCAACAAGCAATAATCAGTGAAGATACCATCGCTGACTGATACGTTGAAGTGTTTTTTGCCAATTTTAAGATCGTCCTCGGCAACCACTCGTAACAATGTTACAACACCCGTGGAATGGTTGATTTGCAACAAAGTCTCATCACCGTCTATGATAGAGAATAGAAATCGACTACCATCTTCAAGGTTTGATACCATATCCTGGAATTTCACGAACTAGAATATTTCAACACTCTTTTAATATTTCAGTTCTTGTATTCTTTAAGCAGTAATATAATTACTGCGAAATCAGTGGTTAAAAGAAAATAAACTTAAAAAAAGAATCTCAGACTCAGTCCTAATAAAGGACTGTTTTAATCTTTTCCTTATCCTGAAATATTTCTGTAAATTTTTAAAACTTCTTGTGAAACTTAGGGATGTACCTCGTCAAAAGCATCCAATTTTGCAACGAAGTGATTCATGGGAGTTTCACTTTCTACTATGCTGTGAAATGTTTTTGAAATGAACCTTGGAGCAATATCATTTGCATCCGTAACGTGCAGCAGCAAATCCTGGGAATGTTATTGATTCAGAATAAGATATTACGCAGAATAAAAAATCAAAAAATGCATTTTAAAAAATTTTTTGTAGGATAAAAAGGGCTTTTGTTACAACGCACGAAATGAATATTTGGAAAGTTAAACAAATAAACGTTTACCGTTTCCGATGTTAATTGCATAGAATCGGAAGCAGTCAGTTTAAATTTATGCAATCGTTTCGTTTCGAAATCGAGCGGTTTCATGAGTGATACAATACCACTTCGAGAATCCACGGAAAGCACTACAAGTTGTATATTTTTCATACGAAATAATTAGTATTAATTAGAGGGCTAGTTGAAATTAAAAATTTCTAATTTTCGGTTTTTATTTCATATTATTTGATTAAAATGATCCTTCACCAATAATCTTTCAGCCTTCTTTTGCTGCTAATGTTTTAAAGGTAAATGAAAATTACTTGAAGCATCTGGTCCAATAATTCCATATGAAATGAAATTATCATCTATATCCGGGTCAACTGCTTCAACCTGAAATCAGTGAAGGAACTGAACTACTAAATGAAGAGTCACAATTATAACACCTGTATTAAATATTAGCATAATTGGAAACCATAACTCTGAAAATTTCATACGGTAATTAAAAATAAGCACAAAGATTTAAAATTCGCCAACCTTCAGAAGTTGGGTACCAATGGCTGTTGCTTCACTAACTGATATATTGTAGAGAAGCTGGGTGAAATGAGGAGCAGTATCACTTATATCGTCAACTTTTATGACCACGTAACTTTCTGCTCGTACTCCTAGTCGAGTGACGTCGATCGCAACAACGGTTAAGTTATAGAAGGCGCGTTTCTCACGGTCCAACGTCTTATGCAAACTTATCATACCTAAGTAAATAATTTGTTTGATGCAACAATAATATCATAACATTGTGAAATTATAAAGTTAGTCATTAATCTGCTGGTGCAAAAAACTTCCAGCTTAAAAGGGAATTCATTTAAGGTTCGACAAAACAAGTTGTGTTCGACCAAATAATAAAACTTTCAAATTACTAATTGTAATTGCAAACTTGAATAAATTTACTCCCTAATTGAAAAAAAAAGGAGAAAACTATGTCCTTTCCAAAGCCGCATGATTAAAATTTGAACATCATTTCAGCAAAACTTGTTACATTTTACCCGTCTTATTTTAATGTAAAACATAATAAGCCAAAAAATTACCTGTGTCGAAGTCAATTCTAAAGTTATTATTATCATTTCCAGATTTGATTGCATAGCCGATCCTACCTCCTGCAACGCTTACAGCATGAACATTTGTCACCAATGAACCAGGTGCTGCATTTTCCACAATATGAGCTTCCTGATAGCGATTACCAAGTATTGGTGTGTTCCGATCAGCGATGTATATCACAACAGGAACAGACGATGATAAAGAGGGTTCTCCTAAAATGAAAATTATCTTAAATTTTTGCTTGAATTTCTGGATTTAAAGTCACTTGAAAATTTCGCAAATTTCTAATATATGATTACTTGATGAAAAGTGTAAATTTGACCTCTTCCAAATCATTTCAATCTTTTGCTTACCTCGATCTTCCGCAATCACTTCTAGTAAAACACTATCAAAGTTAGCACTATCAAACGATTGACTGATAACGATCTTCCCATCGTATTTGTTAATGTCGAAATATTCCGTGCCTGTTTTTAATTTATACCTGAAGTAGTTTACAGATGGATCGGTGGAATTTAACTTTGGGGTTAAATGAAATTAAATGAAATGTCTAATTATAAGGGCTTAATAATGGAATGCTTTAAGGCATTATTTTTGCTCAGAATTTAGCTCTGTAAATTTTGTTAATTGAACGATTTCTTTTCCACTACTTACCATAGATTTCATAAAAATAATTTTTGGAAAGAAGCAAAAGCTTTTGCTATAAAATACGTCTTTTCCGTTGATTTAATCACTTTTCTAACGAACCTAACGACACCGTTGAATCCCTCGTCAGCATCAACAGCCTTCACGTTGATCACTTTATCGCCTGGCCTAACATCACGCGAAATGGTAAGCTCATAGGGAAGACCGATAAAGTGTGGCTCACAATCGTTTCTGTCCTCAATTTTGATTGTCACAATACTTTGCGCTCGCTCGTTACCGCCACTCAACCGTCGTGCCTGGAAATTTCAAGTCTTTTAGCAGCATATTTGAAAATCATTTTTGTGGCCAAAAAAGATCTTAAAAAGGACACCAATATTTGTCATCACTTATAATTTTATGAATTTGAAAAAAGAAAAGAAAATCTAAAATTGCCGAAACTTGCAATTTGATCGGTGCGTACGCAGAAATTATACCTGTATAATTAATTGTACTGCAGATATCTTTTCCCGATCAATGGCTGTACCAGTCCAACTGATAATTCCGGATGTGGCACCAATTGTGAAGTAGTTGTTTGGATTTAAAATACTGTACATAAGACTATCATTAACTGTACTTCTGGCACTAACAGTTAACAACTGAACCGGTACAGATGAATTTATGTTTTCTGCCATCACTGTTTCGTAGTTTGTTTCCAAAAATTTGATCGTACTTCCAGCTTCCGAAGTGTTTTCAATACGAACCAAGAGAACCGTAAAATCTGATTTCAAACCATCCGATACGACTAAGTTAATCTATAATTGATATGTAATACGATTTATTGTAATTTTGTTTTTCGTTTTTGTAAATGTTAGTTAAGATAGTGGAATGAAGTGTGGAGTTTTTCCATAATTTTAAAATTTAATCTGAATTACAAATCAGCCAAATATTTCATTAGCAGAATTTGTTAATTACTTTTAAAAAGTTGGAATTGAAGTTGACCTCTAAAACGTATGATGGATAATATTACGATTACCTCATAACTGTTTTTTGCATAATCAGCGGAACTATTGCCATTCGTGTAAATACGTCCCGAAAATTCTTCTACAGCAAATAATTTGCTATCGTTAATTGCGGGGGCAATGGCATAACGTAATACGCCTACTGTGTCCACGTCTTTTGCTGTTACATAACATACTGTCGTACCTAAAGAAATATTTTCAGGTACTCATTGGAGATCACGACGATACAACCAATTTCAAGCCATTTGATACTTCTTGGGCAAGTCGGCTACTTGCTAGGCTTACGGTTAATCAGTCGATTATTTGCTAGGCCTATTCATGATGAAATTCACTTTTTCAATTCGCATAGTTACATAGCAATGCCTTTTGTTTTTAAGGTTCAAAATCAAAACTCATCGATCAATGGATTTGCAAGCAAAGAGATACAATTAGAAAGTGAAAATGTTGCGAACCTTTAAGAGTAGGCAGAAAAAGTGTTGCATTGTACTGCTTCTGAATGAAAGAAGGTGGAACATCATTCACATCAATGATTATTATTTCAACTAAGGCTGGAACTGGCGATGTTAGCATTTGTGGTGCAGAATCACTTGCTTGGACATAAAATGACCAATGTTTCACCTGAAGTGTTAATTATTAATCAGTCACAGACATTGATAAGTGAACATTACTGATCAATCAATTCCAAGTGTTCCTTCTAATAAACACTTCTCAACAGTTATATTTAAAAATTTCCATTTCTAATTATATTCTCATATCCTATTCTTGACACAAAGATTCTCTTTTCTTTCTTTTGTCAGTACTGTTGGTAGTTTACAAATAGTTATGTTTCTGATAAGGAGAAATTAAATATTTACTCTTTTTTACAAATTAAAATTAACTCTTTTTCACCTTTTTTTTGAAAATTCCTAGATTGAAACCAAAAGTTTTGGCTTAACATCTTTGAAAATTGAAACCAAAAAATTTTGGATAACATTAAAATGTTAGAGAAGAAATCTTTTCTTCCGTTTTCTCGAATACATCATCATCATCATCATCTAAATTAAATTAATATTACCAATATCACGATACTCATGAAAGCACCAACTTTTTCGAAATCAATTTCTGCTTTTGTTAGAATAGCACCAGAAGTATAGTCGATCGTGAAATATGGCTCAAGAGGTGATACAATACAATAATTAACAAGTCCATTGATTCCTCTGTCGTGATCAATCGCTTTCACCAGCAATTGTCGGCCATCTTCCAATAATACCGATGAATCTACAAAGGAGAATTCTCATTAGGATTTAAAAAATTTTAAACTTCTTCATGAAATTTCCTTTTTCATTAAGTATTTGACTGAACAGTCAAATACTTTCGTCAAAATTTGATACTCAAATGTTACAAGCGAAAAATCAAACTTGGCGGCATATTTTCATGAATGTATCCTTGGTAAACCGTATTGTTGAAGTATGGAGCATGTTGATTCTCACTTACAACCTGAAACGGTCAAACCGTAAAAGTGTTTAAATTGCAGTAATTGAAAATTGAATTAGCAATTTAGCCATATATCAAATATTAAAACATAGAAAAGGTCACCACAAGAGCTGAATAAAAAATTGGGACTGAAACATATCAAACAGAACTTCTGTTTGTTCGTTCTTTATAAAAGTAATCATTAACTTTTATTTGAATCCTTTTAATTTCTTCAATTTTTTGAATAATTAATTGCTTCTCATAGTTTCTCTCTTTCCTATTATGATCTTCTAGCTTTTGAAGATAGGCTCGGTGGGACAGTAATGAGAAAAAAATGATCGGTAATCCGCAACAATTGTAGGAAACGCTTACATTGATCTTCAACTCCATGAAATCTTCAGTCCCGAGCGAATTTCGTGCTACAGCTATGCAAGTGTGAGGAACTGACGCAACATTAGTAACCAGTTTTGTAGAGATAACTCCGGAAATCGGATGTACTGAGAGGAAAGGACATGGATCACGAAAACTATATCGAATACTCGTAATACTATCCGTGTTTAATACGTAAACAATCGTATTGGGTGGTGCAGATTCATGTATGGTTAGAGAATATGATGATCTGAAAAATGAGTTCAATATACGAAGTTGAATGACGATGATCAGCATTTTAGTTCAACTTTGGAATAGGATATTTGGTGAGGACATCAAATCTGTTGTTCTTATTTATTTTCTATCCATTTCTCTTTCTCTGCTTTTTTCTCTCCTCATCCCTTTGTTCAATTTCAAAATTCCATTAATTTTAAGGGTTTAAAAAAGAAGCTATTAGCACAGAATTTTAAAACTGCAATACGAAATGTCTTAGAAAACATCTCTAAAAGACATTTGCCGTTGAGAAAATGAGTGACAATGATAAGAGATATGATTATCAAAATGATAATTATAACAATGATAATTATCAAAAGACAAAATGATGGAAGGGAACAATGTCGTCAGAAAGAAACAATCAAAATTGCAAATTAAACTTTGAACTTACTGAGGGAAATTGACGCGTCCAAAATCATCACTGAATATGTTTATTGCAACACTGCAACGATCAGTTAAACTATCATTTTGTTGGATATTAGCCTGGACTATCAACATTGCCTCTTCACGACTGTGTGATAGCAATGGAGAAGTTGTTCTGATCTCACCGCTATATTCACCGATCGCAAAATGATCACCTTCATTCCCTACAAATTCGAATGAAATGAATAATTAAGTAAATAAAAATATAACTCAAAATAATTGAAATAACGATAAAAATCCGATACTCAGTGAAAATTTCATAACTATGAACAAATAGAGTTAAACTAAGGCTGCGATACCGGCAATTACTGTCACAATAAAGTCAAATAATTATGGAAATGAATTTAGTTCACATCGGCAAACCAAACATTTTAAGTACCTTCTATGATTGAGTATTCGATAATGTTGTGACCCGGATCGTAAGCACGTACTGTCAAAACTGGTGTTCCCACCGGTGAACTATAAACAGGAAATACTTCTTGTAAATAAAAATATGCCGAGAGATTTTTGCTTAAAATTAGCAAACAACATTTAAATCAATTAAGCTTTAAAGTTTAGCATCAGAGATGAATAAATGTCCTTTTTCTTAATTGATAAAAACATTTATTTTTGCTTGATTGACTTATGACCTATATGTTTAGCTTCATTACTTAGCTAATGGATTGATGCTAAAAAAAAATAATTCAAATTTGGCGTTACTTAAATGACTATCGAGCAAATTCTTAATATCACTCCTTTTTTATATTTGATCAACAAACAAACCTGGCTGAAATGGACGTAAAATATTCAGAGACAACGAATTTTGGTGGCGTTTTTGTCTCATCATGTAATGATATACCGAGCATTGCATAGTTGATCAGATGATTGAAACGAGCGTAAACTACCAACGTGAACACGTTTGTGACGATATTGTTGAGTGGTTCAGCAATAACCACTTCTCCGGAACTGTAAACATATGAAATAGCTTATTGATTTTAAGTCTAAAAGTATAAAGGACAAGATTTCAGAAATTTATGAATTACGTCGGATTGATACGTAATTTGTCGGCGACAGCGACATCCTCCACCACATGTATTCCAAAAATTATTCCCCGATCACTGGTTGAGCCATTCAGTTGTTCAACGGTAGCTTTCAAGGTATGCACAATCGTTCCTACGGGTGTTGCTTTCGACACAGAAATTTTATGATACTGGGTATCAAATTCGGGTCGACTTCGATATTTACGAGATATCTCAATCAATACCTGGAATTTACGACTCTTCAATCCTCCTAAGTTACTTGTAATATCATCAATAAACGCTTTATTATATTCTATCTATTTTAGTCTATTTCAGGTTAATTAATCCTATTCTGCTAAACTCATTTTTAAACTTCTTTACATCAGAATTTATGAAGTGTCTTCAAACAAGTTAACTTATGGAACTAACCAGTCCTTCTGTAGTATCAAGGCCATCATTTACGGCAAATTTCAATCTCACTTCACTGATATTCTTCATGATGAAATCAAGACTCTTCGCCAAGTATAACTCTCCCGCATCGCAGCTGCAATTAGGAGGAATAAAAATATACTTATTGTATGAATGTAATTTCATTTCACTTAATGCATAAATATAATATTCGAGTTTTGCAAAAATTTGAAAGTTAACAATTTTGTTTACATATTCATAGTTTGTATTTCTTTAATATGTGTTTATCCAATCATTAATTAATGATTTTTTCAAAATTCCTAATAGATCTTGATTCTTCTAAGATAGTTCGAAAATGTTTAAATTATTTCTTGAAATGGTAAGTTAGTTTACAACGAGAGAATAACCTTATGGCAAACGTATTATTTGGATTGCCATCAATGATTTTCCACCATAATTGATCTCCATCTGGATCCTCGGCCTCAATTAGTCCAATTGTTTCACCAACGCTATCTGCATCGGATATCGATAGCCGAGCCCAGTGATTCTCGTTCAGTAACTTCGGCTTACCATTTGCCTTTATATTTTAAAATTCATATAGCTTTTTTTCAGTCAACAATTACAAAATTTCGTGGAACTATTCTGAAATTTTTAAATTTCAATTTGGGATGAAGACGTACAGTTGTCTTTGTGTGCCTTCCAACAGCGTTTAAAGTGACCAAAACTGGCGGTGATGTTTGTGATGGTTGACCCATGTCGCTCGCCTACAAGTGGGTTGAGATTATTTATTTATGTATTTATTAATGATTAAAATCAATTCCAAAATAACCTATCTGATTCATGGCTAATTCATTCTATTAAGGAAGCAATGATCTACACGATGGCAAGTTCTAATATTAATATAAAATTTCGAAATTTGCATCTACAAAGTACAAACAAAATTCGCTATTGATCGGAGGAAGTAAAAATGAAATAGATAAACCTTAACAGTCAGCTGGTAACTTTCATTTTCTTTCAGAGATTCAGAAGTAATTATTCGACCATCAGAATCAACAGAGAATCGCGGATCTGCTTCAGTGAAATTATACAACAGCTGAGCATTTTGCCCTTCATCAGTATCGATGGCAAATATTCTGAAAAATGAGGACACAATCATATATTTTCTGTCTTTCCACATTTCAGTTTAAAATTATTCAGAACCGCTTGATATTTCCTCATTCTTAAGATTTCATGATGTTCATAGAAAGGTTTTAATTACTAGCTGTGATAGCAATATACGCTTACCTGCACAATTCACCAATTTCATTAGCCGGTACATTGAAGTTGTAAGTTGTTTGTTTGAAAGAGGGTGAATTATCGTTTAGATCAGTGATAGTTATTACTACTGGTACCGTGGTACATAATTTTGGATCACCTTGATCGCAGAATTCTACTACAATAACGTGTTCTTTTTGAGTTTCGCGGTCCAAGCGTCTTTTTCCGCGAGTTAACACGTAACCTGAAATATTCGAAACATGAATTCTGAACAAATATATCGTAATTCTGAATTTGATCATGAAACTAAATTTTTCATCGATTTCAAACAAAAATATTTAAAACGGACCTGTTTTAGAATCAATTGCAAAGAAGCTCTGAGGATCACCGCTAATTATTTTAAAGCGCACATTCGTAATGCCATAGCGGTTCGAAAGGTCATCTTTATCTTCAGCTTCAACCTGAAGTACAACAAGTAATGAAAAAAACAAAAATTTCAGTAATATATGAGTACAGTTTGACTTTAATATTTCAGAAATAAGTATTGTCAATTTTTCCCACAGAAATTAAGTAATTACTTTGATGATAACTGTATCTTCCTTTGAATTTTCCGGAATACTGGAAAAGTAAATAGGGCGCAACGATAACGGTATATGATCATTCCTGTCCAGAACACGAACAAACACATGAAGTACGGAAGTAAGTGGTATTGGGCTCAGGTCACAAGCTTCAATTGTTAGCCAGTAGGAATCACACGTTTCGTGATCGAGAACTGCCGAAGTTCGTAATATTCCTGGAAATTTATAATCTATGAGGCATTACAAAAGTAATAGAAAGGAATTAAATATCAATAAATGAAAATTTTGCAAACAACCTTCACGTAAAAACTTTTATAATGGAAAAATCTTTTATAAAAATTACGGATAATGCAGGAGAAATGATTCGGAAAACAGAAAATTAAATAAAATAATTGAATGTATGAGATAGATTTTTTGTAATTCAATCCTACTAGAGGTCTGCCGAATGCTTATACCTTCTGAATCAATGGTAAATGAATTGATTCCATCACCATCAACAACAGTATACTTTACAGGCATTCCTGGACTGTCTGGATCAACGGCATTCAGAGCAAGAACTTCCGTCCATACCGGCATATTTTCTGCAAAATCGTGCGAAATAATTGAAAAACTTGAATGAATAATGTTCACAAAACGAGAAATATCTGAAGATCAATTGATAGAACTGATTTATGAAAATTTTAATGACATTCAATTTCAACATAAAGTCCATTTCTCACCATAAACACTTGTTTCATACGCGATATCATCGAAAAGTGGCGGAAACAAATTTTCATTAACATCTGAAAACTCCACCAGTACTGTACATATAGAACTTAACATCGGTTCACCGTTATCCATAGCCTGCAGTAATTTCTACATTCATCGATGAATAAAGAAGCGAAGTGGAATATGCAATAAGCGATAAAATTAATTAATAGCGAATAAATGAATTATTAAAATGCAAGCAACTCACTTCTACGGACAAATTGTACAGACTGGTTGTTTCGAAGTCAAATGGCTCATCAGTGTTCACAAAAATACATCCTGTATCTTCTTGTATACGGAACGGTAACGTAACGGACGTTTCACTAGTACTGTCAAATGCATAGACCACTTGTCCATTTTTACCCTCATCAGGATCCCATGCTGTTACACACGTTAGTAAGGCGTTATTTGGATAATCTTCTGGAATTATTACCTGAAACGCTGATTAATGGTGAGATGATACTACGAAATGAAACTATGAAAAAGGTAAAACGGATGATATAAATCGATGCAGAATGACATTTAAAGAATAATATTAAGAGAAGTAGTAAAATAAAGTTATCAAATTAAGATGACTCAAGTATCAGTATTCTTTTCATTGTTCTAACTTGTGTTTAAAAAATCAAACAATTGACAATGCTTATTATGAACATTGATTTCTAATAATTGTCTGTTGCTTTAAAAAAAAAAAAAAAAAAAAAAAATTCAAAAGATTCATACTTTTCGAATAGGTTCAGCACATAAAGGAGCATTATCATTAACATCAGTGAGAACAATTGTGACATTCACAAATGTAACTTTCATCGGTTGTCCATGATCGAAAGCCATTACCGTAATTCTTAAATGCATACTTCCATTTCATTTTCTTATTCCAAATCAATCAAATTTTTAAATTTCCATTAAAAAACTAAACATTTATATAATAATTTATAAATAGAAAGGACACCGATGAAAAGCCATTTTTTCTCGATCGAGTTTCTTCATAATTTGCAAAACACCAGTGTTCCTGTCAATTTGAAAATGACTCTGTGAATCGATTATTTGATATTCAACTTCTCCATTATCACCATAATCGTTATCCTGGGCTAACAGTGCTAAGAACTTGGTGCCAATTGCAATATCTTCCGTTATACGAACGCGATAATAAGGCTAAAATAGTGGAAAACGAAACATTAATATTGGTAGAAGATCAACAAAGAGATAGAATTATACTTGGCTCTAATTTAATCAGATTAATTTAACATTTCTGAATACCTTCTCGAAACGTGGTCTATGTACATTGGCCTCAGTGATAAAGACTGTAATGATTCCATTAGTACATTGAATGGGCTGTCCCCAATCACAGGCGCTTATTTGAACAATATATTCCATTGGTTTTGTTTCATTTTTGTTCTTCAACAAATCTGTCAACGATATCAGCAGAATAACTTCACCACTAAATGGCTCCAATCCAAAAAATTTGTCGAAAGTGCCGAATCGCACCAGGCCAGCATAGCCCATATCACCGTCATGAGCTTCAACTTGTCCCAACACCTAAAAGAATTCATTTTAATCTAAATTCTCCACTATATACAGACGTCTTTATAAACAACAACTCATTAACTATCGTAGAATTGGTTATTAAGTAAAGATTACTATCAGTACCCATTGTCACTTCATCCAACATTGCATGCAAATCATAACATTACAATCATTGCTGTATAGTTATTATCAAATAAAAGTATGTATCATTTATAAAATTAAATTTTCCTTATTCTCTTCTCTCTTGTCCATAAACATTAAATGTACCCTTCATTTATCAAATTAATATTTTCTTATTCTATAAATGACTAAGTAATTCATTTCCATAGCGATCTATGTGAAAAAAAAACATTGATATATCAATTTAAAAGTGATAGGAAGAATACCTTTCCGGATGGGGTATCCACTGATACGATAAACACAGTTTGGTTGATGAAAACCGGTGAATGTTCATTTTTCGGTTCACGTAGAAGCGATGGCTTCGTCTTAGGAGGTGGATTTGTACCGCTTATATACATGCTGATTAGTACTTCACTACTTCGCGGAAATGGCCATCCAGCATCAGATGCTCGAATCCTAAGCTTCCATTGCGATTCGTTCATTGGCGGTTTCTGACGTAGTGCAACCTGGAACAAAGTTGACAACGTTAATGCACTCTATGGTTTAAATATTTGAGATACAAATAGCTACACGATTTTTTTTTTTGAAAATAAAAGAATTTTTTTCCGAAGTTTTTTTGAGAAACTGTTTAAATGCAAGTAGATGACATACTTCTCCTGAATCAGGATTAACAGTAAAGATCCTAAGAGCTTCACCGAGCAGTTCATATTGGATGTGGCCATTTGCGCCACTATCTATATCCAGTGCTTCTGCTTTAAACAATACTTTGTTGAGTGGATAATTCCGAGGAAAAGCTGCAAAATTTAATTGATGTATAAATGTTCCGACATTTATTTCTTGAACTAGAAAAGAATTGTTTTTCTAATACTTTTCTTTCATTCGTTAAGATTAATGATAAAAAATTTTCGTAAACATTTCTCTCGGAAAAGATTTAAAAAGTTTTGAATTTAAATCAAAAAAAGCATGAAACAACATCAGGAAAAAGAAAACCACGGTTGGTTAACATCGTAACAATATTTTGGTAAGACAAATTAACCTTCACTGCTTGTTTTCTAAGCTTTCTTAGGCAAATTAATTCAAGTTAAACAAGCAAAATTAGTTAATCATTTAGAAATTAAATTGAAACATGCGAAAATTTCCATCAATTTATTAATTTTTCCCCAATAACATCGATTATTTCTAACCTCTCGCATTCCTTAACTTCTTCATCTTCCAAATAATGCAAGCAAAATATCAACAGCAAGAATTCTTTTAAGTTAAAACAATCAAAACGTATGTAAACAGCTTACCAACTGGATCACCTCGAGCCCATTTAGCAGCGAAAGTTGGACAGTGGTCATTACTGTCTGCGACCATCACTGCAATCTCTTTCCTTGCTTCTAAAGCGCTGTTCAGAAGCTGAAACGTATCATTTTTCATCAAGACGACAGTTGCTCTTCGTCATTTAAGCTTGTCAACAGTTTGCTGTGAAATACATTTCATAAGTTAGATCTAATTAATACATTCTACAAGTTAAACCTAATTAATCCATAAAATTAACAAGCAAAAAATTTCAACCAATCTCTCTTTCAGCGATTGTATTAGCTGAAAAATTAGATCTGTGATAACTTGGATTGATTTCCATACTATTTATGTCTAATGAAGAACAGAGAGAAATGAAAACCTTGGCGGAAACTTCAAAACGATAAAATGACGCATTTTCGTAATCAAGCCATTTGATTACTCTTAAATATCCACTGTTCTCATCAACAGAGAAAGGCAAAGTCCTATCAGCGTTTGAAATTGAATATCTGTTAAAAATTAAATTGATAATAATTTTCTTCATTTTTGCTCCAAAATTAATGAAACTTCTCATGGCGACAACAAAGTAACGAAGGACTTTTTTCTTTTTGCATATGTCTATTTGTCTATTCGTTAATTTCCCGCATTAATCTACTTCTCGGCAGTTATAGTATTTCTAGAATCAACAAACTGATATTTTGGATCATCTGATATTCAAGATCACTTGATATTCAACTTAACGGTATCTTGACATATCTTTTTTTCCAAAGTTTCGTTTTCTAACACAATTTTTATTACAATATAGGACAACAGAGAAGTGACCAGAATGATGCAAATTTCGCTAAAATTAATTGATATCGATTGTAATGACAAACCTTATTTGATCATCATCTCCATCGAAACCATTTACAACATGAGCTTTCAATTGTGTGATAACATAACCAAGCGGTACCGACTCGTTAACAACAATTTGCATAACTGGCAAATCTTCAAATTGTACGAATCGTTTGCCTACTAATTGTACACTAATATTTTCCATCAGATCTTCAACAAAATCGCCAATAACAGTTGCTTTCAATTGGATATAGCAGTCAGCTTGTGGCCAAATACCTCCAATAATTTCATTTTATTAGAACTTGCGTTTGAATTAAATCCGTGTTAAATTCTCTGATTTCTTGAACCAAATCTGCACGTGGATAGCATACATGCATGCTAAAGTGATATAAAATGTTTGAGAAAACTAATTGTTGACACACTAATTGGACTGAATTTAATTCACACATCTTGTGGTTAGTCAGTTTTCTCTGATTTCATACAGAAAATTAGTATTTTTAAACAAAGTAGTCTGAAGTTGTTATGAGACAGAATGACATTTATCCATCATTAATTCCTCATCTAACTGACATTGTTACAAATGCGGGAATGAAATAAATGGTTATTTCACAAAAATGCTAACCAGCAATAGTTTCAACCAGCCAAACATTGTTATTGCTTGATTCTTTTTTCAGGACAAATGCGCCAGCATATTCGCCATCGATGATCTCCAACTTGGCAATAGCATCTGCTATTACTCCTTCTATCCTTGCTATTGCAACAATTTGAGTGACATTCCATAAACTTGCTGATATCGGTTTCACCTCAACTTTTAACTTTCGCTCACTCTTCACCACTGATTCTACCGTTATTACCTGTGAAATTCATAATTTAATAATAGACTATGATAATGAAAAGTCCCGATAATAATGATAATGTTGCTTACAACCGCAATAGAAGATCAGAGAGGAAAAAGAGGGAAGAGGTATGATAGAAGAGGGTAAGAGCTAATTATCCTAATGCTTAGCTTATCAGACACCGAAATTAACCTGTGAAATTTGTACATTTTCGTTCTGATCATTTTATAAACTGTGCATATGTTTAATAAATGATTTACCCGCAGAGTCGTAAAATTCTTGGTAAAGGCTTAAGAATTGTTTGAGATTGGTTTGAAACATTGGATGATGGTGCAAAGGATATTTCACAATTATTAATTCGTTAAGAGTAAAAAAACTTGTTAAAATAAAAAAGAGAACCGCTTTAGCTTTATTATAATTGAAAAGATCATTTTCATCATCCGGTCGAGCCTTTTTTCGAAACAGTCTTGAAGCTCGATCTTCAGCCAAAAATGTCAATTCATAGGTGCCAGATTCTAAGGATCGTAAATTTCGGATAGCACCAGAAATCGGATCGACCATAAAATCAAGTGACCATTCCACTAACGAATAATAAATTTGGCTATTCAGAGCAACATCAGCATCAGATGCTTGCACCTGTAGGATGGTGGTAAACGGTGGTACCTACAAAAAACTGAGTACAGCAAAGAATTTTATCATTTACAACAGCTTATAAGTCCAAGATAATATCCCAAGCAGACTTACTTTCTATTTTATAAATTACGCAACAGCGGTTGTCACAAATATAATGAATGACATGAAGAATGAATGTGAATGCATTCGAATTTCAGGACTCATTATTGATGGAAATGGAAATTAAGACAAACATTTTGCTTTACTTCAGCTCGATACTCGTCTTTCTCGAATATTGGTCTCGCATCATTTTGATCCGTCACAAATAAGTTAACCATAACTGTCGTCTCCAAATTTGTTGCATCTTTTCGTCGACATGATGCTTTGATTAGAAACTCATACCGCTCCTAAATTTTAAACGATTCACAAAGTTACTGGACATACCAGTATAACTTCATTAATAATTAAATGTGCGGTTTAGAATTCTTAAAAGTCTCGAAAGCTCTCCAATCAATAAATAGTGGTGTTCAGGATATAAATTTAAGAAATTTCAGTTTCTAAAATTCATACTGATAAGAATTTGACATCTCAGGATGTAACTTAACAATAATACTTTTAGATCAGTGATTTTTGTGTATTCCTTCTTTTCATAACCAACAAACAATAAACGGTTATAACGAGTCTTCTGAGCTTATTCAAAATTCAGTCAAGTAGTCGTTTAATATCGGGATAGTTTTTGTGTTCCTGCATATTCCATTTTTTCTAATCATTCTTTAATCACTTCAATATTAGTAAACCTTTAATTCCCGGTTGAGTATACCATCGTTTCGGTACCGAATCCGCAGAAATGCAAAATTACCTACGGTTTTTGCTTCAGCTTTGAAATATTGCCTATCACCCTGAAAAGCTGCACTTTCATGGGGATAAAGATAAGAGAGATCGTTAATTTTTTTAAAAAGGTTCAATTAAATTAAGTCTGTGATTTTTTGTCAGTCAAAAACACAAAAGAAAACATATTTGGTATTACCTCAACAATTCGAAATTTCAGAATAGCATCATCGCTCGGTAATGGCACACCCATTCGAATGGGTTCATTTACGATCGCATAAATATCTTTGCCACGGGCGTTCTCTTCCAATGAGACATTATAAACCGGTGCTGTGAACTAAAATTGCTTCTTTGAAGTTCATTCTCCGAAATTCAAATTTGTCACAAGTTGTTTGATATGTCAAGATGAATTCAACTTTATCTCCCAAAATTCTTTGAAGAGAATTAGCGAGTAAGTTATTTATTTTTTATTAGATTTCAATAAAGTATAGATAAAAATGTATGGCTAATGGACAGTGAAGACGCAAGACCGCTGAATGTAAAATACTTGTGGAAAGATCCGATGAATAACAAAATTACCACATTTTAAAATTTTAAATTTAGTTCACTTTTTAGCTCTGTTAAGTGTTTATGTGTTTTTTCTTTAATTTTTTTCTTTTAAATTTTTTCTCTTCTCTATTTAAATTCAACTTCTGACATATTATTACTAATATATTAGAATCAGGGAACGTATATATACCTGAAAGGTGTCGATTTCGCGTTTATTATTCCGGGCAAATCCGGAAAGACCACAACCGAATAGTAATAGAGCCAAGAGTAGTAAGCGGCGACTAGCCATTTGCCGGTTGCGGTTGTTCTATGGATACTATGAGGTAGTTATTGTTCAGAACAATAAAAGTAGCAACAACAGGATTATCATTGGCAGTAATATCAACTGAGGCAAACATAAGCAGTGATAGTAATAGGCACAAATGATAAGATGACCTTGAAATGGTAGATTGTTATTTCCTTTGATTGTTTAGCAGATAGTTAAGAAATAACATTTTGGTGAAGAAACAAAGTTTTAGAAATTCAACAGCGAAGAAATAATTCCACTGCTTTGTTCCTTCTCATCCTAAAAACTTGATTAAGAAACAATTGATCGAGCAATATGTCCAAATATTCTCAAACAAAAGTTTGATCTTTTGTTTGTTAATACGCAGATAATTTGGACACAACAACTATATTACTTGGCTATTAATTAGATTATACAAACAATACTCTCATAATAAAAAAGTAAATATCAACTTAATCAGTAATGACATGCAAAATATTTTATTATTTTACAAATAGTTTTTTAATTCATACAAGTAAATCTCAGTTAACTCAATTTTTTGATGCATTGATGATAATATACTTTTCTTAAATAAACCTTTAGAAAATATAAAACTTTCTTGGGAAAGAAAATAAGAATTTTAAAGAATTGAAATAGCCGTTTCTACTTTATACAGATGAGAAGTTTCTGAAAAGGAGGAGAAAAAGAAGGAACTCAGCTAAAAAAAAGACTTGGAATTTAAACAAATTGGGCAATCAGGACAGAAAATCAATATCATTACTGATTAACTGAATAGAAAGACTTACAATTCGATTAAAGGGAAAATCTTACTTTCGATTTCTAGTATCACACTAATTGATGTGTAACATTGAGAATATCACAATTGCATAAATTAACATGTATAGATGCAATCAGAGACTGCTGCAAAAAATTTCCTCTGTTGTTAAGTAAATGTAAAATAATTTTTGTTTTATGTGAAATGATCTCATCTATTTCTTTGTTTTTTCTTCAAATGTTTTCAATCGAAAATGATTTCTAAGTTAATCATTTTTGTGAGGAAATATTTAAATTATAGAGCTAATTCTAATAATTGTTTGCATAAGAGTATTTTAATTCCAAATTCAATTAAATACAAATAACAAGAAAGAGGTAGGATTATTAAATTTTTGCACTACTTAATGTCATGCTGTTGCAGAAACGTCCATTGAGAAGATTTTTCAAATTTTATATTTATTTAAAATGTGAACTTTTGAGAATGAAATAAGGAAAAGTAGGAGAATGAGTGGAAATATAATATTCAAGTGAATAAAGTCCATTCTAAGTGCTATTTAGTGAAAGAGTACAACTTTACTTGAAGTAGTCCTTAAATATTGAACTTGGAAAAGTGTTCCTGTCACTTAATTGATAATTGTATCTATGCTAAAACTAAGTCATTGATTTCCATCACATCACAAAATCATTAATCAGCTGTTTTGATACGGATTCATTTCATCTCATCATACTTTTTCGTATTTTAGTTATAATTTAAAAATTTAAAATTATTGGTTATAGACGGAAAATGAGTGACGTATGTTTCATTAGAAAGCAAAAAATGAGCAAACTGTATGAAGGGTGTGATATTGACATTGATAAATGGTTGCTGTGAGAGTGTGGAGAGAGGAAGACATTAACCATCAAAGAGGTCATCTGGTGATGTGTGGGAAAGAGTGAAGGTTGACCCTCAATACAGTGGTCTGCTTGTTCCCCGATATAGGGGACCCTCTCTCTGATCATCTCATCTAATTTTCGTTTCAAGTGGTCATACTACTTCCGCGCTGCTTCTTTACTCATTTATCGTTATATATTAAAATCCTCTTCAACTTAGCTAATACTATAAATGATTCTCTCTCTCCTTTTTTCTCTCTTTCTCTCTCTTTCTTTCTTTTCTCATCATTTTGTCAATTTTTTCAAAGTAATATTGAACTTTTACTACCGCAAAAGGCAAAATGAGTAAAGTTTTGTGAAAATAAAAGAAATAAATAAGCAAATAATTGGAATATTTCAATGGTCAAATCACTACGTTATCAAATTATCAAACCCTAAACAAAAGGACTGATAGCGGTATGATATAGAAGAGAAGGACAAATGTTCTTGTTGCATATATAATTTTACTCCAAATAACAAATGCCATTTTCTATTATGTATCAAAATGAAGTAAAGAATTAAAAGACAGTGCTTGATGAAGAAAGTGAATTGAATAGTAATGGATAGCTCCATACATCCTTCCATTACTGCTAGCTGATACGCTTTTTCAACGTATCAGTAAATGGATATTTGCCCATTGGGAATTATGCCGTTTGGATGGTACGACTCATCGCTCTCAATGCATTTTATAATTATGCAACTTTTTTTTTAAAAGTATTACAAAGAAGAAAAAGTTGCTAAGCAAACTTTGCTCTAATTTGTTGAACTAAAACGCGCTTTAAATAAGCTGAAAAACAAAAGAATAAAGATTACTCGGATTTTATTTCGAATTATTTTTAGTAATGAAAGTTAGGGTTTCAATGCCAAGTATATATTTTGATTGTTTAGAACTAAAATTTCAAGAAATCAATTTAAATATTTGTATGTTAAACGATAAAAATGTTTGTAATATCGCCGTTGCTGGCACCATTTATGCATCGTTCACATCGATGGCTTGTTTTGTTTACTTGTCTATCAAATATACGTTCGGAAATTTCCAACTGGTTTGAAAGAACTTTTCTTTTTCTTCTTCCCTTACCCTTTTAGTGGAAACAAATTATATCCCTCCAGAATTACTGATAGCATCATGCTTAAAGTATTGATAAAAATAGCAAGTATAAATGGTAGTAATACATGCTTGTGTTTCTAACCAGAAGGGGCGAGGGGCTATTTTTAGATTAAATTTACTTCAAAATTTAAAGAGGAATTTGAGAAAAAAAAATTTAAAGCACAAATGGATGGATTTAGTTCGGAAAAAGTTTTATTTCATTAAAGGCGTAAGAGCGAACTTTGCACTACTCATCGTTTGGTTAAATTGCTTTTTATATTTTTAAAGCATATTTTGACTTTTCGCATGAGTAGAACGGATTTAGTTAAACCCAATAGTCTGGGACTAACTTTTGCACAAAATAACATTCCTGCATATTGAAACGGACAAGAAATTATTCGATTCAACAAAGTCGAAAATTGAAGAAGTTTGCAGAAAAGGTTAAGGTAAGATTAATTTCATAAAGTCATATTATCTTCCTACTTCCGTTTGAATAAAAGATAAATGAGAGTTATCACAGTTCTGAATGATTTCATGGAAGTTATCAGAGAATCGTTTAAAGCTAAAACGAAAACCACAGAAAAGTTCTTCTCCTCTGTGATTAAAGATTTTTGAGGTTAGGAAGAAGATAAGGAAAGATAAAAACGAGAAAACACTATGCATTGGTTGAATGATTCATAAAATTGTCGCTTCATCTCAGTTACACTTAAATTTAATTAGAGGTTAGAGTAATTTTTGTTTTAATTTCTCCTAACAAGTGCATTAAAGATTTCGAAAAAAATTCGGAAAATTTTCAACACAATTACTACGCCTCCAGAAAAGCGATCGAAGATGATGGTGTCTACTATATTTATTCATCAAATAACTTCTGAAGCAAGTCGCTCAATTATATTTTCATTAGATTTGTAATTTTGAGGAAAGTTAAATATGAATTGTATGATGACATTCCAAAATAATCAGGAAAATTTTCCCATTCATTCCTTCCGGTGACCAAATACTACTTCAAGAATAATTCCGCAAATCTCACTTAAGGAAGCAATTGATCTCATAAATTTCCGAAAAAAAATTAAAATGGATTTTGAAGTTATTAAAATATGCAAATGTGCTAAGTTTCTCTGGAAAGCAAAAAATATAATTTACATTGTGATTGATCGATAAGGCAAAATATGTGGCCATATGGTTTTGTGATGCTACGTAATCCTTGCAATAATGATTTGACTGATTTCTTTTAATGCATAAATATGATATAATCATTTTCCATTTGATAAATGATACTTGCAGATTGCTATTACAAATATTATTCTAATAAGCCTAACTTGCATGAACAAAATGCAGAAAAACAAGGCCGATAAGGAATTCCATGGCACGAAGCGTTTTATTCTTCTATTATCTCAATATATGAGTCCAAACTGGTTCTTATGTCTGAATTTCTTGGCCAGATAAAATCGAAAGTGTAACACTCATTATACAAATTCTGTAAATTTTATTACTTTAAAATCTAAGTTTTATTTAATTTTGAAACGATCTGCGAAATTATTTTTGATCACCGATTTGGATGTAATATCGAGAGTGATACAAGTGAGAGAAATTGTTATGAAAAGGAAATGGTGGAAGATAGAATCAAGTGTAACAAGTTTAATTCAAACTTTGATATTTTCGAAAGCAGCGATTGCTATGAAGTACCTATGAAGTATCGCCACTAAGCACTATCATCATCGTATTCAGTTTATGCTATTGAGAATCGTTTGAGGTGCCGCAAAGATCGAGCAAACAACGGAATGAGAATTGAGCTTACAGATCAAGACTTCTACGACGGACAGCTTATAGTGTCCCTCTTCAACTGGACGGATGAATAATCTTCTCATCACTACTCTTGTATACATATCATAAAAATTTGAACAAACAATATAAGACAAATACGTCCTGTCATCTCTTTCTCTCTCTCTCTCTCTCTCTCTTTAAAACGTCCTACGACAAAAGTGTCGCTATTTCATTTGGGTCTTGGCAGAACAAAAAAAGTAATATTTTTTGACTTAACTTCCAGTTAGCTGTTTAAAGATTTAAACGAATTGATGGAGAGTAACTCGAGTGTGGTGAAAAAAAAAAAAAGTAGTTTAAGGCATATATTAAAAAGCTAAGGAATTCTCGGAAGAATTTCCAAAGAAGTTAATGATTTGCAGATTCCACAACAAATTTTGAGCACATTCAACAAAAAGGCTTCTTCACAATTTGCAAATAAATGAGTCGTCTTTCAAGATTTTAATTTATGGTACCGAAAATTTGACCTTTGATCTTGTTCAAATTTCAACACATTATCCAAGAGTTTAACTTGATTTCGAAACTTCCAAATTCCAGGATCTTTAGCTCGAAACGAAATATCCTCATCTTTACAAAATATGAATAAAACAAATACAGCATCTTTGGAGATGAGGGAAAGTCTACTAATAAAAAAATTAAAAGGTCACTTCGATCATGCATAGTTTACTAATCAGTTATTAAAGTGTATTTTTTGCTAATCATTTCACAGAAACAAAACACGTAACCAAACGCATATTGTTTCCTTGCCCAATTATAAAGTGGAAAAATTGAGTTGACAAAATTTCACCTATTCCAGTAATTTATTGTAGTCAGAGATGGTAATTTACGAAGAAAAGAAAGGAGTGAAACTCAAATTACATGATGGACAGTGATATTAAATTTCAAATTTTATATTTGCTTATTTAAAGTGAAAAAATAGGAGGAATCAACGAAATAAAATAGATAAAATCATTTTCAGTAACATCATTTAGAGCATCGGTTTAAGATATTAAAAAGCGTGACGAAATGACACTAAAATCCTCCTCCTATCGTTATCTTAGTAGGCAAGAATAGATAGAAATTGTTATCATTGACCAGTTTTATCACATCCAATATATCAGTACGAGTGATATCTGTCACAGTGTATGCTCTCGGCTACGCTTTTATGTTTGTTTTATGATTAACATTGTGATTATGGGGCTGAATCATTTACGCTACAACTTCGAAATAGTACAAGTCAATACTTTTCCATGCCTTAAATAAAAAAAAAAAATGATTTGAAAGGAGCAAATATAAATTTGTCATAAATTGATAACAAATCGAAATGGAGGAATTGTTGCTTAAATTCCCGCAAGATGTACTGTATGGGAATATACCTATGATATTCGAAATATTATCATCTTTTAAAAGCAGGAATATATCATCAGGATTGTAATTTATTTAGAGGTAATAAGCTTATTGCCCACTTTTGCATAAATTTATTTTCAGAAAAAAAAAAAAAAAAAGAGCTCAGAGAATCAAACGACAAAAATACCGAATTGCTTTACGAATTGTATTTTCCAACACAATATAAAAAATAGAATAACGCAAGGGTCTCATGGAGAAAGAAAAAAGAATCAGACGATGAAAATTTGTTAATTGCAGGGAAAAATTTCCTACTCAATTCAACGGGGATTTTTCACTAATTTCTGGAAAGAAAAAAAAAATGAACAAAATCTGTAAAGGGATGTAATTTGATGTTTGAAAGGATTGAAAAATTTTCTAATTTGGCAATTCTATTATTTGACTCATTTTAACAGCAAAATAATCGATTTGTTATGCAGTTTTTTCTTTCTTTTTTTTTTTTTTTTTTTTACAAAATGATTTCATAATTTCTATAGAAATGATTACAGAAAACAGTTCCTCTAACAATTAGTCTCGGCTGTTTAAATTTATGAAATAAACTCTGAGAGTGAAAGTTCAGCATTATCATTAGAGATGAATAACTGTAGTTTGTCTCGAAAAAAAGGTAAAAGCCTTGGCGAAGTGAAGAGAGAAAACAAAAAGGAAAAATTTGTCGCACATTTAAATGAAGCTATTTAGTTGTGAAGTGAAGTAGTGGTCGATTTAGACGATAAATGTGAACCAGTTGGGCTTCTTCTCAAATCATTGAATGAAATGAATGCAAATTTTTTGCAACGAACACAAACAGTTACTACAAGTGTCGAAGAAGAAGAGAAAAAAAATCAGTCAGTTCAATGGAAACACTGTCTGCTCTCGTGATTGCATAATGCATAAATAGAGTCTATTGCCCTTTATTTCCTCTCAAATCCCGAGAGGTGATTATCCCGTGAATCGAGGCAAACATGGAGGATTATTAGCAATTGTCTATTACTCAACTTATAATTTTGATAGTTTTTCAAATATTTTTGCTTTCAATGCAACAATTATTCTACAATAGAAAGTAAGGGATTATTTTCGGAATAGCGGAAAATTTGAGTTGACATTTGTCATCTCTTTCACTTCTAACATTTTTCATGTTTTTAAGAAGCTTATGATTCTATAGATAATATAATATTAATCGGACAGTTTTCAATGACCACATTCTTAGTCCCAACATCCAACACATTGCTTGAATAGAATACGATAAGTATACAACTGGTTCAATCCCTTTAGTACTTAATACCAATATACCGGAAATAATATGATTCCGAAATCTATCGGGGACTTAGGAAGATAACTACTACTGAGATCATAAGGTGTGAATCTGTAGAATTATTCTCATCCAGTTTGAAGCTTGTGCTATGGATTTTTTGGCAGACTGTTTGAAATGCAAATAATAAAAGTAGAGAGGAAACCTTCAAGCAATACGGATGAAATAGATATAAATAAACAAAGTATTTAATAACAATAGACTGATGTTTCACAACCATTAGGCTAGCCAGGGTATTGTAACAGTGAACATCTATGGCCAAAACACAGTTCTTGATTCTAACCCTTTCTAAATCGATTCTCGAATAATGACCAAGTGTCTCTAGACCGTGAGAAAGTGATGGATAGACTAGCTCCGATTATTGATGTCAGGTAGGAAATAATGTTCTAATTTTTTCGAAAAGTAAATTCTTAATTATAAATAACATCAATAATTCCTATTTGATCAGGAAATCCAATCCATTTACATATTAATTGAATTATATTTCTAATTGAGAGTCTAAGACTAACTATGACCAAATGACCGACGATGTGAAACGATTTGGAAAAAGATGGGACAACGCACTCATATTTATTAATTTTTGAATCATTTTTATGAATAACAGTTAATGAGACATTCGACTGTCAGGTAAATAAATAAATAAATAAATATTTGCTTGTTTGTTTGCTTACATATACTTATAAACAAGATAAAGTGAAGCGATGATAAGAAATGATTGTAAAATGATTTGAATATTAAGGACTGGCAATAAATCGAATTAGAAAGGAAAGACAATTCTTTTGACAGGTGCTAGCAAGACAATAAGAATAAGTAGCCTGTGGTGATAATTAAGGGTACAATAAGTAAATGCCGAATCGCCCGTCCACTCCAATGACCATCTACAGAGGCCATCAGCAAGGCGTAAATAATGCTATAAATTACCTCAGAGGCAATGCGAACAACGATTTATTTCTCTCTATGTATGAATGTATGTGTGTACGTGTGTATGTGTCTGTATGGGTGTATGTGTGTATGTGTCTGTATGTGCATATATCTAAATATGAAAGGGTACGGCGGAAAAGTGGCAGTGTGTGAGCGGGTCTATTTACTTCACGTTAATTGTTTCCGGATATACAGAATACTGGACACCGGAAGAGTGAGCTGTTCCGTTGGGTATGGCTCTCAGTAGCTTAATTATATTTAATGCTGAACATTAAACAAATAGATTCGGGCAGGAAGTGCGGGATGACAAGTCCGAGGTCTGATCCGTAGTCGTTTAAACTCTCCCATCGCGGATAATCCATCGCTTTATCGTCCTATTATAAGCCTTAAGTTTGTAATAATCTAACTGACAGTATGGGCCATAAAATAGATGAACAATAAGATATGGCCAAAGAATTCATTTATTATTTCACAGTAAAGTGACACCATCACATACCTCGGAGAAGTATTCAGTTTTTCATGCACTGCTAAAAAGTTACATTTTCTCAGCTTGCACAAGGTTAGGGTATCACTCAAAGTTACCAGATAGGATTTCGTTGATAATGTTTTCAGATAGCTTAAATCTAAAAAAATTTCACCCGAGCAAATGAATAATTTACAGTCACAATTAAAAGCAATTAATGGCTACAACATCGAAATATTGAATGACCGAAGTGTCCAGTACTTTGCATAGAACTATTAATTACAAGAACGAATATATTTGTAGTACACTTAATTACTGTCGTCGATTCAGTGGTCCTTTTCACTTTTACCTATACATGAACATGTCGTACTAAAAAATATTTCGAAATTGTGTACAATAAAGTTATAGGACGATAATGGTCCAATTTCATTTTTCACTACAGACGATAATGAAGCCAAAAATATTCATTCAGATATTGGACAGCCTGGAAAATATTTCTTACTCATTGAGCAATAAATAATTTGGTGAAGTAATTTGAAAATGAATGAGTTTTGTCAATTTGATATTGCGAGAAATTAGTCTCAAACTGAGGAAATGAATTAAATAGGCAAATTTAGAGCCCTTCCTGAATATGCACAACTATTTGCTTTTTCCAGGTTGGAATTTGAATTATTCAAGTTCAATTAACCATTCAGCTCATTTCATTGGTATGCCTCGTGGAAGTGAATAGACAAAAATTATTCCACAATTCAGGACTGGTACTGAACGATTGGAATTTTAGACTTGCGAATAAATGTTACTCTACGACATCTTTTGTGTTGTAAAGCTTGATGGGATGGATAGGGGTGAAATAGCAATGGAATGTGCCGAAGAATGCTTAACGCATGTATACATCACTTAACCAAAACAGCTTTTCGATAGCAGATTGGAGGATTTGTTGCAGGTAAAGAGACATTTTCTCACATTAATTTTGAAGCTGTTGTTGGCCAATAGCTATTGTATTGTGATAGTACTTTTTATCCTACGATTAGTAGCCACAAAGTGGAAAGATGAAGCTATAAATATCAATAACTGTGATAAATTATTCCAAAAAGCGCAATTAAAATAGAATAAAGATTTAAATTTCTAGCAAACTTTTTCTGAACGTTTAGACAATCTTTAATAATTATCAATTAAAATTTCACCACACCTTCTGTAGCGCTTTATCCTTAAGATGGAATAGTTAACAGTAGACATCCTTTAATTACGAGAAACTACTTCTGCATTCTTAGTAGAAATTAAAATTACGTAAATTAAAAGTTGGCAAATGACTAATTAAACATTTGGTAATCGTTTGAAAAGTAATAATATGTCTTTCGACTATATTTTCACTTGGGTAACTCGGGTAACCTTAGTGACTTGGGTACACAAAATGAACCTATAACATTTTATTGTGAACGCCAACAGTTATTAATTGCATCTATCTGTAATGTTATAGCTATATAAAAACAAATCAATACACAAATAAACAATGAAAGTAAGCCATGTACACCTGTAATATGAAAGAGAACAGGTACAGAATACTCATCAAAGATTAAACTTATCCATCATTGATAACCTAAGTATCCCTCCAATTCCTCTAACAAATCTTTTCTCACACTTATCATCAATTATTGTTGGCTCTCATTCATTTTAGAAGTTAATTTTTTAACCTAAAAAAATTAAGTAAGTGTAACAATCATATCATTCAAATGGCATCTAAGGAATGTGTTTTGCATGTGATTACTATCTTTTTCTTTAGTTCCGCACCTTTTTTTTCCGTTTTTTTTTTTTGCTATCAAACATACTTTATTCAAAAAAATGGTTGCATTCTCAAGTTATTTGCAATTTGTTTTACTTTCATTACCTTTGATAACTTTTCTATGAGAATATTTTGCAAGTGATAGTAACATAACAAATGTCATATATTGTAGTAATTATTATGATTATGATTATGATCACAATACCATACCGTAATCGATATTTTCTTATCAGGGCATTTGATGTAAAGATTTAATGGAAGTTTTCATTGATTAATTTTCTATTCGAAGGTTGATAGTCAACTGATTGCACTTAGCTATTTTAGACATGAAAATGTCTAATAGCTACTCCTTTACTGCTAGGCACTTTTAAATAGCATTTCCAACAATCAATGCTTATAGTTCTAAAGTGGGAACACAATGTTAATGACAGAATGAAAAGAGTTGTAGAATCGCCTATGAAATTATATCTTTTGAAGTATATGAAAACTTGAAATCAGAAAAGAAAATGGCTCAAATTATTCCCATTTGTTCTTCACACATTTCCCAGAATGATTAAGAAAATGAGTTATTTTACATTTCTTTCATTTACATCAAAAAGGGAGATCGAGCAGATGTGAAATTTGATTCTTTGACATTCATATCAATTGACATTGACAGTTTATGGGTACCCACGGTGAGAAGAGGCTATTGAGGAGTTGTAATTGTAGGACGGGCATAACGGGATATGTGTTACGGCATAAACGGAAATCTTGTATGTTTGCAACCCAACCGGGACCTATGTAATCCATGGCCTGTCAAAGAAAGATATATAACCTAAGACAACATGTTATTTAGATGATGATATGATCAATACTATGCAAATAAAACAAACAAAATTTGAAATCTAACCAATTGTAAATGAAAAAAATTTGCATGTAAAATATTACTCCAAATTGATAAATATTAGCTTATCATTTTTTCTGGTATGTTGCTAAGCGACAAAGAATTGATAGGAATTAAATTAGTAGGTGTTTGATGAAGTAACAAATAGGCCTTGTGATATTCATGGCCAAAATATCAAATATTTTAATGCATAAAAAACAGACTGATAGGCCAAATATTTTTTAATTAAGTGTGCTTCCAAATAAAATTGTCATATAACTTTGAATCATTGCACATTTCAAGCTAATCGTAACCATATAAAATGGTCTTAACCGCGGCACATCAAAAAAAAAAAAAAAAAAAAAAAACTTCCGAAACCTAATAAATGTCCATTTCTTCAACTTCGAAGTCTAAAAAGTTGGGGAAGTTTGCATTACCACATTACAGTATGGAAAGGAAATGAAATATATTTTACATGTTCGTTTTATAATCCTTAACGATAAGTAGAAGTTATTAAGTTCATAGAAAGTATCCTAAAGAATTACTCTATCAGATGTACTAATAGTGTCATTTTGTCAATTTGCTCTAAATATCAGTTAAAAATAAACTTAAAGATGAAATGTGTGAGTAGATAGAATAGAATTATGATAGATAAGAATATAACAAAACAAAATATGTGCAGAAATATAGCAAAAAAAACAATTGGATAGATAGTCGAAGGAAAAATAAATTAAAATTGATTCTACGAATAGCGTGAAGATGTTGTCTTGAAAAGAGAAGTGAACGGATTTGAGATGGGTCAAAGGAAATTGTAAGGAAGAGCAATGAAAGAAATGAATAATTCTGAATTAGGCATTTCTAGATGAATGATTATGTGAACTAAGAAATAATTTTAAAAAGAAAATAGGAATAAAAACTCTTCTTTCCATTTTAATATCAAAAATTTACAAGTAACAACTTCCAGTTTAAATTTTGATTGAACTATTCATATTTAAATTTTATGGAAATACTTTAGGCCATTTTGTATCCACTTTTACCAATCATTCTCTGCGGAAAATTCTAATTGATGAAAGATTCTGTCTTCTCTAAAATTACTATAAAGCTACTACGTTATACAAAAATAACCTGTTTCGAAACGATCTATTCTTGAATGCATTAAAATTTAAACAAAAAAAGAAATTGCATCCTTTGAAAAGTCTCACAAGATATTACTATTATTATCATTTATATTACTAGAAATAGCGATAACTAATTGTAATAATCTATAATAATTGATAATTATATAAGCAGTAGCTGATAAAAATTATGATAGAGATTGGGAAAAGTTTTTATATAAATTAAGTAATAGCAAGAAATAAGCTATTGAAGTTTGTAAAGGGAATTAGTTCTGAGTATTGGGCAATAAATTTGCTCCTGAAATAAGTTACAATGAATGGACTAGCTCATAATATTGGCCATAAACTGAATGAATTGTCCTACTATGGCCATTTACTGCTCTTCTTCGACGTTATTAGCTTTTATACTATAACTAATCCATCAGAGAAAGAAGAAAAATAGCAAATGGAAAAGCTTGCAAATATTATTTTTTGATATATACCTACGTAATGGATAAGTCATAAGTTGTAAAAAAAGAAAGCGCAATAAAAAGAAGTACAAAAAGTGTATAAGAAGTTCGATACATGAAAAGTATGAAAAGTTTTGAAGTAAAATAAATTAACGTAAAGAAGGAAGTTGTTGACTAATCGAAACTTTCGGTGCCAACTATACGACTCTTTTGTGTTAAATAAAAAATTCGATTTTGCAAGGAAGAAAACGGTTATTTTAAAGTGGCTCTACATCAAAGCTATATATTCTTGTTTCTATTGTAATTTGGATGAAATGAATTTTAGCTAGCAAATTCAACAAAAATAAGAAAAGCATTTCGCAGAAGTTATTCTTTGATGAAACTTCAGAATCGAATAGAAGAGTTTGAAAGAATTGAAGAAATAGTAATGGTACGATTATCCTCATTTATCCAAAGCCATAATTTCAAGCTGGCTAAGAATGCTTTCAGGGTTTTATAGAGTGGTCTGATCCAATAACTTTGCAATAGAAGTATATACAACTCAAGACACTTCGTCTCGACAGAAAAATGGATGGTCAGAGAAGGACAGAGTGAAGTGAAGTGAAGTGGATTGATTCTCCTCTCATCGAATTGATAATCCAATAACGTTTCCTAAGCTTATAGCGCCATTATACAAAATTATTACAACAAGGCGTACTCGGAAAGGATTGATTATGATTTATGCATGCATTAGCTGTCACATCCGATATTCCCTAAAGGGACTAAATTGAGCAGATAAAAGTGGAAATTAGTGTAAAATATGAATGACTATACAAGACAGAAGTGAGTGGAATCACTAGTTGGAACAATATGACTAGGCTAATCAAGGATAGCTATTTTAGGCCTATTCACCTGGAATGGGATTGATTCCAAAGTTATTGCAGAAGTGCATTTCTTTCTTACTTTCTTACACAGTTGCAACTTCGTTTAATAATAATTATGTAATTCTTTTAGATGTGTCCCTTTCTTTCTGAGCCAAATCATTTTGACCAATAACAATCCTGAACTAGCGCTCTTTGTTGAAATAATTTCGGATTTCTAATCAATAATTCCAATGAAATGATCAATATTTCAACGTTATGATGATGAGACATGAATTTTGGAGGCCTTATCTATCAAATAATAATAATCATACATTGCTGATTATTAAATGAATTGAAAAATATCTGAAACAGTTACTGCCCAGTTATAAAATTTAACTTTTAAATTGAATTAGCGGTGGATTTTGAAAAGATTTTCCGGATTGCGACTGTCTTTTTTTAAGATGAGTGGAAAATAAATAATTAATTCGGTAAGATTAGTTTTTGTCCCTTTCAACGTATCCACAGCATTGTCGGAAGCAATGAAAAGCAGTTAAAACTGATGAAATTTAATTTGAAGTTCGCGCAGTTAACAAACAACAACTTAATTAATGAACCAATTTAATAGATTATTTAAATTGCAGTCTTCCCCTTTGCAAGATATTGTTCGTTTTCAACTAACGGAAAACGCATTTGCAGTGAATATTTGAGTTTAGCGACATCAGAAAAGCGTAATGAACAAATCATTACCTCAATTACCATCATCAGGCCTTTCAGATCAGTCTAAACTCGGTACTTTCATAAACTAGACCAGAAATTCATGCCTAGACTAGAAAAGAGATGAATAACAGCGACATCTAATTACTTGCAAGTTACTTTTCATAGCAGCTTGTGTAGTATATCAAAAAATGAAATGAAGAAGTCAGAAAACTTAGGTATAAATAAATTTATAAATTGAAATTAAATAGAAGCTAACTTTATAAATCAGCTTAGATTCGAACTGATCTTTCAGATATGAAACTTTCAAATGTTCGCTATCAGATAGTATCAATTTTTCCAGCTCTTTAAATTTATCACTGAAGAATTTGGCGGTGAGGGGAAAAGCAAGGATACAAAATTAGACTGCAAGAAAGAAAATGGCGTGATATTTAAACGTCCTAGAAATTCAATGAAGCGCAAGCTGTGATGTTAATCCTTTGTAGTTAATGGGATGCCATGCAATTTTTCCGGATATTTTAAGAATGCTTTAGTAAAAATTCCGGCATATACTTCGAAGATTACATATATATTAACTGCGAAAAAGAAGAAAATAAAAAAATCTTTCGGGAAGTAATTTTAGGCTACGAATGACAAACAAGCAGAAAAAAGGTACGACTATCAGTAGTGATTGGTAATTCAGATTTGTACATTTTATAAACACTCATTTCTGCTGGCTGGAACAAATTAGGTCAAAATGAGAAGGTTAGGAACTTCAGCTAACTTAATGCTAACTTTGGTAAAATAAAAAGTAAGCAGTTCGTTCCACAATGATAGCCTAATTTTAATGGCTTTTCAATTTGTTATTTATTTTAAATAAAACAGCTTTCATTTAAAACCATATCTTATTTATTCGGGTTGAGCTAACTGCCAAATGATTTACATCGGCGCTTCTGTTACTCAACTTATAAACTTACGGGATTTTGTAGTGAAAAGAAAGTAAAGCAAATTCTTTTCAACGATTTCTACATTCCATCAAGCAATCTTTCAACAGGGAATCAAAACAAATTTCAACTTTTAAAAGTTAATGGATATGGTAACAGACTTGTCTTCTGGCATCAAATCTTCTGTATCTTTTAATTTTCTTGGCTGACAACAAAATCCTCTCTTACTCCTCTAAGCAGTTAATGTATACCAATAATAGTAATACAAGAAAAAAATTATTTGCAGTTAAATTTGAAATTGAAGGATCATCTTAACATAAATTAATAATATTTTGCTGAACTTCTTATTTAATAGTTTGTAAATTTTTGACGAAATGTTACCGTTAGCAAGCACTCGTGCATGGGTCGAAAGAAAGATGAAATGGGAAAAATAGAAAGCTAAAATGTATTCTCATCCAATTGAACTTATGACCTTTAATTATAATAATTACAATTCAATTACTGCTCACAGTGATCGTAAAGGCATCCTATACAGATGACAGATTCATCGAATCCAGGATGTATCCAAAGATTAAATTTAATTAAATTTGGAAATTAATTTTCTTACTTTTACAACAGACTATGTAATTAATTCTCGTTAACAGCAACACTTTGTTACGACGACTTTGTTCCTCAATGCATTTTTTATCGAAACGTTTCATTCGTCTACTATTTGCAAGTCAAAAATATATCAAAAAACAAATTGTTTAAACAGGATTGGTTAAAAAAATTTCTTTAAGGAATAAAATGAAAATCTCAAATTACTTTCTACCTTCGGAACTGCAATTAAACAGTAGTTGGAAGATTTGAATTCTTCGGATCGCCAACGAACCCATTATGTTCGCATTAGCAATTCATGACATGCGTGGGAGGTCATTGCTTCAGTTGCCGTTTGACATATCAACCATATAACGGATCACCGTTTCTTCGTTTATGAATACCGCCTTTTAATTACAGGTCGTCGGAGACTGACCTATGCGTTGACAATTAAATTCAAAAAATGCAGTTTTCAACTGTTTATGTGCTTTTTTTTTATTTCAATTACCATTAACTCTCTTCTTCTATCACTTAAATTTTATTACTAATAGGTTCTTCACGGTGTTTCCCTTTCTTTAGAGAATTTTTAATTTTGTCAATAGTTTTTATTTAATCACTGCTAAGTTATGGAGCAATGTAAAGATAGGAGTAGCATTAAAATATAGAAATTTAAAGTTAACTTTGAAATTAGTTATTCTGAAATTATTATTAAGGTTAGGTAAGTAACGTGACATTCAATGACAAGTGAACTACACATGTAACACAATCCAGCAATTAAATATAAATATCAATGAAAGAAGGAAAACGAATGTATAAATAAATAGGTCAATAAAAAAGTAATTATTTTGCATCAACAAATTATGTTAAAAATATCACACTTCATAAGTAAATAAAGTTATTGTTTGTTGTAACGGTGAATTTGCTAAGTAACTGTGTAACTAAATTATATCTCATAAAATTAGACCTAAAATTTCGAAAGTCTGTAAGAACTTTTAATGATACTTTTACAATTGGAACATAAAAATATTCTTAATGCAAAACCTGCTAAAAATTAGTTCTTCCCGTAAGGGTTTGTTTGTGTGTCCTCAAAATTCAAACATTACAGAGAATAATAATCATAATAATAATAGTAATGGAAAGACGGAAGAAAGCCTCAATTATTATAAAATTGGACCGACAGGATGACTGAACTGTCCAAAATAATAAATTTTGCATATGAACGAACATTTGCCAATCTCTTTTTCATTCATTCTTGCAATGGCATAACATTTCTATACAAATAATATTCATTTTCGAGGATGGAAATGGACGAATTTCCTTAATGACTTAGTGAATAGATCTTAAACAATAATTAAATAATTAAATTGCTTTATTACTTTAGCATTGTAACAATATAATTCTATAAGGAAGGCACAAATTTAGCAAATGTTTTTTGTCATTGATTCAACTATTAAAGTAGAATTTGACAAGGAATGCAATTAGTTGAATTTAAAACGCTCAGAATGAAAAAGACAAAACACATAGATGAATATGAAATACTGATATCATGAGATATCAGTGATAAAATGATGAGTTGGTGTTTTTATGAAATGAACATAGAAGGATGATATTTATCAAACTATATGTAATATCGATAGATGAAACCTAACCCAGCAATAGGTAATCATCGTAAAGATTAGATTTTATGGTAATAAGAAGGAAGACAAAAATGAGGAAAAACTTTTGAGGTATTGGAGTGGAAGAGGAAGTTGTATTAGTAATAGTTTCAAGATGACAAAAAGGGATGAAAGAAGAAAAAATGAGACGATGAGAGAGAGATGGCAATTTCCGCCCAATGTGTGTCAGCTAAGTGTCAAAAATGCAACCGCAAATTAAGTTGGTCTTTGCACTGCGTCACTGACAACTAGCACTGAAATGATGGCGATAGATCTGTTGAAAATAAAACTTAAACTAATATTATTAATGTAACACTTTCAGAATATTTCTTAGATCAGATCAAATCAAATTCTGTTTAACCTAGAAATGAAATGTTATAGAGGAGAATATTGTCCTCACTTTCCAGAAAATATCCGATATATTGATATGAGACAAACAATTTTCGATATAATTTCGCAGTAGTTGGATATTTTCGAAGAATGGGAGAGCATATATACTTGGAGCTTTCAACTTTTATGGGCACAAATTTATTAGTCATTAATGAGAAATGGAAATTCCAATTAGTTAATGATTTTACAGAAAATTAAAAGGTTGCGAGTCAAACTTTGACATGAGGAAATGAGAATTTCACGAGAAACATTGAATAATTGTGCATTCCTAGTAATATATTTGTTTCATTTGTTATTTTAACTAGGCTAAGAGCCAATAAATAAAGTAAAAGAAAAGGCATCGGGAACTCGTTAGCATTTATATCATAGCAACAGTGAAAGCATATCTTGGTTTAAATCACATATACTGAAAGCAATTTATAGTAATGGAAAATGAACCTGGCATGTTAGACTAAATGTTCCACCAACAAATGCGACAACATTTTTCTTTCCCTGTAAGAAGAGAAAATAATTACCTATCAGGATTTCACTCTTCCGATTTCACTCTTCCGGAATTGCCGAAAGAGGCTGAGAAAATGTTTCATCCAATATTCATCTGTTCCAAAGATAACATTACTTCCGGTTGAAATCATAGATATCGATAAAATTTGTGGAGTTAGTTTAAAATAGCAGGACGGTTGTGAAGAATACATGTATTGGATAGTATTTGGATTGGTACTTGTGTAAAGCAAACCTTCAAAACATCAATCAGAGGCATGTGTAAGAGGTTAAAGGATTTGAAAATTTAAATTTCAAACGCGGAAATGGAATTTTCAAGTGGAATAGCCTTTGTGGTAGTAATTACTAACTGCAAATTTTTCATTTATTTATTGTTATAATTTATTTATGCCCCATATTCTCTTTTAGTATGAGTAATAATTCTCAAGAAGCGATGGCAATTTGATCATTCTGATTAACATTTTAGATTCATTTTGGTTAGCGAATGATTTTTTCCGTTCGATGATCAATTAATTCTTAAAGAAAAATTATAACGAAGAAGATTTCTTCTCATTTATGTCGCTTATCATCGTAAGATTGCTTGGGCATATTTCCGGTCATATTATTTGATTATTTGTAATTCATATGAAATATTTAAATTTCACCCAAATGAAATCTAAATCTATCTGAGATCGATTTTCTGGTTATGTATCATTAAAGTAAATAAATATCATTGTTATATCACAGAGGAAGTCACTAACAGTTGTAGTTTAAAGATTTATCCCATAGTTCCTTTTTGTTAGAATGTTAAGAATGCAAGAAAGGAAAAAGAGAGAAATGCAAGTTGGGTGCCTTAAATTTATGCAGCATCACACCTCTTTGTGATGATCATCCTCACTTTCCGCACTTGATTACCTTTCTTTGTTTGCTATTTTCTCGCAGTCGAACAAGGTCGCTTCATAGATGTCCTTTTACCGGTCAAAAATTCATTCATTCATTCCTTGAACAAAAAAGCACAAAATAATAAAAGTATTTTTTTTGTGATCGAAGAAGATTCATACTGGTTCCTATCATTCATTCACATGGAGCAGAAAGAGACGGATCGCAGTGGAGCTCTCAATTCTTTTAATTCTTATTTTTATGCAAAAATGACCTTCCAGTTTTATGACCATACTTGTATTCCAAAAAAATGATTTTTCAGGAAAATTCTGAATAATGCATGTATCCCAACTTTTTTGTTGATTGGAAGAGAAAATTTATTCGTCAAATTTTTTTTTTCATCGATGCAAAGTGATAAAAATTTCTTACGAATTAACATCAGTTTCGTACGAATATAACTTTTTGCCATCAAAAAATTTTCTTAATTCCAAAGCTAATTTCATAAGGAAAAAAAGTCGTGGTCATCAAAAAATTCCGTTCTTATCGATTACCGACCGATTTTTTTTTATTTCCTTAAGCGAAGTATTTGAAGATATCTTTAGGACATTCGGCAGTATGAAGTTGAAATAAAAGATTAATTTGTTGGCAAAAAAATATTGTATCCAGCAGAGACGTGTTGCATATTGTTTAATAAAATCATTTATTGGTGTAAAACTACACCGATATTGAACTATTTATTACCTAAGTAATTGTACGTTCCAAACAGATCGTTCTTTTCAAAAGAAATCCAGTACGCTAATCATATGAATATAGATTCACAGTAAATTATTATTTAGTTGACGTAATATGAAACGTGATTCTTGTGTTTCCACTTTAGAAAAAGCTTATTGAACACGTCCGAAACCCAACAACCATTGACTTTATTTTTCAAGCAATAAATTACTTTCTTCATGCATGAATACCTGTTGATACATATAGAATAATACAAAATTATATAATAACTTATTGACATAGGCTTAATTGGAGAATGTCAAGGATACATCCTATCATAAATGATGCTTGTATGTTCAATCATCTCACGATGAGTTATGGTACTAATTGACAGCCGAGCTTCTAAATGTGTTGCATCCAACAATGTCCATCTTCTCGACATCTATAATGTTTATAGAAGTAGTGACTAGTGTTGAATTTCTCATTTTTTAATAAATCAATGAGAAATTTGGTTTTCTTTTGAAAATTTCACATCAATGAATGACCCTGAGAACTGGAAGATCGTGACTGAAACTGATTCTTCCAATTCCTTGCATATGCAATTCAATCGAAAGCTCACGTTCTTCTCCTCCTTCAACTGTGATAAAACCTTAAAATTGTGCGCAAATTTCATTGCAAAGGAAATATTGGCATCATAAGTGAACTAAATTAAAATGTTGGATATGCAAAAAACAGTCTCATGAGAACAACAACAACAAAAAATAAATAAATAAATAACAACTTTCTTACCGTTACTCATAACTGTATTTAGTGAGATGAGATCGCTATCGTTGTTGTTGAGAACCGATAAGAAACCGTATTCTCTGTGCACTTCCGTCTGATCCCAATTATCCCATGCTATCGCTCTATAAATTAACATCCAATGATTTCAAGAACACTGTGACAATTAAATTTAGGAAATAGCGATGATGGATTATCAAAATATTTAATAAGCTATTCAAAAAATAAGACATTACGATGAAAATCAAACCAAAATACTTTGAAAATTATCCAACTAGCAGTTAGAATCAAAAAGCAAATCAACAAATGAGGAAATTACACATACGTATAGTTTAAAACATCGAGCACATAATCGCCTTTGCTAATTAGTTTAAAATCGATCTCTTCACCATAGGTAACTGTTGGGATTGTTGGGAAAACTGCTTTACCACCAAATTCAGAGCGCCATTTACCGATCAGAAATGCTACACTCCTAAGAGTTGATGGCACTTTTTTTAAATCGTATTCTAAAAGCATATGGAAAATTTTCAATTGAAATAAGTCATAGGAAAATTTACTTTCTTAAATTTTGGTGTAATCAAAATAGCGCCAAAATATTTAGCACTTCTTAATTGCTCAAAAATATCAACCTCTCGGGATTAATGAAGAGCCACAAAGCTGACAGCTCTTTTTGCAGTAACTATTTGGAAACTCATTAATAACATCACATTTTGTACTATTTTCAGCTATCCATGTATAGCAGTGCATGTCAGTATCTGAACAGTCTGTCGAATGACCTGCAAAAATGAAGATTATTAACTCTCGGATCGCTTAAAACAAACTTCCCGATGTTCAGGAATGTTATCTGTCTTAGTGACGATCAAAAAATTAAATTTTGAAAGATAATACATAAAATGTAGATTCTTCTTTTTCTAATTTTAGACCTAATATAGACCTGATTAGACCATATATATTATAATATGAAACTTATGCCTTTCATTTAAAAAAATGTCTGATGAAAAACTTGGAAAACTATGCAAAAATTGTGAGTGAAGGGAACTTCTAACTAAAATGAGCTAAACCATACAGACGGGAAATAAAATGAAATGAAGTGGAAAATATCCCATAAATGAAGACTGATCAGTTTTTTAAATTCAACAAAAAAGTTTTTAACATTTCCCGAAACCTTTTGCCTGAAATCTAATTTCAAATCTTGAATCAGATTGAATAGTTTCGAAGCACTCGCCATTGCTCGTTTTTCTCGGTAAATTATACCGGAAAAGTCATCTTAATTGCATGTAGAATATTCTATCTTTTCTTCCATTTTAATTCATTTTTGTTCAAAATATTTTTGTCTACTTTATTATTTTAAAGTTTCATTTCATTTATATATTCTGATTCAATCCTTCAATATCTTTATTATTCATCAGTCTTATCACATTCTCTAATTCCACAATCGATAAGTAATGTTAACTTGTTACAAATCGATGTCATTTATTAACTTCGTTATTTTGAATTTGTGGATTCAGTCACTCATTCAAACATTTGCATTATCATACAAAATGCCTAGCACAAAAGCTGGGCTGTTTAGATGAAAAGATACTAACCTGAAATTGGATGTAGTTGTAGTAGAATGGAAAGCAATAAACACAGCACGATAAACATGTATGTTATGGGAAGTGTAAATTCGAAACAATACACACCTATCAAAAAACATCATTGCAAATATGGACCATCACTTGTTCTAAAAAATAGGATGTGCAGTAATTCAACCACTTCAATATCATTCATCCGATTTTCTAATTTCTTCTCCAAATTTTTAAGAGACCTTTTGTAAAAAAAAAAAAAAAACATTATCAAGGAAATTTTTTTAATAAATCGATCAAATCCAACTCACTCAATAAGACAGTTATATCCTCTGTTTTGCCTATTTTGAAATTTTCATTCTTTCTATCCAAAAAAATATCGGACCATTCCTACCTGTTTATATGAAGCTCGTAATGAATACATTAATCAATCGACAAAAATCTGTCTTCAGTGAAGTTTTAAACCTTTCCATTAAACCCCCCTGTAACCAGAAAGCTTTTCTTGTGATTTTTAAAAGATTTAAATATATTAAAAATGGTGTAATAATTTATAAGCTTCTGGAAACATGAATTTATTTTAGGCTTATAGGAACAACAATTTCGATGACTCCAATTAATTGAGCCTGAACTGTGCATTCCGATGTTCGATTCTATTCTTTGAACAAATCAATACATGTGACTCACTGATTTTTGCTCTTTCTAGATCACTGTCACATGAATGAGAATATCACATAAACGACGCAGTAACGATACAACTCGATATTACGCTTTCAAAATGCGTTGCGAATTAACGTTTTAAAAGAGATGTCGGCATCGATGACAAATGAATCGATAACTCTTAGAAGTCATCGAACTTCATAGGCCCTTAATGTTGTTACAAAAACATTATTTAATAAAAGTATGAGAAGTAATATAACTGCTACTACACCCATATCGAGAAAAGCAATGAGACCCAAAGCCGTAAATCATCCTGTAATAAGATTCATAGTTCTACGGTAGATAGTACACTCTTCGGCAGATGTGAGTAAGGTCAAAATAATAGGATTAAATGCGAACGCGAGTACTTATAAAACCCACAGAATTTTTTATAATGCGCTGTCTCTAAAAATACATCTTCGGAACAAAAATAAAAAATTCGATAAAAAAACAAACGGTGTCTTGATAGCTCACCATGAACAAAATTACATATTTGGACAATATGGCTAGCAACCAAAGTAACGAAAATGTATAGCAAAAAAAAAAGAAAAAAAAGAAACGAACGGAAGACATCGGCAAATCTTCATAAATTTTGCAGTAAACTTGAAAACAAATTAGACTGAAAATAAGGAGCACCAATAGATTGCATAGCAATAGTAATATTCGGACAGTAAATTACAACAAAAATTTTACAAATTGCAAGATGTCACTAAAAAACCGAAAGGAAATATCGTGGTGAAAAAAAGGTAATAATTAATTAAACCATTGTGAAAGAAGTTTAATGAAATCATTTACTATGTCTCGAAAGAAAATCCTCGCAAAATCCAACATGAAATTCTAAAAAAGTTCGAGTTAGATTTAAATCAACCATAAGACATCGCAATATTCCTTTCTGAAAACAATTTCACCCAGATATTGCGATAGTTGAGATTCCCATCGAAGTATTACCTTTTGCTTGGCATATCTGAATCTGCTTTTTCCGGAATATCTTGAGACCCATCGCTATCTGCCTATAATGACGAAGAAATTATTGTTGTGATAGTATGATTTATGGTAATATGATTTGCTTTTACTTTGTTAAGATAAAATAAAAACAATGCTCTGAATCAGAAAATCAAATCTGGAAACTAAATAATATACGAGCCTTACCTGTGATAATTCTGTTTGAGAAACGCTGGGAACAGCGCGCGAAGAGACTAAACGTCGTGAAAGGCCGCTAAAATTTTAATTAAAAAAAATTATTTCAAATCTGGGAATTAAAACTCATATTTTTAGAAGTTTCACAAAATACTCACAGAAAATCTCAGTGTTTTGGTTAATCTGACATACATAAACAATTTCATTTCCGACTGACATGAAACAGTGTTATACCACGAACCTCGTTTTTGATCCTTTGTTCAAAAAATATTTGCTACAAAATGTGCTGTTCATCAACGAATTGGGCGGGGTTTCCATTACTGACCTGACGGGTATGATATCTTCATCAGTACGTTCATCTTGATTAATATAGTTATCTTCAGCAGCTTTGCGTGACTTTTTAACAGGTATTTCTATCGAAGCTATAAATTAAATGTTGCAAATAGCAGTGACTCTCAAGAGCTCTTATGCCAAATCATATTTGAAATTTAAGGAAGCTCCTACTGTGAACAAAGTGTAATTTTCATAGCTTTGTGAAGTTGAAATTAGATGTATATGTAATCTTACAGATAAAGTACAGTTCTAACATTGCATAAGTTTCATTAGCAACAATAAATTCAAAACTGTACTATGATAAGAGTTTGCAACATTTTTTTGAGGCGTTTTTGCAGTAGTAGCAAATTCTTTTAATAGACGATCACAATTCCAATTTCGACGAGCTCCGTTGCCACTTCTTGCAACACCAATAGAATGGACGGACGCTTTATGGTCGATTTTTGTTAAAATTTGATTGGTTTTTGAAGTTTCTACTAGTAGTTTCTACAAGAAAACGCATTTACAATACAAAGACCTCTTTGTATAAATAAAAAAACGTAAAAAAGTCTGTATGAATAATTTATAAAATTAGAGATTCATGAATTACGCGAACTTTATGTAAATCCTTTGTCTTTTCAGATGCAACGAAGTCATCGTTGTCATCAATTAAACTGTTTGCCAATATTTTCGAATCCATCGTCGTTAAGCAATTCGGAATACGTAACGGTGGCGGTCGAGAAGATTCAAGCTAAACAAATATTGCGAGCGTGAAAATTGTAACTCAAGAGACTTGGAATATTTATTGTAAAAATTATCCACTTTTCTTCCTCCAATATAAAATGGCTTGTTCAAAATTCCTGCTTTGCGCATTACTTTTCTATTTTGCTATCATATCAACTACTAGAAAATTTTTAAACTAGACAACATGCAGCAGCAGCTACCATGAATGCACCACAAGATGATTTTTTTCTAATTCCTTCGTCACACTTTTCCTTTTGTCGCATTCCTGCATTTTTGTAGTTAGGGTGCCAAATTGACCAATCAGGAACATCTTTAGGTAGGGTTATTTGCTCAGTTTGAGAACCACCAGGAATATTTCCCAAAGCAAAACTGAAATTGGTGGCATTTCTTGGACGAATGAATTGTGATATAATAATATGATAAAATCTAGGTTTCCAAGGGAACAAACCTAGTAGCAATTTCTGGTGGTTGAATACTTCCCGCGTAAGAAAAATGATCATCACTTCCTTGACTACTCGAATCGAACTATAAATATCAAAATTAAATATAACTTTAGCATTTTTAAATTAAATCTAGTCAGAAATGTTGTATTGATTACTTCGTTATCGTCCTCATTGCTTTGCTGATTCAGCGGATACTCGTTTAAAGGGCGCTGCCGTTTCTCAGCCGGATCGAAAACAATTTGATAAAGGAATGTATTTTCGGCACGAATGAAATCGTCAATAAATTGTTTAGTCACTTTTAACGAATTCTTGTTAAGGTACCGTGGAAGTCGAGGTAGTACCTAAAAGGGATGTTGAAAACGGACATAAATATTTTTTCAAAAATAAATATTTGTCGATGTTTTCGCTTACCTGATATAAATTTTTACCGCTGGTTTTCGCGAAAAAAGCTGCCGCTTTATTCAAGCCCACTCCAGGAAGACCTGCCTAAAACTGAACAATACGTTTGTTAGCCACAATCGATTCATTAAAATATTCTACAAATTAATTGAAAATTTTTTCAGAATCGAAGACCTCTCAGATGTCACAGAGACTTTACAGAAAAATTAGGCAGAATTTTTAGTATTTATATCTAACTAGATCTTGTTTTCCTGGATTCCACTTGAGTCTTGCAAAAGATTTCACCTCAACAAAAATTAGTTCTCCTTCCTTCCTTCCAGTAAAGACAATTTGCAAATAGATCCTGAATCACTACCCTCTAACTTAACTGGCAAAAATTGATAAAATCTTACTTGTAGATAGTCACAGCCGGAAAGAATGCAAATTCTCCGAAACTTATCGAAATCAAAATTTTCTGCAAGTGCTCTACACAAGCATTTTGGTAATAAGTTTTGGTCGAAAATAACACAAGGTCCAGTAGGGTCCATTTTGAAAATTATCTGCAAATTTGAGTTTCGAAATTTACTTTTTTAAAGATTCGATTGATTCAAGACCAAAATTAATACTGCACTACCATTTCTGGCAAATGACGAATGAAGAAGATGACCAACTTTCTCACAACCGAAAGCAATGAGATCAGAATCCTCAGTAACTACTGCTTGCGCCATTTTTGTTTTAGTCAGAAAAGTTAGCTGTGCATCTGATTCATAAGGAGCTACGATAACATCAACCATATTCAAACATCGAAATGCCTTTAATGAATAAAAACCTTACTGATCATTGAACATACATGGCAAGTTAAATAAAAAAAGGCCCTTTAACCATGTATCCTTTTTCAACTAATCATACAAACGAAATTTACGGATCCTGCTTATTAAGGGAAAAACAACTCATTAAAAATTTCAAAGCTGTGACTGGATTTTAGTTTGAAACTAGTATTTTTAATCCATTTCAGAACGTAGTTGAAATATGTCTATGATATATATACAAAATTTTCAATGACTGCTATTTATTCGCTCTAATTCCTTATTTTAGTGTGTTGTTTGGTGTGTATAACTTCTTTGAATTCATAGGATCATTATTACCTGAATAGTACTTTCAATCACTTTGTGTGTCAGTGAAGCACTACGTTTAAAACAATCGTAAGCTTCACTGGCTCTGCCTTCGCTCATCAATAAATCACCTCTTTGCTTATGAAAGTCACGCTTTTCGCGTCGTGAACTATTAATTTCCTGCAATTACCAACACGGAAAAGCAACAAATCTGCTTTAGCAATGACTTAATTATGTATTTATAACTACAATATGACTAACTTTTTTAGCAGGCAGCATTTGACCATCGAAAACAAGGATAATGTGACAACCAACTGCGAGTAAAGCCTTCACATATTTCATAACGTAGCGTATATAGCTAAAAAACATGTCATTTAAACACGCAAGAAGAAGAACATTTAATATAGTTGTAAAGAATCGAACAATGGAATAGTAGCCATCTTCAAAGGAATTAGATGAGGATAAAAGATTTGCACACGACTGAGATGCTGTTTCCTGCAACAGAAAACTAGAAGAGTCAGAAAGTTTTTTTTTTAAAAAGAGTTCTATTCTTATACGATCATCTAAAAAAGCTGAGATAAAATAATAATTTCATATAAAAGAAACTAACAAATCGGTTTCACATCCTTGAGCAACTTTGTCAGCGCATCCTATCAATCCTCGATGCAACAGACAACTGACATCTACAGCAATTGATTGATGCGCAAACTCACTGATATTTCCCTAAACGGTAAACTTTTTCATAGCACTTGCTTACTACAAACAACATGCATGGAATGTCTTATCATACACAGAAAACGAAAGTGTTGCGACTACGATTGAAGAAATATAAATGAAGCTATCAGAAAGAATCTGTGGTCACTAAAAATATGATTTAATACATTTACGCTTATCTTCTGCTCCTTCGATATGAATATAGTTCGACTTTTAAGAGTAAGCAAATGAAGAGACAAAAGAATGATTAATTTTATTGTGTTGACCTGGAAAAATGAAATTAAATTCTATCACAAAGCTTACCTGACGACATGCATTCTTCACGAACGGCAACAAATTATGTATTCCCATCGCCAGCAGTAATCAGCTCTGAAATTTTATATTTCCATTGCGTGAAATAAACAACGTGTAACTGACTTCAATTACTACCACTTATTTGCACGAAACAAAAATTTTAATAAATTTTAAACATAAAAATTTAGCGCCTTAGGAATACAGTTGTTACAGGTTATCTATTACTCAAAAAGATATCTTGTAAACAGTATCGATAACATTAATATCTCGTGTTGGTCAATGTGCAATCGTTGTGATTCGTTACCGATGGTTGGTCATTGTAGGGGAGGTATTTACTCGTATCTGTGCTACTTTTGAATTAATTACTTTGCTATCACCGTAATGTTTCATTGTTGTAATTCTTACCTGCAATATCCTTCTGCATACCTGGCATATATCTAATATGCACGAAAATGGCATACATTAACCAGTTTTATGCATAGGAGATATTAATTTTTATGGTGAACTGGACTAAAGGATGAACTGAAAAGTGGGTAACAATTTTTGTGCATGCTTCATATAGTTGGGCTAAGTAGCTACCGTATTACCTCGATAAATTTCTCCGAATGTAACTCATTCGTTGCTTATCCAATGGCGATCATTTTGAACCATTTAGTACACCGATTCACTTCATATTGCAGTTTTCCATGAAAGCACTTAGCTGCTACGATTTCTATTTGATTATCTTTGACTGAAAGAGATAAATGGATAACTGAATGGTTTTTTGTTGGATGGATTTAATTCATATAAGGAAATTTTTTGCGAGTTTTATTTAGTTTATTCAAGAATTCGTCTTCTGACTCTCACTGAACCTCGTAATGGAGCTTTTTCAAGCGTCTCTTGTGAATTGTAATTCCAGTATTTGCAGTTTCTCGCCATGAATACATCGAACGGTCTTACTTGCTTATGTTGTCAAGTTGTGTTCGGAAATAATGACTTACAGCGAGAACATTATAAAGCAGACTGGCATCGATACAATCTCAAACGGAAAGTTAGTTTAACCTTCTTTTTGTTTTGCAGTTGGCATCAGCAATGGAATAAATAGGAACAGTGGAGCTTTAATTTGCTGTACCGCGAAGCTTTTAGTTCTAGAAAAGCTAAAGCTGAAGTAGTTACATATAAATTATATTCATTATATATATATGTATATAGTTTCCATTGATTGCCGTTTTATGGAGCTTTTTTCAGATTTCTGGTTTCCCTATTGTCACCGAAGAACAGTTTAGGCAAAAAGTCATTGCTTACAAAAAAGAGGTCAGATATTTTATCAGGTTGTAGACTTAATTAAATCTAAACATTTATATCCATCGTTGTTATTCAATAGTTATAGTGCGTTGCAATATATGCATACAGCCTTTCGTTGTTCAAGTTAGTTTTTATCGATGCAGTAGTTGAACAAATTGCGCTGGTATAAAACATCAATGTTCTTTCCAGTTAATGATAGTTATCTAAAATGAGACAAGGCTCCGAAGGAAAATAGATTTAAGCGATTTGGGTTGTTTTTTGAAACTGATTTCGGAGTCAGTGAGATTTCATTACATCAAGAACAAGTAATAAGAAATATCAATTAAACGAGATGTTTTTATGCAATGAATCCAAGTGTATTTTGTTGAGTAGGTTATTTATTGTTCAAAATTCACTTGTTTCTTTATCTTTAATGAAGATATTTAAGAGTAATGAATTTTTTCAACTTTCTCTTGGATCATTCTATCGTGGTTAAAAAGTATATATTTGTGCTATAGTCACTTACGTTTGTTGTTGCATAATGTTGCCATATCTCTGGACGGAGATCGTAGTTTTTCGGTTTTAGTTTTCTCTTTTTCTTTTTATTCACAGTTTCATTGGTTTATAACATTAATTTTCAGACAGCTGCCGAGAAAAGTACAGAGACAGAAATGATTATTTGTAAATGTTGTAGCAAACAGTTCCAAACAGCAAACGCATATGATAATCACCTAAGTTCTAGGAAACATAAAGAAAATGAAACACGTTCGTTCAAAAGAGACACCATGGTATATATACATTGGTTTTGGAAAAAACTTTAAGAGATGTGTTTAAAAAAAAATAGCTCGCTTTACACGTGACTCTTTTCGATGTAAATTTCATCTATAAGTTCAAATCCAAAAAGTTGAATTAACTGTAATTCTAGAAGAGAACGGATAAAGCTTCAGTCACCGAAAAGCAGTTAAATGACCTCCATTACAACCATTTCGATGAAGTAGACATTCAAGAAAGTGATGATAATAATGATGATAGTGATGGTTGGATTACTGATCATGGCACTGATGACGAAGATTTCGATGAATCTAAGGTAACTTATTTGATTTTATGCAACGTCCAATTAATCTATCTCATGGATTTGTAAGCAAGAATAAGAATTATTTCTTTGCAGGTTATTCCGGAAACAGTTTGTTTATTTTGCAATTACAGTTCGAACGATGTGGAAACAAATTTGATACATATGAGCGTATTACATGGATTTTTCCTTCCAGATGCGGAGTTCTGTACAGACGTTAACGGCATGCTGTATTATTTAGGTAATCATATATCATTCTAGCCAGTATATGACAAATACATATGACACAAGTAATCATTTCCGTATTGCAAGCGTGGTTACACTTTATTCATTTACACTTTCTCCAAATTCCTCATTTATACTTCCTGCAAAGAAATGTTTGAGGTTTAAAAGTTGGTAGTGGTAATATGTGTTTGATGTGTAATGAGCGGAAAAGATTCTACTCATTAGATGCATGCCAAAAACATATGCGCGATAAGGGACATTGCCGTGTTGCTCGCAGTGTGAAGGAAATGATCGAATTTGAAGATTTTTATGATTATAGGTAAAACTTCTTAAATATAAATATATAACATATTGATTGTTCTTTGTGCAAAACATATGACAATTTTGTTAATTGTTCCAGTCCCATGTATCCAGAAGGAGAAGACATTGACAAATCTTATCCTATTGCTTTTACGGATGACGGGTATACACTTACTTTACCATCAGGTTGGTGAAAATTTTTTCTAGCGTAAAAAAATTTTTGGAAAATTACGAAGCTTTCGTTTATTATTTGCTTTGTTTCGAATTTTTTAGGCGCAAAAATTGGGCATCGTTCGTTGTTACGTTATTATAGACAGCGTTTGAAGCCGGTGGAACATGGAACTAAGAGTGATCGTCAAAGAAAAGAAATTCTTAAAAAAGCAATGATTGGACAGTATAAGGAGTTGGGTTGGAAGGGAACATCTGGTTTGTTTTTAAAATGAATTTTGAATCATGGTTGTCGGGAAAATACTAAGGAATCATCGTGAATGAATTTTTAATATTTTTTCCAAATAGGGCTATTGAATTTTCAGGAACATTGGCAGTGCAGCGAGCGAAGGATATGCGATATATGAAGAAAATAAATTCTAAAAACTGGATTAAATTAGGCCTTAACAATAACCGTTTATTTAAATCGCGTGGTAGAAGTGATCAGTGATAATAAATGTAATATATTCTGCAATATTTTTGGGAAAAGAGCTGAATAAGTTCAATTCCTCGACGGATTTGTAATACAGCCGACTTTTATTTACCTTTGCTGATCAAAGGAGCATGAATCACATTTCTTTTCAAAAAAATTGAATTTATTCGACCATTTTTTGTAATTAAAATTAATCATTCGAAAACACTAAGTGATCCTCATAAATTATTTTTTAGTTTGGTGATTGTTATTTCTTTTATACGCAGCCAGTGTCTGTACAACTGAAGATAAAGTTTATTGTTTTCCATTCGTTTCAATTCCCTTATTCACTGATGTAAATGAATGGGAAGTTAAACCATCTTTTTTTTACTGTTTCCTTGATAAATTCGATTGCAAGGAAGGATCTTACGGGATGTTCCTAAAATCTTACGGGTGAAGGTAGCATTCGCTGAAGGTTGGGATAGGATTGTTAGTTCCTATGGAGTTTTATATAATTTCTTTTATCACAAAAAGCTTAGAAGTTTAGAAGTTTGAATTAAGAGAAAGCTTGGGGAGAAGTTTATTTTTTAAATGAAAAATTTGGTCATTGCTTTGAGTTTAAGGTTTTATTATCCTTGCATGAGTTTTATTTCTGGCGATATAAAAATGCTACAATCGGTCAAAATATTTGAACTTCCAATATTCTTACCAAAAATTTGAACATTTTACGTCCAGCTCCGCTCCATAGTGTTGGCGTAAAATATGTTCATCTTCTATTCTTCACTCTATGTTGTTCGTAGTGTTCATCGTTTCTTAAACTTTCTGGTGAAATATTAAAATCTCAAAATTCAAGTTTTGTTAGAAACTGGAAGTGATGAATCGTGATATATCTGGCTGGTAGGGATTTTAATAAGTATTTTACTTAAGTGAAAGGATAGTAATAGTAACGGAAAGCAACATTTGTGTAGGTCTGTTGACATCTTTTGCTTCATCGGGCTTGAAAGTAACCCAAAAAAATATGCCTTTTGCCAATAAAACAGAATTTTGGCTCTGTAAAGTAGCTAAATTATCATTGTAAAGACTGCTGTTTTTCATACTTGTGAAGGACAATGACAGAAGATATTCTGATCAATGAGAAGTGTAATAACTTCAGTTATTAATTAGAAGTTTGTAATTGTGGTATTGTTGGGTTTTAATAAAATGATAGAAAATTATAAGACTGATGCGCAATCTTATGCTACATATAGTGCCATTAGTTGATATTAGGGGTGTAAAATACCGTTTGATGAAGTTCAGTATAATTTCAGGTGCTATCATCATTTCGAATTCCTTCACTTCTGTTATGCTATAAGTGGCATGTTTAACACAACAGTGGAAAGGTATTCCAAGGGAAATTCTCAATTGCGAGTTCTTTACTTTATATTTTTCTTCAAGCATTCCCGCACTTTTCGTTCTTCTTGAAATATTACAACTGACTGCAAAGGCATTCGTTGTAATGTAGTTATGTTTTGAGCGGACTGTTATTGAACATCTATTCTCATCTTTCTCTGTAGCAGTTGCATGAAATAATTTTTTGAAATTTTGCTCCCACTTTTTCAATGACAGTTGCTGTTCTATTGTTACAACCGTCATTGTAAAAAAACGTGCGTCACAACATACTGAAACAGCAGATGACGTATCATGAAGTGAATTCTAACATCATTCCTCATTAAATTGCAGTATCATGCAAGTGAACAGAAAGTAAAAATTACTTCTTCATGAAACAATCGATATTTCCATTTTATGATTTCGAATCTGGAATATACGATGCTAAGAAATACACTCTAAAAACTGATGAGGGATGGACAAAATACTCTTCATTTGATTGGATGTATAGATCAGTGCATAATAAAGATCCTAAATCATTCCTTACTTTTACTTCGATCATCACTTATACTATTATTGAACATCTCTTCTTATCTTTCTCTGTAGCAGTTGCATGAAGTAATATATTTTGTTTTTGATAATAATTTTATGAAGTACCATCTAACTGAAACATCCATTTAACAGGAAATGCAAAGTTAAATAAAAGATTCAAGAATTTTCCTCAAACTGCCACTTCATATTTACATTCATCCATTTATGTACTTCTTAATTCATTAATAATTCGGATTACTTATCCTATGGGTTTATTTTATTTCATTGTTTCGAAAGGGATCAAAAGTTCTACAAGATTTCCTTCTAGTGAAAGGATATGTGTTAAGGATGTTATTTTACTCATCGACTTAAAAGTATTTAAGGGAGAGAAAGCATGGATTGTTTATGTGACGAAAAGTTACAGAGATAGTTATTATCATTATCATGCTGCTTCTTATCAATACGCTAAATTTCTCATTTACTAGAGTGATATTTTGGTCGATTTGGGTCTACTTTTTATTTATTTTAAAAGATTCAAATGTTATAATCATTTTCCTTTTCTCTTATTTCCGTTTTTTTTTTTACTTTTGACTGCTACAAAACCAGGTTCTAAATGTTGCATTTCAAATTAAAATGGCTCAGTGATTGCAGTTTGGGGTTATCTCACTTAACTGTTTAGCAAGGAAGAAATTTGATTTGTATAATTATGCGGATGTTTCTCTGTTTACTTATGGATCAACTGACCGTAAAAAGTAAAAGCGAAGACTTACAGTACCGGTAGCAGTTGAAGAAGCCGCTGATACTGTCTCATTGTATTTTTATTCCTATACTTATATTATTTTCAGGTTTCTGAATTGCTATCCACTAACAAAAACATGGAGAAAGGCGATCGTTACCGACTTCAATCTAAATTATCCGGCCATCTTCAAGAGCGTGCGCTGAAGGTTGCTTAATTATCTTTTCCCAGAAATTCTAAATATTCTCTTTACTAAAAAATTAAGAAGACTACGTGAGACTAAACGTCAAATATTATGACTGCTCTTCGATTCGGAGATTTCAATACAAGTTAACAGCCATTACCTGTTTAGGATTTTGCATATTTTTTTTGGATATTGGAAAAGATATATCTTTACTCTACCTGCAAGCCCTGCTGACAAATGTCAAGTTCCACTGTCCTTATCAATGAATGAGATAGCTTTTGAACAGCTCAAATTTCTCATTTGTTAGATATCAGTTAGACCTGTTTCACACTTTATCATCTGAGTTTACTTACGAAAAAAAAATCTAAAATGTGTTCAGTTTATTAGATAGATATTTTGTGCAATGCTCATCATAGTTATTTTGCTATTTTATGTGACATCGTCGCTGAGATTCGAATGATTCAGCATGTATGTGTATTTTTTTCCTTTCCCAAATAACAGCAACCAATGGTTTGTGATAAGAAATCAACTTTTCTGACAAATTGTTGCTATTTGTCTTTTGTTGAGTGCAAGCATGTATCGTCAACCAGTAATCAAGTAGTTTTTAACACAATGAATTTCTTAATCAAGGGCTGCGGAACTCTTTGGGCTTATTTCACAGTACTCAAATTCTATCATATTTGCAAGATATAATTCTGAATATGATGTCCTATGGTAGATTTTTAAGAAAGATCTATTTTTGCTCAATACGCAAAATTCGATACTTTATTGATAATTTGATTTGATATTGTAAGAACATCTTACATAGAGTAAGTGCGATATAGTCCTCCTACAATTATCACAAAATGTTAATTTTTGAGTGAGTTGAACTGCTAAAGAAACCTGCAGTGATCCGATCATGTCGAGTCGAGTGATTTAAATGTTTTTCATCAGCTAACATTTACTGCAAAGTAATCCATCCCGTGTTCCTCTCCTTCTGCTCTTCAATCATTGGTTTGTTTATTCAGTATTTCTTTTCACTTATAAACAATAGTTTTTATCAAAAATTTTCGCATTCTTTGGAAAGAAGAATGCCACTTGTTGTTGCAGTTTTAGTTCTTAGTGGTTGCTGTGAATACATTTATTTGCATTTGTTTACATTAGGTACATTTGTTTCCTATCTCCCTTTATGTTCAATAATTCTTGGAACTCTTGGGATGGATATCATTAGATCTTTTTGTCTTCTGGAATGGATCTGTTGCAGTAATTTAATTTGCAAACTTTGTAAAGAATCGGATTCAGACGAATTTATTTGTTCACTGTAGTCTTCAGGATGAGCCATCCTTGATTTTATGTCCATGTCTGAGTAATGTAGGATTTTTGCGTTTGTTTTGCAAATAATCAGTTGCAATCTATTCTCTGTTCAAGTTCCTTCAAGTATATTCTGTCCAGAAAACTAACCATACTCACTGATCAACTGCACTGGTTGTATTTCAGAAAATTACCGAATGTATAATTGAGTGCATTCCTTTGATGTTCACACAGCTATATTTACAAAGTAGTTTTAATGCAGTTGATCTTAGATAATTGTGATAATCGCTATAAAGTGCACTTTTTGTGTATTCTGTACGGGATGTACCTTTGATCTTTGAGTTTAGCTCTGATCAAATATTTCGAACTCACCAAGACAAAACAAAAAGTAGTACATGGAGGATTTTACTTCCAACATATGTTTACAACGATAGATCTTTTATTTCATCTTATTTCGTAGTTGTTAGTGGTTAACTTCTCATACGTGTAAACTGTGGTGTTGATCATTAGTTGTTTAAACTTTTTGCCCCAAGTTGCGGATCACATGATAAAAATAACCATTGCCGGTATATTTCGGAGAAGCAGAAGTTAGAGATGTTGTTAAAATACACAATTCTTTGTTAAGAAGTTCCGATCATTGATAAAAATTTTCCCTGGTCAATTTTTGGACAATTTCTATCCTAACCTATTCGTATTCCTTTTTCTTGGTCATATTTCCTTCCATGTTTCACGTGCACAACATATCCTTATCAACACTATCCACTACTATCATATGGTCATTACACCTGTGGAACTGATGAGCATATTATTAGTTGAAATACTGAACAAAATTTCACCATATTCTAAAATAGCAGATTTAAATGAGGAATAAACCCTATGGGTATGTTTATTATCTATTTAGATGCATTACTTCCGACGTTTTATCTCGGAGAGTGAAACATTCGATTAATCATATTACATTATCGTAATCTTAAAAACTGCAATCCATGAACCAAACTAATGACTTTTCCTGAACCGGTCATCGAAATTGCTTTTTACTTTACAGTTATCTGTAATTGTAATGGATTACATCTTCCGTTGTTTTGCTACACTTGTCCTTATTCAACCAATACTTGCTATTGCTATTGTTGTCATCGCCATCTATATCTTCAACCAATTTTATGCCATTCTAAAATCACTTAAGCATTTCTATGTATCAGTTGCAATAAAGTCAATAATTTTAGCGCGTTATTCGTCGTTTATATCTTAATGACAAGTTGTTGCAGCTTCAAAGGAAGCTGGGTGTAAAATTTTTTTTAGTTTCAACAGCATTCGGGAAAGGAAGCAAACATCAATTGTTGTAATATTTGATACTTGACGGAACAAAGTATTTGTGCCAAAAGAAATTATGAACTTTGGTTTTTAGCAACTGGAGGACAGTAATTTTCGGAGTTGAACGCCGTTCCCAATTATAGGCTGAAGCCGGTTTTGGTCAAAAATATGATGCAGAAAGTGATTGATAAGGTAAAATACCTCTTTTAAAAATTGTCAGTTTCGTCTTTGAATAAGATGAGAGTGCTTAGTATCTTCAGAGAATGGTAGGTTTTCAAGTCTAACTTTGCTTTCATTTCTGTTGTTAAAATTATTCAATTAAAATATTGAGGTTTGAGAAACAAATAGCCTTTAAGCGCATTGTATGGCTAAGCAACTAAAGTAGTTGTAACTTTTCTTCCTTATTTTATTTTAATATTATTTAAAATATGTCTGTATGATACCGAACTATTCTATGAAAAATGAATGTCATTAGAGCGGTTGGTACATCGATACTAAAAAGTTTCTCAGATTCAGAATTTTAAAACCTTTCATATATCTCGCGAACTTTGGAATTCTTTCAATGAAAATTTGAATTGTAAATATTGACGTAAAAATAGTTGTTACATTGTTTTACCGAACATTGACATTGGAAGCAGCGATGCTGGTGGGTTTTATGATATGCTATGATGAGCATAGCAGAAATAAAAATTAATCATTGCTGGATCTCTTTTTTCGATACTAGATCTAACAGTTAAATTGAAATTTCTGGACTCATCAAATTGTGTGTTTCTTGTTCAACTGAAGTTTAATGGCTCTGGTCTATGATCTCTTATCACTCGTCTAATTTTTTGAATATTTTTAAGTTTCAACTCAACTACACTATTGAGCATGATTTATAACAACTGCCGGCTCACGATATGAACCTCAAATTAATTTCTTCTCATTGCGGTCCAAGTCATAATGTCATAATGAGAGTCATTTAACAAATTGAAATTGCAAGAATATCATCCATCTTTTGATTAATTCATCTATGTTTATCAATTTTTTCGATTGAGCTGTTGCAATGCTACATAATAGTAAGGAAGAAAAAAAAATGAATAAAATAAGAATAAATGAATTTAACTATCCAAAAAGTGAGAAATAAATGACGCAGTTAAACGAAACTGAAATTGGATAAGAAAGATTGATAGCCTTCAAATTTAAGAAAAGAAAAACATAATATGTTTGTTTAGTTTTGTGTTCATTATACAATTCGACTAAGTTAACATTCCATCAAGAATCAGGTGTCAGTAGGTAGATGAGGACGGTGATAGGTCAATTAGAAGGAAAGATCAATGCGTTGATGTGGTTGTTGTTCTGCATGAAGATCATATAATACTTTTTCAGCTTCTTCTATTGGTTTCGGTTCCAAAAATTTCAATCGATTGACTGATGAGTCTAGAGAACAATCTCTGTTGCTTACTTTTTCTCTTCAACCGTTGTAGCTTTTCTCATATTCTATCCCGATAGCTTTGCTTAGTGAGGAAAGCTTGCATCATCATATTACTAAGATTGTCATTAACAATCGAGAATTAAGTGCGATTATCGTAATTCATTCCTGGTCTGAATTAACATTGATTGCTTCAGTGCTAGTCTTCCATATTCAATTTTACATTTGCACAACATGTCTTCGATAAATGAAATAAATGTCAGTTCCTTCCTCTTCAAATTCTTGCACCCAAGAATTTAACCGATAAATCGATACAGATCATGGAAATTGTCCTTTTTAGCTCATCGCATCAAACACATTTTCCAACTCTCTCACGCCCATCTTTTTTTGTTCACTTTCCTGGGATAATCAAATTGCGCATTATTTACTTGTTATAGTTCAGAAATCCTCTTTTCCCAATAATATTTACAGTAGATACTTGAGATTTTCAGAGTTCAGAAGAATGGAAATCGTCAACGAAACGCGAAACTCTTCTGGGAATGGAGCAGGAACTGAGAAATCTTGTGGAAACGGCACCACCCGATCAGAAAGAGGTATGTTTTAATTGTTTAGAAATTTTTCTATACTCACGGACTCCTAAAATATTTTATTTCTGGACAGCCAATGTTATCAATGGAAGGTCTCTATACGTTTAGGAGAAGTAAGTGACGTATGAATTCCATTGTATAGATAATTTAAAAATCTTGATTATCGAATCAAGATTTTTAAATGTACCAGATGAATAACACGAATAATTTTCCAGCGTCTGCTCTGCGCTTTTGATGATTAGGAATTTTGCTTCAAATCGTTTTCATCACTTCAATACTGGATAATTTTCAGGCTGTACAAAGAGAACTGAATTGCTTCCGGGATTTGTTTTCGCGTTTTCTGCGTGCTAAAACCACTATTGAATGGAAAAAAATTCAACCACTACCTGATAATGCAATTATATCCTATAAAGAGGTATTCGTTTCACACATATAACTAATGCCGTTTTATGCAGTTTTACAATGCATTGTTAGCGTCTGGTTTGGGCTCCAGTTAGAAAGCTGAAAGGTCTCTATCGTAAAAAATCAGGAGATTTAAACGAAACATGCGATCAAGGTAATGTACAGATATTGTCTGTGTTTACAAATACACATGATCGTTTTTTTTATTCTTATTAGAAAATTGTTGCAGTTAAAGCTGCATGATCCAAGCAAAGATTTAGTATCAAGTCACTTGAGCAAACTGGTGGTTGTAAAGTTAAATGGTGGTTTGGGCACATCAATGGGTTGCAAAGGTCCGAAATCTATGATTTCAGTTCGGAATGACTTGACATTTCTCGATTTGACATTGCAGCAAATTCAGGTTTGGTTGAATTTTCTGATATAAATGAATGAAATTCTGAGTATTTCGAAATAAAAACCCGTTTTCTTCGTGGAGATTTTTGTTTATGAAATTACACATGTCATCAATTTATAAAGCACAATAGCATTAAATAGTACATAAAACTGATTTACAAATTTCTTTACGATCTGGATGGATTGTCTGTTGAAATGATATTACTCTATCAGAGCAGTTTGTTTTATTCAGCTGACATAGTTGCATATTCATGACATCAACAAAAACGTTTCACTTTGATTGTACTTACTGTGCTTTCCAGCTTCATTGCTAATACTGTTTTAAGTAGTAAAATGGTTAAACAGAGACAATGATTATGCTTGATAATTATGACAGGAATAAAATTTTTATTTGACTTTTTATTATTGTGTGTATGTGTTGGATATTGTAACTGATTCCAGAATATGAATCGTACATATAATGTTAATGTACCGTTAGTTTTGATGAATTCGTTCAATACGGATGAAGATACGAAGAAATTGCTGAGAAAGTACAAAAATGTGCAAGTCGATGTGCACTCCTTTTGTCAGTCCAAATATCCGCGAATATTAAAGGAATCACTCATGCCGATTGTCAAAAATGTTTCCGATAGTGATCATGATGAGTAAGTTAGCTTACTACTATTACTGATACTACTTATCCCTGTGCTCTTCTAACTTCAGCTTTGTGAAATCAGTTATTATTTCATTTCAGTAAGTCCATCAGTTCATTGAATTTTGCAAATTTTTTAGATGGTATCCACCCGGTCATGGTAATTTCTACGAAGCATTTTATAATTCAGGACTTCTGGATAAGTTTCTTCAGGATGGAAAGCAGGTCAGATATTTGACAAAGCTTTAGATATGTACATCGTTTTTTTTTTTTGGATTAAGTAATAATCCAGTTCGACTTTAATTGCTCAAGACAGTTATAATTTTATAATTTCATACAACTTTTATTTTAGGAATTATTTCGTACGAATAGAAATTATTTTTATTTGTAGGAATTGTAAGCCAGCACTCAACATTTAAATTGATGAAGCAGATTCAATTATATGTCAAAATGAGTTTTAACAATATGCATACAACTGCCCATGAGAAATCCAAATGTCGCCAATGTTTAATTTGAATCTAACTTTATTCTAGTTCTGCTTCCTATCAAATATTGACAATATGGGTGCGACGGTTGATATGAATGTATTAAATTTCATTGTACAGGAAGTGAACGGTCAGCAACCAGAATTTGTAATGGAGGTTACTGATAAAACCAGGGCTGACATTAAGGTTCATTTATAATAACTTTATGGGAAAGTCAATTTTTTGTAAAGCTTCAAAGAAATTCTAGAAAATTTCATATATGCATTAATTTATGAAGCCAATTTCTATAAACTTCAGGGTGGTACACTGATTCAGTATGAGGATCGATTAATGTTACTGGAAATCGCCCAAGTACCGAAAGATTATACTGATGAATTTAAAAGCGTAAGCAAATTCAGGTTTGTTTAGTGACCATCCAAATTTAGTTTTAATTCAGTTTAAATAAAAAAACCTTTATTAATACCGAAAAAGCTCGTTGAAATATTGCAGAATATTTAACACAAATAATTTATGGGCCAAATTAAATGCAATCAAGCGAGTGGTGGAACAAAAAGAATTGGAAATGGAAGTGATCGTTAATCCAAAGCATCTGGATCGTGATGTCGATGTGATACAACTGGAAACTGCTGCTGGTGCCGCCATCAAAAATTTTAAAGGAGCGTGCGGTACATTTTTTGACATTGTTCACAAGCATTTTCTTCCCTGGAATTCCTCATCCAAAATAATGTTAATTTTAAAAAATTAGAAAAAAAACTTCCCGTTTTTTGCAGGAATTAATGTTCCTCGCTCACGGTTCCTTCCTGTTAAGACGACCTCCGATCTTTTATTACTTATGTCAAATTTATATGAAATCGAAAATGGTAACTTAACATTAAGTCATCTTCGCTCCTTCCCGACAACACCCCTTGTCAAATTGGGCAGCTCTTTCGATAAAGTAAGTCATTTTTTCGACACTGTTTCAATTACATTTATAAAACATATGGTCGTATTTGGCATGCAACTTGTTTTAAGATTAATGCTGTTTGGGGTTACTTTCCTGAAATGTTGAATATTGATTATGTAAAAAAAGCAAGTTATGAAAATGATTGAGCTTTTCTTAATCAGGTCAAACAGGCTAATGCTACTATGCGTTTCAGGTTCAAGAATATTTGAAACGTTTCCAGGGCATCCCTGATCTGCTCGAATTGGATCATTTAACAGTATCTGGTGATGTATGGTTCGGCAAGGATGTTACATTAAAGGTATTTCTTTGTCATGCTCATGTACTAGAAGTACCTGACTTGAAAAAATGTTTTGTCCTCATTTTACCCAAAATTCTGGATCAGTGATCACTCAGTACATATTTATAAAAATTCAGGTCATGTAATTTTTTCCAATCCTAAATTATATTTTCTAGAAAAATTCTTGAAATTCTTTTTTATGCTCACAGGTTCATCTGTGTGTTTTGTTTTCAGTCGGATGTTTTATCAGAAATATACTTGAGTTTTAGGGTACAGTGATAATAATAGCAAACCATGGTGATCGTATAGATATTCCACCAGGAACTATTCTTGAAAACAAAATCGTTTCCGGCAATCTTCGGATTTTGGACCACTAATAACTTCCTGGAGAAATGTTGTAAGGAATTATCATCGTATGGATTTTTTCTCGAAATTAATAAAAATTCGAATTTTACTATATTAACTTGCTGAAATCCCGTTACAAGAATCATTTTTTTGTCTATAATTATTTAAGTTTTTCGCTTTTCTCTGTTTTTTCTTTTTAAGGAAACATTCATAATGCAATAAGCTGTTGATAAAATCCTTCTTTGAGAAAGATAATTTATCGTTTAATTTGTCGTTCTATGAGCAGATCAGTTGTAATTTATTTCTTTCCCAACAACTTTCATACTGTAATATATGTTTTTACAAAAAATTACATATATAATGTATATTAGATTCTTATTTGCTGATAGTACATTAAATATCACTAGCTGAAGTGAATCTGATCGTATATCTATTGTGATTCTTGCAGTGATCTGCATGTAATCTTTTTTTTTTCTAATGTATCAGAATTTTAATTAATTGTTTGCTTTCAGTTCTAGTATATATACTGCTATTATTACTCGATATTTCGTTGGTTCACATCCATCTCAGGCGTGGAAATCTAACAGCATGCTGAGTGGAACTTTCGTCTACAAGCATCTGAACGATATCGGCATGATTAATTCAGAAACTTCCTGATATACAGAAGAAATGTGCGCAGCTATCTTTAACATGCTGTTCTCTTAATTCATTTTGCATAGTATATGAATTGTATAAGCCTTTCTTTTGAAAATGTTTACTACAGTAATAAACTATTGCTATTCATGTTTGATTCCATAAAATTTCTTATGAAAAATAAATATCTTGCTGTATTACCATACAATTTTCATACCTTAGTAACAGTAGCACTTAGAATTCTAAGTTCAATCAATATGCATATTTCATCTTGATACCTTAAACAGCTATGTACCGGTGCATTATGATATCAGATTTGCGATAAGCGATGAACGAAATTATTGCGCTTTTCTAAACGATATTTACAATATATTTGCGCATGAAATCAAGAATTTACATAATTTTCCAGATGCACTATATCATAAAGCATTGAAACTAAGGTTATTTCATTTTTAACTGAGGATAACGAAGTCTTTACATGTAACGTGGAGAGAAACAGTACTTTGCTATTTGTTGAACTTCTGTTCAAATTGTGGAGTAAATTTCTGTATTTCTCATATTGTTACCGAACAATGTTTCTAAACAATAAGAAGCGCAAGTATTAGAATAGCGAACAATCCCAGCGCAATTATCACGATAATTGTCCATAATAGTTGAGCTATTCCAGCACACCAGAAATGGGTTTTACTTGACTTCCGCATTTTCTTGATTTGATGTTTTTGTTGTCGAGTTGTTGCCTGAAATGACAGCTATTTATTTGCATGAATTGAATCATCCATTTCCTGAATACGAACACAACATAGCACAACAGTGGGACAGAAGTAATACCTGGAAAAGGTTCATAATGTCGAGTTATTTTACTATTCATCCTGTTCAAGCTACTTTCTAATTATTTTGGAACCACCTGTTTGTTGGTTACCACAAGCATTAGCAAAACAATGATATTGTTCCCTGATGATGACATGTGCACTTAAGTTGAGGAAATTCTTCCTCAGAAAATCGATCATACCTAACGTAACACTATTTGTACCTTACTTAGGTAATATTGTATGAAGTCATATTAAATCACGTTTTCACTTACCGCTGCATTCGAATAGAAATAAGGTAAGAACGGGGAATATTGTGGTGGTGGTGAGGTGAAGTAATACGGTATGAAAGGTTGGGGAGCGTACCATAATTGTGGTATCACAGGGAAAGGAAGAGCTTGTGAATTGTAAAGGATGAGATCTTTGCTTTCTTCCACGCTGTCATTAATACCATTGAAACGTATATACCTGATAATTAAATTAATCATAATAAGAGAGGAAAATAAATAAATAAATAAATAAAACTTTCACTGATTAAATTTGCAATAATCGCAATGGTACTCTTAAATCTTTGAACAAAAAGCCCAAAAATATGAAAAATAAAAGGGAAATGATGGAATCATTGTGTCCTTCAAAGAGAAACGGAACACATGGCAAGAAAAAAGAGATGAAGGAATGGAACGGTGTACAAGTTAATTAATTGTCTCATATCTGATATAATGTGAAAGTAAAAATGCTCACATCACATGCATACCTGTTGAGGGTATTTGAATTAATTAAATTTCTCTGCAACCTTTGTGATCCATTTCCACATCTATCTACTGACCAATTTTGTAGGTACTGGAAGTGTATAAAAGTAATCCATTAATGAATTCGTATTAGTGAAAAGATTTGGATGAGTAATAATGATTTTTGGTTAGTTAATTTTCTCTTGTTTAAATTGAAATCCTATTCATCATGGCAAAGGAGAGGAGAGAAGAGGAGGTGATGGACATACTGTGAAAAATTCATTTTATTTGGCTCATTAATTTTTTCCCGCTCATCAAAATTGGTGTGAACAATTTTTCTCTTTTTTTTTGGAGATCAATTTATTTCAAAACTCGGTCAAATTTCTTAATTCAAAAAAGCGTACACTATGAGTTCATATTATTCATTTTTGAAATTGAAAAAATAGAAATTTTTATGAAACATGTTGATTTCACGCTGTTAATCATATTTTGGAAACATTCAAACACCGTTATTCTATTTCGCAAAATTATTTTATGAATATTTACGAAACATTTTATGGTTCAAACATTTTTACATTTGGAATAGCGCAACTCTTCCACATGTGAATTTGCCTTCCTTCCAAAGACAAGATATTGTTTCGGTTTATTAGAAGAAAATTTTTAGTATGTGCTCAATTTGAACTTCCTCTATCATTTTAAACAATCTTTCAAAAATGACAGTTTGCAAACTCCAAGTAAAGTAACTCCTAATTAAATGGGAAAGTCCATGTGAGAAGTAAACAATCCGATCTTGGAAATATAAACTGTATTGGTAATACTTGCTGTCAAAATCATGATTACGATTTCATCCTAGCATCTAGCAAAAATAACAATGATCAGAGAAACTTATTATATTTTGTTGTGAGTATATTTCATAATCATATCATAAATTTGACACTTCCCACTTATCCTTCAGTAATCAAATTCATTAATTATCTTGAAGTAAAAGTTATCTCTACGACACAATTCAACAAAAATGCATCAGAAATGAGAAGCAAACCTGCGGTGACAGAGTGGTGCATGTTGTAGACATATTAGCAGGAGGAATTTGTTCTTATAATTGAAAAAAGGGTAGTAGTAGTGGGAGGAAAAACTACTAAATATCAAATGTTAAGGTCAGTGACCCTTGCTATCACAAATGATGAGCTATTACATCGGTCCATCATCACATCACACTAGGAAACACTTCATTCACAACACAAATATAATCGGATCACCGCCGTTCTCATCGTTCACCATCCTCTTCAAAAATTCATCCTTTCACTGTCACTTTGTTATTGCGACACATTTGTCATCAATGTTAAACTATTTATTTGGTAGTTGCTCAATTCCTCCATCAATTCCACAGTGCTGAAACGTGGAACTGTTACTTTTTTCTCCATCCGATTGTCTCGGTCGCTATAATTATGATAATGATTTGTCCTGTCCTTGCACTTTTTCATTGACACTTATCTCTCATATCTATTTTTTACTCAGACAAATAGTCCTAAAATTATGCAAATAGAGATCCTGAAGTCACACATTTCCATTCTCGTCGAAATCACAAAATTATTGAAGAAGGAAATAGAAATCAAATATGCCCTGATCACTTGACCACACTTTCATTTTTTTTTTTAAGAAAACTATTTCAATGCAGTGGTATTTTAATATGGGTGATCTTAGAGTATCTAACAAGTAGTGGGAATAATTGAGATACTGAGAGCATTTCCAGAATGAAAGTAATTCCTAAAAAAAAACGCATCATTTCCCATCTATACTGCTTGCATCAGAAAAGATTGTTAAATCCTATATAATTACTTCCTACTTTGAATAGCGTTATTCAAATTAGTCATGCAAATTTAAGTTAGATTATAAGTGTTCAGTATATTTTACTGAACCCGACCATATTCTCTCAAAATTTTCTCAATATTATGAAAAGAATTACTTCAAATTAACACTTATATAATCATTGCAACCTAACCATGATAATTACTGAAAATAAATGAAACATTCTATAGGTATTATCCTCTATCATAAGCATTGCTAACTCACTGCAAAGAAAAACATTCGAAACATGGATAACAAAAAGGCGAACGAACACTTCCGTATGGATATCATACCTAGGGTCAACCTTCGACAGCATCACCAAGTTTACAGGATAATGACCCAATGATTTGATATGGGTTACAGAAACCATTTCTTCAACGAAAAACAAAATGCGCAAATAAAAAAACTGCCCGGCTTCTAATACATCATTTCTCCTTCTATACAAAGAAATTCTTAGCTCTGCCTTTCATCCATCTTGTTAAAATACAAGGAAACGATAACAGAATGTGGAAGTTCTCGACTCTTAATTTTTATATCGATAATAACTCACCAATTTTCGTTTTCGTTGTGAACTTCAGCTAAAAAGTTAACCCAGTCCAGCAAAACTTCATATCAACAAGGATCAAACTCGTGCTAAAATCGCTTGCGCTGCCTATTACTTTACAGGTAGTAGTATGTAGTATAATTATATTGAATGATATTGTATATTCTTTATATGTATTTGCCGAAGCTAAAACAGAAACAAGCCGACTTTATAACCAAAAACAATACAAGTACATCTTCAACAAATTTTCAAAAAAATAAAAAATTAAAAATAAAAGATAAGTGTGATACTCATTTGCAACATAAATTTTGAAAGGAAAAATTACTTCTTTTTAAGAAACAGAAAGCAGTAAATGAAGGAATTACAAAAAATTATTTCAAATTCAAGCTTACTTCTGCAATAGTAACATACAAATAAAATAAATAGCAACATATTAGTTTATTTTTTTCAAATCATTTTCGATGGGTGCTTCCTTAGTAAATGGTATTAGTTCTTTGTAGGAATGTGGCATAAACTGTCTTAGAATTTCCGGCACACGTATACCGTTCTCTTCTTGATAATTTTCTAACAGCGCACATAGTACACGTGTAGTTGCACACATAGTACCATTCAACATATGTACGTAAGATACCTATAGAAAATAAATTGGTAAGATTACGGAAAGTAAATCAAAAATTTTTATTAAAGATTCGAACCAAATCAAAATCACCAGCGCATAAAAATTTACCCAAATCTTCAAACTTCGCGAAACCTTCTGAGCTCCCGAAATAAACTCTAAATTGAATAACTAGTTAAAGAAAAAACATACTTCACCACTCAATTTCTTCGTTTTCCCATAACGAATTTTCAAACGTCGAGCTTGATAATCAGTACAATTCGAACAAGAAACTAATTCTCTAAATCATCATTTTAAAATTAATGTTGGAGACAAATTCTCAAAAATGAGTGAAATACAATTTTTCAAACGAATCCTCGAATAAATCAATGAAAAGTACCTGAATGCAGCACTACCTGGAAACCACGCTTCTAAATCAAGCTTCTTCGCAGCAGCATTATTTAATTCTCCCGAAACAATGCAAACAATCCGATATGGTATACCAAGTGCCTTACAAAAATCTTCGGCGTTTGTAACCATCTATAAACTCAAGACAATAAATGTCACATTGAATGAAAATAATGCAAAATTAAACGAATTTTTGACCAATCCTAATCTTTATCTTCTAAGCTATCTTTGTTCTATTTAGTTTTTTCTGAATATGTGATGCTTCTTTTGCTACCGTAGAGAAATTTGCATCATCGATGCCAAATAACTGATAACCTTCACAATTTTAATAGCGAAAGAAAAAGCAAGATTTACCTCATCAAGCATTTTCCAGCTTTCATCATCATGTGGAGAACATAGAACGAACTGTTCGACTTTTTCAAACTGATGTACTCGGAACATACCACGGGTATCTCGACCATGACTTCCAACCTACAAATTTTAGATCGAGTTAAATTATCGATCCTGATTGATTACTTAATGATATTGAAGAAATATGATACCTCCTGGCGGAAACAAGATGATATGCCAGCATATTTAATTGGCAAATCAGCTTCACCAATCCACTCGTTTCGGTGATAAGCTGCAATTGGTTGCTCGGATGTGGCTATGAGATATTTCTCATCATTGGTTTCATCTCCGATAACTTCAGAACCTTTCCCAGTAACCTGTTATAGTATTTTTTGTTATGAATTATAAAAAATATAAAAAAATACGTAATTTTCCTCAACGAAGTTCTACCAGAAATTGAGAGGAATAAGGCTACTATTTTAGAAAGGAGACCTTGTACAGTTCTTGATCGAATTGATTAAGCTGTGCCACTTCCTGCATCACTTCTTTACGCATGAAGAATGGAGTATAAAGTGTGACGAATCCTTTGGAATGTAGCATTTGTAAAGCAAGATTGATAACTGCTTGTTCCAGAAATACTAATGGACCCTAAATAAAAGCAAGTATGACCAATCTACCACAAAACTAAACGAAGATTTGAGTCAATATTGAAAGCAATAAATGAACTTACTTTCAAGAAATAACCGCGGCCACCGGCGACAGAAGTTCCACGATCACCATCAAAACCATCAATCATCACACAAAGATCTATCTGAAACATGAAAAGTAAATAAAATTACGGAAATTCATGTCTAAGGAATTTCACTCAAAGAAAGAAAATCATTCGTGAATTGTTACAAAACATCTCTTTTTCAGTTTTTTCGAACATATAAGCGATCATGTGATACGCATCAATACTGAAAAACTATTGTCCCAGTTAAATTTTAAATAACTTACATGTGAATATTTCTTTTTGGTCTTGATGTCACCATAAACCTTTTCCACTCTGTTATTGTCTTCGTTATCACTAACGGGCACTGTTGGATGTATAATGTTGCCTATTTCAATAAGCCTTTGATGGCGTTTTGTTTCAAGCTTCTCCATTTCTGCTTTTTTTTCCACGAGCTTCTCATCAATTATGCTCTTTAGCTTTTTAATTTGCAATATTTTCAAACTCTAAAAATTAAAATAAGTGAATAAAAGACTGCATAAACAGAGTAAGAAAACTTTTTGTTATGCAATTATTTTAAATTCGTAACAATTTGTAATGCATTATTTTAAATTCGTTTTATATTCTATCGAACAAATCATCACAACTGCTATAATACTAATGTAAATTTTGAACCTAATGAAACAACTGCTGTAACACAGATAAAAACTGAATTAAAGGATTGCCTACCTTTATGTCATCAGCACTCAGTATTTCTAAGCGTTCTATATAATCGGATGGTATCGTATCATCAATACCGACTGGTTCCTTTTTCTAAAATCTTCATTGTTCATATTGATAATAACACTACTGAGCACCAAAGAAATAATACAACATACCTTCATTTTTTCACCAATAACTTTGCTGCATAAATTGATTAGTCTGTTGAAATTGTCCGCGGAGAAGCGATCTGGAAAATACGACAGGACAATTAGATCTTGTGGAATTTAGAATTCTTCATCAAAATACCTTAATGAAGAGAATATTCATAAGCGCTCGATACTGGTTGGAAATCTTAACGCCTACGACCCATCCCCTGTTTAGACGCTGTAACAACACTACATCGAAAAAAAGTGGGAAACATTTTGCTACTCAACGGTTGTTTACTGTTTTTGAATATTTGACGAACTTTATTGAGAAGGAATTCTGGTGTATTTCTATGATATGAAAAGTCAGTTTTTCCATTCTTCATATTACCGGTAGAGAAATTTTCGCAACCGGCAGATTTTTTTAATAATTTCAACTTTAAACACGGATGGTTTTCGATAGTTCACAACTTCTTTTCACATTACAATTTAATTTGTCTGTCACTCATTTGCAATGGTTTAAGCTGAAAAAATTGAAAAAAATCGAGTTACAAGAGATCGCATGGTACCACGCATAACAGCAATGCTTTCTTAAAAGTGCTACCCTTCAATTCTGATCAACGAATTAGATACGTATCTTACAGCTTCTTAAGTCACATGCTGTTAAGGCATGATATGTAGATTAAAGTAATATCGTCTAGAAGCAGAGCTCATTCAGCTGTTTAAAAGTTGGTAATGGAAGCTCTGTGTTCATTTCATTTTTTAGTTTATTCCAAAAGAATTTTGAATTTGCAAACTGAAATTAATCTAAAAGAGATAAAAAGTTTAAAAAGAATGACGCATATTACAAACTCCCCTTTATGAAATTCTCTCCTTACCTTTTCTCCATCGTTGGTCATAATCAATAATGTCGTCAACAAGTTTGACATCCTTATACCGTTTACGTTGTGAATCTCGTATCAACTCCGGATCACCGCCTTTCTCTTCCCGAAACAAATCAATATCCAGAACCATCCTAAAATAGTCAATCAAAACAAATACCATAATTTGAAAAACCCCGGCAACAAAATTATCGCGAATTAATTCATTGGAGCACGAGAAATAGGCATTAAAACCAGAAAAAAATTTCTATAATTTAACAACAAATTGTAAACATCATCATAAAGGCGCTGACGAAAACACTTGCAGATATAACAAGGTGGTTAAGGTGCAGTTTAAAGTAGCAAATAACTAACATTATCTATAAATCGGCAGTTCACCTGCACATCTTAAATAAAGCAACAATTAATCTGCAAGGAACAACAATAACATAGCTGATAAGCATGTCTATCCCGACTTTCAAACATGATACCAACGCAATCTTAATGTCACGATTTTTCCTTTAGCACGCTATAAGGAAGAAGTATCTATTTAAACTACCAATATTCTTCCCGTCAATAAATTTATTATTGGCTAAATATACTCTACTCTCAGAACCCTATCCTGCCTGGTGCTCCAATATTGTAAGTCATAACAAGAAGTGCTAGCTCACTTTGATTAATTCAAAAACTAAGCCCAGCCTTAAATTTTGGAATGTAAGGGATGCAAATGTTCTGTCCGCATATATGCAACATATATATATACCAGAAATTGTACTAGATATCTCATCACGATGTGAGTATGGTCACGAGATGATAAAATAAGCTGCGGTAGCATATAGCTAGAATATAACTATTCTACAAAAAGAAGGCGTTTAAATGCAAAATACTCATACTGCTATGAAATGTGAACTGGATATATCCGTACTTTCGAGTATGGACTAATTGTAAAGAATTAATTTTTTTCATCATGAATCTGTCAAAGTCCAAAAGCATGCATTTTAAAAAAAAAAAATATGTGGACGTCTAGAACATCTTTATACTTCACAAAATAACAGGAGAAGATACAAACTATGAAAAGGTTTCCAAAAACTACCAATCACAAAATCAGCCAGTATTTACAAATAAAACTGGATAAAATGAATACTCTTGGACATCACCCGTTTTGTAATATGAGATACAAGCATTCAAAGATCACAATATGTTGATAAGCAACATCAAAAACCACTGATCACAAGACTTTGTCCATAACGTAGATTGTCACCGGCCCGAATCGCAAACTGTACAGTTGGAGGAGCTTCAAATATCTGCAAAATATCGTTAACTAACTATTGAAAAGCAGATTATACTATTCTGGAACCGACAATCTACTACTTATGTTTTCAACATTAAACAACACAACGCCTCAAAACTAACCACAGATTAATACCAGTTAGATTAAAAGAGAAGACTTGCGCTCTGACTGGATGCTGAATCCTTAATGGAATGCTTACAATAAAAAAAAAGAATAAACAGGAAAAACTTACCAAAACAACCGTTGATCCCAGCCGGAACTCTCCAACTTTATCGCCAGGCCGATATGCATGTTCCAATTCTGTAATTACTGGCACTGCTTTAGGCACTTCCTTCCGTAAGCGCTTGATATTTGTGTGAAGCAACGGATCCTAAATTGAATAATGATGCTCTCCAATCATAAACGCAACTTTATTTTTTTTAATTCCTAAAACTAGATCAGAAAATTTCAATATTTCAGTGAAGAAAAAACTTCAATTCACCAATTTCAAGATAAAAAATCACAGTAGCTATATTAAAATATCGACGTACAGCATCTATCGAAACATCCCCAACATTTGTAGCTGCCACAGCGCTCATTGAAAAAAAACCATGTTTCCAGGATCCTTTCAAAACAACTCGTTCATTGATACAAAACAAATGAGGCATGCGATATAACAATGCCGGTCGTACTGATAACAACAACCCTACAAATAGTGATGAATCACTGTATGCTATGAAATAACAGATAAAAAGATCATACAATATGAACTTACCGGGAAAATGTATTTCCTCACTTGCCGTCCACTTTGCAGGAGCATGAAATCCGTGATAATTGCCGGGAGCGAGGTAAAGAACCACTTGATAAAGTTCGTGTCCTTTCTACAATCATTTGGTTTTTACACTGTTATTAGTTATGGGAATGCTTCAATTATGCAAAATAAGAATCATTCTACTAGAATAATACTGCCAATTAATTAAAAAATCTACTAATTGCTAATATAATTTACTTTTTTGTTTTTCATATTCACTTGTCCTAAAAAGTCGGTGATATCATAATCATGTCCTTTCACGAACTCAATACGTCCCTCATTCACTTTTCCATAATGAATCACGATTCCGTCGGCTGGAGATACCTTTAAAAAACGAGCCAAATTATTGATAAAAAGATAAAAATGGAGAATAAAAGATAAAAACGGAGAGATAAGAAAGGCTTCTACAAATTCACAAATCTCGGCAATTTATGAAGAAATCTCTTTGCATTATTTTCCAAAGTTACAGTTGAATTTTTTATCTCTTTTGTTGAAAAATTGATGCATGGGAAGAACAACGAACCAAGTCTGCATCACTAATAGGCCTAACTGTTGGTTTCAGTGACCTGTTGAAAAATGCTGCTAACGTTGGATAGGCTGACAAATCTTCCACTTCAGCTTCATCCATTCGACAATCATAGGCTCGAACATACATATCTGAAAAATTATTTGATATTACTGACAATACAGGATCTTTTGTTTCAAATACCCATTAATTCTTTCTCAGCTTAAATATGCTCCTTTTCATACCGTTCAATACTATTAATAGTTTTAAATTGGCGGATTTGCAGTCCAACTGTTAATATTTTTATGAGTTATCAGACAAGACAACAGATCCATCTTTCAGTAAACAAATTTATTAGGATTCACCCCTCTGAATGACTTCGATACTTTTTTTTAGTTTTTTCATTTCAAGTTAATTTTTCTTCCATCTTTTTACTTGCTTATCCCACAAAAAATTGTTGCATTCATTATTAAGAAATAAAAAGTTAACAAAATCAACTTCAATTTGAAGAAAAAAAAGAAACTGACTAAATATTTTTGGTCGTAACCATACCGGAATATAAATACTAGCCAGACCACCAGCAAAACGTGAAAACGCATTCAGCGGTAAGGAAGAATACGCACGCAACTGCAATAATTTTTATTTCTTCTTTAAATTTACCTTATCGAGTGATAAGTACCAAACAACTATTTTCTAAAACAAATAATCTTAAACCCAAGTCTAATAATTGCTGTTTTAGCCTTACATTAATCTGATGAACTTTTTATCCAATCTTTTTATATTCTATTTCTTCTGGATTTTCTAAGTCTTCAAAATGATTTAAATTTATGAAAGCGTCAAAGTAATTATCACAACTTCAGTTTATCACTAACAATGCCATTTATCCAAACAATCTTGGCTATTTGCGAACATTTCTGTAATTATCACCCTAATTTTCACTGTTACTTTTAAACTGAATTAGTTTATTACACACTGTTACTTTCACTGATTACTTTATACTAGCTACAGAAGTTATAACTGGTCAAATTTTATTGCAAACAAATATGATAGGTACTTGGGAATTCACTTGCGACTAGAATAGAAAGTAACGCGGGCTTGTAAGCGTTAAAAAAATCGATATTTTCAGTCTTCACAATCTCGAAAGTAAAGCTGACAAATTTTCAGAAACTTCTTTGCTTCATTTAGTTATGAAATGAATTAAGCTCGCATAAAATTGCAACAGAGAACCACACCTATGAAAGTTGAAATCCCCAACAAATGAATGACTTACCTTCCAATCAGAATAATAATGCTTCTTATCTTGTAATTCTCGCCAGTCTGGAACAAACAAATTATATAAGTAGATGGTACCACTGCCAACAGCAAAACCCACTGTCATCCATTTGAATAGTTTATAAAAACGATGACGAGTAAGTTTCGGCATACTTTTTTTACTGTCATCGACACTCGCAGTAGTATAACCCTGCAATAAAATTATATCAAAAAACTTGAATGTAATTTCAAGTGGTTTGGAAAAATGAAAATTCACCATACATTTAGTTAGTGGCACTAAGTTTAAAATGGTTATATATTAAAATGAATGCTTCAGATAGTGTTTGGATGCAAGGATGGTACAATTAAGTGGCTTAAATGAATTTTGGTCCAAACAAATTCAAGAACTTACATTATTGCCAGTCATAATACTACTCGAGCAAGAGATAAAGCAATGCAGTTAATTGCTTACGAAGCAAAAGTATTTTCGCACTTCTCCGACAGCATCATCATATGATGGTTTAATTTACTTACAACTAGCAGTACGAATAATTGAACAATGAACAAACTTTAATAGGTGAGATCTGTCACTCAATAAGAACTCCCCTGCAGTCATCGACGGTAAATGCTTTGTTCACTACAAATATTAATTTAACGAGCTTTCGAAAAACTGTAAGATGAGAGTTATCCATGTGTCGAGAGATCAGCATTATTTGTCAACAGCAATGATGTGTATAACCAATAGTGCACTTAAACTTCATCAACTAAAAGTTGTGGAAAATTTGTAAAGAGTTGCCCTTCCAAAATCAACTTACTGCATAATCGCCAAAAATCTTTCGTTTCTGTTGAAGGAGCTTGCGAGTGTCGATAATGAACCACTGCGCCAACATCAAATGCTACAAAACCTTAACAAGCAAAACTACTTATGCAGTAACCCAATAATCACCAAACTTAAGGATACAAATATTCTCTCCTTTCTTCTACTTTGGATACAGTTGAACAAATTTCGAAATGACAAACTTACATCCCTACTCTACGAAATTTCTTCAAAATAGAAAACTTGATAAAAATTTAAGTGAATAAAAATTTATTGGTAAATCTCAATTTCACCGGATATTTCAGAAGGTTTCAACCTTTCAAGTTCAAGAGAAACACTTAACATAATGTTGGCTTTTATCGTTTTTTCAGAGGAACCAGAATAAACAACAAGAATACTATTACTATTATCTTGCTTTAAATCACTTTTCAAAAATAAAAAATTTCATAAATCAGTATAAATTAGAGATCTCAAGGTAGCTAAGGTAATTGGTATGGCTTCTTCTGTTCGGATGACTCGACTTCCCTGTCCAGGTACAACATTCAGATAATGTTCAAAAAGTTCTTCAGGAGTTGAACAACTGATATTTTTATCGGCTTCTACAGCTGCTTCCAAGCCCTCTAGCCCACCAAAAACGATTAAAATCCGGCTGAAGAATTATTTGAATTACAAAAGATGACTTCATATAAAGAAATTACTCTTGCATTGCTGCATCGTTCATTCAATTAATACTCAAAACTTTGAGACGCAACATGTTAAAGAACATTCATCAAGAGCCTTGTTTTAGTAGGTTACACGAAAACACCTATTTAAAAATGAAGTCTGCCTGTGAAATCAAAATAAGCTTCTTCTAGACCAACTTTAAATCTCCATCTTATATTATGGAACAGCTAATCCTGAATAAAAAAAGCTTACTTCATTTCACATAACGGCATTTCAAATTTGCTCACTGGCTTCCCCCGTTCTGATGTCCCAATGATAACATCATATTTCTCAGCATTCAATGCATCGTGAAGACTTAATGCAATGCGTACTTTATAGCCCCAGTACAATCCAGCCTCTTGCTTTATCTGGTGAGAATTTACCAAACATCCATGATATCGTTTCCTTTCTGCAAAGAGAATTTTTCCTACATTTCTTCTGCTAATATCCCATTTATTTCTATCGTTTATTACTAACTACTATTTTAATATCTCTCGGCGTTTTGCCTATTAACTATTTTCGAGTTGTTTGGAAATTAAATTCAAACACTTCATATGAATTTCAAACACATCCTTCATGTAGTGTAAAACCAACACAGTTCAGCTATTATTAACAGGACGTTGAAAATACCGATATAAAAATTCGGGTATGATTCACCGATCACTTCTTTTATCCTCAGCTCATTTCGAAATTATTTTGAAATGATAACCACCTCAAAAAGTTGGAGGTAACATAAAAGCGTGAAGAAACACGAATACCCGAGTAAATATCCAATATTTTCACAGTAACACGAGTTCCAGATTCAAGTGCAACTTCTTTATTAATTTGAACTTCCTAAATTAAAAGTATTATTTATTATTACTTTCGCGGCAAAATATCGCAAATTTGAATTACAGGAATTAAAAGAAGTAAGTGAGATGATTAACAAATTTCAAGCTGAAACTGATATTACTATAAAAAAGAGTTGGATTATTCGAATTCCATTTAATGTCAGAAAATTAACATACCTTATACAGGCCGATATTACAAATAGGTCCACGACCTGCTTTCACCGGCTTATCCAGAACGATACCTTCTCTATAAGGAACACTCAAATCTGATGCACGCAGATGGTGAGGACAGTCTAACGGGTTCAGAATACCTGAACTTGATAAATATTTACTCAAGTGAAGAAAGAAACCATTTTCTTTGTAAATTTCAGCTCTAAAAATAACATTTGAAAAGCATTTACCTGCATATCTTAACGTTTTTTGAATAGGAAATAAGACTTTCCGCAAATACTGTGGGCATTCCATAAATTCTAAGATTTTTGCCAAATGAAAATTACATTCTACATTGCCACTGTGAACGGGCAGATCTGGATACCACTGTCCGCTGCAGTAATCTTCGCGTTGCCTACAAAATTAATACAAAGAAAACAAATCTGAACATGAAAATCTTTTACAAATCAATTCCAAAATGATTCTGTGAATAACAATGTGTGAATGGGAAAATAAACCAACTGTGGTTTCATTCGTGCTGTTTCATCATAAACAATAATCTCATCGACGCAAAACACTGCAGCCGAACGTGCTATCTGTAATTTGCATTACCTAAGTACATATAAAGTGACCACGCTATCTTCATGTTTTTCAAACAGTATGAATAAATCTACTAAAAATCAAAAATAATTTGTCTTCAGAACTTTTAACAGAATATTGCATTCATGAATTCATTAAACATTGGGATGCACATCAGCAAACACATCAGTCAACTCAAAATAAAGAAATACAAATATTAGTAAGTTCAAAAGTAACTAAGAAAAAAATGATATCTCTCCAATAACAGCCAAAAAATAACTGTAACGCAACATGACCAATGTCAGATGACAGTATTTTATTTATCGATTAATAGCTAAAACTAAAATATATATTGACCTGCCCAGCAAGGTAAGTCCTTAGCTCTGGACTTTGCGCGTTATTCAGTATTGATCCAGGAAGGGCTATGCTCAGCATCGGAGACTTTCCTGAAACAACTTAAGTAGAAAAACCATTCCTATTGTGATGTCATTTTAAGTATAAGTGAGAGATGAAGTAACAGGATCCCTTTTAATCCAACTACTCATTCGGAATCATATTATTGAGCGTTGTTTAATGGTTAAAATAAATAGCTTACCAATAACACAAAATTTCTACTACTTTAAACCGAATTCAACACCATTTGTAAAAGTATTAAGAATTAGGGAGCTGAATAAATGGAATTAAATACCTTATACGATCAGCATTAAGGAAGCTTGCTAAACATTGCTTTATTTGTTAAACTTACCGTAATTGCTTGTTTCGTTCACACTGTCACTATTCGTGTCCATTGTTAAAGTATCACTAACTTCAGGCTTTCGAATCAATTGCTCCAACAACATATCTTCACGAAATTGCTTCGTCGCAGCTTTTCCTAATATTCACCGTTGATCTTTCAAATCATCAAAAAGGAGAATTGACATACTTTCAACTATAAAGTAATCCATACATACCAAATAACAAGTTATTTGATACTTTTCGTCAGGAATTGCTTCTCGAAGGACTAATCCTTCCAAAACTGTAATTGCAACTTACTTTTTCGCCATGACAACTCCTTTGTCTTCTTGGACATATTCACACCTCCATTTCGTTTCTTCTTCGATCGCTCTTTCCTGCTGCCGACAGTTGTTCCTTCTGACATCTTTCCTGAAAGATGGAAACTATCTAAACCTATATGGCAATCTAAACTGTGATACATTATCAAATATCATTTGCTATTCAAAAAGTTATCATTTCATCTGTACATCAATGCTTACAACAAACGCTAAACGTATGAAATGATCTTATCACATCAAATATTAAGAGTTATCCAACATATGAAGTAACTTCATAGCATACAACCATTTCTCTTATCTCTCATATGCCTCAGTGTTGACCCCAATTTCATCAGCAATCTTGCAAGGACAATAAATTAGGAGGACCATCGAGTCGGCTAACCGTGAAATATGATAAATTTTGGAGAAGCATAGACAGCTGATGGGAGTTGAGGAAATATCTTCTGATAACCTTAGGGGGTAATGTTGAAACATTGAATGTACGAAGAGAAGATAAATGCTAAATCTTTGAAAGTTACTTGATTGACCTTCATTCAAATCACTTCATTAACCTTTATTCAAATCAAAACATGCCAACTACTACTGACTAGCGGTTTTTTGGCTTGTATTTAAAGGTGCTTGCTAGTCCAGCCTTTTTCAATTTTCATCTTTTAAATATCTAAAGTTGTGTTTGACATCATTCGTGATCGGTTGCTCTCACTCATCTTTTCTTTCATTCCTGCGACATTAGAGGAGATCTGGTCAGTTCCCTTCTTCAAACTGATCATTTTTATCAAACAGTATAAGTGAAATCGTGTACAACAAACTAAAACTGTTAAAATGTAAACCATTGAAGTTAAGAAGTCTCCACAGTAACAATTAACTGACAAATGCTTCCGGAAATGGAAGCAGAAAATGAATTAAGGATATTCAAGCTCGAGCTTAACCTATGGTAACCTTGTATAGTAGCAAATACTATAAGATTTAGGCAGTAGTAATGGCTGCACCACCGTACATGAGCAACGATCACTTTATCTGGACTTCTGACAAACCGGATGCGGAACTCATTGAACCTGAAATATTAGCATCGATTGATAAGAATTGGCTTACTTTCAGTTTACAGGTCTTTACCCTCTTCAGTCTGAATTTTTAAAAATTTCTTAATAATCTCAAAGTCTCTTCGATCTCTCCTTTAGCTGTTTCTGCTTACAACAAATTAGCGGTAAGCTTATTGAAAGATGATAAATGAACTAATCGTATTCCCCTAAGAATAATTCCTTATAAGTTACGATACTGTTCATCCATGTCATTCTCTCCTGCACTGTTTCGAAAATTTTGTTTTAAATTTAAAATGCTATATCTACAAATTCACAGAAGTGAGGAATGTTTAGAAAGATTGCCCTCCGCAATCTCACACTTTCACATTGTACAATCACGGGGATCACGCTTTTGCGTTCAACATTTCAACAAGTGACAATTATGCTTATTTTGTATCACAGGTATCTTTAGAAAATTAGCCTAAATGTGTGACAACATCAGGAAAAACTGTTTTGATTCCGCTGTTTACAACATTCAATTTAACTTCTTCAGATCTTTTACGAATATAAAGAATTGAACTACTAATGTCCAATGAATTACTTCTTCTATCCTCAACATTTCCAGATGTTATCTTTCCAGGTACAAGGTGTAGTATTCGGTCGTCAGTTGCATGCCTTACCATTTGTACGAACTACTAATTCAACAACGATCACTGTCTATCGAAGGCCTACAAATGCCTTCAAAGTGGACGAAGACTATCCATACATCAAACGAACTGAACTGTCCGTTCTACCATATATTGTTACTTCTCATCCTTCATTTGTTTTCATATAGTATTGATTTATTTTAGACCTCGAAAAGATCGTTTATTTATCTATTTGGCACCAATTTTTCACTGGAAAACTCAACCGATATCCGTGTTTAATCATGCAATACCTTATGAGAAATTAAGGATTTGTTTAAATTATACGGCTCAGAACATGTGCGAAAGACGTAAGTTCATTAGTTGAAAAAATTCCGTTTGTTATTACCGTAAAGAGATTTATTCTGAATTATCTTATTTCAAAACTAGCACAAAAAAAAGAAAAATTGTTGTATTGCTCATTCATGATTAAAAATCGTAATTTATGCTTTAAGTGTTTCATTTTAAAAGGACATCTTCTAAATTTTCAGCGAATTTTTCATTACAACAAGAACGTAGTGGATGGAATACATGGCAGAAAGCTCGAAATTAATATTTTGAAGTATTTACAAGAGAATAATATGTTATGATTTTATTTGAAATGCAATATTAAATAGCAGTTGCTTGCAGCTACTCGGTTTTTTCCTTCTGTTTCATTGCCATGCGAACTGCTTTTGCTGTTGGCTTAAATACCTGGAAATACCTGGGTTCAGGTAATTTTTGTCAGAAGGAGGTCGCTTCTGGATCCAATACTTGAAGAATGGAACATTTAGATCTCTGGAGAATTGATATCGTTGACATTAGCTAATAGTACTGTACCGATTATCAAAAATATAAGAAAGAATGTTAATTATACAACTATCCTCCATACATTTTTATAGGTATCATACAATTCTCTTATCATTGATATGCTTAGTTTATTATTAAACAGAAGTTGATAAACCTACATGAAATGAGCAACTGAGATCTTCTGCCACATTCATCGCTGCAGCTGCATTATCAAACTCCCCACAATAATGTGGTGCCGAAAATATGGTCACTAAACGACGATTTCCAAAAAACTCATACCCATCTTGCACCACCTAAATAAGAGTTCATGTTCACGCTGTTCTTGCTTGGAATCTGTTATCCTCGAATTAAATGAACCTGATGTGCACGAGCGATCAAATCGATGTTTAGTTTCTCGCATACGTCTGTTAAAACATCAACGCCGAAAACAAACGAGATACCTCGGCTATTCGGTTGCCAACCTTGTACTTTTTCGTCTGGATCTGACCTATAATTTTGTTGTAGTCCTCGATAATTTTTAAAGTATTTCGTTGTAGTTGGGATAATCACTGATAAAGAACACAAAAGAAATGAAGTTCCTATTCTCATTTCGACAGTTTGAATTATATAGGATGAGTGGAATAAGCCAAACCAGGGGAATCTAATCTGAAACGATCCATCTGGTTAAAATTTCATTAATGTCAGCTTAATAATATAGTTGTGTAAGAACTTTGTCTTTAACAGCAAAGCGGTTTTTCTAAGAATCATCTTCTACTAAGTACCAAAGGATATCAAGTTCCATGGAGTTTGGCTGTGGATCCGATGGTCGTTGTATATTGCGCAACGAATCCAAATCATTCAATTTTGGTGATAGACCACCATGCATACACAAGATTTTTCCAGCTATACAAGCAGCATATGGTAAATAATTGAATGTATCCTATAAAAACATTGATTTCCATTATATGAATAATTTCCTACTTTCTATCCTACAAATCTGTGTGAAAATCTATTTAAATAATTAAATACCGATTTAAACTGTATCAAAATTTGTATTTGACTTTACTGCACAAATATTGAATTTAATTTTCAAATAGTCAAATTTGGACTTTACTGTTCACTCTTTCCTGATAGCATAAATGCTAGCTAGATTAATACTTGAAAGAATTCCCAGAGACGAACAGAACGATAACGTCGGTTAACTTCTTCATAGAATCCATATACTCGATTAATTCCAGCGCATTCATGATTTCCTGCAACTTTTCAACTTACCTCACATAAAATGGCATCAAATATTTAAAATCCCAAACCAGTTCAAAATTTATAAAAATTTTTTAAATCATTCAAGTGTTTCAAATAACTGGTATAGAATTTCTCGTTATACCATATATCGTAGAAAAATCTGAATTGCCAAAAAATAGTTCTACGGCATTTCATACAGTTCAAAGATGAGTGCTATAGGAATCAAATTAATAAATACCTCTTAATAAGAAGAAATTCTCAGGATATTTAATTTTGAAACAGAAAAGAAGGCACACGGTTTCAATCGATTGCTTGCCGCGATCCACATAATCACCAAGGAATAAATAGTTTGCTTCCGGTGGAAAACCACATTTATCAAAAATTCGAAGCATATCACTGTACTGTAATATTTCAGTGACCATCATTTTGCTATGAAATATAACAAATCATTAATCCGATGGATGAACTATCATTTGGATGTGAACTAATGCGTCGTCTTATCTCTTAATTAAATTTTCGTTAATTGCATTCGTCCAAAGTAACATTTGGTGTTGTTGATAGTTTCTACACATGCTGAAGAATATATGCGCTCATGTCATTCTCTATATGTTCGTTTGGCGCTAATGACCGTTAATGAATTATTCTTGAATTATCCAATGGTCGTCATTATGTACCGGATAATTGAGTACATGTTAATAACTTTTTTACAGAGAGATTGCCGTTACTTGTGAAAATCATTAATTTACTAGATTTCATTTTTATTTAATCATTTTCATATGCAAACACTGATAATGCGATTGTTATATTTTCAATTATTTTTCAGAAGTAAATACTTTTTCAGTTATAATAAATACATTTAGGTGATACAGTTTTGGGCTATCTGTCTGTCAAATATTCGATTCTGCCTTTTCTATCAAAATTTCTTCCACAATTGATCATTGCCTCTATCAATCATTATCCTTTCCTTCTACTTAAACCAGAAGAAAGCCGGATTTCTGTATATGTTCATAACATTTTTAAAAATTGTGCCAGCTTAATAGAATATTTGACTGTACAACGGGTTCAATTGAATTTTACAAAAAAAGCGAAACCTGTCCATGTATGTCACCACAAACGACTACTGGTGCATCAATTTCGGTAAACGAACTTTGACTTTGTAATACTGCTTTAGTTTCTTGAAGTAATCCTATTAGTTCTTCTTCTTTTACCTATAAAAGTAATAGCTAATGAACAACCTAACTTTTGATCTCAATAATTATTTTATAACAGTATCCGTCTTACATTGAGATCTGGAAAAAAAGAAAGGTAGAAAGATATACGGAGAAAACGGAAAAGAAAAACTAATAAGGAAGAAGAAGGTAAAGTGAGTTAATTATGGCAAATATCATTTGATTACTTATTTTAATTGTTCTTAGCTCTTTAGCGAAGGTATTTTTTTCCATAAAAACCGACTCAATGATATTTCGCACAAAAGTCGCTAATATTAGACCAGAAGGTGTAAACCATCGATAAGTCGGTCAATGATTGATTAACCGTCAACGAAGAGGTCGATGAATGGCTATATTGTGATTCACAACTATTTCATCATTAATATAATAGCCAGATAAGCAGCTTCAACAATTTTTATAGTCATAAAAATTGAAACTAACAATTCTTCTGAGATGCGTTCCCTTCTGTAAGCCAGCATTTAGTAAACGAATACTTAAATCATGAATATGTGATATTCGTGATTTCGTTTTCTCATCCGCTTTTGCCGATTTGTTTCCCTGAAAAAGATGTGAGATTATAGAGATCCATGTCGTCGAGAATAATGTTTGTTGTAAGTTTTCGTCAGGTATTTGGATAAAATATTTGAGGAATACTTCGAGAAAAGAAGAGAGAATGAAAGTTGGAATATCCAACTTCTTAAAATGACATATGAAAAAGATCCTATCAGAAATATTGCACTTGGAGCTGCGCTAACAAAAATTAAAACTATACGTTTACAGATTCATCGTCACTCCCTTTATTTCTTTCCATGAAGTAATAATTGACCGATCATCCACAAAGGACCACAAATGCCACCTACTAATAGTACTAAATTGTGAAATGAATCATTCCTCCAATTCTTAGCTCTTTCATCGTTTTACGGAAAGTTTGCATTTGCATAGATTAGTAATTATGCGTAAGCAAGGAACATTCCAATCCAAATGGATTTGGCCCTATGATTTTGCGGGGCTACAACGGCGAATGTGATGAAATGGCTGCAACTTAAGAATTCGATTATTTTTCAGTTAAACATTTACGCTGTGCTCTTTTCCAACTGCATGGCTGGTTCTTTAGGCATGTTTGTATTGCTCATAACTCAGTTCCATTTCAAAATAGCATATTGTAGCATTTTATTATCATTGAGTTCAATATTAGCAAGATGTGCGAAGTAGAAGGATAAACAAGCTGATCACAGCCTTCAGTGCCTCTTTCACTGCAGTTGATCATGAAAGTAATCGTCGTTATTGAACTGAAACATTTAAAAATTCAGGCGCAGAAGACATTTCGAACTTCAAGGCCCCAACTTAAAAATGGTAGGAATAAAGCCATCTATTATTTCTACTGATACCATCTCAATTCTTGTATTAACAGCACTTGATAGTTACGTTTGATGCGAAATTCAAAAACCATCAACGAGTACATAAATAAAGTTTCTCGCATTGTACATAAAAATAGAATTATCTGAACTACGCAATGAATTTGGATTTATAAAACTAAACAGTTATTGGAAATACATCATATCGTTCCTCAAAAGCAGCCCAATTCTCCTCGACATCTGTGCCACTGAAATCAGATGCACTTTTGTCGTATAAAGAATTGCAACTTGGACAACGTCGCAATTTTTCTATATGAGCAAATGGCACCAACTGGAAAAATAAATCTCGAAAAAATCTTCAATTTAAAGCAGTTGAAAAAATAAACCTAAATTTATAAATCAAAAGAAATTCGGACTTAAAAAGTTGGAATTATGCATGTAATCGCTTTTTTTTCGAATTGAAATATGTGGCGAATAATTAATTAATTGTTGCGTAAAACTGTTTTGTAATATGAGTTCAGGCTATGCTACAAACCTGAGGTCAACATTTCATCTCTGTATTAAGAAAATAGAAACAGCTAGAATAATTCAATTTAGGAGTTACCGACAATCGGCATCCTATTCGTTTAATTTCGATCTAATTCAATTAATTCAATTTCCCTTTCATTCCCTATGAAACATATTTCCGCCAGATGTGTACATTAAATAACAGCTGAACTGATAATCGGAAAATGAAACATATACTTTACCAGATAATTGCTACACCTTCGAAATGACATAATTTTTTAAATGAAGTTTCTAAACCCAAATCAAAAAAATGATGTACCTTTTTCAATGCAACGTCATCCCAATTAACATCTTCGAAAAAAGGATGAGATTTCACTTGCGCAAATGTATGCATTCTTCCTTCTATGTTTATATTCAATAACTGTAAAATATAATTAATCGCATAAATTTATACTAATATTTTACAGTATTAAGTATACTGTGAAATACGTTAAAAAAAAAGAAAAAAAAATTAAATATACTGTGCATATTACCTTATTGAAAAGGTCGCCTAGCATTGGTTCACAGCAGGGAGTACTGTAACTATCATATCTGTAATGATTGATAATATATAATTTTAAGTTGAACACAATAACTTGAACCAATTAAAGAGGCAATTATAAATTTGAATAAAATTTATTTAAAAGAACAGTAATGTTTAAGACTTATTATAAAATGATTACCTAAGATCAATATGCGAATAAACATCACAATTTGGAAATGGATAATTATTTGTATTCAAGATATGAAGCAGTACTCCATAAGACCACCAATCCACCTCTCTGCCATAAAATTTCTCTTCCGCTATTTCAGGAGCCATGTACTATAATTTAGAATTAGAAAGTCTAATTCAAACGGTTTGGATCGGGATGATTTACATAAGGATAAAAGCTTTTAAATTCTTTCCTACCTCTTCCTGAAAATGAATGAATTCAAGCAGAATGCCTAAAAATTGAACGAGTTAATCATTCACTTTATTTTATTACACCGTAATAAAATTTAATGAAATTAAACAGACCTGAAGTGTTCCACATACCGTTCGGGTTCGTTCTCCATCAGCAAGTTTTTTGGAGAAACCGAAATCAATAATCTGAATATGGCCATCAAGATCAAGCACAATATTTTCCATTTTTAAATCTCGATAAGCTATATTGTTCCTGTGAATGTAGTCTAGAAATGGTGACATCAGATGAAATGATGTCGAAAAAATAATTTGTTATCTTCTAGATAATATAGAAATTTAGATGTGAGGTCATGTAGATAACGGAATGAGTACGAGGAAGGGTCAAGTAATTAGGCAGAAGTAGGAAATGCGGATAACAGTCACGAAACCTATTACTTGATTCATTGGATCAGTCATTTAACTACTCACTTCGATCAAACAGTTCATTCCTTTTGATTTGAACTTTTACCCAATTTTCCTAAACCAAATATTATATGATAGGTGGATAAAGTTAATGATTTCTACTGCAAATTAGATCAGTATTAGTATGACTGGATACTAGTAACCGCTACAAATTTAAGAAAGCTTTATTAATGATGAAATAACCTAAAGCAAATGCGATTTCAGCAGCATATATTCTCAACGTATCTTCCGCGAAAGGTCCATAATCACGCCAAAGCATAAATAAATCTCCGTAACCCATTGCATATTGAAGTACTGTGAAGAGATGTGTCCTCGATTGCCAGCTAGCGTAACATTTCGCGATGAAGACGTTATCCGAGAGACTTTTCTACACAAAATGATAATAATAATATTAAATTTTAACTCCCTTTTTTGATGATTAAGAGCAAAGAAAACTATTAATTTAACTCTGACAAATGACTATTTAATTTACATTTACTGTATCTTCAACTCTCATACTTCTATTTATGATTAAATGGTCGTTTGTTTGTTTTCAAAAAATGAAGTATTGCAAAGTAAAAAAATTTTTATCAGATTCGAATAGGTTCCAGAGGATTCGTAGAATTGGAAACTGTTCAAAATTTAAAAGAATCTTTGGAAGCTATGAATTAAGTATGAAGTGTCTTCTTCCCTCGTTACACTGATTAATTATTTGGTAATTTTTCAGCATCAAGTTGCTTCTCTTCCTGAATCCTAACTCCTAAAGCATCGAGAAAAAGACAAAAAGCATCTTCGGTAACAACCTTCTTCCGGTTACTTGGATAGATCCAACCTAGATAAAACGTCAAGTTTTTTACAATGATTATTATAACTACAATATGAAAGATGCATACGTATCCAAGTCAGGAATTGCTTTCCCGAGATATACGAACTATTTTAAAACCAGTACAGAAAGTAAATACTTAAATCTGGAGACGTCTGATCATGTTCGTGATCTGGTGAGTAAAAATTGATATCTGGCAAAAGACGGAAAAATGAATGCATTGAATGAAGATTTTTAGTATTGAGGTAAATTGAATTGAACTTACATGTACTAAAGCTTCATTTTTAACTTTCTGAGTGGCATTTCTCGTCAAAATTTCGCTTTTCAATTGTTTTTTCATAGCGAATAAAAAGTTCCGATTAAGTTTCAAGCATACTCTGTACACTTCGCTAAATGTACCTTTTCCAATGCAGTTCAAGATCTAAAAAAAGGAAATTATTTTAAATGAAAGAGTTAAATAATATTTTTTTTAGCTGATTACAAGCAGATTCTTGGGATATAAATGCTCTAAGCAATTTTCTAGCTAAGTTCATTGAGGATCAAAATGCTGATGACAGATTGATATATGCAAAAAGTACGAAACGTGGAATATATATGACTCGTAACACGTTTCAAAATATGTCCAATCTATAACATTGCCATTAATTCATAATTAATAAAATTATTAGTAGTTTACCAAGAAATCTTTCTCTGTAATACGTGAATTATTCGGAAATTCCGGCAAAAAAATTGCTTCCAGCCGTGGTACTGGCCAAATACTTTTCCTGAGTGAACCGCGGCCAACTTTTCTATAATTCCTATTATCTCAAGTATGTGATTTTTGAGTCTTTACACGCTAAATATGCGCTTTAATTAATGAATTTTCATCCTGATTCTTTCCTACGTGTCTTTTTCAATGTAATATGAAAATTTTTATTTTTGAAAAGTTTCTCGAAAAAAGAAATGAAACTTCTTTCGAATATCTTGACGGCAAAAGATTGTCACGGGCGCATCGGTCGTCTTTTCATTGGGGTCATAACGTAGTTTCTTTTTGGAATATTGAATATGTACAAGAGAAGTAATACTATCGTTGACTCGATTGTACAATTCCTGGGCCAATGTTTGTACAGAAAGCAAGCTTAGTCTACTCAGAGAGTGACTAAGCAGCATTGTCGTCAGTCCTATAAATATATCAGCGATTATTAAGAGACAAGCAAAAGGTTAATTTTGATTTAGTTTCGTTCACATTGAAATGCTTCTGAATCTTTCGGATGTGAGCAATCGGAACGGATACCAATGTTTACGACGTTGTAAACTTTCTCGAAATCAAGCAACACTTTGTGAATGAATCAAAATGGGTTATCTGGATTCAAGAACCACTCAAAATTAAACGATCATGTAACATACGGATTCATTCACTAATTAATCAGTGATACGAACAGTTATCACTGCAAAACCTGATACGACACCAAATTTTTGCTGATTACAAAGATTATAAAGATCGTTAAAATTTTGAGACTTGTCAAACTCATTTCAGAAGGATAATAATTAAAGCAGGAAAAGTATGCGTTGAAGAGATAATAATTAAAGCAGGAAAAGTATGCGTTGAAGGGACGTGGAGCTGAAAAATGCATTAGGACAAGCATCCTTTCCGCGTATTTCCTTTCCTTCGGGGAGTTTTCTGGATGGAATGAAAATTGTGAATGTTAGTGTTGATGAAATCAATTTTTTCGTCACGAGAAATTTTATTTTTTTTTCCATCGTTTCCCTCCCGGGAAAACCACTCGATAAAATATCGCTGAATAAAACAGTTTCATGTGAATAACTCAAACAGTGATGATTTTTAATGCAGAATGAAATAAAAAAAAAGAAAAAACTTAAAGTTCCGAGAGAAATGCGAAGAGAGAAAGAGTGCTATTACACTATTTATTATTGAATGAACTGCAGTTGAACTAACATTTCTGAGCAATCTATCATTCAAATGGTCCACAAAATAGCAACATGTAAACAAATCAAGCAAATCAGATTGAGCAAAAACGATCTCACATATTAATGATCTGAGAGTGGAACTACCACGAATAAATTAACCTAAAAAAAGGACTGTATTATGAACAAAGTCTGTTATAAGTTCATTTATGGGCAGCTAAACTCACTAAAACAAAGGTAAGACGCATTTATAACTGTGCTATAAGACGATAAATAATATGGGAGAGAAAGTTCCGAGAGAAGAGACTATCAGGAGTTTTTTAAAGAGTTTTTTTATTTGGTTTGTCCTGAAAAAAAAAGGACAGAATAAGCCCACAGCTTACATATCATCCCTCGCTTAGCTCAACAATATTTTGGACCGAGAGAATGTGAATAAAAAATTTCAGATTTGGGAGTTACAAGAAGTACTTTTTTCAACGGGAGGACAAGGGATTGGCAAAGAGTGAATCAGGGCGAATTAGATAACCAGTAGGAGAAGAGGTAAAAACAGTAAAAATAGAGGGAGGAGACTATCATAATTAATTACCATTCTAATTTTGGTTAACTAACTTACTAATGGATCTTTGAAATGTCTGCTAGGTACTACAGATTATGCAGCGCTCTGAAAATGAATTACATCGAAATTGTCATGTGATGTTAATGAAATTGAACAAGATAAAGTGGACACGAATAATCTTTTCTTTTTAGAGTTATTATTGTGAACTGAAAGAGAAGCTTTCAGAAAATTTTATAACGGAACTTGTGGATGAATTCCTACGGGTGAATTTAAAAAAAGATCTTCGCAATAAGATAGTACAAAAAAGTAAAGAGGTTGAAGGGGAGAGATGAGAAATGCTGTGAAATTTAAAGAAAAATATCCAACAAACATTACTCTGTCTCTCTATTCGTTGCATATTTAATTACAGTTTTCTTGGCTACTTTTGATTGAAAGACACTTTAAAGCAATCAAGAATCAAAAATATTTCAACATAAATGATCTAACTTGAGCTTGAATCGGTGATTAATACCAAATTTTAAAATGCATAAAATAAAGTAACATTCTGCTGAATTATTTCCTTAACAAATCATTTGCAAACAATAAAAGTAAGGCTCATAAAACATACTTTCAATGAAATACAATGGAATGAAAAACTTCTCCCTTGCTTTTCAACATTTATCTATTTACATACAATACAACGATACACTTAATATATTTGATATGAGCAATCGATGTCGCAATTTGAAATATTAATGCAGCAAAATGTAAATGTTAGCGAAAAAAGTTCTTTTTGATTAACAAATGATAACCTTTCTTTACTCCTTCATTCAGAGCACCTGTCATCCAATTTGACCTTTCAAGATATGATGAAAAAGAAGGAATGTTTTAGAACATGGAATTTCCATTATAAACTTTAATAAGTGACCCTTCTAAGGCAATGTGGTATCTGCATCGTTTTCCATCAGCATTTACCTAGCAGAGAAGTCGATAAGACGAAATAGTGCTCGTTGTACACTTTTTGAAATGTCTCATAGAAATAGCTTCGTCCTTCAAAACATTGACATTTTGAATCCTTTACAAGTTAGCAAAGGTACTCTGAAGTGATCAAAAAGAAAACTTAGTCAAGATAAAATGGAACTCCTCTTGAATGGAATACTTTTCGGAATTACTTTAATATTTTAATTAGTTCTAATGATCCTCAAACAAGAGCCTCACTTCTACCTCCTTGTACAAACAACATGTATACCTCTGTATGAAATAAGGTTTTGCTGAGTATTCGAAAAATAACTTTTAAATTTAGAACAATTTAACATTCCTTAAACTGTCTCATTAAAATGCAGTAAAAACAGTTACGAAAAAGGAAGAGGGGAAAGGATGAAAAGATGCCATATTAGCTAAACTCATCGGTGGATCATAGGCCAAGGAAGTTATCAGCAACCAAAACATTCATCTTAACATTCTTTTAAGAAGCCTAAAAAATGAAAAAAAAAATGCAGTGATCTAGCGATTGGAAATAGATTTATTAGTTTTGGAAAAGACTTTTAATAAGTGCTATTTCTATAATTTAGGAAATTCTGAAACATTCATCACATGCTCATATTTTTTAGTATTGAACAGTGAAAATCTTAGTTAGAAGTAACTGGGAATAGTTTTCGAAATATAATTAATTTAATGTTTGAGAAAAGAGAAGGGATGGTGAAGTCGAAGTCGATTCGAAAGAATTGTTAAAATAATTCTTAGTGAAAATTTTGCTTGATGACATTTCGACTAATGAAATTGCCTTGGCACTGAGCGAGAAACCAATATCGATCAAGAAAAACGAGCATACTATTTCAACTTGCTTCATAATGAAAATGGAAAAGTGAAAGTAATAAAAGGTAATATGATAGTGAATTTGAACTTTCTTATCATATAACTTCATTACTTCACAAATGCCGACACTGTAATATTAACCCGAAGGGGTCATGTAATTGAGGACTCATTAAATTAACACTCGGTTTCTTTAAAAAAAAAATATGATGGTTTAGGACCACATTTAAGTAATGAGTCAGCAATAGACAAATTAAAATGTTTAGATTTTTTAAATTTTATCAAATAAATGACCAGTATGAGGTGTTTACATGTACTCTTTTGTATTTTATTAGCATTTGTCCAAGAAATATGTGATGCTTGCCTAAAAGCAATTAAGGAACTGTCAAGGATAAAATAATTGGATTTAAATCATGGAAAGATGTGGCCAAGAATTATTGGGAAAGTAAGGACGAATAGGCAATAAGAGCAGATTTATAGACACAATGAAATGAATAACTCACTAAGGATAGGTTAGGAAACAAAATCAATGAATTACTTATTAAGGACGGGTTGGGCAACAATAGCAGATTTATGGGCACTGTGAATAATTTACATATTAATCCTAAGCCACATCCTTTCATGATTTATATCCAACTATCTTATCCTTAACAGTTTTTTGATTGCTGTTGCAGAATTTTTTGTTTATTTTATTTTCATGATGGTTTAACATGGATAGAATTCAAAATAATATTAATCGTTTATGAGTTTTTCTCATTTTTATAGTTCTCTCATCATATCCTTTTATGCAAACAGATAAGAATATCCAACGCTACTTGAAACTTTTAATTATAAACGTTAGGGTGCACAAGCCAAACCATAATTTATAGGAACGGAATCTAGTCGAGTGCTACAACTTACAATGATCCGTCTCGTAACAGATCATTTGTATTTTCTAAAAAAGTCATAATTAAAAATTTCTGATATATCAGAGAAATATTCCTATCATATTTTTGAAATGAAACACAATTGCAAAGTTGTTTGAGAGCTTTTGAAATGTGCTGCAGGAAAAACAAATTTTACTTTAAAACGGCAAAAAACTTGGATCATGATCATGCGGCAAACCAACCAATAACAGTACCAAAATTACCAAGCAAACAGACAAATGTGCAAGCCGACGAATGTGAGTCTACAAACCATAATTAGGTTGAAATCGCTGGGAAAATGATTTGTACTTCCACCGCCATTGAGCCTTATTGTTCAGCTAATTAAATTCAAGACGTCTGTCGCAAGATTTCCAAATTTCCATGCGAAGTAAGACAGAAGAGCTGTGGAATGTTGAGTCCTTTAGGACACTTTATCAAGGCGTCCGAATCAACCACCACAAATAATTTTCGGAAATTCAGCTCGAAGTCCAAAGCATTATTTGACAAGAAGTTTAGAAGAGTATTGAACGAATCCTTTGCCAAAACAGATAAAGTGCCAGTATGGATGGATCTCTTAAAAACTACGCTTTGCACATAATCAATGCCATTTAGCTATGAAAGCATCGACTTTCTGAGCTAGTCACTGCTGTTTATCCTTCAACACTGCGGGCACCTTTTTGCACAAATTAACGTCTGAAGAATCTTTAAAAATTAGTCAGTGATATTCAGCAAGTTCGGCAGTTTGCCTAACCAGAACAGAAAGAAGATGGTCATAAAGTTTCCGTTGCTGTTGTCGACTTTTCATTAACAAATCTTCACATAGATCAAAAGTCAGCAGCATTTTAAAAGGAAATGCAAAATAACATCTTTCGCACGACTACCATAGAAAACTCTAATCGCTTCATAAAAACTAGAATCAAAAACATGACCTTATTCACAAATCAGTAAAAGATAAACCCATGCTTTTCCGTCTAGTCCTCCGGTGGTGCAGGGATAAACAGGAGTTGGTTATAATAATTATTTCCCTCTTTCCGCGGAACCGGTAACTCTAAAAAAGGATGAAATTTATAGAAATCATCTATAAGATGCTTATATTGCTATTAACAGATATGAATTACAATATTGAATAAAGAAGCCAAACAGACTTCCAGTCAAAAATTGCAATCAATCATAACAAAATGATAGAGGCTATTATCAACAAAATGATTAAAACAATGATTTTGGGAGGTTTGAACAGATTGGAAAACCTGGAAAAATAATAGTATAAGAAATGTGAAGTGCAGAGGGAACAAAAAACAAAAAAAAAAAAGAGCAACAGGATCTCAAATTTTGCATGTGAAAACTCTTACGACAAAATCTTCACTTCTGGAAATGTGCAAAATCCCGAAAACGAGGAAGCCGTTAACTAAATAAATGAAGAAAAAACGATCACAGTGTTAACCAAGAAACTTCTTGAAAATACGTGTGGACGTTTATTCTTTCCCTGAAGCTATAAATAATCAACTGAAAGATATTATAATAAAATCTCGAGAAATAAATCAAATTCAGAAATATTAAACAAGATTGTGAAGAAACAACAAAATAAGCTATACAAATTAAATATCAGACAGTTCTCGTCTGAAATACCTAAATAAGTTAACAACAAATTGATAAAAGGGAATTTTGCAAACCATATTCCCGTCCTCAAATGAATTTTAGAAAAATTTTTTGAAAGATTGATGAACAAAGACCTTGTATATTTGATTCAAGAAGTCCCATTTTGGGCAAGAATAGATAAAAAGTGTTGATACAAAAAAATGAGATTGTCCGCAAATTATGTGCAGCAGATATTTCGTCTTGTTTATTCCGATTCCGGACTGACAAAGAAGGCAGAAAAAGCGAACAAGATAAAGACCACGCCTCCAATCAATGTAACTAAAAAAATATAATTTGAAACTGTTAATAATAAAACTTGAACTTCATGAGCAATTTCGTGACAGAAGTAAACACGTGTCACCAAATCATAAGACCGCAGAAACTACAGATAGAAGACAAATGTATGTTTCTTTAACAATAATATGACGTAAATTATAAAAGAGCAATAGTACACTACTCTGCAAAAAATAATGTACAGTAAAAAGTTATACTCGAAATTCTTACCTGTTCTTACCGATATCTGTGTAGCAACAAGTCTACCGCCAACAACGGCAATCCCTGTACAAAAAGCATGTCCTAATATAGTACCAATCACTACGCCATAAATATTTTCACGTGCTGCCAACATTATTGTGGTCAGTTGACTGCGATCGCCCCATTCAGCCAAAAATGTGAGGGTAAAGGTCTCCAAAAAAAGTGTCGAAATCATATTTAAAAGCGCATGTGTTGAACTGTAACAGAAATTAATAAGCTAAAAGTAAAAATAAGCACGTAAAATTTTCTGATTGTCATAATATTCCCTTCTGCTGAACAAAATTTTTCTTTCTTGGATATTTTCGCAAATTTGGATGAGAAAAATCTGACCACGAATCAAACATAAGATTAAAATGAAATGTTGAAATTAACAATAAAAGCGAATTACTTTTGGTTTGACACAGTAATCCCACTTTCCATATCAGAAACTTTGGAAGAATCCGATAGCAGTTCTTTCTTTTGGATTTCCGTTTTTGCTTCTGCATAACCCTCCTGAACATCAGCTGGAGACATTCGATATCCGTCGTATAACATCTTCAGACCAAATAATGCAAAAAGTGCAGTAGAAATAGAGTAAGTCAGCAATCGTGGCATGACCTGAGTAAACCATCCCAATCCAGCTTAAAAGAGATTTTTTATAAATAGAGGAGAAACAACAATACGCGGGACATGATCTATTTGAAAAAAAAATCAAATAAACAAATATTCCACGTTATCTAACAACATTTACTTAGCGTCTCAAAAAATGCATTCGATGGCGTACTTACAAATTATACGTAACAATTCTAAGATGCATTGAAGTTTACTTTTCATATATTTTCTGGCTAAATATAGAAGCATAAAATGTCACCTGATAAAAGTGTCATCAAAATCAAAGCTGCCATTGCTCCGCAAAAAACAGTTAATCGAGAATGCCTCATCGCCATGATCGCAGCGATAAACCATGTTTTGTCGCCTAATTCTGACACAATAATGACTGATATCGAAGCCAACAATGCATGATAAAGTGTCAAGTCCTGTAATTTCTCTGAATAATCTGATTAATGGGACAAATTTTGCATAAGCCTTACATAGAAGCTATATGTAATAATTCTCAAAAAAAATGATATAAAATTTAGAAATCACATTATCCAGACGTAGCTAGTAACTTATTCTTAGTTTTTTTTTTCTTGACAGAAACAGAAGCCAGAATGCGCTACAGGAGATAGCGAAATCATGAAATACATGATCTTGGAGAGACCTTTCGAAAAAAATACAGTGGAACTAACACACATTTTAAAACTTAACAATGAAAGAGAGGAAACTTACAATAGATGTTTTGGGCTTATTTTCGCTAAAAATTTGAACAAGATCCTTATTTGGATCGTTTAATATAGGAGATGCTTGTAGGTAAACTTCTTTCGCTGAGTTTGACTAAAAGATTTTTTTAAATGAATTTGAGAATTAATCAAATGTAGTCTATTCTTTGGTGACTTCATTTTGATGGGTAAACTTTTTGATCTCATTTTCTTTCAGAATTTTTTCGCTCAACTCATTTTTAGGAAGAAACTTCGCACAAACTTTAACTCCGAGGATGACAACTGCATAGCCAGTATCCCGCTGTGTGACTTTTACCAACTAGAAATGTTTACCAATAAAAAAACTTACCTGCAAAGAAAGATTACCAGTATTATCAGTATTTCGCTGCCTTGAATCAATGGTACTTACAGCAAGTCCTGAGAAGTAAAAGGACAGCAATGCTACGATAAAGCATTCTGAATATAGAAAATTCATCATGAATAATAGAAATGATACTGGGACAATTGATAATTCATTGGAATATCATATACAAACGGATACTGAGCAGGCAAACCCTATAAACAACTATTAAAAGATGTACCGAAGTTGTGATCATTACAGAAAGATTAGAATGCAAAAACAAAATATCTAATCCTCTACAGACATTCGTTCCTCTTGGTAGACTTATGGTCTGAACAAAAAAAAAAAAAAAAAACAGAAAGCCCAACACTAAATTTAAATTATACTATCTGGTGGTTCTTGCCAACAGCTCCAAGGTCAAAGGTAATACAACTTCCATCAAACATTCTACCACTTCAGAGTCAGAAATTCGTAGTGTCAGAACAAAGTTACCTCGAACTACTCCCACCTCTCCCTGTTTTCATGCACTTTTCCACATTATACAACATAAATAACTCCTTTCATATTCTTATACACGTCATACCGCTCTCATCTCTAACCTATGACATGCAGCGTACTTCCACGTTGCACGTTATACGTCCATAACCACAGGAAATCAATCAGCACCACGTCCATTGCCATCTGCCCACTACCATGCACTGACCACTGAATCATACAAAACTTTACGTTCAGCAATCTCCAACTTCTCTCTCTCTTCCTTTCCTGTAATCTCTCGTTATTCCTACTAATGCCAAGCGTCTCTTAAATTAACGTTTAACATTCCTTGTGCATTCATCCTATGGCAAATTGTCATGTATACCTACGTATATTTTCAGTTGTGAGACGGGTAGGATACGTAATGGACGTGGGAATAAAAGTAAGCGTGAGAGTACAGCTGGACGTGACATAGAAATAGATGTAAATGATTTGTATAATAAAAAGTACCACATTACTTACATACTCCAAAACATATATTTAATGTCAGTAGTGTTATCCCAATCCTATCAAAAAAAGTGAGGGCAAACAGACGTGAGAACGCATCTAATTTCTTAGAATAGAATTATGAAGAGGTAATATGTACTTGTGTAGTATACTACTTCTATTATAGTCTGACTAGCTATAAATGTATCATACTTGCAGCACTTTCTTCTTACCAGCTGTGGTGTTAGATATGGCTGTTCGAAATGCATATACATTACGTGATGAACGACTAATGTGGGAACATATCTTTGAGTAAGCTTAACGTTTAGATTTATTTATGATCAAACTAAATTTTGTAGTCTCTTCTACTCTTTGAAGAAGCAACGAAGTGAAATTTTCAATATACTCCATTTCTTTGTGTACTGCCCATAAGCACACTCAACTTGATCAATTTTGGAAGATTGTCTTTGAAAACAACTCTTAGAAAGTATAGATCTATTTAAGTATGTGAAATTTACAGGAAGCTGCAAGTTGGAGATGAAGTTGCTTATCAGCCGAAGGGTTTGAAGCTATGGAAAGATTTTGAAGCCACTCAGAAAACTAATAAAACAGCCTCATCGCTTGCTACGCAGTAAAAATTTTGTCGACATGTTCAGTTGCACTTCTTTATTCTGCTGTGTTATTTATTAACTGAAAAAATGTGTGCAGAAGATTAAGTTATTTTACTTAATTGGGCTTTTTTTGCAGCTTTCGTAAAACAATGTACGATCATATTGAAGAAGCCAAGATACCAGTTGAACAACAGTTATACATTGCAAGTCAGCTCAGACTACCGCTCTCGAAGCGTCAGCAGAAAACGTGAAGTTTTTTTTGCTTGGAGTTGTAAAGATAAAAGTAGTTTTTCATTCCCGAAACATCTCTCTGAACTTTTTCTGAATGCTGGAAGTATAATTATTCTCGATCCTTATCCTCGAATCTGTTTCTTTCAGTTTTGAAACTAAATTAGAATCAAAAGGAGCAACAAAATATTGCTGTTTATATCGTCATTTCTTTAAATGGTTTAATTTGCAGAATCGAATATAAAGAAAATATTTCAATCACCACAGATGGTGTTGGTATCGTAACTGCATATGAAAAAGAAGGTTGCTTTACTCGTCTGTTCGATTTTTTTTGCTACGAATTTTGGTCAAGCTTTTTTCTCTTGCTATCTACGACATTCATACACTGCGTCATCACTTTAGAATCATAAAATTTTTTTTTAGGTAAACAGTACTTTCCATCCCTGCTCAAAAGGAGAATCTTATGCGGTATGATTAATTGTTAACTTGATTGTTAACTTGAAAGGGAAAGAGTTCCTCCTCGTCATATGTTGATTAACTATTTTGAATGCCTTATCTATCACTGGACTCCGTGTAAACGTATACTATATATCACAACATACTAAAATATAAAATGAAGGTTGATATCTCTTGTTATATTATTCATTTACATTCTCTCTTCGCACTTTCTCCCTGAGCGGGTAATGAACCTTGCTAAGAAGTATATTCTTTATGTTGCTATTTTCTAAAAGTTCACTTCCATTTGTTGTAATTTTGCATTTCAGAAGATGATAATATAAATGATGAACTGGGTTACGACGCGTTTGAACTAAATGGTAAGCTATATCCCAAGATCTTGGAGTAATACCATTTTTTTTTTTTTCAAGCATTAAATATCTGGTATAATGCCAACTTAGTCGTTATATTTTGTATTTCAGGATCCGTGTCGAAAATCGCGAAACTCTCGCGAAGCTTCGACAGAAGTCCTGTATCAGTGGCAAGCTCGGGGTCAGATATTTGCGATTTTTAAAAGCTTTTTGCACTTATTGATATAAATCTACCAATATATCCAGCTTAGCTTGTAGAATTCAATGATTACTGAATATTATTTGTTGAAATAGTGCCACGGGGAAAAAATATTTTATTTAGATATACTTTAATCTTTCATGGGATAAAGGAATAGTTCCATTTGGCACGGTATCTGTACACATACTCATTTCTCCAGATGAATTGAAACCGCTCTGTATGTTTTGCTTTACTTTTTTTTATTTGTAGGCATTACAACCTGCGAAAGCGACTGAACGTTGAAAACAACAAATCACCTAAAATTCATAATTCGGAAGGAGCCGAAGCTATGGACTTGGCGCAGGATGTAAGTGCGTGGATTTATTAGACTACATAATTTCGTCAATTTAAAAGTTGCATTGTAAACTATTATTTGTTCAGAATAGCGATCGTAATGGCAAGCGAAATGAAGACCGTAGTGATGGTGATAACCAAAATGACATATTTCACGGTAATCTATGCATTGTGAAATAAATCGTGTTTTGTATAGTTCTAAAATTTTTTTATATTTTTATTGTTTCTAAGCTAACTTATTTTATGATTTAATCTTGGTTTATAAGTGTAGTAATTTACTTTTCCAAAATGTTTCTAGTATGCTGATGCAACTAAAATGTTATGTTGAGGAATTTTTAGCTAGACAGATATCGGATAACAAGAAGGAAAATGGGTATGAGCAAAGGGAAATATGCGAGAATGCAGAAGGAAGTATGTATGAAAAGCAGTTATCTTTGAACAAAATCAATGGTCAGGGAATAAAAAAAAGCAGGAAGATGCTTTGCGTAGAAAATGAATCCAACACTAATTCGAAAGAAAGTGAAATGAATATATCTCGCTCCAGTAATGAAGCTGCTACTGTAAACTTCCACAGTGAAGTCTCAGGGAATCATATTGAATGTATAGAAACCACCAAATCAGAATCTGGTATCGGTCATCGTGCGGAAACTGCTGACAACATAAAGAGTTTGGCTGTAAATAACAACCGGTTTGGTATGGAAATGATATCGAGCGAAATCTCGAAAACTGTTGCATGCAGTAGCACATCAATCACACCCCTTGTGAAGAGAAAACAAGAATCACTGGCCGTCGAAGATATTATTGATGAGGAATTGAAGCAGCTGCTTGCTTATATTTTGAATAAACGACAACTGAAAGGTGTTGAGGTAAAGTTTTTTTCTACATGTTATCAAATATTCTTATTTTTCCAGTTTGGGAACCTCACAACGTTTTGTTGTTTATATAAACCAAGACAGCATTGTCCAATATCTTTCTGAGCTTAAACTGTGTGCTTGTATTGTGAATAAAAATGGGCGTGCCGTATGAAATATGCCTTGAGGGAAAGGGGAGCAACCTGAAATAACTGTACTCACTACATTAATCACTTGGTTGCAATATTCTCCGGCTTCCAGTAGTGATCTCTTTTGATGTATGAATTTTTTTATATTAAAATATTGTTATTATTGCCCATTGTATTGATTTCTTCCCAAATCTTGTTTCTTACAGAAAATGAAGACGGAGAAAATATTAGAATTACGTGCAAAAGAAGCCAAACGATTTGGAATTGGTTTAAAGAGTTACCTCAGAAAAATACAAAAACAGATGACTTAGCAGGGGACAGATTTTCACTCATGATGTGTTAGATTTTTGATTTACTCTTTTTCATGTATTTTCAGTAATTGTCATTTCAATTATGTGATTATTACTGGTCATTAATCTTCAATTATAAAGTTCGCATATTCGATGACTTTAAACGTTTTAAAATGTATACTTCCGGAATTCATTGACTTTAGTTATTTTTTCAAAAGTAAACTCCCACCCTTTCACTTATTCTTCTGTTGTTTTTTGTTAAAAATATTGCATGTTATTTGTATCACGTATTTTTATTCCATATTAAAGCAGGAGAATTGGGGATTCGTGGTAATAGGAAAAGATCTTTACAAGTTTTGGTATTTTTTCCTGATTGGTTCGTGTCATTATTTTGTTAGGTATGACAGTCTGATGTACTGGAGATTGTAAAATGAGAAGAGGATGGTTTTTTTTTTTTTTTCGTTTATAGGTAGAGTGTAAATGTGGGGGAATTGTGTAGATCTGTATGAGGCAACTTCAAGATCCTTCATGTTATGAATCTATTATCTCTAGTTCAGTGAAAGAAATCAATTGTATTTGAATATGTTGGCGTCAGATATGATGATTTTATGATCCTTGGTTATGTGATCATGAATTTTGACCGCTTATAGCACATTCTTTTCTTTCAATCATTCAATAAAAGTATTTATCATGTGATCGAAATAAGTCCACGAGTTATCGTGACCCACTATCTTGCAAAACAAATTTTGATAAATTGAAAAAGTTAAGGGACATTCTGGTTCTTAAATTCGCTCTTCAGAAAATGAGATGTACGAATTTTGAGTTCTTATAGCATATTCTTTGTAGATGGTTGAAAAAGCCCCAGGTACAACAAAACCGCAATTGCTCGACGATGTTGAAAAGGAAGTGAGTTGCAAAAATTAACATATTGTGCAAAGAAAATTGTTTTAGTTTTTTATGCATGCCTTCTAAAAGTTTTAGTTCATAATATTTTTTTGTAATCATTCCTGACAGTATACCTTAGTCATTCAAGAACACAAACATACCAGTCAAATGAATTTCAGGTGATTTCAAAAATACCGAATTTGGACATTGCACAACTTCGTTTTCTGCTGTCACATCCTGATATTGATTCAAAGGTGAAGAAGGAGAAATGGGAAAAGCTTGTTGAGGTTAGTCCCTTCCGTTGCAAACATTTGCGGCATCGTTGTTTACATGTTAATTTTTAGAGGTTTTGCTCACATTTTAAATTCCAGCTGATCAAAGAAAATGAAATGGGACCATATTACAAACTCGTTTGTGCCGATATTGGGACCACCATGAATGAATCATTATTCGCCGAGTTAAAGAAAGCGAATGAGAAGCGTTTAAAAGAAATAGACGATGAAATAACAGATGCTGAGCAGAATTTAGGTATTTTCCGGATATGATAATATATAAGAAGCATTCAGGGGGCGAAGACAGATGTATAAAAAATATTAATTTTACCTAATATATGCTTATATTTTTTGCAGGAGAAAGTGAAGTACGGCAGGCTTACCTTCGCAAAAGCGAATATTTATGTAAAATTGGTGATAAAGACGCAGCGGTTGCATCGTTTAGGCAAACATATGAGAAAACTGTTGGCATTGGCTATAGGATTGATCTTATTTTCAATCTTATTCGGCTCGGTCTTTTCTTTTTGGATCATCAACTGATAAATGCAAATATTGCTAAAGCAAAGAATCTCATGGAACAGGTTTTGACAGTTCTTTGCAAAGTGATGAATTTCCTACTAAACTTACTAGAAATGAAGTTGTACCGTGTCGGATGGCTTCGATCCTACACGGCCTAGGACGCTGATGCTAAATACTTAATGAACGATGCTAAATACTTAATAATTTAGGGCGGAGATTGGGAACGAAAAAATCGTCTTCGATCCTACGAAGGTCTTTATAAGATGTCGGTGAGAGATTTGAAGGGAGCTGCAGCACTTTTTCTGGAAGCTGTGCCAACGTTCGGTTCATACGAACTTATGACCTATGAACAGCTTATATTCTATACAGTTATTTCGGCTGTGTACGGTAAGTGATTTCTCACGTTTTGTCATTGGCGAAAATCTTAAACATAGATATGTAAGTATGCCAGATTTTTTCAGCGTTAGAACGCCCTGATCTGCGCACAAAAGTTATCAGATGCAACGAGATCCAGGAACAAGTCAGTTTCATTCGTTAATTTCGTCTTAAATATTACTTTACTGTTAACTTTTATTGATACTTTTATTGATTATCGAGAGGCTTTTTCGTGATTTTCGTATTTTCGTAATTCCTCGTTTGTATTTGATGTTAAAACTATATTTAATCGTAGTGTTTTCAAAGTTTCTCTATAAATTTTATAATATTTAGCTTACTGGTGGTGGTGAAAACAATGAATTAGTGTCTGTAAAGCATTATTTGGAAGCCTTTTACGGATGCAGATATGATGAGATGTTCGTGGCACTTGCGAAATTGGAAAGAGAGCGATTAAAATTTGACCGTTATTTAGCACCACATTATAATTTTTACTCGAGAGCAATGCGTCTCAAAGCTTACGAACAGTTTCTTACTCCGTATAAAACGGTAAGTTTCAGTTTTCATCACTTTCTTTTGATTCATTCAATATTGAAGTAAAAACTGTGTAGGGTGTGTAAGAGGTAATGGAAGTAAATTTACATGCCAATGAAACTGCTTCTCGTCTTTAAATTGCACTTTTGTTACTTAGCATGCAGTGGATAATTTATCTGTTTTAGGTTCGTTTAGATATGATGGCAAAAGATTTTGGTGTTTCAAAAGAATTTATTGACAAAGAATTACATCGCTTGATTGCCACCGGTCAGCTGCATTGCAGAATAGATGCTGTTAGGGGAATTATAATAATGAATCATCCCGACACTAAAAATCATCTTTATCGCAGCGTTATCAAGTATGTTACGTTTTTTCTTCCAGTGTTTCAAAAGAATTTTTTGACAAAGAATTACATCGCCTGATTGTCACATGTCAGCTGCACTGCAGAATAGATGCAGGTTCAGAATCCTGAAATTTCATTTAATAGATGTTTGATGGGATTACAATTTCAGTAAGATTTTAAATGGGAAGTTATTTCTCAAGTACAGATTTTTTTTTCAGGGATGGTGATATCCTCCTGAATCGTATACAAAAGCTGGCACGTGTGATTAATGCCTAAAAGTACATGGGTTTTATTCCTTCATTTCGTTTCTACATCGATCTTTGGTTGAATTTCATAAAATTCTCATTGCTGATCTTATAGTGTCGTTTTAGTTAACTTAAAGCATATTGAACGAAAGGTAATCTTGTTGAGATTTGTTTGAAAGTAATAGAAAAAAGGAATGTTCATTGATTATAAGTTGTTTCTGCTTCAGAAAATTTTAAAAATTTAAATCCAGACATATAATAATTTGAAGTGTTTGAAAAAATCATTCCCAGTTCTAAAAACACTGATTTAATAGTGAAGTGTGATAATTTAATACAAGGCTATAATTGCTAATTAGGCTGTTATCTGTCAATATAATTAATGTTGGAATAAAGCCTTTTATTTACTTCGATTGCAACATCTAATGGTTTATTCTGCCACGGCTGATTTTTACATGCTTTGCATGTTGGTTTATAGAAAAGAGAGGTAGCACAAAAGTATTACACAACATGTGAGCATGATTTCTTATAATGGAAACTTTTAGCTGGGATTCATTCATAATTTAATCAGACTTTCACTGATGGCTTGAGATGAATAGATCTCTTTGATTACTGCATATGAAAGGAAAGGAGCTGGAGAAAACATGCCATGGCTTTCAGGATGCTATATGATGCATTGTTTTTTATCTAAAAGCAGCAGGTAAAAATGTATATAACAATGTAGGTGATAAATAAAAAAGATGTGAATCTCTAGAAATTAATCATACAAGACTTGTGCAGAGCTTACGTTGTAATCGTAAAATGTGAAGAGTATAAGGCGGTGGGAAGTAGCTAAAGAGATGAGAAGGACTTCAGAAACGTATAAATCTTCGGGAATGGGGACGTCTTGGATGTTACATATTTCTGGCAATTGATCGGATTTCCTGCAATAAAGACGTTCTCTTTCAACGCGTCGGAGAAAGATGTGGAAATGGATCAAGATGCATGGTTACTTGGACCGTTGTCCAGCTATATATTCAGCAATGAGCAAAAAATAATTGATGTGGACCATTAGGCAAAAGTGAAACAACGACGGAATCATTTTAAAGTGTAGAGGAAGTGTGCAATTTATCATCAGGGGTGATGATGGATCTTTCCAAAAATGACCTTTCACCTGGATAAGCTGGATGTTCATGTAGTCATTTCTATTGAACGAGACCATTTATTGCATATCGGGGCAGCTCTTCATGCTTCAAATTTTCCCGCGGCATTTCCCGTTATATCGCGCAATTGTTTTGCTTTTTTGTTTATTTCGTTATCAGTTGGAGTGGGCATCGGTCAAACGAGGACTTGGCTTGTGAGGTGCTTTTCCGTACCTTTTCAATCATTCTTTGTCTGTGTAAATGCGTTGATTATTAGTTAGTTAATTATGGTTTATTAAAGAGATCATATTTCTGTTACAGTATGGAGATTTATGACTTCTCACTAATTAATCAGAATCCTTCGAATACTGGAAATGAACATGAGGAAATTTCATTTGGTGAAAATAATAAAGGAAATGAACCATCACCTTCTTCAGTGTTTACAAATACTTTAAAAACCTTTCTGGAAGATGAGAGAGAAAATATTACTGGTGGTGCTTCGAAGGTAACCTTTCAAGATTCTTTGTATTTGAAATGCATGATATTTTGGAGTGATATTAGCATCAATATTTTTAGGCTCAATGAGATAGATATTTGATCCTCACTTTTCAATTTTTTAGGTAGATTCACACTTGGCAGAACATCAGCCACGAAGCCGAACTCGCAACTGCAAATCTTCTGATGCACTTCGTGTGCATAATTGTAATGGTATTTAGTGCTTGCTCATGAAAGATAGTTATCTCATTTATCATTTCGTTCAGTGATTGAATGTACAGTGAACCAGAAATACACTTTAGAAGATGTATTCGAATGCTTCCAGTTCAAGTTGACTTCCAGTACATCTTGTTCAAATAATTGGCTGTAGTTAAATATTTAAGATCGTTTACCACCGCTTGAAACTGAGCAGCAGTTCCGTATCGCAGTTACAAGATGTGCAAGGGGAGGCGATTCTATGGAACGGAATTCTTCGGGCGGCAAGTTTTCTGAAATATATTGTTCTTATTTAGTTGTCCAGTCGGATATATAGAACCAATCATTACAGTCATCAACTAATTCAGTGATCAGGGCTACTCAGATTTTTGTCTCCTCGATTTAGAAATTCACTGTAGTTATATTTTTAATATAAATATTTTTAATTTTCAGCTGGTACAGGAGCAGCACGAGATGTACCAAGTCTATCTCCTTTAATCTTTAAAGTATGGCTTGGTCTATGAATTAATGGACATAACTTCAGTTCAGTGGAAAATATTAGTGCTGTTTTTAATTTGCAAAGTTTAAAGAAAGGAAGTGACGAAACATTTATAAATAGCTTGTTTAAATTTGTTTAATGCTATACTTTTAGACCAAACCTATCATCATATCTTCATCTCCAGAAATGAAGGCTTACTCATATGCAAAGACAAAAGGTACTGAAGGTCGAAGAACTGCTGCTGAAATTGATGCTTTCTTTACTCGTCTTAGTACCCCGAAATATATAAAGGGTTTGTCCACACCTAAATTTCTTCATTGTCTCTTTAGTCAAGTATTTACAGATCGTTAGTTTTATATGGCCTTTCTAGTAAATTACCTGTGCTTTTAGGGAAAGTTTCAAAGGAGAAGAGAATCGGAGATCGTGTTCAACAAGTGAGGTAAATTATAAGATTTATAGAAGGAAATATGTTGCAGCAAAAATAATTTTTTACAGACCTTATATTTATTTGTTATTAAAAGTTAGCAAGAGTCTCACAGTTGATGAAACATGATTTTAGGAATCAAACTGTTTGCCTTATAGTAATTTAATACCTTTGTTTTTCTTTTAATGTACTTGATTGATGGAATTCATATTCAGTGCAGCACAACGAGGAAGATGTGAAGCAACAAAAGGATTATGTGTGAAGGTTGTCCGCACACGAAGTAATTCTACCGTGCATTCCGGGAGTCGTCCTTCAAGTGTTGGGAAGTAAAGATTGCCATTGAGGAACTATTCTTGATTCTGATTACTACGCTTAGTATTTTAAGAAAATTTCTTTGTTGAAAGTCCTATTTTGTATATTGTTTTGATTTTCAAACTGAAGTGAATGATTTGAACTACTGAAATTCATTAGGCTTTGCGCATATTATCTTGTAATTTATTTAAATGGTAAAAGAAGTGGAAATGTTATATTCTCTGCTATGCATCTTCCATTTTCCATGCTTCCAAGACTTTCAGCAAAGCATGTGCTTGGTTTTTGTTTGCCACTAACTTCTTATGTTGCCCAAAGATCTCATTAATTTATTTTGTGCATAAATTTGCTAATATATTCGTTACTCGTGTAGAGTCATTTTCTGAGCTACTGTAGAAATGACTGTGAGTTTGCATGATGATACATTTCGTCTTGTGAAACTCTGAAAGCTATTATATGTATCACTTCCTTTCATGCCTTTTGTGTATGGATCTAAATTGATTACCTTGCTTTGCGTTATTTTCTGATCTTATTTTGTAAGTTGCTTCAGAGAAGAACCACTTTTGTGGTAATAACATCATGAGGCAATAAATTCAGTCCAGCAGATACTGTATATTTCAATAGCATTTTTTTTTTTCATTTCTGTTTCGCTTAAAACTATGAACAAAAAAGGATTGATGCGATAGTCAATTAAGTTCTGGAATTCATCTGATGGTCAACTTAAATACATTCTTCTCTGCACATTCGTTCTTTCATCTGACTGATCAATTACAAGCAATAATGTTATCGCTGCGTTGAATTGACTTAGTATACACATTCGGAAGGGTTGTTCTTATGGCACGATGTATTTCGCTTTCCTGAATATTTATTCTGGTGCTGACATTCAAATATAAGTAGTTTTCAAGGATAAAGTGATGTGGATATGAAAAGCAAAAGTAAGATAATGATGGGCGGATAGTATCCTGTTCGTCTATTAGTATCGTAATAAATTATGTATATTCTATTGACACATTATATTTATTAAGAAGCTGTTTTAATGAATATTTTGGATAAGGAGGCTGAAGATCATTGGCACATGGGACGTGAGGGAGAGGTACTAGGCCTGGCATCTGTTCTTCGTTGCTTGGGATAGAAATGTATTGGATGAAACGATTTTGAAGTACTATTATTATTATCAAATATCATTTATTCAGACTCACATATGATTATCATAAGATAACAACAACAACATTTTCCCAGCATTGTTCACGGTATCGAACATGCTATCACTCTCGAAAGTATTCTATTTCCTGTATGAGAAACGATAATTGCTTAAGTTAGTTAGAAGTTTGTATTTTCCCTAAGTTTGCCAGAAACCAACGGTAAAGGAAATCGATGCTACTCATTTAAAATGTTAATCATTCTATTTAAAGCTTTCAAGTAGATTGATTCATAACTGGTTGCATAGTGGGGATCGTGATAAACAGCGATTGAGCTCGTTGTTTGGCAAAGGTCATTTAAGTAATGGTAGTGGTAGTGTGGATTCTGTTCGGGAGAAATACAAGTCTAGGCTTATGCCCTCCTTTCTATTAGCTTTCTTATTTATATTCATTATAAAGGTTACTGATACATTTTCTCCACAACTCCACTGCAGAAGCATTCGTCTTGTCGCATAACCTATAATAAATACTCACAATGCGCCGTAGGTATTACACTTAGGGGGAGTTGGATGATCGGATGTTCTGAGAGCTGTTTGAGAGTTCATCTCGGTTATTTATTTAAACTTGGTCTATCATTAGAGTGAAAGTAGGAAGATAGGTGAACGTTTCTGGTTTCGTCGGTTGAGATCTCTTTATCGCCATATTGAAATTTTAACCAATTAAATGTTTGCAGATATAAGAATGGGCCAGACATTGAGTGAACCTGTAACAACGAAGGAAACTGCCTCCTGTGCAAATGTTTACTATAAAATAGGAAGCTCGTGTATGCAAGGATGGCGAATCAGTAAGTTTCTGGCTAAATTTTGAAATTAATGGGAGGACTGTTTATTGTCTTTTGCATCTACTGTTTATCGATCTTTTTAAGTTAAATTTAGCAGAAAATTGAATGTTGCAGACATGGAAGATGCTCATATTCATCTGCTAGCCGTGCCAGACGACACTCAAGCTGCATTTTTTGCAGTTTACGATGGTCACGGTGGGGCCAAAGTATCACAGTACGCCGGCATTCACCTTCATAAACTTATTGCCACTAATGCACATTATGGTCAATTTCATTCTTTCTTTTAATCATTATAAATGATTTGTTCTGAATGAAATATCCAATATTCATTGAAATTGTAAACTTCTTGTTCTGATTTATTTTAGAGCGTGGAACTGATTTTAAAGGTGTCAGTGCTTTGAATTTGGCTCCCTAATGTACTTTTTTTTCACATAGGCATTATATTATGTCACAGTTTGAGTAATTTACAGTAGAGGGTAACATAGAGGAAGCGATAAAACAAGGTTTTTTGGCTTTGGATGAAAAAATGCGGAATGACGATGAAATGCGAGATGATATGTCGGGTACAACTGCCGTAGTCGTTCTGATTAAAAACAAGAAAATTTATTGTGGTTGGTTAATTAGAATTATGACTAATAATATATGTTTTGTTAGTATTCGTTTCCAATTTTTTCGTCGTTTTCAACTTTCACAGTCTTTTTGTCTGTAAACTTTATAGTCAAAAGAGTAGCAGTTATTGATGTCCCGTTTTGTAATATATCATTTCTACGGAGTAAAAAGAACGTGGAATTGCAGGTAATGTGGGCGATTCAAGAGCTGTCGCATGCGTCAGTGGTGCTGCATACCCACTAAGTTTTGACCACAAGCCAGCTAATGAGAATGAAGCGAGGCGAATCGTCGCCGCTGGTGGTTGGGTTGAGTTCAACCGGGTGAATGGTAATTTGGCATTATCTCGGGCTTTGGGTGACTTTGCATTTAAAAAAAATGATCACAAATCCCCGGAAGAGCAAATTGTGACCGGTACGTTTGTTACATTTTTGTATGGCAATTTGATTCATCTTTTTAATTAATTAATATTGTTATTGATGGAGTTTTTACCTAGCAAAGTTTCTAGTAAGTAAACTGGAAGTAGAAATTTTATCATTTGTTTTCAAAGTTGGTTTTGGAAAGTGTACATGCTTTCCTCTCTGAACTTGTTGTTTTAAGCATGTCCCGATGTTACGGTATGCGATTTGACTTATGACCATGAATTTATTATACTGGCTTGTGATGGGATTTGGGATGTTATGTCAAACCAAGAAGTTGTAGAGTTTTGCAGAGATAGGTTGGCTGCTGGTTGTGAACCTGAAACAGTAAGTCATTGTTTTTTTTTCGTCACCACTATTCACATAATTCTTCGAGTTCAGAACTTTCTTAGTACTGTATTGCATGAGGAAATAGTATTCCTGAAGTTTTTTCATCCATAACTCTTCTTGCTCTATTTTCTTCTTTTTCCCTGTCTCATAGATTGCAGTTTTATTCAGGTTTCTCAGTATTCTATTTTTCCTTCCTCATTTTTGAATTTTATATTTTGCACTGTAAACTTTTCTTTTCTGGTTTTGATAGGTTACGAATCATTCAATACGTTCTAATTCAGAATCGTTTTTGTTAGAGTTTTCATCGTCATTCTTCTCTGCAGATTGAGCAGTTTAGTTCAGTTTGGTTGAGTTTAGGATTTATAACTTTGATTTTTTTTTTTGAAACAATCTCTGCTAATATTCTACATAGTTGCTATAACCAAATTCATTTAAGTTTTGTAGGAAAAGCAGTTTATTTTATTGGTTACTTCCAAAAATTTTATACATTCTGTTCTTATCAAAGCCTAGCTATATTTGTGAAAGAAGAGATTTTCATCTATATGGGAAAATTTAAAGGCTTCATGTAATCGTGTTAAAGGAAGATAATTTCACAGTGTCACAAAAATGCAATGAATAATTCATGCTGGTTTTGTTTTGGTTGTTAACGAAATGTTATTTGTTTCAGTAAATAGCATTTATTTCGAACTTTGTTTTGATGTATGTTAACCGTGAGTTAAACTTTCAAACATATTACGATTCTTTGAACTATTACTACACTGTCCCTTAAGATCTTGTCACGACATGCTGTTGTTACTTAAAACCTCATTCCGTATCAGAAGGTTATGCGGACTATAGCTGTTCATTTAATGAGAAATAGTGATCATGCTACATGTTATTAGTGGAATAATATTGGCGACGTTTCTACGGTAATGTCTTCGTTGTATTTCAGAATTTCCAAATTCTACAACAGTTCGACTTCAAATATTAGCTGAGCTGAAAAACGTGTAGTTGCTTGAAAGTGATTATTAACCAATTTAAAATATTCTTCCATTTCACAACATTAGCATCAATAAAGGAAATTCGAATAGCAAACGGCTCTTCATTCTACATTTTAATTCACGCTAATATCTTCATATCTTGTCCTATTTGTCACCAATTACGATCTTATTTTTTTCACTTACATTTTTTTCATTCACTTCTTTTATGACCGAACGAATAATCGTTTTTCTTGCTGCTAATTGGATTTCGGTGGACAAAAGGCAATTTTTTACATCCATTTAAGAACTTATTACCATTAGTACTGCGTGTAAACTTTGTGAGATTTTGGAAGATCTGCATTTTCCTTGATTAGTCCTTTCATATTGAGATTTTAATTGTGCAACTTCATTGAAATACCACATCTTATAACTTTTAGGTTTGTGAAGAGCTTCTTTCGAGATGTCTAGCACCAGATTGCCAAATGGGAGGCCTTGGTTGTGATAATATGACTGCAGTTTTGGTTTGTTTGTTGCAAGAAGACACACCAGAAGCATATATAGCACGTTGTTCACGAAAGCCAGTTGAATCTGCAGCTGGTGATGCAACCAGTGTGGACAGTGAAGCATATGTCACTCCACAACCATCACCTGTTGGAATTGAACCGAATGAGGTAAGGTTATGATTTCTAATGCGTTTGAGAGTTTACTTTTTTCGTTTTCGAGTTACAGAAATGGTATTAAAAATCTGCTCGCGGGTTCTTAAAGCCTTCATATCTAATTCCCTTTGCTTGTTGCGATTTGACGTTTCTTTCACGTACATCAGCAGTTCGTCGCTGACTAATGAGTGCTTGTTCTCATTCCGGGGGTATCAGCATATTGGTCTGCGCAATTGTGATAGAGATGCCATGTTTTGGAACATGTGATATTCTGTCAAATTATTGATGAAGTCTCCATTAATAAGTACGTTTAACTTTCTAGGGGTATTTAACTAAGCCAATTAAGAATATCTTCATATTCATAACTTCCTCAATCATTATAATCTACTTGCATCTTTCTTGACGATTTCAGGAGCTGCTCGTTCCACAGCAGGATAGTGTCAGCAAACTGAATATTGTAGTAACGAGCGAGCAGGAATTTCCTGAAAGCGAGAAGCCCTCACGAGAGTTCATCATTCCAATGGATAAGACGAAGTCGACTAATGAAAATTCGGTGAGCTGATGGTACAGGTTATTAGAGAAGCTCAAGCCACTTATTTTTCGTCTCTTGAACCTCAATGTTATGTTGAAATTGAATAGTAATTACTACAGATTAAAGTAATTCCTACTTGTATGATGATACTTTTTCATATTAACTTATCTTTTCGTTAGTTAAGTACAAAAAACTTTTATGAAACATAAGTGTCAGTCACACATATCTTATGAAAGTATCCTTTTACTTGCAATTGATAATTATGCGGGATTATTACGGTAGTTTTCATGATTTAAGTTATATTTTCTAAACGATAATTTAATGCACGGTGTCTATTTTTGACCACTTTTTTTTTTAATTTACAAATTACTATTTAAATATTGTAACTGAATGTGTTATAAAAATGACGAAAGCAGAACAGTCCTTCTAGCGCTTTTACTGTTTTGTGAAACCTTCATCTAACAGCTAATGTATTTGTATTGAGTTTGTTGATTCCTTTTGCATTTTTTTTTCTTTTTGTTTTCTTTTTTAAGAGTATCTCCCAGTGAATGACATAATCGCGGTGCATTTTCATCACATGAGATTCTCGTCACCAATAGTCAGTCTTTTGTAAAGACATTTGTTTTTGTGTGGACATCTCTGCTTGTACTTGTAAGTATTTTATATACTATTCTAAATATGAAAACCAAAAGATTATGAAATTATTTAGGCTGGAAAATGCTTATTTGATCGATATGAAGTAAGGAAAATTTTTTATAAAATGACGAAATCCATCTTTATTTGTTTAGGTTATAAATGTATAAGCGGCAAGGTTTGAAATTCGTTGTCTGTATGTGCAATAGGTTAGGCTCTGTGGCGATAATAGACCGATGTTTTGTTTTAATCCCCTCTCTTCTGAGCATTTTGTTTTCGTAAGTCGTAGAAGTTAATTAATGAGCACGAGTGTAACAATGAATCTCCTTGCATTTCAACTCAGGTTGTCTGTCCGCATAGATTTTTGCTGCTCATGAGGCCAATTTCCGCTCCTCCTCTATTCCTTTCTCTCTTCAGTTTGCGTCGTCCCATGATTTAAAACTTTTTGAGAAAACATTCCCTATTTAAGTGTTCTCTTTAAATTCTTTTATATCATAATTTTCACGCCTTCTTCCGTTTGTTTGTTTATGCGAATCTGACTGTGTTCCCTATTTATGATTTAGGAAAAGTTTAGCATAGAGCACTTTTCTAAAGGAGAAGTCTTTACCTGTTCTCAAGTAACATTTTCATTTACCTGCACTTTTTTTGATTGTTTTCGTTTCCTTTGTGTTTGACTTCTCTACTGTATAAAAGGTATTTTCTTCAGGTCCAAATTCTCACACAAGACGGAATTAATGTGAATTTCGAAAAATTTTGAAGTTGTAAGAATTTTTATACTACGCATTGAGAGCTAGAAATGACATGTTGGTTTTGCTAGCTGCAAAATTTACGGATAAGAATCTTTAAGTCTGATCATGGCATTTCTGCTCAAGAGTTCATTCTTATATATTCTAAAGAGCCTATTGAACGTTTGAAAATTAATAGGAACCTGCCAATGTCACAAGAATGAACCATGAACAGTATGTAAGTAAAGAGGTATTCGAGATACTCCTCAGATTCTGGAGGACAAGCTTCTCTACTCCTTGATGGATATTCGATTAATATCACTGCCATGAAGTCGTAGCATGATCATCATCATGCTGAGATTTCAGTAAAAATGAAGAGATTATTTGTGAGAAATTGGGATTTACTGAACATGAAAAATAACGAATTATGTGGATTAACTAGAAATAATTTAAAATCCACATCAGGAACTACGGATTACCGATGAAACCGATCATATATTTTTACGGCACCGTAAGTAAAATTCGTGACGAGTAATTTTTAAGTTAGAAAGTAGTTGCGGTTTTAAGACATCTCTTCCTGTATAGATCAGCGAAATGTAGCAAAAGTTTAAAACTCACCCTGTTATTAATGTAAACTAAAAGGGATCTAGGTAATGCCTTCAGCTGATCCAACTATGCAAAATTCTATCCAAACCTATACAGAATGAGGAAATTTGTTAAAGCTTGTTTCCAAATAAAAACTAATATGGTAGCTCAGGGACAATATTCGCTCGTGTTTGAGTTAAGCGATACAAAAATATCTTGTTTGGAAATGTTACAAAAAGAGATGCTAAACAATACAACAATATGGCAAGTTGTAGAGGAAAGAGAAAATAAACTTTGAGTTTCATCAAATTTCAAGTTCCCAATTCCTCAATAATAAGTTCTTCATTCTCCTGAAGAGGTGCAAAGTACTCATTCATCATTTCATCTGTAACTTCTTCTATGCTGGTAGGTTTCCACTCCGGTTTCTGATCTTTATCGATAAGAACTGAAATTTACGTATTCAGACAAACAAAACAAAAAAAGGAAACTCGATCCAAACTGTTAACATTTAAGCTGACTTATGAGTTCCATCTTTTAAAAGATCGGCTATAATTACAAAGATAAAATAAGATCGTACTTGCTCTGCAGCCTTCATGGAAATCATGGTTTTTCATGAAACGCTGCGAAAGACGATATTCCATCGTGAAAACCTCGCGAAATTGCATCTTCAGACCGATTTGCAACTGCCGGAAAGTTACTTTCAATGATGTCGGACTCTGAATATTCATTCATGAATGCAAATAATTATCTTTGTTTGTATTTTGTTAAGTATAGTGTGCTATTCAAATATTCCTTAAATTTAAATAATCTAAGAAACCAATGAAAAATGATACCTTCGTGCTAAGAATATTGAATTGTTCCTTGCCAAAATCATCATCGTTCCGCAATTTTTTGAAAACTGATTCTACTCTACTGCCACTAAACATATAATCAATTTGTGCAAGGCGTTTTTCAAGACCAAACTTCGGTATTTCACTTTCTTTCATGTGGTATTTATTCAAAATATGATCTATCTTCCCTGCAGAAAACAATTTGTTGTCGGTCCTGAGCAATTCATCTTCAAGATCCTTCAGTTTTTCAGATGAAATCTAAAAACTGACGTGAATTAAGTCCGCAGTTTTATCGAAGAAATACGAGGGGAAATCCACAAAATGTGATTACTCTTTGAGAGTTATGTAAATCTCCACATGGAATGGAATGTAATTAGTAAATAAATGGAAACTAAATTTTCACAAAACTATGTCAACCATACAACAAATCCGAATACTACCAAGGCTTACGAAATGAGTAGCGAGACCCATATGATAAACATCAGCGCCTACCACTCGATACCCTGTAAGTGCCATAAATTGGCCCAAATTGTATGGTAATCGTGACAAGAAATATGTTCCTAAAAGTAAAAAATATATTACTCTTTCGAGATTAAACGTTACAAGTAGAAAAAGAAATAAAACACACGATACAGTATATCAAATTTGTAAAAATTAGAATACCTCCGACATCAGGAAAGAGACCAATTGAAGTTTCAGGCATTGCCAGTATTGTTCGTTCTGTTGCTATCCTGTATTTCCCATGGAGTGAAAGACCGCAGCCCTTTAAATTTATTATTTTTAAGAGCAATTCATGTTTTTTAAGCAATTAATTAAGCTAATGAATCTTTGCACAGAATAATAACAGCAGATAGAAAATCAACCTTAAATTTACTGAGTATTAAACATGAAATATAAAGCTGAAAAATTATTTTCGAGATCCCAATCAAAAAACGTAAGGTGGCTAAATGTAACGATAAGGACAAAAAATATGTAAGCAAAAAATACAAATCAATTATGCTGACAATGAAAAATTCATTGGACGCAATGAACTTACTCCCCCCATAGTGATACCATCCATTACGGCGATATATGGTACCTTTAAGCTACCGATCAAATGATTCATCAAGTACTCCTCGCGAAAGAAATCTTTATATATTGTATTTGATGGATCATTTGCTTGAGCAGAACGTGACACAGCTGCAAATTGAAATTAAAAGGACTGAAAAGAATATTTCCATTACTTAATTGTACAATAATCAGAAGTAAAATTATTAACAGAAATAAGTGAAGTACGACTGGTTATTGGAAATGAAAACTACACTCACCAACAATGTCGCCACCGGCACAAAACGCCTTGCCGCCTGCTCCTTTGATAAATATAAACGGCACATTTGGATCACTGTTGCACTTCTGAAAAATGGTTGATCACTGCACCACGTATGTTCTTTAACGTTACATTTACGTTACAATGACTCTCAGCCAATCGTCGTCATTATTATAGGGAACAAATATGACTATAAGAATGGAACTTATAAATAGTTATTCATTCTGCAACTGCTCAACTTAAATTCCCGCACCTTGAAACTCTGGAGTATACAAGATGATCCACGTGGGTCGCAGGTCCCAAAGGCGTTGAGGCAGTGATGACCGTTTTGAATATAGAAAACAAATCCCATAAAAGCATGCGTCTTTCATCTGCAGAACCTGTAGATAAGACTTTGACAAGCTACGAAGAATCAAGAAATTTGTTCCTTCCACAGTAAAGACGTGCCAAATGAGTAGAGTTCGAATCCAAATCGATTTCAGCACAATTCTTTGGACGCACGACTGTACTCTTCTCCGAGTTATATTTGTTAGATTGTCATAATAACAGCATAAAAATTACACAAAGCTACAGAACTACTGCACGCAGACTGCACGTTAAGTTTAAACGAATGCTACAACAAACCTTCAGCATCGGATATAATTTGCGCACCATGCTGATATTCAATGCATTTAAAGTCTTTGGCCGATTTAATGTCACAATCAGCTTGCCGTTTATGTTCTCTGCCACTACTTCATCAACTCCAACTGAGAATAACTGAAAAAAGAAAGACATTCACTGCATAAACATCTTTGATCGTATCTCAATTAAAGCTAATAAATAATATCTTACGATAATCAGTCTCTGGAAAGCTAGAAATATATCAAAGCACTCTTAAGAAACAACATCGAATAAATATGACCAACTAACAGAAGTTTATGATAGTATATTTACGCTGTCACATATTTATGAAGTAGCTAGAGGAGACTCAATAAAATAAGTAAAGTAACCCTTTTGCTCTTGCTATGTAGAAAGTGTCGTAGAAACAGGCTTCGAAATACCATTGATCCGTAGAGAATCCAGGAATCAAAGTGACTGAAATCAAAGTAGATCTAATAATTAGAGCCTAGGAATAATAAATTTAAACCATGTGAAAAGAGTCTTGAAGAAAATAAACCGAGCCTTTATTCTTCTTATTCGAAGGTTTCTGCAGATACTACCATTAGTTGTTATCAAATTATCAAAGACCTTGCAGATCAGCGAGATCTTTCAATACACTATCAGGAAAAATATTCAATGCTCGATGTCACAGTTAACAAACAAGAATAAGATGCTACAGTACTTACTTTTATATACTTTTATTTCAGCTTTTAGTCAAACTATCAAACGGTTTCCAGGCTAATGTTTTCTGCCTTATTTCATTACGATTGAATTCCTAAATTCTGATAGCACTTGCTAAAATGAAGTTAACATAAAGTAAATTAACGAATCCATTAACATATGAGAAATAAAGAAACTTTCTGATATATGAATTTCTCTGTCATGCGATAATGATACATAAGCCAACGTCTTACAGTCTTGTTAATACCAAATAAAAGACTACTTATATCCAAAAGTTTCATAAGGACATATCCGATAATTCAAGTATAACTACCACAAAATGTTAATAATTAAATAACACTTGACAGCCAATTAACTTATCAAAATCTAAACATTAATTAAGCTTGAGACACAAAGTTGCATTAAGAGATGAAACCGTGATATCATTGTAATTGTTAGAACCTAAAAATGAACATTGGTAGAAGAGGTGGCATTAGTGAGGTAACAACTAAGTGTAAGTGTAAGTTATTATTATTGTAGGTGAAGATGTCAGCGGGGTTGGAATCGTTTGCATTGAAAGAGGAAGATGCTATAAAACTTTTGGCATGTCAAACTCAGATTGGTGCTGCTAATTGTGACTTTCAAATGGAGCAATATGTATGGAAAAGAAGAGCTGATGGTTTGTTTTTATATTTTATTGTAAATATTTAATATAAACTCTCTTATACATTTATTATTATTATTTAGAATTATCGTTTCAAGGATTATACTTCATTGTATTTCCATTGTTAGGTGTGGTATTTTTTTGATATTGCTAACACATCATTCATTGATAGTATTTATGTAAGCAAGCAGACTTTCAAACTGTTATAATCATTCATGCATTAAACATTTAGATAAATCATCTGAATTATTGATTAAATTGTAGGCGTGCATATCATCCATCTACGAAAGACATGGGAAAAACTGTTACTTGCTGCACGTGCGATTGCAGCTATCGATAATCCGGCAGATGTGTGTGTCGTATCGGCACGTCCATATGCGCAACGTGCTTTGCTCAAATTTGCAGCGCATACTGGTTCTACGCCAATTTTTGGCCGTTTTACACCTGGTTGTTTGACCAATCAAATCCAAAAGCAGTTTAAGGTCAGTTATTGATGGACATTGTAGTGTACCTTTAGTTCGAGGTCACTTGTTGCTGTTTATTTTTTTTCGAAGATTGTGAATTTTCGGTCAGTTATTTCAACACTGTATGGAAGACTTTGCTTTTTCGGTTTCAGGAACCACGCTTGCTGATTGTTTCGGATCCTCGTGTCGATCACCAAGCGGTAACGGAAGCATCATATGTTGGTGTGCCAGTAATTAGTTTTTGTAATACGGACTCACCGCTGAAATTCATCGATATTGCTATACCATGCAATAATAAGGTTTTCATTATCTGTTGAGTAACTTTTATGCTCACTTTTTTTTTATAATATATATGTATGAATATTTCCAAATTTCAGAAATTTAACCATCATTTTCTGGATTACGTGTTTACAGGGCGTGCAATCAATAGGACTAATGTGGTGGCTGTTGGCTCGTGAAGTTTTGCTTATTAAGGGCAAGATGACACGGCAGACAGGATTTGTGCTTGATGACAAAGAAATCATGCCTGACTTATATTTTTATCGCAATCCGGAAGAACAGGAGAAGGAAGAACTAGCAGAACCGCGAGAAGTAAAGGAGCCTTGGCCTGGGGTTCCGCCTCCCGAGGTCGCAAAAATTGATGAGGTTGTAAGATCCATTGGAATGGTATTTGTTTAGTTCCTTTGCTTACTTCTTTTACTTCATTTGTTCACTTTTCAGTTTATTGAAACTATTGCGTAAAAACGCTGCTGGATTCAAATGCTTTCCTTATTCTTTAAACTTTTCTCTATGCTTTTTCCTGTCTCATAACTTTTTCCTTGAGAAATTTCAACTAATTTCTTTTGAACTTGTTGTCTTAATTTCAGTACCAAACAATAGGTGGCGTCGAACCAACGAAAAAGTTAGACTTCAGCATGGTCGAGCCTGTGAGTGACTGGGCACAAGAAACGGAGCGAGCCGTGCAGCTGGATACTGCACAGCAGCAGGAGTGGGGTGCTTCAACGCAGAATTCCAACTGGTAATATCGAAATGACGAATATTGTTATTGTTCTGAAACTGATCAACATCAATCATGTTAATATAGTCATGGATAATGCCATATTTGTTTTATGGGATAAACAGTTTATTGTTTCCATTACGATTTTATTCGCGGGTAAATACTCAACAAATGTGTTTCAATCATAATTTATATTGGCCCTGGTAGAGTTCATGAATTTGTTGTATTACCAACTTTTGAGTATGTAATACAATTGTATATGAATAAGCTTGTATACATTAAGTAATGAGGTAAGGTAATGTGAGCGATAAATAGGAAGAATTTACTATAGTGTGAGTACTATCGTGTCTGAGTTGATAGAATTCATTGATTCAGGTAGGAATAATGGGTGTAAAGTTGCGGTAGAACATATCGTTTCGTCTCCTTACGATTCATCTGGACGGCAGACAGATACCGGTTTTGATTTGCAATACAATGCTATGTTTTAAAACATCACACTTTTACTCCGATTGTTATGGCTGTGATAATGAATTAAAGATCGAGATCGAAAAACTCTGAAGTTAATTAAATCCTTCGTATAGAATGTCTATGGACATAATAAATGGGGCCACTCATCAGATTTTCGATGCGGTTAAAGAACTGCAATTTACTGGACGGTAGAGCTATCGGTGCAGATAGATCGTTTCAGTGCTTTTTGAATGGCGGAAATTTTGATAACAAAATAATGGTGTGCCCCAAATACACAAATCCGACACCCATTATGAGTCGATATTTCCCGTCCTACACAGCTACCACTTGATCTTGTCGGACGATCCATTAATGTCCCCTGTTGCGGTACTCAACGGTGCTCTATTTGAAAGCGTGAAACTTTTAAACATATCAGACTGTCTAGATGTAACGAGTAGATTTGTCGACGTCCACATGGAGATGTTGATGCTGTACTGATATTAGAAACTTCTGCAGTCAGAATTTTGGATACAGAAAATTGTTGCCTCCGTACAACTATTTTTCTATGACTTCATGATGTTATTTCATAACCTTAAACTCTTTATTGATGCGATCATTTGTGTTTTTCTCATAATACTGTTATCTCCCGCACTCTATTCATCAATCTTTCGTTTTCATTAGAAAATATAGATTATGATATAAGTGAATGAAAAGATTTTCGCTATTATAGAAGGCGAAAATTTGTCTTCTCTTGGAGAACTTTTAAAGTCGAACGTTGAAAATACAGCGAAATACGATTTACACTTATTAGAAAATTGATTAGAAGTAACAGCTATCTTATTATGATTGGTATGAGGGAATGCGCGACTTTTAATTTAAAATTTTCCATTTTAAATAATTCATTGTTAGTTCTTAGTGAGTTAAGGTTACTTCTTTTTTCGATCCTCAAGTTCGCCGTTACCTTTGGTTCTTATAATCAAATATGCATAATTATTATGATAGCACTGGTAACATTGGTGTTATGGCATTTATATCGCTTTATAAGATTTGATAAGCTACAGGTACTTCTATGTTTATATTGTCTCAGTTGCACTTACCTGAATTTTCTCCATTACAGTTACGCAGTATTCTGCTGTTTCTGTTTGGTTTATGAAAATTCCCTTTATGAAAGATTTCTTTAGTGTTAGTGTTAAGCTTGAAATCTTCGAGAATTCCAGAAATACCATCATCGCAGTAATCGTCGAATTTTTCTTTGTGAGCAAAAAAGTCAGTTGGGTTTTCTTGGTAACAAAGATCATTGACGACGTGGACATTGTGAGTTGTTTTCAATAGTTTTGAAGTTCTCATTTAAATAGAAATTGTTTAATGTAAAAATTACCATGGTGAATTTGAAGGCTGTTTGCTAGTACTAACTTTAAGCCATATAAAGACTGCTTTGTTCTGAATATCTGCCACACCGACCATACAGAATTCTTAAATATAAAACATATGACGATCTTATGATTTGAACAAATTTCGAAATCCAACACCACTGTATCCTTTTCGAAAGCTTGAAGAGCTACAATTTTGAGAAAGAAAAATGCATTAGGTGAAATTTTTGCAGTATCATTAAATGCCTGATCAGTTTCACTTTTCTGGAACATATTGTTAGTGAAATTTAGAGTCATCCATGTCAAGTTCTTCTTTAATTTATTCTAAACGAATGGTTTTTATAAAATCATCATTTCCATTCATCATATTTGCTGATCTCTCAGATAATTCTTGCATCAAATGAAAACACATAAACGAACTGGTTTGATTAAATATCAAATGCATTTTCACTTAGCAATGTAAATGAAAAGAATCACCTTCATCGCTCTTAAAACTGTGAAATTTTTATTGGAATTAATCGGAATTAATTGTAAAAGTCATTCATTTACGTATTTCTTCCCAAGGAATACAAAATGATGACAAAACTGATCAAGAAATTGAACTACCACAAAAGGAAAGAGATATCTATTTGTACTCAATTCTCAGTTTTGAATAATAACACTGCTTAATTTAGAATGGAAATTCATTTACTTCATTCCTTCCATTAAATATATTTTTCTCAGTAGTTCTTCGCTTCAAAAAATTTTGCTAGTTGAAAAATTGATGAAAAATTGAATACTAATATCTGTATACGACATGATTTTTTCTTTTCCTATGACCTTCAATTTAAATTTGATTTCAATTTTGTTCTAGTTCTATTTTTACTTACATTTATCGATATCTCTTATTTCTTGAAAGAACGAGCTCGGAAAGTATATGTACAACACAATTAGTAGAACAATCTAAAGAATTCGTTTCGATCCTGTTAAAATACAGAGGTTCAAAAATGTTAAAATATGCAAATAATTCATAAAACGTCGGATCAATTCATTAGTCACAAATTTCACAAACTTTTAGCCAAAGTTTGCATATATACTTAAATTTTTCCGCAAATTACTTTTTGATACACTTCAGAAATAATTTTACTCGTTTTCCTGAAATATTAAATTTTTAGTTTAGAAATACATTGACAATTCTAAGGAATGACTGATTAGAAGTAAAATTAATATGAACTTGAAATCTTTCATAGCACTCGTTATGGCAATTTTGAAGATATCACGCATAAAAGTTATTGAATTCTGAATGCCGCGAGATATCGTTTACCAGTTCATATAAAGGAAAAATGACTTAAATTAGATAATTAATGAGTTAATTGTGTGCAAAAAAGATGAAAATTCCAAGTACAGCTCTGGAGATAATAGTACTTGGCAAAGTAATAGTACTTTCTTGTCACTGATCTCTTCTTTTTAAAGGATGTTTTACTATTGCTGATTAAATTTTTTTGATAGGATGATGCAACTGATAAGGGGCTCATCTCCTTATCACTCGCACTAATGATACACATTAAACTTCTTCTTTCACTTTTGGCTGCCCCTTATATCTTTATTTTTTCGAATTTTTATCGACTGTTCCAAAAATCTATGCCAAAAAATCGATCAATCATCAACGATTTTACTTCTATAGTGCTATATGTTTTACAGATAATAATACGGAAAGTCTGTGGAATGAACACGATGATATTATTCTCTAGTCTTATCAAAGATTTTAGGTCTGGACTCCAGAGTCTCACATTTTTGGCTAGACTTTAAACTTAATAAAGCGAAGTTTAAGCAATAAAGACCTATACGAACTTGTTAAATCGGAAATTAATAGTACTTTATTCAGTCTAATCTGTCCCAAGAAATTGCATCGAGGATCATTTTAACAATTTTCTTGTCAGCTTTTTCTAAGCCTTACCATTACACTTATTGTTATTCCTTCCAATAGTTTAATAAGGACTTTTCTATCGTCGCTAATTAAAATAATTTTTTGAAAATTTCTTTCGCCTGATATCTCCTATAAAAAAATCTTAAATCAATTCTTGATTGAAATTCAATAATAACCACTTCTATGGAATTAATTGAAATGGATCTAGATATTACAAAAATGTTAAAGTTAATGGTTGAAAGTTAAACAGTCTGTACTTGCCCAGTAATGAAGTTGTGACGGACCACTCCATCTGCAAAGTGCATATTTTCCTGTTCTTTTACTTTCTACCCATCTGTCAGTTCCGGAAACAGAACATTTTGTGTACACATAAACAGTGCCGTATGATCCATCGAGAACTTTTTCACATTTTCTCTTTTATTATAACATTTTAGTAATATATTTCATTATTGTTATTTGAAATTTCTGCTATCATTTGCCACGTAAAATTTTTGAAATGACAGTCACTCTTCATGGCCACTGCGTTTTTTCTCTTCAAAGTGGAATGGAGTAGATGTTGCTGATCGAACTTATTAAGAGATGTTTGCTTACAAGCTTGAAGTTTGATCTAATAATAATAATGATAGTGATAATAATAATGATAATAATATTAATAATAATAATAATAGTGATAATAAATAAATAAATGAGAATGATATTAATATTTTGATAGGATGTTTTAGATTGAAATGATTTATATAGGTAGGAAACATCTGAAAAGTTTGTACAAGATGACAACGATTTATTATTTAAATATGTACAATTTTACAGTAAACATTTGCGAATTGTTTGGTGCGAACGATCTCAAATTTCATTTGTTTACGCACTAAATGGTTTAAAAACTAACAAATCTTTCCTGTACATGTTAAGGTACATTTGACACATATATGAATTACTGTTCTTAACGACTCAACTAATAGCAAATTTTGAAGATTTTACTATCATTTTATAGCAAAAAAAAAAATTATTCAAGTTGAAACATTCGAAATGCAGCATTTTTCACATCACTTTCCTTTCTTATTTCACCGATACTTCCATTAAGTGGTCGAATATCTTCTACAATATTTATGATTACACGAGTAATATCACGAAACCCATTCGTAATTAATTTTTTGGTGTAAATAATACCTTATTTGAAATGTTATTTTTCAGGGTACCAGCCGAAATGATTTCCATCCTGCCTCTGTAAAATATATCCAAATGATTTGCAGGATTTGGAAGGATGGAACGCGACAAAATATCACCGAATGATAAACCTCCACTTCACACTTCTCCATCACCACTATATATTAAACGGATTCTTAATGCTAAACGGCAATATTCTGAATCATTTCTGAGAGTCAAAGTTAGCGGTGCCGAAATGTGTAACATTTATAGAGCCTTCCATGGACGTCTCAATATATCATACAGACGGCCTGAAGACAATGAACAAGGTTCAACGAGCTAAATTTTTAAATCTTTCTCACTTCGTTTTAATATTCATCAAATTTTCGCTTTTTTTATTGTTCCAAATTTTCCTTAAGATTTCAACCATTAAACAATTCGTAATTTTTATCGAACAATTTGAATTCTTCTCGAAAATCTCTGAATTCCATAGATTAAAGCATGGCTGTGTCTTGATCGTTGTGATGAATTACTGTTGAATATCACAGCATTTATTTATAAACACGATAATGGACGTGTTTCAGACGTGAAACACATGTGCCTTTCAATCGACAGAATATACAATCTGTGACGGACGAACGATAGGAATGACTGAAAGCTTAAGAAAGTTTGTACAGTAAAAAAATAATCCCTAATTGATCTGTTCTGATCTGTTTAAGCTGCTCTGACTGGCCCGATTAGGTTGTGCGGTACTTACAGTAGCCTAAGGATATCTTTCGTCTCAACAATACTCAATGACTGATGCTATTCTTTTCTAATTACTCCATTTGAAAGGAAGAAGTATCGATAATCGCCGGACTGAAAGTAGCTGATATTATTTCACATTATTCTTTTAATCAGCAAAACATATCATTGCGTTGCTGTCGTCTACTGCAGAATGAATCATAAAAGATACAGGTAATGTCGTTAGTCAAAATTGTTTGTTAATGGGACAATATACCGAAACCGGTATCAGCTAATACAGCAGGTTGATGCCAGCTGAATGACATTTCCACTCTCACCAAAATATCGATTCCACAAAGCTTTCATTTTCCATTCTTTCAAATTTTTTTATTTAAAAAAAAAAAAAAAAAATTAAAATTACAAAAGTTTTTATTTGTGATACAAATTAAAAATGTTGCAATTTCGATAGATAAAAGGTAGTAATTCCTCAATTTCTTATTATTTTCATCCATCCGATTGATAGTGTTTTTTTTTTTTTTTTCTTTTTTGATGAATTCCATTGGCTTCTGTCACAAATACATGCTACCTTCCTTTTTGTTTTCTCTGTCTAAAAGGAGTTACAGGTGGGAGAATATGTTGTACTTATCGATATCGCACCAAGTTATGCTTTGGTCTGCCGTATCCAAAAGATATGTGCTCTTTATTTATTTTCGATTTTAAGTTTTTCAAAATGCAATTTCATCGAAAGCACTTTTTTGTGACATATGCGTGTTCGTCAACGTGATAATGCACTCACTGATCAATTTTTCTTATCCTTTAAAATCCTTTTTTACACACTTTCTTGTGCGGTAGAAACATTTATCAAACTGATAAAGCATATGTGAAAATGTTGTGATTTGAAGAGTTTTTTCCAAAACGTATCATTTTGGAGTTTCCTTGAAAATATAATGCCATTGTCCGTTTCGTAACGTCACGGAATGTTGCGTGTCCTTCCTCAAAATTTTATAGGAAAAAGATGATAAGTGAGCCTAAATTTGATATCCTAAGACAATAAGGAGAATAGTAGTTGTTTATAAAGATTAAAATTATATTAAATAAAGCTTTTTTTGAAATATTTTTGCCAGGATTTCTGGTTTATCACTACCTCTTTACTTTCCACTCTAATGGCATAAACTATTTAATTTTAAACCTTATTCTTATCTGCATGATTTTTAAAATTTCATAAAATATGGACTTCTGCATAACATTTTAGATCATCAATTCACAAATTTGCTTATTATTTGTCATAAAATGGTGACAAATTATGATGATTCTGAGTGAAGTGATGCAATAACTTAAAGAGTCATTTGTTTAAATGTCAAACTTTTCATAATTTATCTCTCAGATGAATTTTTAAGTAACTATTGAATTTTGACGATAATTCTGGAACTATTTACTCTTTGATAGTGATAACATTAAATGCTTCCACCATTCATATACATATTGATAACTTTTTAGAATGCAACAAACTGTTTTCTTTTGTGGTCAATTCTCAAATCTTTAATTTGAATCATTTCTTGAAATATCGAAATGCGAAAATCCACACAAAATTTCCAACCAATATTTTCATTATTTCTTCTTTCACATCCGAATTTGTGTCATGACAAGAAGAGAAAAATCATTGCAAAATGTGAGAAGAAAAAGATATTACCTCCGAAACAAACTGATCAGTTTTGTGCACTTATTTTTGAGAATTCGGCGTCAATTGATACAAATTTGGCAATTTTTAAAACAACTTGCGAAAATGTGAAACGAAAGCTAAAGGCTACTAATCATAGTAAACATTTTGCTCATTCGCAGAGATTTATTTCGTTCGATTTTTTTCAAATTTCATCATTTGGCTCTCATTAGTTCAAGAATTATCATGTCTTCTGTCGCGCATGTTTGCTAAGCCTTTAGTCCTTTACAATTCAATCCTAAGATTTTATCGGTTTCTTAATAATTTTCCTCTTCTTCCTAAGGCTTAAGTCAAACGTTAATAATAATTTTTGGATTAGACGAATGTGGCAAAAAAAGAAATCATTTCACAGAAGTTCAGCAAATTGCTAATTTGGGATTTTTTCCCCTCCAAGTTAATCATTGAGATATCTTCAAAGGGAATAATTCAGTTAATTCTTAAGGTAATTTCTTTATTTCAATTCTATCCCCGGAAATTCTCTTGAGAATTACAAAGTTACATTTCAGTTTGCATTGATGCAATGGATTTACTGGATCAGATTGCAATATTTCGAGGTTGCGAACCATCCGTTATTATCAGTTATATTGCAATTGTCAGGGAAGTATATTTGCATGCATGCACTAATCTCAAGAAGGAAGATATTAGTGTACAAGAAAGGTTATGCTACATCTATTCTTATTCATTTCAAATTTGAGGATATTTTTGAAAATTTGATAAAGAATTATGTTTAAAACTTCTTCTAATGCTCGAAAATATAACGAGTTAGCGAAGATCTTGATTTCTTTTTTTCAAAGATTTCTAAAATTCCTATTTATTTGTTTACTTTTTTAAATTCTATTAACGATCACTTAATGTCATCGAACAAACATTTCTTCTCTTCGAGAAGATCACATTTTTTTCCAGAAGTTTTCCATGCAATATGCATTCGGGGTGTACTGTAAACTTGTTTTGCTAATTAATACCTAATATCTCGGATTGCATTCTTTCTCGTTAATAGGATATTTACACTTCGGATTCTTTCGAATGCGAAAAGTTGAGTGAAAAGAAATTTTCTATTTTAATTACCTTGATTGATGAGTGCTATGAGTGGATTCTATTTTCTAATTATTTTATTAATGATAAAATTGTTTTGATCGAATTAACAAACATCAGAATTTTCATATTTCAGAAAAACAAAAATGTTAGAGCAATGGGGACAAATTGAAAAGCATTTTGCTAAAATCAAATATGCAATGTTGGATTGTTGGCCTATGGGTAATGAGTCTGATTTAATGGCTGCTTATGTTTCCATTGCATTATTATATTCATTGTACAAAGAAGTATGTGATGAGGTACTTACTCTGTTTTTATTGATCTTAATTTAAATAATTCGAATATTTCATTTCGAAATAAGTCATATCTTCACCATTTTCGATTTATCCAGAACGACTGAGTTCTCCTGTAAAAGGAATTTGTTGATATCCCATTTGAACGAATTTCGAGACAAAATCGTTGAAACTCATTTCTTTTTTTTATAAGATAAATCGGAGTAATTTTGATTTTACCAAAAGAGTTTTCAAGAATACGTTAATAGGAAATATATTTTTTTATATAATAAATCGGAGTTAATTTAATCAGTGTGGGAAGCACATTTCCACTGTATTGGAAGGGTGATAATGCCAATAAAAAACTTTCAAAGTACAATAAAACCCTTCAGGTCTATTCTTTAGCAACAAACCAGAATCAATCCTTTTTTCAAAAATAAAAAAATCGCTGGTAAATATTTGTTCTTGAGAGTAAAAATTACGCAGATTGTCACACAACAAAATTTTAGTCAATGCAGAATTAACAGTATAATATTTCAAAGCAGTTTTCTTCTTGGCTTCATAAATTTTCAGAGGTGAAACTATTGAGAAGACCATCATTTGACAAATCTTTGATTACTACCGTAACTGTCTCTTATATAATGAATCTAGAAAGTCAAAATATCAAACTTCATCTTTTGACGAAACTCTTTTTCCGAATTTTAATTAGCGCCATTAAATTTCAGCTTCAAGAGATTGTCTAACTTGAAAATTAAAACTCTAGGTCTTATTCAGAACTGAATTTCCCCTTTTTCCCTGTTTTAAGTTGCTCATACATGATACAATGAGGTTGCAGTTATTTTCTGCGCAAATCAAAAAGGTTTTCTACAGACATACTGTAATTATATATACTATAACTCGTATAGAGATATTCTCGCGATTCGATATATATGCAACAAATTAACATAATATCGATTTCAGAGGATTATACGACAGTGCTATGAAGCGGCAGAGCGTGCCCGAAAATGTGGTCGTTCCAATCTAAGTGAAAGCCAGTTTAATGAAGTACAACAATATTGCGACATGATTGAAAACATTTTCTTTTTGCGACGTCAACGATCAACAATGAATAATGGGGAGAACCATTATGTAAACAGCGGTAATGTCAACGACGATCATGACGATCAGTCAGGTGGAAATAACGACACTGAAAATGACAGTCATCTGCAACTTAGTAATCAACAACAGCTTACTCCTGCTCCTACAGCTTGCATCAATTTGCTTAAATACGATTCTGATAATTCTTTGAATTCTCACTCCGCATTGAGACGTATCAAAGATGGTCCTGCCATTTTAGCTGAATACGGACAATTAACTACAGCTGGAAAAACTGCAACCTGTGAAAAAATATGCCAGAAACGATTGCGTCCCAGTGATTTCGAAATTAAAACTGCTCAGAAAAAACTAAAATATCAAAAGCCTACAAACTCTGTGACGATATTAACTGAATTTGAAGCCGTTCTGTTAGCACGAAATGCGGTTAGTAATGGAGATTTTGAATTCCTACGACCAAGTGATTTGAAACTAAACCGAAATTCGGAAAATTTCAAGTTAACGGCGGATACTCAATATTACGGACCGAAATTCAGCTTACCCAATGTTTGTCCTACTGCTGCCGAAAATTTGGGCAGTCTAAAAACGAATCCTGAGGATTTGAACTCATCTAATTCTATCCATCAAGTTCTTAAATCCTGCCTACCTCCAGTCGAATCTCAGTCTTCCACGAATCAGAAGGGAGACAAGATGGCATCAGTAATCAACATTATGAATAAGGATACACTGATTTCCGGATCATCACAAGCTGCTGATACGAGTTACTCCTCTTCTGTTCGAGATGAGGTTTCTGAAACAGAATCCATAAAGATTGGAGGAGCTATTAACCATACTCAAGCAAACATAGTTTTTCCAAAGTTAGAATCTTACGTAAATGAATTTGTTGGAAAAATTATTCACTCAGTAATAGAAATGAACAAAGAGCGAAGGAAATGTTCACAACGAAATTCGGAAACATTTCAGATAACAGATACTGTAGCATCAACTGCCCTCACTTCCGACAATTGTCCAGTTCCGAAACAAGAATCCATTGTAAAGTTCAGTAATACAAGTGAAGGAGTTGAACCGGATGGAGCAAACAAAAACATATTAATTTGCACAGAAAGAATCCTGAAGGAAAATATCGATCAGCAAATTGAAGACGTTATTATTGAATCTGTAGCGAAAACAACTGCTGTTGGAGTTATCGCCGATTCGAATTCCAATGATACATTAAAACGAGACAAGTACAATAGTGAAGGAATGTCGGTCAGGATGGTAAATATTTAATTTTATGCTAAGAAAGAGGTAATAATTTCTGTTGATCTCTCAACGACCCTATCACTGCAGTCTTTTACGAAAGAATGTAGTGCCTCGCTTACGCTTTTTTTTTACAAAACTTCTGGTACGATGCATTTGATCTTGTAGAAAAGACCGAAGATTTAACTATAACAATTAATTACCAATTTAATTATGAATTTGAGAGTAATTAATAGTTGACAAAAATACTAATGTGATTATAAACTGCGAAAATAGTTTATTTGACCTGTTCTTAATTAGAAAAATTAGAAAAATTTCTTTTCCGATGTTTTCCTCTATAGATAATTTATTGCATATCTGTGTCATTAACAAATATAATATCTTCAATACATTTAATTAACATCTGCTACTCTTTCCTACAGCTGGAAATCAGCAGAAATTGTTACTGATACGAAATTTTTTCGGAAAAACAATCAGCCATCCTTGATATAATTTAGGGGTTAGTAAGTAAAATAATAAATGAGGTAAATGAAGCGCAAAACAGCACAGGCGTTATGCATTAGTAAGCGCAAAACTGAGCAGGATATTTTTTTACAATTTCTCATAAAGTCAGTAAATTTGTTTGATCACTACCATGTCGAAATTTATTTCAGATTGTTGTCGAAGATTATGCGGAGATGGAATTAAGTCATGATCACATGCCAGAAAGCCTCTATAACTTACAACAAACATCCGAAAGCATTACTAATTCTGATTTGTCTCTAATAGCATCACAAGTTAAATCATCACCTTCAGTAACATCTGTCACAACCGCTGTCCCCTCAAATCTAGCTAATTTAGGCAATAAATCGGAGCAAGAGAGAAAGAAAATGAAAACTGATTCAGTAACCGATGCTGATGATGAGGATGAAGTAGAAACTTACATGGTATCAGATCATCTTACTGAGGTGAACAAAGTAATCGGTAGGGAAGAAAGCAATGGAAAGTTTGGGAAAGTTTCGGAAACGCTTCAAAAACTGGAAGCAAGCAAGCAACAGCAATTAACAGCGACTACCGAGACAACATCTATTATACCTGCTGCGAAATTTTCGCAGAAGCAAATGAAGAATCAAGCTGATCCGGATTACATATTCGAGGAATTTGATGACAGAGAAAGAAAGTACACTGTTACTGAGAACGAATTCCTTGTCAGTACGGGAAATATGTTTTCCGGAACAGATAAAAATATATTTAGTGTTATATGGACGAACAACGAAGTTGTTTCGTCAGCTGCAATAACAAATCAACAATTGCAAGCAACTGGACAGAAGGAAATAACTGCATTAACATGTCCTGATGATTTTAACTGTTCATCGGGAAGTGCATCGGTGCAAAGATTAAACTATACTCCAGAAATATCTTTGATGGAAGTCATTTCAAATGTCACTGAAAATTTAATTGAAACTTTGGAAAAGTCCGATGTAAGTCAAGTGAAATCCCAAAATGAGCAAGAAATACTTTTTGAAAAATACGCGAATTTTGAACCTCCATCATGCAGGTTGCAAAGAGTTCCTGAATTTGATGCAGTACCCTTATCTATGGAACAATTACTGTCAAAATCCAGATTGCAATTTCAAATGTTTCCGGCTGAATCAAAGATTCCGGATCAAACAAGATATCGTGAGTACATATCTGATTCAACGAAAAAGGTACAAGAAATCACTAAAAAAATGAATAGTTGTAAAGCAGTCTCGGAAAGCTTTCCGGGTATAATACATTCCAGCTCTGAACAAACAGGATTAAAAGCTGTTGGATCAACCGATATTAGCACAGTCCAAATAGAACTCATTGCAGAATCGGATTTCCAGCAACGAAATCAACCTTTATTGACGCCTGATTCGATATCTCTAATATCTCCATTTTCACAGGTCATTGCAAGCAATTTGGAAATCACCACTCCATTTAGAACTGACCAGGACCCAGTCATAACCAAATTTGAAACCAATGAATATATCGCATCGGAACAAAAAATCGAAAAAAAAAACAGTGTGATAAAATCGAAACCAGTCTTGAAGGGAACTTTTGATAAGACGGAGTCCTCTTTTACTAGAAATAACAGTCGAGAAGAAATGAAACTAAATTCATTCACGGTTGTACCGGAAATGAAACAAATAAGTTTGCTCAGATCACAAACTGCGCCACCATGCCCACCGCCCAGACAACGATTAAATAAGCCAACATCTGTATCCTCAAGATCACTGTTGCCGCGTAGATCTAAGCACTTTTTTATGAAGAGTAAGAAACCTGTTGAAGCCAGTGCGTTTGAAGCCAACTTTACACTTTCAGGCTGCGATGATAAGAAGCCTGATTTCACTATATCAAAGATCTACCAGGCTAGTAGTTCGCAGGAAACGAGATTGCTCGATATATCTAAAGAAATGAAATCAGAACTTGAAAAGTTTTGGAATGATGCAATATACGAGGAACAACAAAGGAGAAGTAAAATCTCTTCCGGTACTATTTGGGATTTGGAAAATAAGTAAGTTTATATTGCTTAATGAATTCAAGAGATAAAGAAACTCTTTCATGTAACGAAGCAAATTTAAAAAATTCGAAATTCCTCTTTCAGATTATCTCCGAGTAGAGAAGGAAACAATGAACAAATGAATGATGATCAGGTGACAAACACTTCCTCTGCATCAGTGGAAATCATCCAAATTCCACATTTTGACGCAAAAGCGGAATTCGATAGGCGGCTTTCGGTCAAAAAGAGTCGTCGTGAAGATGTACCAGTTATCGTGAAAAGTGCAATTTTAAAATCCAACAACAAATTACAATTATTGAGAAGTTTAACTGAAGACTCACTAATTTCTTCAACGTTGAGACTAAGTGCCAGCGAGAAACCGGATTTCAATTTTATCATCAAAAACAAGTGAGGATGAGGAAGTTGTTATCTCTAGCAACAATCAAGAAAATGTAAATATTTCTATATTATGGATATTACGAAAAGTGTACATGTTGATTTATTAGCAGCAAAGAAAATATCAACTTCCTCCAGTAGTTGCAGATAGGAGATGTTATGTTAATATTAAAATGATCTTTCCTTAACCCTTCAAGGCTGAGGAATAGTTTCATCGAGAGATGTTGGTTTTATCTTTTTATGCAAATGTTTGATAAGTAAATTTCTCCAGTTATATGAATAATATAAAGTGCACATATGCCCTTATGGAACTTTCCGAATCGCAAAGTAAACTTTCACCTAATTTGTTTGTTCATCTATTAGCAGTCACTAATTGGACACTGTAGATATAAATTGCTTTGCCCTCTCCTGACCCTTACCCTAATCCGTTTTTCTCCTACTTCTCCATGTTCCTACAATATTAAATTGAACTATATCATCTTTTTCTTATCTCTGTTCATATTTGTTTATTTTAATCTTTCAGCTCCGATGAATCGCAATCTACAAATATAATACTGTCTCTCTTACCTGCTCTCATTAACCTTTTGTTACTTATGGATTACCTGGTATCTAAGCGCTGTGTCAAAAACGTCTTCAACGGGTTCTTGCATACTTTGTATCTAACTGCATGCTATGCAAGCCTTGCATACCCTAACTTTTCAGTACTCTTAATTATCGACAGCAATCAATAAATGAATATTTTCGACCGTATCTTATGTTTACTCACAGCGGTAATGCTATTATTCAAACTTTGAAGATCGGATCGTAGATATATCTCCTCCTCAAATTATTTATATCACTGTAAACGATGATGATGAAAAAAGATAATCAAAAATGAACTGATAATTTAAAGTTCCAGTTAGGAATAAAGCACCTTTGCAAAGTGATAGTAAACAAACGAAAGTTGATATTTCTCATATAAGCAGCAACAAGTTACTTAGGAAAGGAATAAAGAAACTAGCCGAAATATCTAAAAGCTGCGGTGCTTTCAATGACCAAAAATGGCATCTTGAAACTTGTTAAGGTTCATAATTACGGAGGATTGAACTTTTTAGTTAATATTTGCAAGTTAAATAGGTAGCAAGACAAGAAGTATAGGTCCTTCTCTTGCCAATAATCGTTCATTATCTTTCCATCCATAGGTCGATGTTGTTATTTTTGGTAAAGGGATGAAAAAAAAAAAACGATTGATTGGTTTGTGACATGGAAAGCCGGGAAATGCATTTCTCTCCGATAATTCTCAGGAATATTATCTACAAATGTCACATTTTTGTTACATAAGATTTTCTGACATAAATATAAACTGATACTAGAAAGTGTTCGCTGGTGGCTGTCAATCGGTGATACAGACATTTGTTCGAGTATCTTGGTTGAGAGTGAACTTTCAACCTCAACTCTATAGGATATTTGTTCTTTTAAGCTCTTTTATAGTTCATGTCATTCTTATTCCTCTGTAAGCTATTTACTTCATTGCAAAATCCACTGAGAGTAAATTATGGTGCACATTCCCAAAAGTAACACGATTACATTCTCGAACATATGCCAACGTTATTTCATAATAACTGCTGCTGTTATCGATTGCAATATAAACTACTTTGTCGCTTTCCAACGATTCTGCATACATGAGCATAGAAGGATACTTCAATGAACAAAAAAAAAGAGATAGAATGGAGAGATATATTCTAATCAGATAAAAGGTTGACAGAGTCCCTTAGAAGTTTAGAAAACGGAGAAAGTAGGTCGAAGGTCGTTGCTGCTACTTGAAATCCTAAATACATTTGAGGACCAAACTAAAATTTACTTAGATTGATCTCACTCGGTGTAGGATAGACTTACAACAAATAGCTTCCATTGCATCCTTCCCTTCTTCCAACGGTCGACCCTAAACTAACAACTTACACGCACCCAAGCCTTGCCCTTCCAGTAAGGCATACCACTGAATCACAGTTTTCATAGCGGCCAACGTGGCGACCGCTTATCTCCGTTGAATGCGTCATTCCGGCTGTCCGCGCTACAGGTGAATGCTTTCAGTGGTCGGCGAAGGAGGCACGGATGTGCTTATGTGTGGTTTTCCCTTGCGTTTAAGTTCTCGTGAACTTGGAAGAATGATTTATGCATGGATTTATTGATTGATTTATCGGATCAATAAATATGATTATTCTTCCTTTATGTTGTTGCTCTTCGTGTTGTATTTTCGATGATTTCAGGAGGTCGATTCAAAATGACGAGTGAAGATGGAGCAAATGTGGATGGAGCAGAAAGTGAAAAGAAGCTGTCGAAAAAAGAACTGAACAAATTGGCAAAACAGCAAAAGAAACTGGAAAAGAAGGCCGAGGTTTTGTATCTGACATCATCTTTCATATTTTTTTTTCTATATCAGATACTGTGCAAACGTTAAATGTAATTTTGCTAACGGTATGGGAAGTTTAGCATGCAGCTGAGCGTGTAAAAGAGAATGAAGAAGAAGAGGAGGAAGATGTCTCGAAAGGTCGCTATGGTGCTTATGGAATTATACAGTCTGCTGAGCGAAAAAAATTGGATTTCATTGATGTTAAAGACATTTTGGTGAACCTAGAAGGACAAGAGGTAAGCTGTAATATGGACTTTGAATAACTTTCATATGCGTATTAAAAAATACCTTTGTGAGGAAGTTACATTTCGAAATTTGATGGAGTATGACGTTCGACTTGTATCGTGATTTGTATCCGTGCAAAGCACTGAGATTTGGAATTGTATATGCCATCATGATATCTGGAAAAAGTTGAAGATTTAAATCCAGTTTATATAATGACAGTTTTAGCGTGATTTATGAAAATACCTGAATCTTAGCTGAACATTCATTGGAACAAGTTCCAGATAAGAGAATAATTTCGTCAATCGGGAATTTACTCTGCAAAATATTGGAGTATGAAACAAGATAGAAAGTACTTGTTAATTGTAGAAGTTTAACTATGAGATTTTCCAGATTTGGATTCGCGGCCGTTTGCACACGTCGAGGACAAAGGGAAAAACATGCTTCATTATTATCCGTCAGCGAATGCATTCCATACAGGGAATGTTGTTCGTTGGCAAAGAAATTAGCAAACAAATGTTAAAGTTTGTTGGAAACATCTCAAAGGTAAAATTTGCTTGGTCAAATACATTTTTCCCGACATTTCTTAATAAGTGAGATTTCTCGACTTTCAAATCATTTCCAGGAATCAATTATTGATATTCGAGGTGTCGTAAGGAAAGTAGAACAAGAAATTACCAGCTGTACACAGAGAGAGGTGGAATTGCATGTCACGCAGTTGTTTGTTGTTAGCGCAGCAGAACCACGCTTACCACTGCAGATAGAAGATGCCGCTCGAATCAAAGATGAAAGCAAAAGTGCAGAAGATTCTTTATCTGTTGTGAATCTCGACACACGCCTAGATAACAGGTTATTTTCAGTTATATTCAAACTGACAACCAATTATAATAATGATGAAGAAATTACCTGTTTATTTGGTCTACTTTTCCTTTGTTTATCTAGATATGCATTCTTCTCGCCACTAGGAAGAATGCTGCTTACCAAATTATCTTTATCAATCTAATTCATGCATTGCAAAATGCTGAAATCTGAAATAAAGCTTAGCACTGCAAAATTTTTCGTTCATTGAATATTGATTGAAGAATGCTTTGTTACAGTTATAATTTCTGATAGGAATAATGCGTGAATTTAACTAGAAAGTATTTGTCAATGTTAAGAGTACTGGATCTACGTACGCAGACAAGCCATGCTATTTTCTCTATACAAGGTGGCATTTGTGAGCTGTTTCGAAATACTTTGAAGAAGCGTGGTTTCATGGAAATACATACTCCAAAAATCATATCTGCAGCAAGCGAAGGAGGCGCAAATGTTTTTGAGGTTATTCATTATTCCTTTTTCTTGGAGTTCTCTTGCAAATTTGGTTGAGGCAACAATCTTTTCCTTTCAGGTCTCCTATTTTAAAGGATCTGCTTACCTTGCTCAGTCACCGCAATTATATAAGCAAATGGCAGTCGCTGCAGATTTCGACAAAGTAAGCGGTTTTTAGTCATAATTCACCTCTCAAGAACTCTTGCACTCATTATTCCACAAATTTTCATTGTTTTATAGGTGTTCACTATTGGTGCTGTTTTCCGTGCAGAAGACAGTAATACTCATCGACATTTAACAGAATTTGTTGGTCTTGATATTGAAATGGCATTTAAATTCCACTACCACGAGGTTAATTTATTCGAATTGTAAAATATGGAAATATATTTAAAGATGAAAAATGAAAATATATTTAAAGATATCAGTATGGAATTTTCTCTTCAAAATTCTTCTTGAAGTTGATTTCAGGTAGTTGAAACAATTGGTGCTGTTCTGATTGATATATTCAAGGATTTGCAAGCGAAATTCAAGCATGAAATTGAGACAGTTGGCAAGCAGTATCCCTGTGAACCATTTGAATTCGTTGAGCCTGCTCTTATACTCGAGTTTGTTACGTTGTTGCATATAGGGTTGTAGGTGATATTACTGCCCCTGATTTTTCCACATCCTGTTGAAGTTTGTCTTAAATTTACTACTCGTACTCTTCAGTTGAGGTTCGTATTCTCACATTTTTTGCACATGTTAATTTCAGTTGGAATTAATACCTACAGTGCAAAAATGCCAGAAAATAAGTTTTATGACATGACATTTTAGATATCCGGATGCTGTCAAGCTGTTGCGAGAGAATGGTGTGGAAATAGGAGATGAAGACGATTTAAGTACTCCGGTGGAAAGATTTCTCGGTAGATTGGTGAAGGAGAAATATCAAACCGATTTTTACATACTCGACAGATACCCATTAGCAGTTCGTCCATTTTACACAATGCCAGATGCAAACGATCCAAAATACTCCAACAGTTACGATATGTTTATGCGAGGTAAGAAGTAATATTAATCATTGGTCGTTCGTTTAAACTTGGATGATTAATGCATACAACTCTTGAATTTTATGACAACCACTGCTTGTGATTAGCTTAATGTCGCACTTCTAACAAGCAGTACTGCTGACTTGTCAGTTATTTCTAATAACTAGTTCTGTGCTTGAAATGTAACAGTATAAAGCCACTCATCTCTTTCCTCTTAGTGACATCAACATATTTTTATCATTGAGGTAATACAAGGAAATGAAGATTTTCATATGCCAGTTAAGAATATACAACTGCACTGGGATAGCTAAAGAAATTTGATGTACTGAAAATTGTTACTGCTGTATGAATAATTCACTTTACGAAACGACCACAATTTCAGGTGAAGAAATATTATCTGGCGCTCAGCGAATCCATGATGCATCTTTGTTAACTGAAAGAGCTAAACATCACCAAATTGACTTGGAAAAGATCCGAGCTTATATCGACTCATTCAAGTATGGCTGCCCGCCACATGCTGGAGGTGGCATTGGTATGTAATTTGTTTTTTCAGGGAGCGCTTGGTCCGTTTTCGAACATTCAAAATGTTATTTTCACATTTCAGGATTAGAACGTGTAACGATGCTGTTTCTTGGGCTTGGGAACGTGCGTCTAGCATCTCTTTTCCCACGTGACCCGAAAAGAATAACACCGTAAAGAAGTAAATTGTTCTTTTGGCATGTTATGTTCTTGTTATTTACTTGCGCTTTATGAATTAACTGCGCTTATTCTTCCTCTGTTTTCTGTGGTTTTTGTCAATAACTTGTGATTTTGTTAATTCTGATTCACAATGAATAATTTCTATTGGTAATGATGCTTTATTACTTTCCTAATTTATTGCTGTTATCAGTGTTTATATAAATTGCACTTTTTATACTGCGCAAGGATAATGTTATTGTGTACAAAATTACGATGACCCGAAGTGACTTGGAGAGTAAAAAAGGACAGTGCGACTGATATTTCTCTTATGTTTACTATCGATTCAATACTATGAATCATACTGTGTTTTGACTTCCTTATCTCAAAATCATCGACATCTGCTGCAATTATCATGCCAAACTCGTAGCAAATGCAATATTATGCTAGAAGTTAGTATTTCCAATTCTCTAAGGATGGATAAAAAGTGAAGTAGCGAATTTTGATTTCGAGTCATAACTGAGTTTAATAGAGCAGCATTACGTAAATTTCAAAATTTATTCAGGTCATTTTCTTTGCCACTGACCTTACTCTCTCAGATTTACTGCAAAGAAAACCATAACAGCAACCATGAGAAACATAATACAAAGGTTGCAACAGTCAACGTAAACAAAGATTAATCAGTGGATAAGATAGAGTTATCATCGCAGGACTATTTAGACCAAAAATATTGCGGAGGAATATTAAAAAATGAATAAGCTAAAACCGATTGATTGAAGCTTTTTCTTACTTCTTTTTCTTCCAAATATCACTTTAGAAAATTAACATTTTCTAAAGTGATTGTATTGTAGTTACTTGCTGCATCACTAAGAAAAGGGCAAACGCTTCGAACTATAGAATTCGAGAAAAAGAACAAAAATCAAGTGGGGGATGAGGTACTTTTTGATGCATTCCACAACACCCATTATTCATTAGTCATTAAATGAATTCCAGTGAAGCAGGGTTCTGTCCTTGTATTTCATTGGGAATGCTGTAAATCAATGTAGTTCCACATATCATCGCCTTCTTCGTATTCTTCGAAGAAATAAGATCCAAACAGTGCGAACAGTCCTGGATAACCAGTCGAAATTTTTTCATCGAATGGATACCTCTATAAATCCCCACTAGTAAACTTCATATTAGCGATTTCTTGAGAGTCTATTCTTGAACCAAGAACTTATGCATCAAAATTATTCCCATATAAACAAATTTTGGATTAAGATAAACCTCAACTATTTTGTTGAGAACACAAAGTGGCGGATCCATTCGATTACCCTTTGATTCACTGCCATGAATCCAATAGCTGAAAGAGCGATAAGCTAGATAACGATACTCACGATTGGTAAATGTAAGTATATTCCCGAGCCAGCTCGAACAAACTCCTGGATGCTCCGCTAACATATTCAACACCTGAAAAAAGTTTGCCTAAGATATCGTACTGGGAAAAACAGATAACTTCATGAGTGGATAAGGAATAACTCTCATTATTCAATTCCAATCAAACTTTTGGATGATGGATGGTATTGCTCTGGAACTCGTATACCGAGACAGTTTGAATGAAGTAATGTATTAAGAAGGCATTATGAATTACTGCTGTACCATAGATAATGCTACCACCAATAAATATTATTCCTTTTATTGATGATAAACGTCTTAGATATCATTATGCAATGAACATTTGTAGAGTTCTCTAAAAAGCGTGAGCATATGAAAGTTACCTCCGTATCCAAGCAGATGCTAGCAAACGATATATGTTCCGTAATGCATTTCAAATTGCTCATCTTTTGGATCAATCTCTCCGCGTGAGCGCAATTTCCGTTTAAAACACCTTCGGCTTCATGACAGCAATATGCATAACTGCAACTCTTGAGCATATTGGAGTACAGGGTAATGCCCCAAAAATATACCATATACAATTAAGATGAAAGTAGCTTTGAACATAATTAAGATAAAACTAAGGATTATGTAAACTTCTGCTCGCAACGTTCATGTTTAATTGCATGAATATGACTTTTAACACTAACTGAACAATATCCAATAGTTCAAGTATGACTTACCAAACAGGAATATGTGCAACTGGTCTGCAATAACCGCAAGCACAAAAATCATTCACATTCCTAACGCGTCCTTCTCTCAAATGGCAGGACAGAATGTAGTTTTTCCTGGAAACAAACGCTATATTACTGCAAACAACCTAATTCTTAAGAAAGCTTCAATGCACAATGCCTTAGTAGTCGTTGTGATACAAAGAACAAGCCATTGTTCTGGAAATAATGCAGTGCAAACTCAAATATATCTTTCTTCACCAAACAATATACTACCGTAGACATCAAAAATTGAAATATTCAAAAAGAAAAACAAATTTAAGTAATCTCCAATGGCAAATACACTGATAGTTACCGTTCATTAATTCGTCTCTCAACATCACCGAATGCCATTCGATAAAAGAATTCGGTACTGTTCGTTGTCATAGGTAGAGATGTTTTCCGAAGTTGATACCGTGCCCTTCTTCTTGCAACTCGTGCTTCATCCATCCTAGGGTTCCTCTTTATTTCCTTCCTTCCGAAGCTACAAAAAGTTTGCTGAACAAATGTGAAATTGGTCAGAGTGATATATTTCTGACGGTCCTTACAATTGACCCTTGCAACAAACGATTGCCGAATTCCTTGAAGACGAAAGAGAATACGGAAAAATAACTACAATTAATGAAGGATATAGCGATAGTGTGAAGTTGAGGAAGAGAACAAAACTGGCACTAGCAGAATACTTCTATGAAGTAGTAGACCAGAGAGAGCAACCTCTCTTTTTTTTAGAACTGGACAGATGAACCATGACCATCAATAGTTTTCTATCACTTCTCATCTTACTCAACTAAAAAAGCAAAAGTAAATAACAGTCAGTTGCAGATTTGTTTAAGATCAAACGAAACTCATCGAGAAAACAATCAACCAATGAGTTGTACAGGATGTGGTGTCAATATAGTCGTGTGAATGAAGATAAAGCGATTGTGGATATCGTTAACGATTAGATTCGTTTCAGTGAAATTTGAAATAAAAGCCAGAAGAGTTTTTTACCTACCTGAATCTACCTATCCACACAGCAATACAGGTCATAAAAGTCCTCTACCCTGAACTCCGAGCAGATAAGTTAATGATGCTAAGCTCTAAGTACCTCCAGAACAGAAGAGGAAGATTCTGAAAGAAAGGATAGCTCTGTAAGATCTTTCTCTCTAAAGTACTTCACTACCTCTTATACTAAAGGAACATATAACTGAATGACGTGATTTCGCAACAACGCCTAAGCAATGTCCGATAGCGCTCGCGCAGACCGAAGTGGCATCACGTCACATTATCTCACGTACATTACATTGCTACGTAGCATTAGTAGGGATATCATAAATGATACATTTGGTGAATTTGTCCGTGTTAGGTATCTTTGATTTAAGATGAGCAAAATATTTCTGTGAATAAAGCGTGAAGATTCTAGTAGTGTTTTATTTTAATGGCTAACATCGTTTATCAGCAAGAGATAGTACTCTGAGACTTATGAACAATCACTATTCGGGTCTGGATAAGTTAAATCTAAGTCATAGGTAAATTAACATGCATTAGCCAAACCATGAAACTTCCAATCAACTAACCATTAGTCAAAACAACCACCAATGATGTTGACATTACGTTATTCTCTTTCCCCCAAGACGACGATATTAGCTCTTTATTCGTTCCGGTAGAACTTGCAGATAAGCTTCATTTATAATGAGCCCAGACTTGATCTCTTCCCTCTTGTCATTGCTGCAAGGTAAGTATCGGTTCTAGCGAATGAAATCGAAAGATTTCTCGGGGATCTCTCGGTTTGTACTGACAAGATGTAATTTATCGGGGCCATTGAATATCGCTTCCATCGTATTTATATTTAGAATCTATCAACAGTCTCCTATCACGAATTTTCTTAGATACAGTAATAGTACCAAAGGAATGAAACGAAAGATTGGCTCAGACTGACATGATCAGAGAGTATTTCTATGGATTTGCATTTTACAACACTTTCTTCTGAGATATTATCTATTGGCTTCATGTGTCCTTCCGTTTTTTATTCTTAATCTTAGTGTTATGTGATCAAATCTTTTTCTTCTCACTACTATCACATTATCTTCAGGCTGCATGATCAAGAAACCAATAAAGTTATAAATTAAATAAGTCTAGCATTCATTTGGTTAACACTTCCCCCCTAACCAATGAGAAGTTATTTAAATTCAATAAGGTTCATAATTATGAAGAACTAAACTTGCTAGTTCATATTTGCAAATTCGAAAGAAAAACCGCTTTTTCCAATAGGAAGGCAATATGTACCTGATATATAAATTCGAATAAATATCGCGAGAATTGAGATAATATATATCTAAATAACCAGTTCATTTTAAAGATTATTTTACATTAGTCGTTTAGCTTGTACTCATTCTTGCTCAAGATAGTAATACTAGCAATATGTCTTTGTTGTCTATGCTTAAGATAGGACTATAATACCATCTCTTTTGTTCTCTATGCTTACCAAAGGATTACAACAATGTGCTTCTTGTAGACCACTCCCGTTCCACACACACATACATGTCACTGGCATAGTTGACACTTCCAAAATGAGTTATCGCCCCATCAAACCACCTCTTCTAGATTACTACACCATCCCCCAATTATACTGTAACGTTCACCGGTATTAATTCCTCTCCTACTCAATAAAACCTTTATATGATATGCGAGCGGGAGGACTTCATCGTGTTCAACATACAAATTTCTCCTACCACAAAAAAATATTTCACAACAATTTTAGGTGCCATGAACCGGAAATGTCTACCATTATAATCAAAGGAGCGCAACCGCCAGAAGAAAAAAGAAAAACTTGAAGTCACCGTTGGACTAGGTGCCGACCAGAGAAAGAGCTCGTAAACAATACGAGGCCAGAAAAAAAAATCAAGGGGAAATAATGTACCGTGAATTACACTTTGGCACTCTCGGAACCGCTAACATAAAACGGATACGGTACATCCAACAACTCTTGATCCTAACAAGAAAGAAAGAAGAGAAGTATGTATATTCAATGGTCGTAAAATTACTCTGAGTTAGTACGCCTACAATGAACTAACTCGACAATAGGAGATTTACCAAACGGTAAATTTGTCACAATTACCATTGCCTATATTTAGTGGTAATCCAAAATTATGGGGAGGATTCTGGAGTAATTTGATGTAGTAGTGCATTTACAAGACATTTTAAATATTCAGAAATCGAATTACTTAACAGCATATCTCGAAAGAGACACCTTACTAACCATTCAGAGTTATGACATAATGCCAAAAAACTATGACGTATAAGGGAAGTCTTTATGGAGAAATTTGGGCGATCATATATGATTTAGAAATCACTCTATAACAAGTCACATTCTATCAAGAAAAATGAAAGGGAAGGGAAGTAACGATGGTGTCGCGAAAGTTAGTCGAATAACCTTCGCGAAGGATGGAATAATATATCTCTTACAATTAAATTAATTAATGTTTGAACCGATTCATTCCATTGTTAACATAAATCCTTCAACTTATTCTTATCTAAGATGAGATTATCAACACAATACGTCTTTGTCATTTGTGGTTAGGAAAGGTTAACTTCAAATCCAAACAATGTACTGACCTTTGTTTGCATGTTTTCAATAATAATTTTTCCAATAATTCCAATAATGTATGTCCTTTGTTTCATATACATAAGCTAAGATTGCAAACATTGTCTTTGTATCATATGTCTACGCCAAAGGTGCTTTTGTGCCATATGTTTACGCCAAAGGTGTCTTTTGTGTCATATGTTTACGCCAAAATTAGAACAATGCTTCCTGTTGACCACTCCCACTAACTTATTCACCTATTTAACCGGGCTACCTCCGGACCTGGATCAGATCTCACAACTGGATAGGCTCCGAGCAGTCGCTATTGGATCGACAAACTCAAGTTCAATTTACCTGTTATTTCAACAGTTATCACAATCGGGTTGACTCCGAGCAGTAGCTATTGGATCGACTCTCTCTTTATTCAGTTTGCCTGTTATTCCAGTTAAATTCTACTGTCAAATAATATATTACCAAAATAAATTACTGGTTCGCTTCTCTGTACCAATACACAATCTAGAATAATCCAATATCAGAAGCATAATTGGAAACAAATTGCCACCCTGCATTCTAGATAAGATCTACCAATAAAGGGAGGAAGAAAAATTATGGTCGGTCACTAAATACTGTTTTTGGGAAAATTGGTTCAAAGAAATGAAGGAGTGACAAGAAGCCAATCTCTCAGTATGGGGAAAGAACAGAAACCGATTATGAATGAAGCAAATTCATACCTACGATGTGCTACAGAAGAAACTTCGGCTCTAGCTATAGTTACACTGCGGATACATGAATTTAGAAGGAATACGAACTCAAAGGAGTTTAGTAAAGCATTGAATTAAAGACCGTTGGGATAACGAATACCAAATTTATCCCACCGTCAAGCAACGAATGGAATGCTTGAGAAAAAATGACATAAGCTTCAACTTCTTCGAACTGGACATACAACAAATAATTGCAGCAGAGGGGAACGTTTATGTTTCCACAATGCAAAAGTTCGCACAATACTGCATTGTGTTGTGTGAAATACAGTGCACGAACTGCTGGATCAAACAAAGAAGAAACGAATTCAACAATTACAACAAATTTAGCAACTCAACCAACGAATCAACAAAGCAAGGAAAGTTTACTTTCATTTAAGGAGGTCAAAGTAACTAAACGTGCTCGAAATTCAAGGAGAAGTTGGCATTATTCTTCAGTTTTAACCTTTACTTTTTGTCCTTTATACTGGCCAATAAAGATTGTCTCCGCGTATTACGGTGTTACCTCTACTACTGCCATCTACTCCAAGCAAATCCTTCCTAGATCAACGAATAAAAAAAGAAATTCCCAAATTGGCCATTTCATTAGTGATAAATCACTCACCATTGTCCTGTAACGTCCAAGAAGAAAATTCTCTAAAAGAGAGAAATCAACCTTCACCAAATATTCGACTGCGTCTAACCAAAGCAGCAGAAGTACCGCTGTTTTTCATTAGCAAGACAAGATGTACCGGTTGTCGCTAAATTCTAATGAATATGGCAAGAATTGAAATAATATATGTCTAAATAATTGAAGTAATTTGTTTTTCATTTCTCTTTCTACAAATTGTTTTTAATGAATACTATAAAGCCAAAGGTAAAATGAATCATTTAGCTTATTCTCATCCTTATTTACAATTAGAATTGTATCACGACGTGCCTTGGTTATCCTCATTTACAAGAATGTACATGAATATTACGATGTGATATCTAATTCTTATTCTTGTTTCCGAATGCTCATGCTCATCATCAATGGCCAAAACCAATTCATATGTAAATGCTCCCAGTCGAATAACCAATATTATATTCGCTATTCAGCTCTGCTTTTAAACAACTGCCCTTTTTCTTTGTTTACATATCTGTCTTTATATCCGATAGGATTATATCACAATATATATGTCTTTGTAAATCACTCAATGTATAAGGAATTAGAATTCATTAACAGGGCCCTTTCTTGCTTCTATTACTTACCACTTCTTTTATGTGATTACTTACTTATCAACTCTCTATGGAGAACCTTCATTTCAACAACTTAACAACTATGTTCTGCTTAACTGCGACTCAACTAACTCCTTACCAATCCTCATTCAAACTTCCAAATAATTCTTTTAATCATCAATAATCAAGCTGTTGATTAATAATTGTCATATAATATTACCACCAATCTTCCACAAAGAAACCTTCACAACAATTTTTGCCTATTGTCGGGAAAAACCAAGACAATTTTACTAGATGTAAAAACTTCTTACATAAAGTTTAGTAAATACTACGGTATCTAAAGTAATAAGTCATCTAACTTATTCCTAACTTTGTTTACGATTAAGATTCTTTCACGTACCTATCGTAGATCACTCCTACTTCACATATGCATAAATATACAGGTGAGAGTAAGGAAACAAGTTTAAGTTCTCAGGTCTCAGTAACAAATTGTCCTAAGGTGATACGAAATCTTCAAACCTTCTACCAGCTGCTGGTTTTATTTAATAAAACTTTGCTCAAACTCTTGTCTTCGACACGTCATCACGAAAGGAATTTCCCTTCCTCAAATAACCTAACCGACAAAGAAAATCTTTCCACAACACTAAAAACTACCCAGATCAAAAGACTTTCATGACATCATTCCTTCTCTTGTCAATAACCGTTTTCAAATTCATCATCTTTCCATCCATAGGTCGATGTTGTTGTTGGTAAAGGGATGAAAAAAAAAAAAAAAAAAACGATTGATTGGTTCGCGACATGGAAGAAGCGGTGTATAGCAGAGGAAGCATCGCATTTCTCTCCCATAATTTTCAGGAATATCTGAGTGTTAGCCACGAATGTCATATTTGTGTTACATAGTATTACTGCTTCGAATATAAACTATTAACAGAAAGTATTTGTTGGCGACTGTCAGTCAGTGATGAAGACATGATTAGAGTGTGGGGATGAGGATGAACTTTCAACCCCAACACTTTAGGATATCTGCTCTTTTAGGCTCTTTCACAGTTTTTGACGTTCTCAGTCCCCTGAAAGCTATTTACTTTACTGCAAATTTCAATGAGAGTGAATATTGGTGCACAGTGACACGGTTACATTCTCGGATATCTATTTATCAGTTCTGTCTCAGAACAACTAATCGATGATTAGCTATAAATAGTTGTTCTAATACAGTAATTAATAATGACGTGCACGATGTAATCTGAACTATCATAACGATCTGATTTCAATAATTCACAAAGCTATCAATCCATTTACAAAGGCATTCTCATTGGGATTTTAAAAAAAAGGAAAAAAAAAAAAACAGATTAGCTTTCGAATGAATACTGCCGAATCATTGCTTTATTATTTCCAATTTTTACATACGGAGAAGCGACACTTTCAAACATCGATTTACTGAATCACTTTAAACATCTAACAAATTTGAAATCCAAATACCGATTAGTAGATTTTATAATTTGATACGGGGTAGCCGGTTAGCAGATACTGCTTATTGTAACATTGAGAAGCGTCGTAAATGTTTTGACGCATGAAGCGTTGTTGACGTTGTTGCGGCTCTTCTTTTATTATCATATTATCCTTGTTTGATACTTGATTCTCTCGCCTAGAGCGAGATGGGACTGAAAAAAAGTCGAAAGAGATAGGGGAACTGAATAATTTGGAAATTCAGAAAGTTAAAATAACATTGGAATTAATTTACCGTTCATGGTATTATCGCAGCAATAGCTTGACGTATTGATCTTCGAGAAATCTGCATTTCCCTGCAATGGTAAACAAATATAAGATGACTTGAATATCAGAAGAAATAGAAATGGCTTATTGACCTTAGCACTATGAAACCTCTACAATAATAATTTTAGCCTTTACTGAATAGGTGCTTCGGCTGAATTCAACTGCAAAGTGACTACGTGGAGCTTATAGCAAATTAATTTAATTAAAAATAAAATAGTCTGCAAAAGCAATACACACGCGAAGTAAATCAGTCAGTGCAGCAATATAATTAATGGCGGCTCTCAGAATTTTCAATTTTGACACCCGTTTTGCGTTGGATCGTATTGCCGGTAGATGAAATTTCAACGCAACAAAAGCCTACAATAAAATATTCGCTAAACAATCTGATTTGATTTAATCGCAACAAATTTTCTATAATAAAATTCTAACTTTATCAATTTCATCTCATCAATTTCATTTATACTTCTCTGGAAAGTCTTTATCTATATAAATTACTTTCAATGTTCCTAGTATTGGAGAATCAAAAGTCACTCAATCGATAATCAAATCTATTTACAGCGTGCCAAGAATAACTTTCTTTCTGATAGTTTGACTGGTCAGAAGTAATATGATCTTCAACAGATAAGCGAGGTTTTTTATTTCCCGTCTTTAAACAGGAAGAATCTTTGTTGGGTTGCTTCTCTTTAGGGTAAGATTCAGATGAAGGGAGAGTCTTTTTGTAGAAAATCAGAGTATAGGGAAAAATAAATGACTCTATTAAGATCCAAACTTCAAAGATTTGATTTGAAGCCAAAAGCAGCGTTTTAGTCTAATATACTTGTAATATACAAATTATACCTGATTGACAGCATGAACCCGTGTTCGTTCTCGGGCATTCCGTTTTGCAACCATAAATGGTGGACGTTCCCAAGCACGTTTTAATACTTTCCGCGATCCTTTTTCAAATTGTAGTGTCGTCGCAATATGCATTTGAGACAAACACCAATTCAAAACTACAAAATGAAGTGGAAATACAATATAATATTTTAATCATACCAATCTTATTACTTCAAAAACTTTTGAAGAAATATTAAGTAAGCAAAATTGTCAAAGAATGTCTTCTAAATGCAATCAACAGAAGTTGATTCTCAGACTTCTTTCCTCTTAAATAAAGTGGTGCTATGGCAATGTACTCTTTGAAAATAATGAAGAAAATTTTTGCTTCTTCTGTTTCTTTAATTTACAATTACTAAATTTCAGGTACAGCCGCTATGGTAAAACATCTCTAATTTCCGCAGATTCTTCAGTTGCTTAGTTTAATTGCTATAGATCAAGGAAATAAGGTATTCTTTTCTTAAAACAACTTATTTGATAAGTAGGAGATGAGAATAAGTAATGTTTTGCTTGCAATTACCTTTGCTCTGTTGATTAACAGATGTGTTAATAGAATTCTTAATGTCTACTATTTAAATAATTGATGAATTTCAATCATTTCTTCTATTTTTATTCCTAAATCGATTAAATTTCCGCCTAGCATATAACCAGAGAAATTTATAAATTTCAGAAAGTAGGTCATAGTCATATGAGAGAATGAGTTGATTTAAGAAAAACCGATGATATTCTCCGGAAATACAAATACTTGGTGAATAATATTCAATATGGTAAAGCTGAAAAGTTTTAATCAATTTTAATTGTCCGAAAATATTTGATATGTCATCATTTTCTGGTCAGATCAGAAATTTTGACAGAGATGATCTTACATTTTCAAAGTCCATCAATTCAACAAATTTGAAAAGTTGTGGATTGCTGAATGATTATTTTGATCTTATGAATGGAATAACTTTCTGAGTATAGACTGTATAACATCGTATTTTCGTCATCGATATCAACTATTAACAATGTATCTTATCTATCGATAGCCGCTGTAGTAATTGTAGGCAATAATAATGGGAAAAGTATGAAATGAGTTGGAAAAGTTCGGGTTTCGAATTGTTTATGGGACAGTGTAAAACGTAGATAGGTCCGCTAAATGTTTATAAGAATATATTTGGATTTTTCTGGTAGAAAGCAAGCAGTTAGGTTCGAGTTTTAATATGTTCTCAAATAATTCGATGCTTTAAGAATTTATGTAATAGACGAATGGATGTAATAAAAGTAAAGGAAACGGATGAATCGGAAAGAACAGAGGTGTTTTTGGATGCTGCATATAAGGCTGATTATGAGACAATCAGTAATAATTTAGCTTATGGATTATCAGCAGATGTTATGGATGATGATCATACTACAGCCTTACAAATTGCCTCTGCACAGGGTAATTTACGTGTGGTAAGTTTATTTGAATTACAATTGAAATAAGAATTGATGAGTTTGTACTTAAGCAGGAAACTTGCGAGATAGTTCTTCTATTTTTAACATCTGCTAGGAAGAAATCGCCGAAATCTATTCATTCAGTTCATAACTAATTATTATTTGTAATTAAAGGTAAATATGTAAGTACTACGTTTTAAATCTAAAATAATATTAAGTTGAATAAGACTTGAACAAGATTAGGTCATTCAACAAAGGTTCCGTCATTTCAGTATTTTGACCATGTTTTCGACAAAAACCAGTCTTAATACCCATTTCCTGGTGCTAATGATGGTACCGATCTTTTTCACGCTGTATCCAAATAGCTGATGCATAATTTTGTTCATATTAACAGGGAATCTTTAAATTTTTATTGAAAACAACAGTTATCCCAGCTCAATATACTTTTCCATTTTGCAGATGCAAATGTTATTAAATTGCGGTGCATCGGTTGATAAATGTAACCATTGCGGATTTACTCCTTTGCTTCATGCTGCTCGAAACGGAAAAGCTCAAGCAATTGAATTGCTAATCCGACACGGTGCTGATCCATTCCGAACAACGTAAAATAGTTATTTCCATTGTCATAAACGTCTTTTACAAATAATTGGCTTGTTTTAGTTCGTACAAATATAATTTATTTTGTACAAATCCTACGAGTATGCTTGTGGATCTTAATAAGAGCTATTCGAACCAGATCTGAACATACATTTAGAGAAATTTCATTTTCATGGAAATTCTTAAATTTGAAATTAAATCTCTTGTTACCTTTCAGATTTTACGGTACAACAGCTTTGTCACTAGCATCTGCTGGTGGTCACTTGAATGTGATGGTAATGCTGCGTGAATATGCAAGTGAAACACGACGACGCGGCCCAACCCCCTTAATAGCTGCAATCGCTACAAAGCAGTATCAAATAGTGATACATCTCGAGTTTGCTGGGTTCCTTGTAACAGTACAATTTGACCAAACTTTTGGCTAATCCCGAATTGAATTTCTCCTCCACAAATCTTTTAGTTACTTCATTTCTGTCCTTGTTTCTTTCATCTGAGTCAACTTCCACCGTCAGGGTCTCTTATTTGAGAAATTCTGAATTTTCGACTTCTTCATAAATTTAAAAGAATTTTTCTTACAGTATCATACAACACCCATGCCGTGATATATTCTATGAACTTGATGCTTTTCATATAGCTGAACAATTGATGGATTTGAAAATGATGACACTTTTGCGTGATCTTGGTTTGCAGTTACTAAATCAACCAGCAATGTATTGTTTTGCTACAAGAACGCCCACTAATCAGGAATCACGTAAGTATGCATTTTACGTTTACGTGTGTTGTTTATATGATTATGTTTTTTACATGAAGCATACTACTCTTTAATACTGTAATAAATAAAATTCTTTAGTATCGCTACAACTGTCAACATCTATGATATAATTAATATTTTGCAAAAAAATAGATCAAAAAATTCAAATATTTGATAGAAATGATGAGTACTAATAAATATTTTCTGTCACATCTTTTTCAAGAAATGACATTCAGAGATCAAGATACCAAGAAAGACAACAGATATTCGATGTCTGATACGTGATCATCGGGTAGCACTTGTAGACTGGATTATGGATTTAAATGATTATAGTGGACTACCGACAGGTACCACACCATTGATGTACGCTGCCGTTGCTGGTAGTGTTTCAATGGTAAGTTGAAGTAAAAAAAAGAAATATGGAATAAAAAAAAATTTAAAGAGATTCGAATCAAGAAAAGAATGAAATATATCGCTATTCCTTCAGATTCTGAAATTTAGGGGCAAATATTACTGCAACATAATTGTGACATAAACGCAGTTCATTATGGTTTTACACCAATTATGATTGCTATTGTGTGCGGGTATGTTTTTATGTGTTTGTTTATTCTTGTCAAATTGTTATTTTATTTATTTTAATTTAGATTTTGCAGAAAATCATTCTCATTGGTTTAGTTGGTGGTTTAAAATTTTCCGAAATTTTACCAGTAAAAAAAATTGCAGCAACGATGCACTGACACGATATCTGATTAAGAAGGGTGCCAGTCAAAACACAAATGGTTGTCAATTTTCACTCTTTGAATTAGCATCCAACTCCGGTAATTTCCGAAAGTTGCTGAATATGGTTGGAAATAAGAAACTTGTTTTATTCCCACCGATAGCTGTCCAGAAAATTCGCTAACTTTAACTTTCACGTATCCAAACAGAAACTAATGGCACCTTACTTTCTAATACTTTGTATTACTATATCTAAATGTTCAGAGAGACTCAAGGATTCCTCTCAAATTTATGTCGAGTAACTTTTATCACTGGTGACACTGTTTTTACGACCCAATCTATGCTTATCGTTGTAAGAGAAATCCTCAGAAATGTTATATCATTTTGATAAATTTCTTTATCAAATAATTAATGTTTTAGATGGCATTTCATCAACAACAATCCAATTATTGTTGACAGGATCAATGCATAAAATGCATCTCATAAAAAGGATGTCAGCAATACTGCAAAAAATCTCAAGACGAAGTGGAATGAGCCAAGTATGGCCAGTTGTTCATTTGTCCGATTTTAGGGTAACTTTACAATCTTAACTTACCTTCTAGGTCAAGAAGATATATAATCATCTATATGAGCAATTTTTACCATTGGTTTTCTGCATTTCAGTGTACCGATTTATTCCTCTTTATTCACCAAAGAGAAAATTCGTTTTAAAAACAAAAATTTCGGTTTCAATTTTGAATTAAATCATTATGACAGCTATAAATAATGTCAGAAAAAGGAAAAAACATTGTGGATCGTTTGATCGGGCGAATAGTTGGCAAACAACCATTTTAGTCGATGTGTCATCAACCAATCAAATTAGAAACAAACGCTAGCCAGCTGAGTTTTCGACAGAAAGTTATTCAAAACATGGGCCTGAAATCAGATTGGGTGCCCGAAGAATTATTCAATGCTCTTGCCTGGCCAGATTGTCCCTGTACTTGTTTTGAAGCCAACAATACATCATGTGGTACCAAGACTGCTTCGACGCCACTTCTGGTATGCATGGAAACTTACCCTTTAGGTGTACTTGAAATAGTTGAAAATTCAATTTGCAGAAATTTTCTTACTCCTTTTCAGATATCAGTACATAATGAAACTTAAAGAGAGAAATGGACTCGTATTCCTAAGCAAAATAAAGCTGAACAAATTAATTAATGAAATGGATAAGGGATCAAGAAATAGAGAAATCATTGAAAATACCAAGTAGATGGGTAGCAAAAACTTCTTAAATTTCAAAATATCTTTTTTAAGATGAATATACTAATTGTAGGAAGAGAGAATTATGGTCAATACTGATGAACAAGACCAGTTCCGGTGTTTGTTGAGTGAATGCTTAAGTAAAACGATTGGAAAAGTAAGCATATGTTTCATTACTTCTGAATTATGTATTCATCTTTTCTAGATATTTCCACTTTGTAGGATAGTTCCTCCATTCGATCTTCAAAATTTGAAGAAGCGTTATCACTGGTCAACACCAATTACTTACATATGCGGCAAAAACAGTGTAGCAGTATTTCGAAACTTCAGTCTATTTTGTTCCATTTTGGTTGCGGATCACCAAAAAAGTAAAGAATGATTTAAATTTTAAGAAAAGACATGAAGATTTTGAACTAACAAAATACTGCTAATATACTCTTTTATAATATTAGCTGTTCGACGACATCATCAAACAGCACAAATTTATCAACGGCGTTGAAAACAAATGGCTGGGAAGATAGTGAAATTCCAATGATTGAAAGCATCAGTGAACTATGCTCGACTTACAAATATGAGAGTTGGCTATTCGTTCTTTTAATTAAATAGCAATTTAATTCTTTTGAAACTAATATTCATTATCAAATGCTAACCATGACTACAAGAACATCGAAATGTGTAGGAAACCTGATTGGTTGGTCAGAATTTTTATTCGTCCCTTGTTAAATGAGTTAGATATATTGAAGTCATCATTCAAAGCTAACATCGACTATCTTAGCAAAAGTGTTCAACAATTTGAAAAAAAAAAAAACACTTCAAATGATTAAGTAAAGTTACTGATAGAGTCTTAGATAGCCTCATAGATCGAGATTTTTTTATTTCAACAAAAAGAAAGGAGATTCGACACTACAAAACTGATTACACCGAATTTAACTAACTTGAATATAATCGGAAAGAGGCATATCTGATATATTGCTCTCACTTTCCTTTTGAGTTTATCAACTTTGATTTCTAGTAAAGTTTGAGCCAATGCGTAAAATTGATGAAAACTTATAAGAACTGAAAATTCAACCATAAAATCTCCAGTAGATTGCAAATCATTATTTAGTTTAATCCGTGTAATTGTTTTATTTTCTAGAGAAATATTGGGATCTTCTGAATAGAAGATGTTCTCCAGATATGTGCCAGAAATTAGAGGAACAAGAAGTAGACTATGAAACTTTCTTAATGCTTACCAAAGCTGAATTCATCTCATTTGGTATCAACCGCTCTGATGCAGGTATTCTTAGCAGCATTCAGAAGATTCTGAAAGAAGAACTGAATAAAATCTGATTCTTTAATTCATCCATTAGAGAAGAATTAGTTCATTATGATACTTTGACTTGTTCGTAATGTTTTTGCAATCATTTTTTTATACGACAATTCATCAAGTTTATGCAGCAAAATCAACTTTTTGCATAATCGCTTTACTGAGAAATATGTTATTGTATTTTTTTTAATGTTAATACAATGCCCAACATTTTATTATCATTTATCATTCAGTTAATTGAATAATGAGTGGTATCAGTAAGTGAGTGAAATATTTTCCAAAAGTTTATGCCTTCATCGAACATTAATGGAAATATCGTAATTTACGAGTCAAAATAGGAAAGAGACGATTTAAAAAAAAAAGATATAAAATTTGATGAAACGAATGAGGCTCTATTTATTGAAAACATTGCAACAATGATAAAAAATTTTTACTTTGAGGGGCAGATCAGATGGTATCCGACAAATAATGAAATTTCCCCCTACAAAATACTTCCAACTAAGAGATAATTGATACCATAGATATTATTTGTATAATTAATTGTTGAATCCATCAAATGCAAAAATATCTTTGATAGCAAAAAGAATTTCCAATCTGATGTTGCTGTATGCTAAAAAATTGAGCGCATTATTACTGCCTGATATAAACCATTTTCTCTTGATACTTCTCAAATATATATTATTGTGATGAAGACATCCTGTAGCAATAAAAATTCCACATGAATTTTGAAACAACGGCAAATAGTCTTCTTAGAGGAGATTCTTAGCAAGCAAAAAGTAAGGAATCCTTCTCGACTTGTAAGTTCGTCACTTCGAATTCACTTTAATTCGCTCCTTTTTTGTTTAGAAAGTAGCCGATCTTTCTCTTGAAGATTCCTTGAATATTATAATGGTTGACATGAGGCTTCTTATTGATTCTGTATCTGAGAACTGCTGATATCTCTATCGAACACCACAGATGCGGAATATGAAGTAACTGATATCACGACTACTGCAAAACAAACATATTATGCATATCGGGATGATAATGATTTACTGGACACTGTTTCCGGTCATGTCGGGATCTGTGGATGCATCATTGATTGTTCACTGTTGCACAATTAACAATTTGTGATAATAAGCCAAATTTAATTCATTAAGCTATCGTTCCTAGAATAGTTGTAGATTTGATGTATCTGTCGACAAGACTGCTCTATAAGAGGTCGATTTCGCCGAAGAAATCTGTCCACAAATTTGAATATAATTCTGATTATGTTGTGACCTTTCTCTTGTTAGTGATACGGTCGTTATACTGCTCTAACTTGTTCGATTTTGTCTACCTAAAAATTGAGAAGAGAGTTCTTCCAAATATTAATGATGAAATTCTATACATCAATTTATGTTTGTTGGTTGGATCTTTTACAGTAGTAAGTAAAATTTCTTCTTTTTCATTTATTTTAATTGAGCATACTTTTGAAGTTTGACTTCTTTTGTAATTTCTTACAAAGCTTTTCCATAAATTGCAATAATTTGTTTGTTACTTTCACTTTGATGTATTAACACAAACATTCATAATTCGGACAACCTTCTTTGATGTGTTCCGCGAACTATTAAATTGTATAATCATCAAAAAACATTATCTAATTTATTAACAGAGTTATTGAAAAATATTACTTGACACAATCATTATCGATATAAATAATAAAGAACTAAAAAACTACTTCATTTCTAATTTTCTTCCTAACAATGACAAAATCTAAACTGCTAGCAATAAAACAACAATCAAAATTGCAAATTTCGTTTATTTTCTGATAAGTCGTGCATTCATTTTCCCAGATTTTCTAGTAGTTTCTTAATTATTTGATTTAATTATTTTTCCGAACAGAGAATTGGACAATGAAAATTAAGGGAGATTAACATATTTCTGCTTCTGTATAGAACTACTTCAACAATGTTTCTGATGTTTGTAAATTATTTTCATTTCAATTAATTTATGTGCATATGCACGCACATATTTCAAATTTGCATAATATATGACATTTTTGCAAAAACAAATTAGAGCAGAGATGAACAAATTTACATTGTAGCTGTAAATTTCAGTTATAAAAGACATTTTAAAGATCAAAATTCTCATGAAATTCTGATGAAAGATTCTCATGAAAAATTCCAGTAGCGTGAATATCTTCAAGTGCTTGGTGATGGAAATTCGGAAGACGATAAATCAATACAATCTTTCGATATAAGATTTACTATCGGAGCACTTTGACATCTAGCAGGTGAGAAGACTATTAAAATGAAATTCATCAACGCAGAAATGAAGATAAGGTCCCTAAATCCTGGCATTTGCATTCTTATACTACATCATGATGTTTTACCTTTGCTTTTCGGACCTATTTTTCACCGAATTTATGTTGTGGCTAAGATCTACCTGTTGGTGATTGGCTGATTTCGCTTAACCTCCAAAATTTGTGCACGAGATAGTTCTAGTGGTATGAGGCTCGATATCATTAGTCGATACTTGGCTTGACACAGTTTAGATATGATAAAATATTACAAGGAATTGATCATTGATTAAAACACATGTTGGGCTTTCTAGTTGATTTGTAAATTAGGGAAACAGCAGAAAATTGAATGAGTAAAACTGCAAGACAAAAAAGACTTGCTGAAAAGTTGTGACGGGAAAGTTTTGAAGAATTGCGAACTATTTTTATTGGTTCAGATAATATAGTCTTTGTTGATCCAATTGGGTACAACAAGGCGCTGAAAATTAATCGTGTTACAGTATCTTGCAAAATTATTTCAAAATTTTGAACAAACGATATAAAAATATGAACTATGTGATCGAATAAATATAACATGCGGTAGGGTTTTACTTGTGCGTGCTTGTAATGAAATTAAAAAAAATAGGAATTAATGTCAACTACGTTGTACTAAATGTCACACTATGCTCTATATTATGAATTTCGTTATCGTATAAATTAAAAGACAACATTTGCTTTTTGCAAATTCAGCACTTTTGATTGAAATCCCTTGCGGTATTTGTATGACGAATTGTTTTTACATATGCAGTAAAGGGTTGACTGCAATTGAACATTACTAGAATTCAACATTTAGAATGCTATAAATTATAAAAGTTAACCATAATTATAATTAAAAATCAATACATGCAGGGTATAACAATACAAAGTTTGAAAGATAGAAACAAACTTTTTGTCATTGTTGTGAAAATAAATCAAAAATTTTTTTGATCGCAGCAATTTCAACCCTTAAAACTGCTCAGAATTCCTGTATTTTCCATGTCACGATTGCATCATCTCTTATATTTCCAGTTTCATATCTTCATTACACCTAAAAATCATCAATTGAATCTCCGGTCGAAGGAGCCAGTTACTTTTTTGATTGATATTATGTGCACTTCTAAATCGAATTTCTCTTCTTGTCATCTATTACCTGTACTGAATCCTTTATAATTTTCCACTTGATTTCATTATATTGATGATGTATGATTCAATCAATATTTCCTTCGAATAGCTCAGTTATAAATAGTCCAAATTTTGATGTTTTATTAATTGAATAAAAAATAAGTAAGTGGAGGAAAAACAGCTAAAATGAAATGGGATATATTGTTTCAAGATCTTATATTCTAAAATTAGAAATAATTGCGGGGAGTCTGATAAAAGATACTACTGTACGTACCAATGAGAAATATAATTTAGGATCTTACTAGATAAAATAGAAGAAAATAACAAATAAATAAGAAGTAAATGTAGTCCTTTCTACTTGTACATCGATAGAAATAAATAATGAATAATGAAAGAAATGATTCGCGTATTATATACCTCAATTATTGTGATTGTCGTACAAAATATGCAGACAAAGTAAATTGAAGTAAGTTCATGATACTTCATGGAATGCGGTATGTCGTTTAATTATCAGAAGGAGTGAGTTAAGAATGTTGCTTAAGGTGTAGAAATGCATTCATGCATGCATCAATCAATTTCACAGTGTATGCTTACAGGCAAAAAGTGCTGCAATTTTTATAGGACAGTTTTAGATTTTCTGACAGCTCTGACTACTTTGTTAGTTATTCCGTTTATTTTCATCTTCGGCTATAATTTAAATTGAACAATTTGAAGAGAGATATATACACAATATCACACTCGAAGTATGTACAACATTATTGCAAACAGAAAGATTAAAAGTGAAACGCCGAAACAGATCGAGAAGATAAACATGGCCAATTTTCCTTTCTTTGTTGGTATCGTCTTCACTTTCTGCATTTTGCGCTTTCCTACAAATTAACTATCATTCACATATCGCGTAGTCAACTGATGCATGCTTGTATCAGTTATCTTATTTACTGAAGCAATAATTATATCAAGAATATCATATGTAACAGGCAAACATTATAAACATGCACAATCTGCTGGGCTAAAAATAAGTGATATGAGTAATCAGCAGAATTGCACTCTGTTTAAAATTTAAAACTGATACTTTGGTGTGTGCCAAACAAAGAAATTGTTCCAAATTCATTTCCATTATTATTTCTTCCCTTTAAAAAAAATATTCATGTTAATCACAGCTATCAAATGATGATATAATTAAAATTTAAGATTTTATTGATTGAAATCAAATTTTTGATAGAAATGCTTACGGTGATTTAATTGCAACAAATTTTAACATCTCTGCTAATAAGATTTGTGAACAGTATTTGAATCAAGTGAGAAATACCAAGCATCAAAAAAGAACTCACTTTTTCTGGAACTGAAAAATTATTTATCCGGTTTATTTAGATTAAAGGTTTTTTAAATTCATTTTCTGTTTCAAATGAGATTATATTTTTCAATTCTCCGAAACAAACCAAATACTGGGAAATTTTATGATAAAAAACAGTACCATTCACTTAAATAATCTAAATTCACTTGAAAGAAAAATAAAACATGCCACATATAGCAACTTGACTGGCACCAACTTTCGAGCTGTTCAGAAAAAGCTATTGTAAAAAGATATGTGAAATACGTATGGTTGCAATTTCTCATATCTGAGCTTAACTTTCATAAAATTAATTATTCATTTTCCTGGATATGTTTCTTATATAAGAATTAAAACTAAATCTAAATATTGTTGAAAATGCTTAAATCTCATTTGCATAAATTTCTTGATCAATCATATTGCAACTACCAACTTAATTGGTACCTTTTAGAGTTTGAGGGGGAAATGCTGGAGGTGGTGAAGGAATGGAAGGAACTGAAGATGGTGTGGACGGATATGAGAGAGCTAATGGAGATACAGGTGGAGGTAAAAGTGATGGCTGTCTGACCAGTTGCTGTTCATCTCCCATTTCTTGCCACTATGATTTGTCTCAGGAAACTTTATATTGCTACAAAATACATAATTGAAATTTCAGTGTTACTTCTCTTAAAAAGTTATTTTCAACACAATACAAGTAAATCTGAATATTTCGGAAAATGTATATTTTTTATTTCAAAATCTGAAAATCAAGAACACATAACATACAGCTCATACTTCGCAAATGTCGAAAATTCCTAACCGATAAGCTGCCATACAAATAAATAAAGAATCAGATGGAAATTTATTTATATTGCACTCATTAACTAGCACGTTGTAATTTCTGCATATTCAAATATCAAATGAATTCTTACTTCCACAATTTGAAGCCTTTATGTCCATTCGATGGTCATTCAGAAGTACTTTCTTAGTAAAAAAAAAAAAAAAAAAAAAAAATTGACTGCTTTAATTCATGAATATTCTGTTGACCAGTAATTGAGTGTTGCAACAACAGAAGAAGTTGAAGGGAAATTCTATTTTCGTAACATCCATTAGTACTTAGCTATGGGTAAGTTGAAAGTTCAAATTAGACTATGTAATAGTACTAACTTGTTCAGTTCTTCTCTCTTCCTTCATTTAGTATACTGAATAAACTGACAATTGTACTATCAAAGAAATGAAATATGTAAGGAAATTCAATCAACAATCAATTCTTCTATATGGTAAATTTTTATTGATTTTATACACTATGCGAATAAAAATGAAAATAGCACACTTCTCTTTTCCGGAATGAATGCTCCAACGGAAAAGAATACCTCTCTTCTTCTCCAGAAGCTTTTCCTGATTGCTTGCAATGAAAGGTTAGAAATTAATTTATTTAGTTGTGTTCGGAAAATTAATCATATGCAGTTGGTTATATTACCACTCTAATATCTTTTATTTCTTTTCAAATTATAATTTTTTAACTTAACGGTTTCACTCTTATCAATAACATACGAAGTATTCAGTTAAATCTATACGATAGAAATTTGATTTTGATTAGAATCAGACGAAAGATTTTTGAGAAATGATTCATTTCCATATTTATCTTTTATAAAGTAATTTGTATATATGCGCATCATTTTCTGTTTTTTTAATGCTCATTTTTTGTAAATTCCCATTACCTCCGAAGTAATGGTTGATTTTGATCAAAGAGTGATGTTTTTGGAGCGTTGTGCCGCAATTGACATTTCAATTTGCACCGTTTACATTCCAATGCATTTAACAGTCAGTTCCCCCTTTTGTATATTCGAAATGGATGAGAAATTTCTGCTATTGTTTAAATATTTGAGATAAGTTATATTATATCGGTTTTCGGATTCCATTAATCTTTTTCTTAAATCAACTTTAGGAAAATTATCAACTTTGACACTGTTTTTGTCTTTCGCTTTTTAAAATAATTAAAAATTATGATGTCGTTATCAAAATTTTGGACATCGATAATAGTTTTTAGGAAATCAGAGATATTTTATTTCCATTAAAGAGTTAATCGTCATTCATATATTATTTGCGAATTTTTACTTCATTTTTCTGTTATATATTGTGATGTGTGCAGTCAAAAAGTTTCTTATAATCTAAATTTGTCTCTTAAAATAATAGTCAAGAAGAATATCAGTATCACCACTGCAATTTACTACGACTAACATGTCACCCACTTGCTTCTTTTTTAAACTTCTCAAGTTTTGCATATAAAAATTTGTACATTGAAGTTGAAATTACAGTAAACAAAATTGCAAAAGCTCTCATATTAGATCAAAGTAACCCCTCAACTTTTTACTATTAAATGACCCTGCTTAATTACATCGGAATATAACCTTTATGTAGATTGCATTATGTCTTATCTAATTTGACTGCTATCTCCTTTTGAATTTTTAAGACATTTCAATGAACTTCCATTTCTTTTTCATAAACACCCCGAAACGATGATCACTCTGTGAACAGCATATTTGAGAACCATAATATAGAATTACAATTCTTTGATTATCAATATCACAAATTCTGTTTTATGAGGAAACTTCATCAAAGTTAACAATTGAAACGTCAAATTCTCTAATTAAAGGTTAGAAGTAATTTAGACTGTTTTTTGAAATCGAGTCCATCAGTGACTCAGAAATTTCCTTGTGATTTAATTCAGTTTTAGTGAGAAAAATCAATGTTTTTCAAATGGAGTTTTTATGTACTTGGTGTTATCTGCATAATACAATACTTTTATACAAGAAGCAAGAATACCACAACGGAAAATCCCACATTTCGACAGTTTCAATGTCGTTATCTTCTTATTTATCTTCTTGCCACAGGCTCGTTTTTCAACCTTAAATTTGGATTTCGCAATAGCAGATAAGTAATAACCTCTTTTTTTAATTTGCAGGTTTTATTTAATTTTCCAAAATTTCCTCAAATTTTAGCAGGTGATTGGCTTCAAGGGCCTTATGTTTATGTGCTTTATGATTCCTATGGGATGACGAAACATGAAATTGAATTGCTGTTTGTGGCCGGTTTTGGTTCCAGTCTTATCTTTGGTACATTCATTGCTTCCACTGCCGACAAATAGTAAGTGATAATGATTTGATAATTAAACTCTACTTCTTTATTAAGGATTAGATTAAGTTTTGAAGAAGAGATAGGATAGCTTTCTAAATTGAAGAAAATCGACCAGATAAGTAACAAAAAGATGGAAAAAAATTTTTTCTTGGTCTAAAATGGCTGAAATTAACAAAAATCCGAATTAAATTTCCTTCCAACTGATGTTTACCCAAACTAAGCTTTGTAATTTAAGATTTTAAAGCTAGCATATAACATAATTTTGGATATCAGAAGTTTAGGGAAAACAATCTTTTGATCTTTCCAATTCATCGCTATTTTGCTGAGAAACCTAAAATTCTATGACATATCGAAGATGTGTAAAAGTGAAAAATAGAAATAATATTCACGCCAATATATTAATCAATAAATTAACATTATATTATAGCGGACGTCGATCAAGTTGCGTACTGTACGCTGTACTCTATGTTGCAGCATGCATTACAAAACATTTTGCGAACTTTTGGATTTTAATCACCGGAAGAATATTTGGTGGTATAGCAACATCTATTCTGTATAGTGCATTTGAATCATGGTTGGTTTGCGAACACAATAAGGTTCTTTTCTTTAGTTTTCCTACATCAATAAATCTTCAACTTTTCTGATGTTACTAAAATCATAATTCCCCACTTAAAAATCGACACGATCCTTCAAGGAAGTTTTTTAGCCACTGCAATAATTTTAGATTTTTTTATACACATATCCAACGGGCGTGTTAATCTTCAAATAAACTAACATCAGAAGTAAAGTTTCCATTTGATTTATAGATCTTTATCGTGACAAATTCAACTCATACTAATCGACTTAGAATCATGACTAGTCTAAAATCAAATTGTTAATATTTCAAGTATTTTCAGCGCGGTTTCAATCCGGATTTGTTGAAGACTGTTTTTTCAAATGCAGCTTTGGGTAACTCCGTTGTAGCCATTATATCTGGAATGGTAGCACAGTACTCTGCCGATGCCTTCGGATATGTGTTCGTTTCAGCTTCTTTTTTTTTATTATCTGTTTAGATCTTTCCGGTTATAATTTAATTTATTTCTTTAATCTTTCATACAGAAATGACTTTATCCTTCCTACGACTCAGTAAGATTTCCTTAATAAGGTACAAAGCAGCGAATAATAATTCCGTTATTTTTACATATCACTTCTAGGTCTTCCTTTTCTTTTATTTACTTTTTTTCTCTGGATATGTTTCTTCTGTAACAGAAGAAATTTCTTGTAAACTTTCACAAGTAAAAGTTTTGCAGAACTCCGTTCGATATATCACTTGCAGTGCTAGTAACGATGACGATTTGTACCATTGCCTGTTGGACAGAAAATTATGGTTGTGAGAAAACAGCCCTTAGTCTACAATTTATGGATGCGTGTAGTGCTATGAGGAATGGCTAGTTCTCAACATTTTTTTAAAATATTCAGTTTAATTTCTCCACCAAATTTCTTAAATTCAATCAGATAATATTTGAATCGTTTAACCACTCCTGCATGATTTTTACTTAGTTTTGTTAAAAGTTGGCTACAATTTTACGATGCTTTCAGATTGGAGAGTGGTATGTTTGGCATTAATTCAAAGTTTATTCGAAGGAACGCTGTATTTATTCGTCCTACAATGGACTCCAGCATTATCAGATGCAAGTAGTGATGTGATTCCACATGGATATATCTTTTCCTCATTTATGGTGGCCATAATGATCGGTTCAACGTTGTTCAAACTATTTAGTAAATACCAACGGCCAGAATCATTTATGAGGTTTGTCTTCTATTCATACTCATTTCAAAGTTAAATTACTGGTTGCTTCACCATACTCAGAAACCTTTTCTCTAAGCGTTCAAATAACCTGCTCAAATAAAAGTCAGATAGAACGCTGATCGATTTTTACAGTTCATTATTGTCAGTAATGTTGAGCTTTTCGTTATATCTCTCAAACTTCTTTTATTCTTTTTTAATTCTTATTGAAGGATAGTTATAGCTGCTTAATATCAACAAAAACAAAAACAGTTGATTACGAATTCTTATACTTCAGTATCTGTGTTATCTAATATATCATATCAGTTCTAATATATTTCATACCATTTTATTCTACCTCATTTCAGATTTGTGTTAGCAGTATCAGCTTTATGCTTGACCATACCAATTATATGGCCTGATTATGCAATGGCTATATTTGCAGCTTTTGTGTTCTTTGAAATCTGTGTCGGAATTTTCTGGCCTGCGATGGGTTTCATGCGTGGAATTTACATTGCTGAAGCTACTCGAGCAACAATTATGAATTTCTGTCGTGTTCCACTAAATGCTGTCGTTATTATTATTTTGTTACAGAATCTGTCACGTCAAACAATTTTTCAGTGTTGTGTGATGTTTTTGATGTTTGCTGTCGCTGCTCAACAATACCTGTACAGGTAGATTTTATTGTATTCATTCATCTGATATCTCAATGAAGTAGTATTAACGATTGTTGAATAATTTATAACAGTAATTATCTCTGTAATATATCTCAAATATTTTTAAATTACATTTAAAAATAGTGGAATTATGAGCATTTGCTTCTTTCATGCCATTTAGCAAACGGCACATCAGTTTGCACATTTTTGCACAATTTATCAAATTTTCTTATTTTGCACGCTGTGAAATGCACTCCATCTTGCATAACATCGGATATATTTTACATTTATGGCTATATAGAGGGAAATATTTTCGGTTTTAGTATCAGAACAGATGATGGAAAAGCGGAACCGGAATTATCAGTGACCAATGTAGCAATAACGACGGAGAAGTTTCCTGTGCCGGCATCTTCTAATCTGCCATCTTCCGTAACCAATCCAATAGTCAATCCATCAGGAATATGCTAGAACGAAGGAATCGTCTACTGGTGAGTAAATGTTATTAATTAAGTTGATAATAGGTTGACATCATTCAGATTAGATGATTTTTGGCACTGCCATTATTCAATTAATTGCGTAGGATGATGTCCTATATGATGAGAAAGATCTTGCTTTTCCTCTTCCTGGTTAAAAAAGGTTATAACGGAGTAGATACAATCTTGTTACACATTGCATTCTTATATGCAGAAAGTAATTCCATTAATAAGCCAGAAAACTTTTCATTGCTTACCGTAATTGAAAAAAGAAAACAATGACAAAACGTTTCAGCCTCGGTTGATCTAAAGGTCATTTTCACTTGTAAGCAAGCAGAAAACTACACAATTGCAAATATTAATCCGTCCACATCTCTTCACATCTTCTTGAAAAAATCGATGATTATAATAAATGGAGCCAAGAGAAGAAATAACTTTTTAATCCACTAATCACCGATAACATGTGCATTCTCAACTGCTGCTTTATTATTGTATGAAATATAAAACACCACCGTATTTAAAACCAGCAGGTCAATGCTGCTCTTCAAATTTATAATTTAATCTTTTTTTGTATCACTGAAAAGGAATATCATGAGAATCCTCACATAATTTACACTATTCTACAGTTTAGTTCAACTAATCTTAGTTCCTAATCCAAGACTTTACATACGACTAAATCCCAATCCTTTTCCAACCAATCTCATATTAGTTGCATAGGGAATTTGAAAATCTGCACTTTATTGATAATAGGTGATACACATGGAAGAGTTTTTAGCAAAGAAACACAAACGTAAAACATACTACTACAACTTTACACATACAAACCTTATAATAAATTTGAAAAACATATAAAATCTGCTAGTTACAAAAAATAAAGACAAAGAAACAAAAGAACGATTGTAGAAGAAAAGTATAAGCAATATGAAACACTGTTCAATGGAAATAAACATCTGACGAGAAGATAAAGACGAGAAAATGAGAATCAGAAAACGCAAACCAACATTACAAATAAAACGATCCTTCTATCGCCTCACATTTTAATATCTTTAAAACGACAAGAAAGTAAAGGAAACCAAAGCATATAAAGTAAGAAAATTTGTGGACAGATTTGCACAGTACTTGTTATAATAAACTCAACAGAGAGTGGGCTAAATACAATTCAATGGGAGACGACAAATTGTGGCGGTAACACAATGATTGAATTGAATGACCCGTACTGTCTCTGTAATTATCAATAATACAAAGTTCCGGAAAAATAATCCAACTCAACATTTACCAGCTTAAGCATTACTGCTAGATCTCTCGCTTCTCTCGAAAATATGCATTCTCAAATTTCGAATTTTAGAGAACAATGAAGTTTACCTGGAAGAACTACTAATTCCCAAAAACAGAGTTCCCACGCATTTCCGTAGCCAGGAGATATTTTTGCTTTCGCATATAAAACAGCTATAAATTTACATGGAAAGATAAACAAAAAGAAACAAAAGGCTTTGCTGAAAAAGCAAAACCTACACATCAAGTATTGAACACACAAAAAATGCAATACAAGGAAACACACACAATGAAAACATTCTGAAATAGGCAAGAGAACTGCATTTCCTTTTAAACTTCTGCCAGCAAGCATAGACAAAGCTTTTGTGTCTAAACATAATCTTCGGAACAGTAGGGAAATTAAAGTTATTTTCAATAATGTAAGTCTTTCTTGGATTTTAATCCTAAAGAAGATTATGATAAAATTATGAACGTGGCATACAAAAGCAACAGTTCGTTTTGAAGTAAATACGGAGATCTTTCTTACTGAACATTCTGTATAGTTTGCGGGCTGCTGCCTGCCGGTAATTGCGATGCATGTGGCACATTTGCATTTATGTGGCGTGCACTTGAACCCATGCAAGAATTCGCCACACTTTGGAAAAGCCTGAAATAATAGTCCGAATCGTGACTTGGCCTGAAACAAAAGTCTAGTTCGTGGCCTTGAAAGTGAGGGAAGTACGAAAAGACTCCGGACTAGCGAATCAGTCAGAAATTTATTTTGAATCCTTGTGTGCCTTTTTACTGTAACCACTACTATTACCAATCGAACTTTACTAACAGGGTTACTATTTTCCTATCAATTTTTTTGTATGCAAAAAGGAGATAAAAATTTTTAATGTTCTGGAGTTCACTTTTTTTTGCATTAAATTTATTAAATAAGAACCTTTCAATCTCTGGAGCACATCGCACAAAATCATGCTTCCAAAAACCATAGTTTGGATTTTTGATCAGTTCAATGAATGTAATCAGTAAACCCCACGGATGCGGGCGTAATGCAACCAGGCGCTCGAACAGAATTCTGAAAATAAAGGCCTACATTCCTCACAAAAAAACAAAAGATCTGAAACAAAATTTGAAAGACAACGTCAGGAAATTATGAAAAATGTGAGGGAGTTAACATCCATATATTTTTAGAAAAATGCCTACCTCGTTATTTGTTCCTGTATTACTTCAGTATTCGCTTCTAAAAATAAGTATAGTAGGGTACAACTGAAATAATGCGTGTGGCTGTTCGGATAACGCAATTGATTTGCTATAGCATTGAACAATAAATACCGTCCTGAAATGAAGATTTCATGCTTAAATCTTTAGTTTGGCTTGAAGATACTAAAAAAACAGGCTAAAAATACATCCGTTCTACTTGAAAAAATTTTCTCTACAATTTGTAAGTAACGGAATCCCGGAAAATGAACCTTCAGTGCACAAGCTCACTGCCAGATTCTGAAAAATATCCATATATGCTGTATGCGCGATTGTAGTCATTGTGATGCATTGTTGTTTTTCATGAATTGCTTGAATTGCACGCATTCCTACATATATAACGACTGCATTCATGACCGTTGTGTTATACTTCGAACCAGCAATGTTACTAACCTAAAATTGAATTTATTTTTCGAAACAAGGGTAAAAAGACACTATTATGAGCCAGAAAACTAAAGAAATCTATGAAATTAATGACTACCTGTAGCAAGCTTGGCAAATTAGCATGAAAATCAACAGATGACCGAGTATTTAAGTAGTCATCCAGTTGCGTTCTTAGATCAGGAGGAATGATTGCAGCCATATTGATATTCATTTTTGGTTCCTGAGTCATTTCTAGCAAGCTATCAACCTGTAAAAACGAACACCGATTTTACGCTATATATAGCTTTGAGAAGAGCAAAAAATTTCGAAACATACATAAAAAATGTTACCTTCAAATTTGAACCAAACGGATCAGGTAATCGCATATTTTTCGGGTAAGCACTAAGTACAAGATTGCGTAACTGAACACAGTTCGGTGGTATAGTATCACAGATAACAATGTGATACTCGCAAAGCAATTCTGGGAAATCATGTAGAATCACTAACAAAACGCGAAGAGTACCCTAAACATTAAGTTGTCAAAAAATGTCTGGATCATGACACAAACTGCTAGCTCATTCAGTTACAATAATAGTTTCAAAACTGAAAACTGATCAGTCTCCATTGCTTTATCTTCGATACACTAAAACTTTTCAAAAAAGAATTGTCATATTTCGAAACGTAAAGTCCAACTCGTTCCAGAGTGACCTGACAAGCAACAGAAGATAAATAAAGTAGTACATATCATGAGCTTAAAAAAACAGCCTTGGAAATAAAGAAAGACAATTCAAGTAAAAAACCATACCTTATACATCATTGCAATCGATTTTGGAAGCTGAATATTACGCAAGAATGGAGCCAAGAACTTCAAATGGCATATGATCAACTGAGTGTACATGGCAGCTGTTTTCATTGGTTCTGTACTTTCTTTCAATAGCCGTCCAATGAAATTTCTGTGTCCAATGATGTCCAACCAAGCATAAGCAAAACCCGGAACTCGTCGCGGTTGCAAGATAAATAAAGCCTGTCTGTAATATTGAACAGCACTGTAATCTGCTGAGACAAAGATCATAACAATGGAAATAAACAACAATTTCATGAAATATTACCCGAAAGCCTCCAAAATATGCCAAGAAATGACATCCAGAGTAGGGTCCGGCGCGGTAAGTTCATTGAACATGATAATTAGGATACGCTGATATGGCATCGCATGAAAATCAGTACCGCGGACCTAAATTCCAAACTGTTTTCAAGACAATAGTAACACCGGAAAAAAAAACTTCAATTACACAATAATTCAAGTATGGATCAAAACCAGTAAACTGCTAGAGAGAGTCAAGGATAAAAAAAAAAGCCGAACGACAAGCGAAAAATCGAATATGACGAAAGGTTTTTTTTCAGCAATCATCTCAATTTGCTCAGATTCCACCGGAAGTTAACTATAAAAGTAGTGAATAACATTACGTGACGCCTACACAGCTGCATCAGATGTCTCAAGCAGGAATTTTATATCTTAAACGATAAGCTTTCGGTTTAAAAACTGGAGTCAAGTAAACGGTAGAGTTTCTTCCTCCATAAACTTTACTAAGATAAGAAGAGCAGCAAACCTCATGATCCAAATGCAATACGTTGGTGATGATGTTCAATACTTTTTTCAACAAATTGATTTTCGTTTGATATTGACTCCCATCGCTGTGTTTAATCATCAAACTGCAAAAATCGAATTTCACATCCTCCCCAAATAGTGAAGCATAATAATGCAAAAAAGATAAAAGTTCAAAAGTCTACATCTAACAGTTTGAAATAATTCCTAACCATGTGAGTTTGACAAAAGCATCAAGTGTATAATAGCATCGTTGTCGTACAACGGTCGTCGGATGGCCGCTTACGTCATTCTTGATTAACCTATATGACACATCAACGCACATTTCGGTACACAAACGAAAGAATCGTGTGATCATTTCATCTGTTGATATAACACCTTGCTCATGCATCTGGAAATGTGTAACAGTTTCAGCTGAATTTGAAAATAAAAACTATGACTGGAATAGATATCCGAGGCTTCCTGTCGTAAATTTTGACCTCTGCATTGTAGAGATAAAGCAATAACCTGCACTTTACATAAGTCATGGAACCCAATAACACTGCTTCATTACAGAATTCTGTGATCGGCAAGTACTGGTGCTTGATCCACAGTTTCTGTTAAACAAGCAATGATACATACCTGCTACAGAATTTTTACATATTTATTTCCTTCCTTTAATAATTAAATATTGTAGAAAATGAAAAACTGTCTCACCACATGAACAATTTGAGCAAGAGCTTGTTGAGGTTCTTTCTGTGCTTGCGGTGTATAACAAAGCTGTATCCATTCTCGCAATATCATTTCTACCTTGCTCTGTAACTCGGCACCATCTTCCATATTATCGCCCCGCAGATGCGTACCGCTTCCAATTGGACCAGACGGTGGCAGCGATGCAGCAAGCGCTGCTGGTAAGCTGTTATGCACACGATCAGCGATGGTTGAAGGTGGTGGAAGTGATGTGACACTTCGTGAACCAATAAGTGCCACTTCGTTACTTAGTGGTACCGATGCCGTTGCGAAGCTGAAACTTCATCGTTAGTTTCAACTGTTAACAATGCTTTCTGCATAGGAGCTATAATCAGACGAACTATAAATACTGCATCATCGCAAAAAAGTCCTACATACCTTTCAGGAGTTGGCCTGTTCTGTCCGAATTGTTGTGCTTTAGCTAACTGCTCCATCGTAAGAGGCATTGATTCGGAAACTGCTTGCCGTGAATGCGTTGGATTATTCATTGTTAACAATTTTAGAAATCGCTGAGCAAATATTAAAGCCTGTGAAAAAGAGCTACCTTATTAAGTGAACTAAAAAAAATACTCTCTAAACTATAAGTGTAAACTAAACTGTATCGATGGTTCTCAAACCAATAACGAACTAGTGATTCCAAATTACAAACTATGATCACATACTTCAGTTTTGCTTCTGAACGACATCATTCTAACTTCACAAAGAAATGTCAAGTCGGTTGAGAGAAACTTCATGAAACTTATGCACCTAAACTCAAATTTGAATTGAAAATGCTATAATCAATTCACTATGACATTCTTTCAGTTAACGTAAACATTGAAAATAGCAACAGCTAAAACTAGAATAAAAAAAACTTCAAAATTGCTGCCGCTATCGATCAACATCGCCAAATTCTGATCATAAACATTCATTTGAATAAGCATGTGTTTCGCAAGCAAATCCATAGCATCAACGTTGAATCGATAATCTAATCGGCAATCCACGATCACTCGAGTCATACGACGAGCTAAATCACCCAAGGGAATCTGTGTTAGCAGAATACGACAAAGTTGAAGAAAGACGTCCTTCAATCTGCGATTCCAATCCACTTCCGGAGGTGCTGAAACGATAAAGCAACTTTCAAGCAAAAAAAAATTTACCTTTCAAGTACAACTAAGGAATATTCTATAATGTGCGGTAAGACATAAACTACATGGGTACCAAAATATCAACGAAGAGCAACTAAACTTCAGAGACTAACGGCAACGTAAGTGTAGTCTACATCAACTATTTGCGAAAAGCCAAGATAGCAGCGCTCATCCTCGTTGATACAGGCTGGCGTACTTTTGACTATGTAGTTCTAATTAGCTAGACTTTTAAAATGCACACAACAAAATCTTAATGTAGCGCATGGAGTTCTGAGAATAAATATCCAATACTTCAAGAAAAGATATAATTCAATCATTTGGTTATCATTGCTGACTGCTGTTGCTGCCATTCCGTTTATCCAAAATTCATATTCATAAGTTATTAGGAAAAACACTTGATGAGAAAAATAAAGGAACTGCCAAACATACATAATTGATGTTGCTGAAGTTCTGCATTTCTGTATGCACACAAAACTTGCTCGACAATGCGCTGTATACAGTTATGCATTTGAATTGGTTCACGTGGATTTGATGCCAATTGCGATACTGCGTCACGAATATTAGCAATTGCAGCACTTGCTCGATAGTTTGGTACACCATAAGCGGATAATATCGAATCAATGTCGTGCACAAGCACTTGTAAAGCCGTCACAAATTGCTCCACTTCTTTGTCCATGCCGGGCTACAAAAACTGCTATAATGTCCCCAAATAAGAGCAATTACCTTTTGTTAAAATATGAATTGCGGGTTGACATAATTTCTTAGATGACAGAAGCCCAGATTAATGTAATAACTGTTTCGTAATATGAAATTTTAAACACCATGCCTGCTGAATCACTGGCTGCATGGCAGTTGGAGTAGACGATTTCATGACACTGAAATCAACTATCATATCTTCGGCTGTTGTTGGTTTGAAACCACAAATCCGGCTGAAAATTAATTCTCTGCCGTCATACAATTAAATTAGTTGTATTCATTCTCTATGCGTGATCCAGGAAATTTTAAATACCTGGAAAATTCATCATAAACAACCATCTGATGGTTTGTAACCGATCCAACGCGAAGCCGTATTTTGTCTGGCATCTGTTGAGCGCGCGCAAGGGCAACAGGGTCAGCGTATTGTCGACCTTCAAGTCGATACTGCTTTCTGGTAGTAAATTCAGATTCAAGGCGTTTATCCATCTCGGGCGTTGCCTTTTCACATGCCGTCTTGACTATAAAATTTGTTGCCAGTTCCACGTTATCTTCCGCAATCGTTGTTGCAGCTTCATCGATTAGCTTCTGCTGTAAAAAATACGAGTTTTTACTCATGTTTATTTTGAAAATTCAAAATATTCAGTATACTTTATTCTTACTTGGAAAAAATCAATTACCTGTTCAGGTGTAATATTGCATCGCAGAGAATTTGTAAATGCCGTTTTAAGAAATCCTAGGATAGTTGAAGACAGTGGCTCCCTGCATGTTATGGATGCCATTCCTGCTGTCATTGCCCGGATCATATGTTGTGAGGCACGACGCATTTTTTGCTCGTCAGGTTCCAGTGCAAAATCCTGAAATCTTATGTTCATAAAAATTTATAATCGTTACAACGAAATCATTTCAAAGTTATATTGGAAAAAAAATTAAAACTGAACAAGAGAAAACAACATTACAATAAATCAAGATTACCTTCTTGCAGATATGTTCTGTAACATGCATAGCAATCCGAATCGCCCGTTCGGTAACTGGTCCAATCAATTCTTTAATCGCATGACTAATTGCTGGTCGAACAACGTGCTTCAACTGCGGATTCAGCTGAAACTTCGATAAAAAAGAAAATTTATACTCTATCTTTTGAAGTGACAAAAACAATAAGAAAAGTAAGTGAAAAATGATATACGATGGAATCATCAAGGTTAAGTATGTAAGTTCTATATTTCAGATTAAAAAACAAAAGTGAGAGAGCAAAGTTAACCTGAAACAAAGGCAATGAAGCTGACAGCTTCAAATGCGGTGTAAGACCATCGAAGGAAACGATGTTTATATCGTGATAGTGAAAATGAGCTGGTGTTTGCACTTGTGTACCACTTGGAGACTGACTTCCTAAATACCAAAAAATAGTAAATTATTCGAAAAAACTGTGTGTCATGTAATCAGATAAACTCAATAAAGTGCCAGTAGGATGCATACTTCAATTCAATACAAAATTTGAGGAACAAAGTTCAGAACCTGACGAAACTGAGCCGAGAGAGGGAAACGGTGCATCGAACATTATGATATTTTCTAGACTACAAAGCAAAATTGTTTTGGAAAGCAAAGTTACATTCTTTCACAAATACATTCCGTTTACTGTCCTCCGAAAAAGATATGCTCGGAAATTCCGCTACAGAAAAAGGACAATGACAGCTTACTGGCTTAAGGACGACCAGAAAGGTTGATCTCAGCAATCGATAGTTTAATCCTACTTCTAATATTAGAGAAACGTTTGAAACAGTAAACATCAGAACAGACGTAACGAACAGTGAAATTTATCGATGAATAAAGACTGTTAATCTATCATTGTCAAACATGCATAGAAGATACGTAAAGAACCAATTACAGGGTATGTAATAAATTTAGATTTAGATAATGAAATCTTCCAGTTGCAAGGCGTGGGGACTTAAAAGGACTGATTAATAAACTATATATATCCCTATCGTAATTAGAAATGAATCAAATTTTGAGTTTATGCTGCAAGAAGTTTTACTCGGCATAGTGATGTTTGATAAATTGCCAATCAAATGATCAACATCAGCAGTTGATGTTTGTGGTATACCTGCCACAACAATTTCTGCAGAAGCTTCAGAATTGGCACGTACTGCTGGGACAGGTGAAGCCGCCATCTGAAAGTGTAATCGACTATGATACCAATAATCTTATGCATATCCCACTAAAGTATAACTCACAATTTAGTAAGTTAATGAAAACTTATTACTTCCATAATCCAACTAACTTCGGGAAGACAAATAAAACTTTTCAAACAACAGAAACCTGTAGTTCGGGTGGTTTTAACATCTTTAGATCTCCTAATTGTTGCGGAAGTCTTATCAAGCGTTCGGTATCTTTCAACACATCTTCTATTGTAAGCTTGCTTAGGTCAACACCCAGTTCTTTACAGAGTACTTCTATTTCGAACTTTAAATTTAATTTCAAGTCCGGCTGGTTATGAAGCTCTGCCAAAATTTTGAAAATCGCTTTTATCCACGCACAGTTTGGACCAAAGATCTGTAAACGAGAAGTTATTGTAGAAGGTTTGGATAACTTCAAAATTTTTCCTGTCCAAATATGGATGATTTGAAAAGTTTACCTGACTTTTGCTACAAGAAACAAGAATTTTCGCAATGAAGGGTACAACAAACAGAAGTTCTTGCTGTCCTTTGTAATAAGCTTCCATAAGAAGGGTTTTCATATCCAAATCCTTAAATCAAAACAGACAATAGCTAATAAATAAATGCATTTTCATAAAGAAAAACATCAAATAGAATGAGAGCTAAGAAATACCGATGTGACAATAGGATGGTCACGGGCGATTGTAATCGCACCCAGCCATAAGCCGAGATTTTTTAGCAACTGCCTATCGCCAAAGTTTGTTGCTGCTTGTCGCTTGTCGCTTCTCAAGAGAATCTCAAGAAAAGTAAAATAAAATAAAAAATGATCTAAACTGTAATACGTAAATAATTTAAACAGGTTTCACTTTTTTACTAATAAATTTTTACATAATACCTCAGCCATAACTGTGTTTAAAAGAAAGCCCTTCACAACATCTTGGGACATGCTAGCACAGAGTACATCTTTGATACAAGATATGCCCTCCTAAACAACACATCTTGCACTAATAACATTTCCAGATGTCAAAACTGTAGCAAACTCTCGGTCAAGTACCTGCTATCATACAACAGGCGCCTTTGGCACAAATGCTCCTTAATATGGGCTTTAGGGATGCCTGACCCCTACAATGCATTTACATGAAATCAAATGAATGATGCCATGTATAAGAAAAGCCGTCGCTGAAATTTTCAACACGACGAAGAGATCAGTGAAAAGCCCATGCTTCAAATCCATAATACGGTTTTTAACTGTGTTGATCAAAATCAATACCTTTATGTTCCTAAAAGTTTCCAGCTTCACGAATTCTTCTAACTTCCTATTTTCGATTGCCAAAAGAAAGAGATTGTATAGAGGTTGAAAATTCTGTTCAATACTAACACGCTTCATTACCAGATATTGTGCTAGCCATCGAATAAAGTCATCATCCAGTTCTTCGATCATAATTTTTATTTCTTCGACCTGCAGAGGTGCGAAAACTTATAATTTAAAATCCAATTTCAGAAATAAAAACTAACTACACGAACTATTCAGTTACATGCAAAAATACTATAATCATTAAAACTACCTTTTTCGGAAGATTGATTTGGCTTAAATTATTGAACAAAAATGCAACTTTTTCCATTACAGTTTCTGATGGTTGCTTTATCTGACTACCTTCTTTTTCAGTCGCATTGACTAGTGTGTCAACACTAGTGACAGACAACACCGATGAACCCTGAAAAAATTGTAAGGTGTTAAAGTACTACGAAAAATGCTGGACAATTTAATGATTTGGTTCATGCTTCAAGTTTACTAATTCAATTAGTAAGAATTATTAAGCCATACGGAACGTGCTGCTAATGCTCGGTTCATATCAGTTGTTGTTCGTTGCTGCGGCTGCCAATTTGGTGTTTCACGACCAGGAACATGTGGCTGTTGTCCCTGTATACCACTGGTCACGTAATCCTAAACAACCGTACGTGTCACTAATTCAATAACGTATCGCATTTATTTCAGTAGAATGTGTTCCTCGTATTAGTATTGTTCATATTTGAAAGCTTGAGCGTCTCTTCTATAGAAGTATACGATTTACAAGGCGGGTATATGAGGAAGATCTGATACTAAAAAAGAATTCTTGAAAACCAATCAAATACTTTTTAGATAGAAAATTCACAGTAAGAACATGAAAATCCTTTCATTATTTTATCGAATCAAATATTATACCTTTAAATTCTGTGGAAAATGTTGGAAATTCCGTTGGTTAGCAATCATGACACATACTTTGGGATACAAACTTAATTTTGTTCGACATGCATTCAGTGCTACGATTCCAAACGTCCAAAGCATGCTACCTGGTTCTGCTTGCAATGATTCTATTACCTTTCTTACTGCAGTAGCAAACTGCAAGTTCCTGTAACATGAATCTCATCACGAAAGTATTTTAAAAATTCTGCACCCAACAACTACGACTTTATTAGTTCCGTGAGTGATGGGAAATAGATTATTTTAGCAGTACAATAACTCACAACTATTTTCAAGTCCCTATTAGAACTGAAATTTTGTGCCACCAAGATAAGAACGGCAGTCACTCAATGACCAAAAATCTGGCAAACGTCAAACATAGTATTAATGAAAAGTAAATTAAAATAAAAGGAAACATACGAGATAACACCTTCACGAATAATGCTGCCGTAAACTTCTGCAGTTGTTCTCAATTCTCGTTCAGGATATTCGTGAAAAAATCGGTATTCTTCGAATAAATTTTTGACCACACACGCCAAAATATCCTACAAATAAGACTGTCTCACTAGCGTTCAGAACACAAATACGTAAATAAAAAAGTAAAATGAAAGGCAGAACCTTGTCCCTTTGCACATTTGATGCTTTAAACTGTTTCAAGCGTTCAACAAAATCCGCAACCGGCATTTGCATATGTTGAGAATATATCTACAAAATAAAAAATATTCTGCAGTTCTAAAACATCCATTACTTTCAATACTATGTATCGGGCTATCATTCATTCCTCAGGATAATACCATCATCCAGTTTCTCTATTTATCACCAATTTTTCATTGGTAAGATTTCAAAGACTTTAAGAATTAAGATCCGATTTTTCCTTGATTCCTCATGTTCCAGAAAAATAAAAGTATATTACTTGTTGAAAGTACATATTTGCTTCATTCTGAATTTCTTCACTGAACTGCACAGATGTAAGATCGTCCATAGGTGTAGGGGGTACAGTAATGCGACCTGGTGAGCCGCCACTGGGTTGTTGTTGTTGTTGTTGTTGTCCAGCTGCGGTATGCACAAATGAATTGTTTCCGTTCAAAACACCTCCTGAAAACACAAGATGAAAAATGATTATTCCTCATAACTACAGTTATTTTCATTCATCGCAGACTGCTGCCCATGACGTTCGAATTCGAAATTAATTGTTTTGTCACTAAATCTGCACTTGGGTAGGCAACGATGGAAGTTGACAATACTAGTGTTACATCAAGCAAGAGAAGAGGTAATACTGGCCGACCTGTTGAACCAGGAGCGCCAGGTGGCACGCGGAAATCAAGAGTTGATGAAGGTCCACTACCGGATCCTGCTGTTGTTCGTACACCACCAGTTCCTACAATTATGAGTACAGAATTTAAACAATAGGTAGAAAAGTTTTAATAATACAATGAATAGTTCTGGTAATAAAACAATAAATAATTTGGACTTCACATTCACTCATTGAACCTAGACAAGAAATGCATTTTAGGCTAAACAGCAGTGAAACTAAGTGATAGAAAAAAAAATGATTAATCGAATAATCACGAGTGAAAGCAAAATATTTTCACAAGATTGCTCGGTTACTCAACACACCTCCTCACGACCACATAACTGCACATCAGTATAAACATGCGCCTGCTCAGAAAGGGGATACAGCACAAGCGGTCAGATGTGCTGCTTAATTCTAATGCTATAATTTTGCACCTTAATAGCATTAGTATACTTGTAACCTCTTGACTACTGCATGATGATAATGACGACAGATATTCTGTGCTATAAAAGCCATCAGCCAAAGCCTCATATTACTTCGCGATCTAGATCACATTAGTTCAATGCAGTGATAATTTAAGAAAATTAACTATTGATAAATAAAATTAGCATAGATGAAAAGTTCGGATACAATTCAGACCTGGTATACCAACTGGCATACTCCATCCAGGTCCTCCAGCTCCAGGTCCTGGCCGCGCTTGAGTTGTTGGTATTCCACTACTCATAAAACCTGTTCTCATCATTTGCCCGGATGGAGACATTGACAGAGTATGACTTCCATTAAAATTCGGTTGCAAAACATTAGCTGCATTCGTTGCCTGGAAATGTATTTTCACGCAAATACATCACCTGAACCGAAAGAGAACAATCAATTATACTCACTTTAAGTAATTCGTTTGCTTGCGGAAACGGTCCCGTAGTAGAGCCTGGCACGCAAAGATTTGTTCCAGTACCGCTTCCAAAAATCTGCACTGATCCAGGCAAGTTCCCTTGTTGCTGTTGTCGAGTTTGCATTTGTTGTGCAGCTGCTTAAAATATTATAAATTATGTTATGCATGATTATTTTAGTTGGAGAGATCTATCAAAATTTAGTTTTATGAATTTCTAGAAATCATTACCAAGCATATCTCTATTCGAAGTACCAAATCCAGTTGTTCCAAACGGAAAATTACCAAAACTGCCGGAAGGTTGTTGTACCGGTACTGCTCCTATACCACTACTAAACACATTTGACGTTGATGAGTGTGCAGCTCCAGCCACGTTTAATTGCGTTCGAGAGGTTGACATGGCTGACAAACGCCCTTCACCGTTTTTCAGCTGTTTACAAAATATGAAGTTAATTTTTCAAGAAAATTATAACAGTAAGAATAAGAAGTTCTTCGCGAATTTACCACTATCTAATGAGAATCTATATTGCTTTACATTCTCACGATCAACAAGCAATTGATACTTGAAATAAAGTAACAACAAAAACACCATATTCCAATCCAGTCTTTTTCATGAATCGAAAGAAAAGTGATTTAGTTTGATGGAAAAATTGAATATTTCTATATCGAAGATTAAAGAAATGCTTTATAAGTAAAGAGTAAGTGACAACATTCATTATCTGAACCATCCTTCATGTGCACATCTACTTTTCAGACCAATTCAAAAGTATCAACGAACCCCGGGTATCTGACAGCAGAGCGAGGATAAATCATTTACTGATGCACTAGACATACAAGTCGTCCGTGAAAGGGCATTCAATAGTACTCTCATTGTCTCTTGCGGCAAAACACTACTGTTCACCATGCCCGCGGGTAACCGACGACGTATGTAACATATAATCTGCGAAGCAAACGCATCCTGCAATTGAGAAAATTAATGGAATTTAAGAATCCTAATTTACCACACTCATGATCATTTATTCTGCAGCATGAGAGTCAGTCTTAATATCTAAAAACTAAAATTAAATTAAAGAACAGATCTTACTCCATATACTGCTAATTTATCATCAATCCATTTGTCCAACTTTAGGAAATCTCTTCTCGAAGCTAAACAAGCCAAATCAATCGTAAAGGGAAATTGTGGCACATTGAATAGTTCGGCTAAGCCCTGAAATGAAACATGACCCAATTTTCACAATTAAATGTAGTTATTATGGACATATACATTCGGTAAATGAGATGACTAATTTACATTAATTGAAGGTTGTTCTTTCTTTCCAATTTCCTATTTATCTCGTTTAATGCGAAATATACTCATTTGCTGTGACAGCAAGAAAACCAAATATTGAAGTGGTGAACAGAGAGGGCAGAGATAGAATGAGTTCCAAAGAGGATTCATAAAGTTCGATATATCTTCTTTACCAAGACCATCTAACACGAGTGGATTTAAAAATAGGACCTTACATCTCTGCAGCACTCAAAATGCATAAGAAATCACAACAGTTGCATCAATAAAGAAAAAAACTTCACGAAATTGAAATACTGACGTCTGGTTTAAGTTCATGAGCTACTTCTAAGATTCGGGACAATTTTGCCTGATCATCTGGATTTTTCATATAATAACTGCAAAGAGCAGTTAAAATCGTTGGTCGCAGTTGTACTTTGTCTTCACAATTCCAAACTACATTCAATACCGGAACAGCATTCGGATGATTTCCAATCAACGTTGGTATGAGCATTTGCATTAAATGAATGCGCAAACTTGACGTAGGCAACTAAAAAATAGTTATAAAACTGATTACCCTATGTTCCAAACATTAAAGTAAAAATCTCAAAGAATTGAAACTATCTAAGATGATCCAATTTCATAAAATAACCTACCTGCATCTGCAATAAAGCTAGCAATAAAACATCCGGACAAGCACTGGTTGGTTTTTGCAAAATACTCATCACACCGTTGACCAATTTTCTCACTTCACCTAATCGCACTAACGTATCTACCAAATCCAAACAGCGCCTAAAATTAAATAAGTCGCGAAAATTGTCAAGGAAACTATTTACAAAAAAGGTCACAAAATTGCAATATTCACCAGCTACTTAATTCCCTTGTTTCCTCTGGCTGTACTTTCAATGGAGTCAAATTCACTGCTTTGTGAGGATAGTCAGAAAAGCAAAACACATCAGGATTTTGTAATATTTGCTCAATCCATGATAACTGCAAAGATGAAACCAATTAGTTACACAATTATAAAAGTTTAGTAGCATACGGTTCGTAAAATACACTAGAAATGAGTTCGTATAACACATCAGTGCATTAGTTCCGACAACAAAGTGAAGTTACACACCAGATATCTATCCTAGATTTGTTTAATAATATTTTAGCAGTATTTCGGTGTCACCATTGCGAATCAGGGATTTTGACAAAACATTTTGTGTTGAAATTCCTCAATATCTCAGTATGCAGAGGCGTTATTGCTTCTACACCGCAATACCAAGACTGACTGCATTAAGTAAAAGTTAAGTGACATACCTGGCCGTATTTGTGGAAATTCCATTCACGATACAACAAGCCTATTGGAAAAGGATTAGAACCAAGGCCTTCTAACAAAATTGTAGTTAATAATTGCAGTTGCGCTTTTGTTCGCACAATAAAATTTGTTTGATCGAGGTGCATTACTATTTCCGACCAATTTAGGTTTGGTGCCTGCAAAACAGTTCAGACTTTCAGTCGAGAGAAATTCCCGTGAAAAACCTGAAAAGAACCAAAATTTAAGGTTTCTCACCAGCTCCCGAACCGCATTGGCAAAATTTTTGGCATTCCAAGCAATCTGTTGCATCGACTGTGATGTGGAACTCATAGCTGCGCTCGCAGAATTTTCAGAGAGACCACTGGTGGTTGTCGACAAACTTTCCGCTGATGAACTTGTTCCGATTGCTGAAATATTTCTTATATAGTATTTTTTAAAAATTTTCAAACTAGAAAATAGTCAGAAGTTTTTTCGTGGAAAAACACAACTAAACGTTTAGAAGACGATTACCTGGAACACTCCCAGAACGATGATCCCATAAAACACTTGGTTGGACCGACTGTTGCATACTAGAGCCGGAACATGTATTTATCATCATCACAATCACTCGCGAAAGATTAACAGCATTTAAACTAGTTCCATCCCCGGAATTCAGTGAGATCAGATGCTGCCGACATGATTTTACGCTTGATGTAAATGTCGTACCAAGTTCCTGCAAAACAAATTTTTTTAGATGAAAAGAATTACTGTAAAAAATGAACACCTGCAAATACTAGATCCCAAGCCATGCAAGATTTCCCTAGATTTTCAATTACGGTAGTGAATTTTAGTACAAACCTGAATCTGTTGTGCCAGTAAATTCGGATTCTGGTAAGCCAGGCTATCCATTATCTCATCAAGATCTTTATCTTCTAAATCAGTGTAATCAAAGGGTGAAAGATGTTCACTTCCAGTTGATAGTAATGGTACTTTAGAACCTCCTTCGGGCGCAACTGTCAAAATAAGTTGGAGCGGCGAGAGAGTTCTTATTAGGGTAACGCCACGTAAAGTAAGCTCTGCAATACAATCAATCAGCAAGTTCTATGGAAATGAACTATTTAAGCAAGAAACTTTAGAACGATTTCTTTCTATAAAGTCAACAAACCTTTTTCAAAAATTTTCAGAAAATAGATAATTGACTGTCGATCAAGTGCAACGAATTCAATAACCTGCGTTGAAAAAAGGGACGTAAGAAGCTGATGAATGAATTCGGTTGATAATGCACAATCAAAGACTGTTGAATTGCCTGAAGTGAATACATTTTCGGGCAACATTTGTTGTAGCTTGTAAATAACGCAAGAAAACCATAGAAAAAGGGATAGTAACACAGATTTCTTTTTTAAAATTACCTTTTCTAGTAGCTTCAAATATCGCTGTAAAAACGGCACGAAGATACTGGCCAAGTCCTTTGACAATTTGCGGCACAAGTGAGGAAGAGAAAAGAATAAGGCCAACAAGTACTTGAATAGAAAGATCAACGGATAGTAACGAAACAAGAAGAGTTTCAAGAAAACGTCCGAGTAGACTATACCGTATTTCCACTAATCTTTCCTCTAACACTTCAACAAAGCGATAAAAAAGCCGTATAGAAGTTGCTGTTGGATCTTTGACACAGTTTTTCAGTTGCTGAAATAAAACATGCGCTATTATTATTGCTGAGATCATAATTAATAGAAGTACTCTGGTCCACACACAAGTGTTCAAAAAAGATTGAAAAAAGCGAAACATGCAAAGCAAAACTTCCATGCTGCATAATATCACAAATCAACATATGCGAGTCATTAGTGACCATGAAATCCGGCCTTGATACGCAATGTGAAAATGATACATAGCGTCGAAATAATGCTAAATAAATTTTCGGAGATGAAGGAGACTATAAAAACAATGAAGAGAGACAGAAAACATGAATTAAACAAACTACAGAAAAATAATGCAAAAAACAATAGATCATGCAGGTACCTCCAGTACAAAATACAAAATCCATATAATGGTGTCATCCCTCACATACAGCAAACGCGAAAACTGCATGCCGAATACCACTACTGGGAAGAAAAAGACTACTACAAAGCTCATGCCTATAAATGTGACAAGCCGGTTTACCGGTTCCACAACACAACACCAACCTGTCGAATTACGTACGCGCAGAAGTCGCCTTTCAGTTGTAGGTCGTACTTTCGAGCTGATAAAGACCCTGACTGTTGTTGATTGACAGGTGTTTGCTGTTTTTGAAATGTGCCAGTACTAACAGATACAGATCGCGCGGTTGTGTTTGTTGAGTTTGAAGCAGGCAGACAGTCGGAAAGAAATGTATTCGATGTTATGATATTATCAAGCAACACGCGAAAAACGTGCTGATCAACAATGCCAATCTCAGTAGAACAAGCTGCCACAAATATGCGATTTAAGAATTCCTAAAAATCATTTAAAATAATCACAGTGTAATCGATATGTATATCGTCAAATCATATACTGAAGCAATGAAACACAATGCCTCTTTGGACCAAAAATGAAAAAAAGTAGGACCGCAATTCGCAAAAGAGAAACAGAAAATTCTCTTTATAATTCAAAACGTTTTAACGTCTCTTTTATATACAAATACAATTAATTAACTGTTAACTTCATGCCCATAACGAGCAGTCAAATCTCGCCACAGGTCATTTTCTTTTACAGCAACTTCGTTGAAGTTTCGCTTCATGACTTCAGACCAGCATTGCAATAAAGCTACATAGTTGGTCTACATCAAAGCACCGAAATATTTCGTGCAGTACAATATATAGGGGATAAAAGTGGTGAAATTTAATAATGTCGTAACAAATCAGAAACAAAAACCTCGTCAAATAAAGAGTTTGGGCTATTGGAATCAAACTTTTCTGCCGCAATAACCAGTAAACGATCAATTGAGGCGAGCGCTATCGAAGTTGGCGTCACACTTATAGACATCAGTAGCCGGAATACTGAAAACAATATCGATACGACAAGTGATATTTACTTCTCTGCTACATAATCACATATCAGTACAATTATTTTGCTGTATGTTAAGTATAACAATCGCAATGTATGGGTAATGGAATCATGGATTCACTTCTTCATAGTAAAGTATAATTAATGTAATCGACGTGTTTATTAGTTATCTGTAGTGCATGAACTTAGCACACCATCACGGTCATTCGATGACAAAGTTTGTAATTTCTCACCTCAAAAACTCGTTCTTCCGAACTTTTCTTATTGCTATCATTCACTAAAAGAGGAAAACAAAAATAACAATGAAAAATCAGATAAACGTACCATGGACGGAGGCCGACTACCGACATGCAGAAGAGCACTCCGAATCAGATGATCAGTATTTTCTTAGTTCAAGCGAAGTAAACAGGAACTAAAATTCTGAAAAAAGTTCATCCAATATTTCGTTCCATTTTCTACCACACCATTGAGGTGCTCGACAGAACTCGTAGGATAAAACACTGAACAAGGCTTCTAGATTCCAAAACCATGCTTGTGAGTGGTAAACACCAGATGCCAGAGATCAATGTAACAGCTACGGTTATGACCGATAACTTCATCAAACAAACAAATAAAAGTTTATGTTTATTTAAAAAAAAATCATGTATTCCAAATAACGCCAATTTAAGAAGATTAGTTCCGACACATAGAGACACTAGAAGCATCCCATAAGCTGGGATTTAAAAATGTCAGGCGAAACAATCAATAAATGTGAAACAACGGAAAAAATGTGCTCAAGAGGTCATAAATGGCTGTTATACAGACAAGCATACAAGCTTGCACATAAACTTGCCTTATTTCAATGAAGTACGTCTACCTGATCAAAATGCTATCGAGATGCAGGCAGACGCTAAGTAAATCTGAGCCTAATATCATAACTATATGATTATTTTGAAGTCTTATAATCAGTTACAAACATCAGACTAATCTGAAACATATATAAAGAAAAACAACAACCTCTAATACTTCATTGGATACTGGACTAAACACAATACCAACAATATAAGCTACATATAACTTTGAAGAAAAAAAAACGATGAAGTCCAAATGATAACACCGGTATGTATAGAGTAAAAGAAGTTCCCATATTACATATTTTTACGCATTCAAGATCATTTTTTTTCGATCACTTTTAATATTTTTATCTTACCCTCTTTCGTGAGATGTATGCAAACAGCTATGAACTGTACAGTTTAAAAGCTACATCAAATTACGGATGCTTTGGCGGCAAACTCTTTTTTAGAGATATCACCAGTTACAGAACATCATCTTAATTTCTTCACCCGCTGGTATAATGCATCCACGACCTATAACAGGTTTTTTATTGTAGAAATTACTCATCTGATGCTCTGCTCCAGATACAATCAGATGCATTTCGAGAAAATCTTACCTCACTCATAGCATGAATGGCTTCCACTGCTGCTTCATACGTTTTATCCATAGGAGCAAGATCATATACAATCAGCATTCCTTCGCCTTGATGTAAGCTTCCTGTAAAAAGGATGAAAGCTTCAATATCTAATCCAGTTTAGACACAAATTAGACGGTGCGGACAGAAAAGCTTGATTTATGAAATGCAGTTGAATGATTACCTGAAAACTTCCTATCCAGTATCATTTGTGATAATTTTTTCTCCACTTTATCCCTAGTAAGCCCAATTTTTGAAGCAATGTGTTCAAGCTGGACGTAAGAGTACGGTTCAATTATCCGACATAAATCTTTTTCGAGCATACTATTACTTAATGAATTGAAGTGTTTCTTCACAACAGCATCGCATTGCAGTTCATCACGAAAACTTCCAAATGCCTGGAGAAGCAAACAGATTTAAATGCTGTGGCAACTCATGCAAATGAATCTAAAACTATCAAAAACCAAACATACGGCATTGAAATCAGCCAATGACCGTTTCTTGGCAGCTTCAGCAACTGCACGCATAGCATCCAAATCTAATCCACTATATTTTAGCGCTAGCTTCGCCGATAAAATTGTTGAAACTTCCTCTGGTGAATCAAGCATTATCTGAAGAATACCACTACAGCAATGTTCAATTTGAAGTATCATAAAGTAAAGTGATAGAGAGAAAGCAAATAAATAATCAGTGTATCCGACAAATGGTACAAAATTAACATCCGAAAATGCGAATTAGTAAAATCCAACCTTGCTCAAAAGCATGTATTTAAGGGCTCGTATAGCGTCCTGTTTATCGTTAACAGTATCGTATCCTTCGAAAGCTTCATAAAAATACGAAAAAGCTGTTTTAAAATCGCGTTCACTAGCAGCGTGCAAAATTCCAGATTGCATATCGAGTGCAGCTTGCATGCGAGGAGGCATGTAAATTGAATTTGCTGTTGTCCTTGCTGATGTCAGAGCAGCTCTAGCCTGGAAGAAATTCATGAAAAGTGAAAACGAAAAACTGCTCAGATATTTCTATATTCACAAGTTTAAATAATGACATATACAGCGAGATTACAATAAATATAGCAGTAATGGTTAGAAATATTGTCTCTGTAGTTCGAAAAGTGACGATGTAGGGAATATAGCAGCATCAGTCAGTTGTCGACCAAATTATTTATGTTAGCATGACGAAAAGGCAATTAAGATGTTAGCACTGAAAATTGAATTAGAAATATCATATAGCAACCTTTGACAGATTTCCTAAATGGTAGCAAGCTTTGCTTTCTTCCAGTTGTACTTCAACAATCACATCTTTGTCATCGACCTTCTTTAGTTCGCGAACCAACTGATTTGCTAAAGTATGTGGTTAGTGATTACGCAACAAAAAACCGCCCTAGATTCAAGAACTGAGAAATTCAGATACCTAATTGCTGTGCTTGAGTGAATCTGCGAAGATCGTTGTAAAGACGAACAAGACGAGCCTGCAATGTCTGTCGCAAGAATGTCCGATTTTGTTCGGTTGCCCACTGTATGCATTCCTTGCACAGATCAACCTTAAAAATATATTAGTGGACAATAATAGGAAAAAAAAAGAAACCAAAATTCACTAAAGAAAAGCCCATTTTGTAGATGACCAGAGGACCATGAATAAGTCTTTGTTTTTATGGATGACATCTCTTGTAAATATTCTATTTGTTATCCTAGGTACTCTTCTTGCCTTGAAATAATATGCTAAGTAGGCGATAGTATAAGTTACGAAAAAAAATCCATAATTCTTCATTGATTCTTCTAGAAACAATGGAATTACCTTGATATCTCCATCTTGATTATCAATCATGAGACACAGATCAACTAAATTCCGAACAAGTTTGGCCGCTTTCGCTTTGCCTAATGATACTAGAAATGGACGAGTATTTTCGATCATTTTGCGCAGTTCTTGAGTACGTTTATTCTTTGCCAGCATATTACCCAGCTCCATAATCGACTCTTCTTTCTTTTTGATATCTGCCTCATCATTCACTGGTGACTTCACTGCAAAATTTCTCATATAAGCAAGAATAAAAATTCCACAGCAAAATTTTAAGTTTTCAACAATTTTCGGGAGTTCTGAATTCACAAGGCCTAAGTAGGCACCCAATTATCTTGTCAATTTTTTAGAGATAACTAAAATATCTTTCCAATCAATTTTGATATTTCTGTATCATTTAGTCAAACAAAGAAAACAGTCTTTCTCAGTGGGAACTAAATGTGGTCCTGAAATCGTGGTGACAGGCCAAAAGATCCATATCCAACTATATGTATTACTGCTGAAAAGAATGTATCCACTATGCGAAGAAAAAAGCATCTTAAAAATCAAGTTTTACCAAAGCTGGTGAGATAACGTATAGCGTTATCTTCATTCATATGTGGTGCAGACGACATCGTATCCATGGCAGTGCCGCCGGACATTTCTCCTGCAGCAATTCTGGATTTGTTTTCTCGTACAGAAAATGTGCTTCTAAAATAAGGGAAAATATATTCCTAATTTAGCCTCCAACTGAAATGAGAAAAAAAAACCTAAAGGAGAACTAGGAATCTTTTCGAAATTATTTGATGCTAAAAACTAATCCAGGAAACTTTTAGAAGTTTTTCGATGCTTAAAAACTGATTCCCAAGAACATAACTGAAAGACAACTGTTAATGTAACTGTCTTGCAATTGAACATAGATTCACTTGAAAATTTAAGTGGTTCCATTAACTCATCCTAATACTGAAAGCAATCACTACCATAATAGTAGAGCTCTGTATTATCATAAAATGTCCATGGCATTCATTTCATTATCAACAAAACTTTTAACATAGATATAACCGCGAAATAAAAATAGGAGGAAAACAGTAAGGTAAATCTGAAGAAATCTCATCCTGAGATGTCATATCCATTGAAAGGAGAAGAGTTCGTGTGCTATCCTCTCACCTCTTCCACCTTCAAAAGCAAAGTGAAAATCTCCTACAACATATTGTTCGAGATGTGTGCTGATGTAATTGTGTAATATAATGCACCACATCCGTGCACTTTTCTTCACAACAGAAGGGAAAAGTAAAGAAGACGTAAATTGATGGTACATATTGTAAATTCAATTCAAAAGATCGGTAAAAGGAAATAAGTGATGAAATTATGCTCGTTACGTTAACACTAACAGTTTGTTAACAATCTCGAGTGATTAACTCTCCAATTACCTAAGAAGTACCGCAGAACAATATTATACCACTAACAGTTACTCTACCGTAGTCAGCATCACTCCACCAAAATGATGACACGCTCGATCTACCGTATGTTCAAGAGGGTTGTAACCTGCAGGACCTTTTCAACTTATTGCAGCTAGACGTGTTGTGGTTTCAATTTGCATTAAAGGATGGTCGATAGTCCGTGATGGTCAGTGTTGCTGGGGTCACTTTATCGACAGAAAGAAGCTAAGAAGTGACGACAATTAATGATATAGGGATTAATGATGATGTCCTTTCATCAATGAATCACTCTCTGAGGATCAAGTAAAGAAGTCCCATGAGACAGCTTGTTCACTGAGTTTTGTATTTCACAGATGGAGCGAAATATTAGTAAGAATCTTCATCTTCTGTGACCAACTTTAAATCATCAAGGAAGAGCACCACCCTTAAAATATCCTTTCTCTCTAAACTAATACGTCAATCCCACTCAGCGAAAAGTACATTCCCTTCGACCTTGGACTTCGACTCTTAACCTTACCCAGTGTTATTTTGCATTTGCCTCACGTTTACATCACTGTCGCATGCTCTTCTCAATTTCGCGAAACCAGTGTTCACAAATGAATATCCATTCACCAATCACATGCATGAAGAAATAAGATATTTCATAGTGCCACTGACTTTCAATTAACGCAGACAAACTAATTACCTGAATTACCCCATTAAATGACATAAATTAATTTTGTAGACCTTCCATTCCCTTCCGCTTCCCTCTTAATATGAATTTTTCCCATTAATAGATTCCGCTTCTGCAGTAGAGAAGTATCTAATAATCAAAAGTAATCTTCCCGGAGATCATGAATGGTGTGGTGGGGAAACAGGCAGGTGAGGACAGACGTATAGTTAACCAGAACTGAATTTCTCGAAATGGTGATGTAAAGTGTTATGCAGCAAATTTTAGCATTAATGTGCATATGCAATTATTTTTGTTTTGTTTTGATGAGAAGTTAAAAAGAACACACAGCCTCCTTTCCGTCTCGTGATACCATGTCTTAGAGAACAAACTTTTATCGCAGTATAATTAAGAAATGAAGACCTCGCTTGTTATAATTATAATAAGCCAACAGAGTCATTTTAAAACTTTTCTGGCAATCTCTTCAAATCCTAAAGTGTTTTACCAATAAATAGGAATAGAAAGCCGAAAAAACCAATTTTCCAAAAATATGGACAAAGTTTCAAGAGTGGTTAAGGATAATAATTAAACAGTTAAAGGATTCCCATTAGCAGGCGAAATTAATTTGTACTAATACATAACACTAATTAAAACTGGGTAAGCTTCGTAGATTCAAGAGAGATCAACTGCAAGTGGCGGCTACTAAACCAAATAAAAGACCGAAATGAGGTAACCACATATGAACAAAAACAGTGCTCGACACAATGTAAAATTATAAAATTAACAAAATAAAATTTTTAATGTTTGGCGAAGGATAGTGAAATGTTTGGAAAACAAGTAACACAAGAAACAACTACAATAATAAAACTAATCATCTCCGGGCGGGACTGATTCTTGCAATATTCGAACAAATTTCACTCTGATCTCAACACTTTGACTCTGCTCTTGCACAATAAATGTTTGCACTTCCATGTGCATCATTTCCAAAGCTCCTCGTATTGCACCACAAAGTATTTGTGAATACCTTAAAATTTATTACTTCACAAAAAATAAACTGAGAAAATCTGACCTACACTCCAGTCCCTCTCTCCTCCAATTAGATCAAGAAAATTAACTCAGAATGAACTGAGTTTATCCTCTCGTCTTGCTTTATGGGCTTTGTTAAACTTATGGTAATGATTGTCATCCTGGTCATTACCGGACAAGGCTTCTGACATGAATTCCGATGCATTTTTGTTTAATGCATGAAAGTAACAAATATGCACGCAGACTTGACAAAGATCAATGCAATATCCATTAAACTATCTATTAAGTATTCATCGCAGATGTCTCATTTCTCATTAAAAAATTTCTCGTATCAACAATAAAACTGCCAAGCAGAAAATAAGTGTTACAGAAATTAATATTACCTAAGATCTTGTGCTAACTCAGATGGAACTTCAACGAATTCTGCTAAAGGATTCGATTCAAGGATGAGAGAAAATTCGTCATTACGAGCATTCCAGTTTGACACTTGCGCAGTTACTCCTAAAACAGATCAAATCCACTTTTATACATTATTTGAAGTGAAGATTTCATAGAAAATATGCCAACGCACAAAAACGGATGTGGAATCCAGAGCTATGACGCTTCGGTAATGTCAAGTGAATGAGGACTTTCCAAACTGTCATTCTCACCGAGGTAACTGCGGAGAGCAACTTTTGCGAGCACATCAGCAACCTGATGCATATCTGTACAACGCTGAATTTGAGAATTCTTTGCCAGCAGATCATCGGCTAATCGTAATCCTATATTATAGCCCATCTTGTCCAGCTGCCGGTTAACCTGCAACTGTTTTGAATTATAAGTCGAAACAGAAATTCTAAAAAAAGAAACAATTATAAACGAGAAAAAGTCGATACTGTCGACAAAAACAGCAACTTGTGAAACTAACCGCCAGAGGACTTTCCAAATCTCTGAGAAGTTCTGCCACCAAAGCGCCATACGTGAGAGTGAATAGTTCACCGCTGATCTGAAAACACTTAAGAAAACATGAATTATCCTAACGGCAAACATAGCGTTACTGTCCTTTCAATATAATTTCAACGGAACAAAATGCATCCTTACACAAACTAAGCCCTGGAATTATTGTGCTCAGTATGTCCAATTACGAGCAAAAACATAATCATGCAGTTAACTGATAACTCAATACTCTTAAATAAATAGGTGTATATATATATACTATGCATCAGTAAAATATATTCTTGCACCACGCAACCATAGCTTAACATCATCTTTATCTGATTTACCTTGCCGATCCTCCTCTCCCACTCCTCGAATTGCCTTTGACTTTAAAAAAGAATATACCTTCTTCGAGTCGATCCCCATCGGGAATTTGGTCTGTTTCGACATATTTAGTTCAATATTAGAGAATGACAAGGAAAGTGAAAACGCTAAACAACAAATTATTAATTAGTAGAATTGTACGTATTATCTTATTCTCCAATTATTCTACTGAGCGATACTATTTGAGAGTTCCCCAAACTCATGCTCTGATTTAAATCCTTTTCGCCTAAATTTTATTCCTGTCCTTTCATTTTTCTATTTTTTTCGTCTTCACTCCGATTTTTATTCTGCTTCTATGACAAATTCTAACGCCCTTAGTGCAAATTTTCACAAATCTTTTGGGAGCAATAAAAAACTTTTTTCAATTCTAAAAAAACAGACTAAAATCTATCTACCAGCAGTTATTATCTATTTTGGTCAGAAAATAGTAAGTACAGCAGTTATTTATAGATACGGTTAAACCATAACTATATGTACGCTATAAGGGCCAAACTTAAATTCTGAACATTTATTAACAATCAACAAAATCAAACTATAGCCCATTGAAAAACAAGCATAGTAAAACACAGAGCACGTTATGCTATTACAGCAATCTTTATACGAGCTGAAAAGAGTAAAACAAATAGTTTCAATCACTGTATAAAATCAATGTACATTTTTATGAATTAAAATATGAAATCTCATCTCCGTCTAAAAACAAAGAGAGAAAAAAAAGTGAAATATAGTAAAGCAATTTTTGTGCATAACTACTCGACTTTAACTCAGATTTGCAATTATTCTAACAAATCCTACCCCTCTTTTCCCTTTTTTTTTTAACTTTTTCACAATATAAATCCTTATTTTTCAATCCTTTCTCGTGTACCTCTGATCTTCAAAGTACGCCATAAATACGATTAGGATGACTGAGGGGATACGTCCAATTTATTTAGTAAAATTTTCCTCTTCCGTTCCAACTCGCCTTCACTTAATTCTGATTCGTTACTTCCATCCTAAAAGATTAATTCAAAGTCTGAATATCGACAGACGTGGCAGCAGTTAATAGGATTTTTAAACATAGCTATTAAAGTGCAAGAATAACAACATACCCGCTGCAATGGAGAATCTTCTTCTTCTTTGCACTGTTTTTCAACAGGTTCCTATAACTCATACATATAATAGGTACGTGCGTAAATTGTGATGATCCGTTCATTCAGCTAATGTGGCTATCTACTACACTTTCATAGATTACTACATATCACTGCTGCATATCCTTTACGCCTTCACTTTGGCAAAGCGATGATTCTTCATTACAAATCGACAACCGAATGATTTATCCTTTCAATACATCTTATTGACTCATATTATAGGTTGTTGACTATTAATGTCGCAATAAGTAAGATCAAGGTCGATGAAAACATGATATCTCTGATGATAAGCAGAATATGAAGATCAGTACTTACTAAAGATTGCGACCTTGAGCAAGATTTTGAGTGCAGCCGTTTTTTCTTCTTCTTACGCCTTCGTTCTGTTCCTTAAATTCATCTTCGTTTTTTGCGCGAGGGAATTTTAAAATGACGTAAACCACTTAGTGAGGGAAAAATTCTAAAAAACTCGCGATTGTTTAGACATCCACAACGTTCTTAAAAAAGATGTCAGATCTATAAAAAACTAAACTTAAAAGAGTAAAGGTAAAATGTGCCAAGACGCGCTCAACCTATAAACAAGGATAAAATACTCACCTTTTTCTTCATCGCTTATATCCGATTTATGGTGCTTCTTCTTTTTCTTTGGTCTTGCTTCGCCTTCTGTTTCGCTCTCTTTCTGAAGGCATAATGATTTGCAATTCCTCATCAAAATCAAAGATATAGAAATCAAACGAACACGTACTTTACAGAAAACTTACTTCTTCCTTTCGACGCTTTTTCTTATCTTTCTTTTTCTTCTTTGATGAACCATGATGATGACCGCAGGCTTCTGCTAGGTTCTGGAGGTAATCCTATAATAAATTGAGCTGTCGAATATTCGTTTAGGGAAAAGAAAAATACATATTCTCTTTACCACTTAAATTACCGTACCAAAACACATACAGAGCTTCCAGATATTAAAAAAGAAACCTCACATTAAAGAATTTCTCTCGAAGTTGCTCAGTTTCAACTGTAATAAACGCTTCTTCGTTTTCAATTTTTGGTCGTACAACTTCCCACTGTGAGTTTGGTTCAACTGGAGGAACCAAAGTTCGTAGAATATTTCGAAATGCTGTTTCATGCCGCCTTCTCTGCAAATATCCCGAAGAGATATAATTCCATTTTGTTTGTAGAATCCTCCATTTGCTGCATCCTGCTCATCATTCTAACTATGACTCAACCATAAGTTCTATATTTTACTTTTCTTGGCATTGAATATGCAGCGCCCTTTATATTTTCTTTCAGAATGAAAAAAGCAACTTTTCCGCTAGTCATCCACTCAGTTAATCAAATTCTTTAACTTTTATTGATTCATCTCCATATGTATTCATATCCAACCTTTCTTGCTTCTTCACGCTCCTGTTCCTTTTCTTTAGCTTCTGCTTTTTCTACTAGGGAATTATAACACAGTTTCATGTTACCCGGATCAACGGTTTTACCTCTTTCATCAGATGATACCCACTTGCAAAGTTGATCAAAAGTTGTACCCACTTCGACTGTCACATTCAAGTCCTGTAATTATAAATCATAACCCAACTCGGTAAAAGAAATTCTATTAATTTAAAAATGGAGAAGCCAGCTTACCTTTAGAATTTCTTTTATCACTCGTCGATCTTGACCAAACTGACTTTTTAAATCCTCTACATAAAACTTGAACAAATCTAACGGTGTGCTACCCGACTGTTTCAACATATTATCAAAACGTGAGTCTGCAGAAATGACAGGATACAGTTCACTCCATAATGATATTGAAGTCAATTCACCTGCAAATTGAATATCAGAGCAAAAAAAAGCGATTGCATTGGTCTTAATAAACAATAATCGGACACATGCCTTTATGTGTTCAAAAAGCAGAATCGACAAAGCAAAAAATAATATTGGAATGATGTGGAAAAAGAACCAACCTCGTTTATGTAGTTCCACCAAGTAAGCTTGGAAAGCTTCACGTATTTTTCTTTCCTGCCGGCGTCTTCGACGTTCCTCCATATCCTTTTCTTTTAAATAATGCTTTTCTGCTGTACGTATGTGCTCTTCAAAAACAATGAGCGCGTCTTCTTTATCCATATCTAAGCAATTCCATTGAGCAGCAATCTTTATTTCCAATTTTACACTTCTTAGTTCAAATTTTCACAATTAACAAGAATTTCAGCATAGAAACCCAGCATACATAAAAATTAACATAAGCATTCAAACTAATTCAATTTCCAACTCAAGGTAGCAATAGCAAAATCTTGACTAAATATGACTCACTTTGTAATGTGCTGTCATTGGCAAATGAAGGATTCTCAATCAGGAGACGCTGAGCTTGCGCCCACGTTGTCCGATAAGTTATTTCTTCCATCCCTTCCAAAATATCGGCTAGAGCTTGAACATTTCTACGGCGGACAGCTTTCGCATTTTCTTTTTCACGTTTGTCTATGAACTCCTATAAAGAGTAACATGTAAAACGATGAATTTCAGAATGAACATTCTTCCATGCCATATCCTTGCTACATAGCTGTCCCACTTTTTATAAATTCTTCCTTATCATTCAGAAACAAAAAATTTCAAGCAAGGCGATAAATAGACTAATTAAGAAGTGAATTTGTTCGGGACATACGCATTTGTGTTAATACTATTTCAAATAATATTTGGAGCATAAATCTTTCTTAATCTGAATGTAACCGTACGTATAGCATTATAATGAATATGCGACTGCAAGTTCAACACAACCATTCAGTAACTCTTGAAAGAGGTCTGGTCTGCAATTCAGACGTCATACACACAATTCAGTCATCAGCTAGCAGCTTAATGAACTCTCACATCATGTATAAGCGGATAAAATCCATGAGAGGATGAACATAAGTTCCTTGAAGGTGAAATGATACACTTACCAGTGCATCTGCAAAAATCTCTTTCCGTTCACCTTCATGGACAGCCTTCCAAATAGGTTCATCAGCAAAAAGTATTTCTGCTTTGGAGTAACGCATAGTTGGTCGTACTTTTGGATTGCTCTGTAACCATTCCTCTAAATCTTCCTTCGCTTTTTTGATAGCAAGACGTTTTTCATCCTGAAATGTCAGACAGCACTAATAAAATTGAATATTTCAAATATCCATTGCGCTGCAATAAAATAAGCTATTCATGTGATAGAGTCTACGAGTATTGGCAACCTTCCAGCAAGATAACGAACAGCCGGGAGTTCAGATGCCACATTTCGGTCACTCCTTTTTCTCGTGTGTCCATTGTATGTTGATTCTTACCAAGACAGCTCTTAGCAGGTCAGGATTTTCCATCTCAGGTAATACTTTAACAGATCTGCATTTTTCCAACACTTTACGTCATTTGATACTTTTAGCAACCAATGATCTGTTTTAATTTCACATAATTTCTATTAGACTTTGCAAAGAGTCGTATGCACTTCAACATCATGCACGTAACATATTCACTACGGATCATTTTACTCTTTCTAAATCTTTGAAGAATAACAGCAAAGACGGCAAGATGGCACAACACTTTGTTCGAAAGGAAACTGCTGGGTCGATCTTTTACAGGTTATTTTAAAAAAATAATATTATTCAGCGCGAACTTAGACATACTTTTAGATGTGATACACCACATCACGTTACTATGACTTATAACTTATGCAATAATTAAAGCATGCAGCTCAACAATCATTACGTGAATACGAATTCGATATAAGCTTACAAATGTATGAGAGAAGGAATTCACTAGAAAAGCGTGGAGAAAATCAGTGAGATTTAAGTATCGTATACTCTCAGCTCAACTTCAGAGTTACGGGACTGTTACGTTCCGGACAGTTAAAATGGAAGGAGAGACCACTGTGGTACGACGTATATGTGGCTAATCCGCCACATATTGAATCTTCCGCAGATGCATCTTTCCCGGTCAGGAAGCTATATTACAAGGAAGATATCGCTATGGCGTAAGTTATTCTTTTTTTTGAAATTCTTGTGAATGCTCCAGCATTACATATTCGATGAACAGTTTTTCGATTTCTTGATAATGCCATCTTAACTCTTCTATAGACATTTTATGTTTGTTTCAGGCGATTTTATAAGCAGTTTCGTTCATTGGGCGCCATTAGCATCAGTAACGAGGAGTCTGAATCATTATGTAGAAAATTCACCGACCTCTACAAGACGATTGAAAAAACGTGGCCTGAGCTAAGCGAAGATGAACAATACCAGAAAGCTTTAGTGATGCTGAATGAAAAACTCAGCTTGAAAAAGCGGAAATAAGTGAATAGAAGCCTCTTACGCAACGAAAAAAAAAAAAAAAGAAAAAACTGATTATAATTTCCTATCTTATATTTTGTGCTCTGTACTGTATAAATTTATTTTCTTGGTTATAAATACTGTATTTCAAATTTCAATAAAATACTGAGGTCCCACCATCTTTCCTTAATAGAGAGAATCCTTCAATCTTAATCCCGTTCCATTTTCTGAATTCTAATAGTATCTCTAGTAACGACGTGATTTCGATGTTCTATCGGCTTGAAGAAGAAGGCTACTTTCTCTTCAGTTAAATTTGAGTCAAGTAATCCTGAATAGTGCACTTTTGAGAAACACTCTGAAGTGGACAGCATTTGACCATCAATAAGTATCTCGAATAAGAATCTTTAACCACTTTGCAAAAATCTGCTGTAGAATTCATCTTTGTAGGAAACCGAAGGACCCAAAGTCGTAATTATGTTCCATCATGAAAGACTAATTTATAAAAGCCGAGTAGAGCATCAAATAAAAATCAGCAAATGTCAATAACCAAAAAAAGTCTTTGAAATTCAACACTAAAAAAAAAAAAAAAAATGCATACCCTCTCTTCCTTTTGCCTCTGCACTTTCCATGCATTGAACAATTGCTTTTTTTCGCTAACTTTATTTAAAATCCGAAATCTGGGATCATGCTGAATATATCTCATTGCCTGTTCCCATGAACTAGTAGATGATATCTTTCCCTCATTGTACTGAAAAATAACATTGAACTTTAGGGTGACAATAAGACATTTTTCTGATCATTCAACTGTCTCATTTTCGTTAGAAACATTAATTTACCTTATCTCGTAGCAAATCTCGGAATTTATCACTTTGCTTCTGTTTCAAATCTTTTTCTTCCTCTGCATCTTCTGCATCTGCTTCCTTCGTATTTCCTGTTTGTTCCTAAAACTATGAAGATAAAAGTGGAATAACTGAGAATTAATTCATATGCAGATTAAATTACAATGAATCACATCTAATAGAACTTTTTGTTTTACATTAGGTTGTTCAAGTGACTTCAGTGTGGCCAGCATTGCTTTCTCCAACTCAGATTCTCCGCCACTCTGTGGTTCTATTTTCGATGTATCACTGCTTCCTTTCGATTCTACGCCATTTTTTACTGAAAAAATTTTCCAATACTGTCATCAGTTTACCTTTGACAACATGACTGATATGACAGGACAGGAATGTGAACTAATATTCCTGAACTGGATGCAGTTTTTTCGATTAATCTGGAAATGTGATGTATTGGTCAAATCTGCAATATCTTTTCCAACATCTTGCTAGCAATTATGAAAAGAAAGTACCCTTTGTTACAACTGTAGGATCGAAATCTTTTGGACAAATCCAAGTTGTCTCCTTGGTTTCGATATTATAGTAATAAGGTCGACCTTCAGGTGTCTTGTACTCACGCCACAGTTTTGCAGCAGCCAATTTCTTCTGGAAAATAGTGAAAAAGTACGGTGGTAAATTAGATGATAGAATGCTCACAGGAAGAAGCGCTCACAAATTAGTTGATTTGCGAGGTATTCAGAAAAACTATCCATCACATACCTCCTCAGGAGTTTTTAATTCATCTGGTTTTTGCCATGACGATTGTTTCGTTACTTTGTTATAATAATATACACGTCCATCAGATGCTGTGTGCTCTGACCAAATCTGAAATGTTTTAACTAAAAAATGATTCAATCGGAACAAAAGGTTCTTCCATGCAAGACATGGCTATATGCGAATTCTTTCTTGAATATATCCTTCATATCAGAATATCAAGGATATTAGTATCAATATTAGTATCAATAGACGTACATCACTGGTGATAAGGGTAGTACCAATGGAAGAAGTGCGAGGAGACTGCGCTGCAGCAGCTATTTCCATCTGCATCTGAGGTGGAACAAGCATTGGTCGGGGTGTGGTAGCAGGTGAAGTCACTGATACTTGGGGAAGTTGTAGTGATGCTGGCGCTGAACTCACAGCCATCATCGGTACTGAAAGCAGAGATTACGTCAATGTAAGGAAGTGATACGCCTTTACGGCTTTATAGAATTCTTTATGAATTCCGAAAGATACCCGCAGCAAATGATTTTATGAAAGCTCGCACTGTTGTGAAAATTTCCGAACTGAACTTCACAATAAAAAAAAACTAACTTCTTTGCAATGGTGGCATAATAACTTGCTGCTGCAGGTAAGTTGCTTGTGATGCAGCAGCAGCAGCATTTGGTGGTAAATTCATCAAAGGAGAGAACGCTGGAGGTCCACCGAAGGGTAACATCTTCTCTCTGTAACTTCTACACTTTACATTGTATTTGTCTGGCGCCATGCTTCCACCAGGATTTTCATTCTTAGCTTTATGGGGTCTCCACTAGATATAAACAAATTTGAGACCTCATTACTTTACCTTCAACCAACCCCGCACCCATTCCATCCTTCTACAACCACAGTGATATCTAATTTTTATTATTGCGCCGTTTCCAGAAAATAGTCGAAAGAAAACTACATAAATTTGCAGCGCTATAATTTCTTTCTTGCTAACATAAAAACCAGTCATTTAAGACGAATCCCACGGCATGCTAATTAACTACCAATGAGAAAGCTGATTTAAGATGCTCCCGAAATTAATTACCGGTATCTTAACTATCAGTTCGATGGTTCGCCACGCCAACATATGCATAAAATATATTTTCTGATAAAGTAGCCATCTTCTACTACAATTGCAAACCCTTTTATCAAAGGTTTTCTATCATTTCAATTCCAAATCCTTTTCTCAAAGGATATATTGTCTTTAATTTATTAAATACTAGAAAAATTTATTGGAACTTAATAAGGCTTCTACAACAATTAATGAAAACATCCAGACACGAAATTCGAATTTAACCAAGGACGACAGAACTACCACGTTTCTTTCATTAATTCCGCACTTGATTTCCTATTTATATTGCTCTCGCTTATGGAAGTGCCCGAAGTTCCAAGTAATTTAAAAAGAGGAGAAACTTCCTCTTTCGACAGACTACAAATATATGCAATACAAAGCAGTAACACGATAAGTTTATTTGAAATAAACATAGGAAAATTAGCACAACAAACTTGGAATTACACGATGTGAATGAGACCCGGTGGTTTCATTTATGTCTTGAATATTCCCTAACAATAACAGCACTACAACTGGGTTTTTATCATCAAGTGAGACGGACCCGAACTTTATACATTATCCTTCATCACAAAACAAACGCGCATATGTATAAATATACATAATGGTAAGTTATTTAAATAATCCCTAAAGAATACAACCACCACTCATCGATCTGATACTTCTGCACATTTTCAGTTTCCATAAAATTTTCTCGCATGGAAATTAAGTCAACTACTTAACTTGAAAAGTGTAAAGAATGTGCAAAAAGGCAATAAGCGATAAATTCGTCTCAAACAATCCAAATTATATTGTACTACATAAAGTGGTGAAAATGCATAGAAAGGAAATCACTGGAAATTTTCTAAAAACACATTGCTGGAAGACACGTATTTAGAGTAAAAGAAACCTAAAATGGAAAATGATGGTGAAAGTAATTGACGTTTTACGGTATCAATACTACAAAAAAAAAAAAAAAAAAAAAAGAAAAACAACAACAACAAAAAATACGAAACAGTCAAAATGTTTATCTCAATGAATCGACCACTATTAAATTCTTAACCAAGATAACGAAGAAAGCAATTGGCAGGCACCTACGACTGAGCTTCGCAATTCTCAACTAATATCAAATCTCCTACCTCTGCAATGAAGCGACGGTGAAGAGACTAGAACTATGGGAATGCACCATAATACAAATGAATCTCATCAATGGGTGCCATAAGATGCAACAGTAATATGTATTGAATCTATTACAAAAACTGCAACGGAAAACAATATTTACAGGAAGCTAAGAGAAAACCGCTTACGAATACAGATTTTGAAGAATAAGGCGACCTCCTCTTATCATTGAATAAGTTCGAGGTAATCTTACTTCACGAACAACGTGTTTCATCATCATTACTTCCAATTACATCGTCCATTGCAAAGTCAGGACTATCATCTAAATTATTATGGTTAAATACTAAACAGTTGTAATGAGTAGCCAAGATACTTCTAATCTAAGACAGAAGCAACTGTCTAACTTATCAGAGAGTAATGAAATGAGAACTCTCTTGTGCTACAACAATGGTTTCGAAAACATTATCCTTGCAATCGAATTTCAAACGAGCCAATATATCGCTATCTTATATCATGCAATTTTAATGTAAATATTACTTTATTAAGATTTACTTTAACTTCCAATTTCCTACAATTATTCTGTAGTTCCTTCCAAAGTAAATGAAATTCGATAGATCAATCGAACCGAATAACTCTCTAAACCCGCAAATCACCCGCACAACTGGCCAGATACATAACAAAACATCTTACTCCCAGGTGGTGTAATCGGTGGTTCTAGAACCAAAAAGCGTAATATATCTGAGAGCGAAATGATTCCTATCACTTTCTTATCGTGATCAACAACCACCAATCGATGTACTTCGGCACGAACTATTTTTTCTACAATCGTCATTAGTGAATCATCAGATGAACAACAGCGTACCCCTTCGAACCACTGAAAATTGAATTCTTTTAAAAAATTTGCTGGATTTCCATTTATTTAAAAAAATTCTAGCTAGAAATGATAAAGTCGGGGCTTACATCAACACGATGCCGTAAAGCTTCCCGCGCTGTAACATCCAAATCAATATAAGATTTATTAGCTGCCAAATTTATAGCGTCGAATTTAGCATAAATGTCGACAACCTGTAAGATGTCCTAGTCAAATTTCTTAGTACGCTGAATTATTCTCCATGAATTTTTACCAGGCTCATGATGTGAGGCACCAAAAATATCTTCAACATAACTGTATAAGCCTACCATGATAACGATCCCAATAAAAGAAAAAAACAATCGTAAGATAAGAAGATACTGAAACTTTCAACCAAGTTGAATTTTCGGAAATACAACGTACTTTCTCGTTCTCATCCAATACAGGTAAAGCAGACACCCGTTTAGAAAGAAATATATCCATAACATCTATCAGTGGAGTATTCTGAGTAATCGTTAAAACATTATTCCATGTACCAATCCCCAGCTCAAGAGGTGTCTTCTCCATGAACGATGGACGAGGCAGATCAATCATCTAAATACATCCGTCAGTTTCTTCAATGTTTGTCAGAAATTTCAGGGAAATCTAGGACGGCATGAAAACCAATCTTACAAAAGATTATTGTGACGACTTTTATTTTTTATAACCAGTTCAAATTTCAATCAAGTTATTCCCAATAAACTTTTCAAAAGTTCAAAAAAAGCATGGCTTAGGCACTCAGGTCGAATCATTTCTTACATCAAAAACAGTTAAGTTCAATTTCAAACCAAAGGTATTAAAAAACTTCAAACTTCTCATGAAATTTCTCGAAAATGAAAATAAATAGTAGAAAAACCAACATAGAGATAAAGGAACTTCATCAATCGTTTGTGAGTAAGAATGAAAGCGATATTGCCAGTACATTCTTCCATCACTGGCAAACGATGCACTTTCTCTTTACAGAGAGCTTGAACTGCTTGGAAAAGGCTAAACAAATTTCTTTTCAAATGAAAGTATCGAAAAAAATTTAAAATAAAAGACTCGAGTTGAGGTCTGCAATTAAAAAATATGACAAAATTAAAATGTTCGATAAAGAATGTTTGAAAACCTTTCAGAAGGATTAATGGCCGCCAGTGGTTTCAAATGACCATCCTGTTCTAGTTCTTCACGCCAAGTTGCTATTTTATGTTTTTCAAGATCTTGTATACCTTCACTTTTTGAACCATTCTTTATATAATATCTACAAATGATGATTTAATAAAAGCCAATACGTAAAAGTTAGGTTAGCATACAGGTGTGTCTCAGAATCGTTACTAATATGAAATAGCTAACCAATTTGAATTTTTCGGCAATCCCATCATTCTCCTATAAAGTTTTCGTAAAAAGAAAATGATTCAGTACTGTGTATTTTGTGTATATACTTACTTCAGGGTTGCACTATCTATGTAAAAGAGCACATGAAAATTTTCAAAGTGTGGTGTTCTGGGACACATTTCAAATGCTCTATCCACAGTAAATACGTAGAAGTAAAACAATGTGGTTGCAAATATAGGAAAAGAACATAGCTCATTACAGCAAAGTCATAAAAAATCCTATAAAAGGTAAAAATCGAATATGGTTCTACTCATACAGTTTGCAATAGCAGGTGTTTGTACAATAATAAGTGTTGAAAAGACGAAATCTTAGTGAACGAAATCCGAAAAGTATAATATTTATGGATTTTAGCTCTTCAAAATGCTGCGACATTCCCATAACAAATAGAAAACATTCATACTTTTGAAGTATTCGAATAAAATCAGTAATAGTGAGCATGCCAACAAATTCCTGCTTTTTGCTATCCCATAGAGGGGCTGCCCGAACACCATTGTAGATAAGAGCAAAAAAGGCTTTCTTCACCTGTAGAGCAATTGTAAAATAGAAAAGGATTGTTCTTGTCATTTTTCGTCATGACTAAAACATTACAAAATGAATCAGTAAAATAAAGGAAATAAAAATTAAGATGTTCTTCCAGTTAATCGAAAAATAAATCAATGTAAATGTAGTTTATTTACAAATGGAATTTTTGACCAAAAAACTGCTATCAAACTAAAATGAAAAAGATATCGAAATTCGTCAGAAACCACAAAGGTTGGTTATAACTAATAATACCCAGGAAAGTTACGGATTCCTACACCAAATACAATTTTATTATTTTCTTTTTATCTGCATTTTTTCAATAACTAATTTCATCCTGAAATTCAAGAATTTTTTTATGCATCTATCTGTGTCTTAGAAACGTTTACTCTATAACTTTTGCTAAGCTAAGGAAATAAGGAAATATAACTTTGAAAATGAAATATCTTTAAATTATTGAAGGCCAAGTAACTAAAACTTTGAAATTTAAAGAAAAATAATCTAACCGGTAGTTCAATATCAAAAACCACCAATTTCGTACTTATAGGAATTAAATCGTAGCATTTGTGGGCGCGCATAAACGATGAATAAACAGCATCCTGACTTTCTGTAATTCTACTTCATATTTCTTGAAGACTAGTTTGAAAATAATAAAACTAAAATACAGGAAAGTGAATCCATCAGTCTATTAAAAATATGAAGAAAATGGATAGAAGTAAGGAAAGCGAACCGAAAATAACTTTGAAGAATTCGGGAGTAGCTCCATCGTAAGGAGGGTATAGTGGTAACTGCTCGGACGACAAGTTAAATGGATTCTGAAATTCACAATTTTAACTAGAAGATGATAAAAACTCACCATCTTTTGCAGCTGAATGCCATCCTTCAAAATCGTACACGGTTGGATGTTCAAATTTACTAGTAATGAAGAGGTCGGGGGACAAACGAATGACTGGAGCAGAAGTTTTCCGAAACTGTCGAAGTGAAAGATGCGCTGAGATCGTTGACAATGTACAAGCAGAATTAAGGGAAGCGATACAACTATGTTTTGATATATTCAAGGAACCGCTTAATTTTCCAACACTGTTTGAATTATTCGAAACGGAAGGTGATCTGTCATATTCCAATGAGGGATTCCTCGTAGTATTTTTCCGGAACCGAAATTTTAGTTGGCCAAAATTTGGTTGCTGTGTATTAGCATGAACAAAAGAATTATTCTGTTGACTTGACCATGACAAAAAAACGGATCCTTTTTCACGGACGGAATCTTCCTCGTTTATATTGGTATCATCACCTCGCCTGTACAGTACCTTTCGTAGAACTGCACTTGCAGAAAACATACAGCCAACAAAATTATCCGGAAACCTCCAGTACAAAACAAGAAAGAACTTCAAGAAACCATAGAATATTATGAAAGAATAGCCGAAACGACAAGACTGGTGATATAAAAATCTGAAAGATGCGAATTGAACCGGATTATGATACTCAGCACTAGAAGGAAGGAAAATCCGTTACGCATTAAAACATTGAATAAAGAATAAATAAGGTGAACATTCACACAAACGATTCTACTCATGAAATAGTAAAACAATAAAAATTAAATGAGACGTCTAAAACGATGCCATAAATATTGAGAACTAACAAGCCAACTCTACTTTAAGAATAGATATCTGATAAGGAAACGAGTACCAGTCCTCATATTATAGCTTTATTAAACAACACGAATGAATACAGTTTTACAAAAAATGAATAATGGAAAAAAAATTTATGTTACCTCCCTTCCCTTGATGTTTGTAAGTACCACACTTCTCGTCAGAAAGTATCTAAACTTTTATTATATCTATAACCTAGAAACGTAATGTCTATATTCCGTGTTACAAGATGTGACTACTTAAGTATTGGTTAGTAAATCCTACAAGGATCATTATGAGCAAAAACATTGGCTATAAAATTCTTTTCAAAATCTTTATGGACTTATTAGAAGCTATTCATTATGAAAATGGAGCAAAGAGAATTAGTTACCTATTATCATCGGCGATGTTAGGAACGGTAGATAATGACTAAATAAAAACGCAAAAAAGAGATTATTGGAAGTTATTAAGATCGGAAATATTTTAGATGAATATTATGAACTTCCACATATTTAATGAATGTCTTAATGTTTGGCCGAAATTCTCCTACCTTAATAATTCTTGCAAATACCAACACTGTTTTCAATATTAGCGATTACGAAAGTGCTGTTTTCTCACAAAACTAGACAACAATCGCAAATTCTCTAATTTGCATAACTGCCACTAATTTCAGTGTCTGTCGTAACAAAACAAATAAGTTGGAGAAAGCAAACATTTGTCTCATAATATCCAAACATAAGGTATTTCAGATGAGTTCATTCCATAGTATCTAACGAAAAACTGCTGAATTTTAAGACTACTACTACACAATGAGGTAAATTCTTCGTCATAAAACCCAGCAACACTAAATAGTGTCAAACGGTTCACTGAGGAATCCAAGCATGCCAATGTGAAAGAATGCCTAATGAAATGAACACTTCCAACAAATCTTGTGAAAGTTATCAACATCGTGTAGCATTTCTAATGACTTCGTATTTTGTAGTGCTGCTTTGTCCATTCTGGAGTATAGCCGCCCCACTTCTCAAAACTATGCAACAGCTCTGCACCAGACGTTTTAATTTAACTAAAAAATATATAGTTTTTGGAAATGTGCCGTACATGCAATCCTCTCATCGCGATGCAGATTCATTCAATCTAGTTATCCAACTCTATCCAATTGTTACCTTTTGAATCAATTCTTGACGCCCACATAATCACTAGTTCACATTTATAATGAGAAAAAATACTGCTACCTTGAAAATTACAAGTTACACTTCTAGTTCCAATCTTACGGAGTCGTTCACGAGTGTTTGGAATCAATAAAAACTTAAAAAGTAATAATGTGTGAAATTTTATTTTAAAGAAGTGCGTATGTTCTGTATGTTCTGCTCTCACTGGGTTCCTACTTTCAATGACCCATATAAAATTAAAAATGTCGCATGAAACGACTGAGCTGAGACCAGAACTTCAGCACATTTGGAGAGAAAAATGCAATATAATAGCGGAAGGGAAATCACAATAATGACATTAGGGCAGTGATTCGATATTAGCAAGTTATCTTGTTGCGTAGAGCATAAAATTTAAAGTTGACTATTAAATGAAAATATAAAAAAAAATACAGGAAATGATGTAATGATACAATAATTATCGGAGAAGATGAAAAGTACCTCACTAACTTTGGAACTTGAAAGATGGACCTCTAAAATCCCCACTAGTAACATCTAACGGTTTGTGCAAACCATATAAAATAAGAACTTTTTTAATCCTCTCTCACATTTTTAACCATTTTTTCACTTCTCGCTTCATTCTTTTGCTTTATTTAGGTCTCTAAAAATACCTTGCAAACCTTGGGAAAACTAAGTCAGAAATGAAAAAATCCTTCAATTTAAGTATGTCTTACAGTAAATTATTGATATAACTGATGACAATGATGGAATCGATGATGGTGTAAATAGTAATGACACTAAGGTATTCATAAGGAAGGGAAGATTTGCAAGGATAAAAATGGTGAAACTAATAATGATATAATAAGACAAGAGACTATGATGAGACAATTCTCACTTCCAAACTACAAATTAGATTTTGAGACTCCGAGTGCTTAGTACATGTGCTCAACAGTACCTAGAATTCATAAAGTGAAAAAATAAAACAGAAATAAAATATAAAAAATATTTGATCTATTTCCCAGATATCCGCAACATTGAAAAGGTCTTGAAGTAGATGTCCTCTGTTTTGCGACAATACGTGAATTTACAGAAGGATTTCATGAAGAATACTTGACAATCGCGTGAGAAACTGTTATTTAGTGAACTAAGAAAGATCTGTCAAAGCTATCTTGGATTCCCTGACCACAAATGAAATCGTTTCCCAAAGAAACATGCTTTTTTTCTCACGGATTGGAATTTGAAAAACTGTTTTAACCTACAAGAAGTTTGAAAGTTTTTAAAGAGAAAAATGAAAAATGAACGTTAAAATGATATAGGAACCGAAATTCAAATGTAAGACCATTGTCTCCCAAATTATAATTGGATACAAAAGGAAAAGGCTTTTTTTGGAGGAAAATGTCATCGTTTGGTAAAAGATTTCAAAGAAATGAACTTTGACAGATAAAAATCAGGTATTAACTGTTTCTATGAATGTTCGCCATCGAATAGCATTTACTGTCCCGAAGGCAAAAAAGAAACCCAGTCCATCAGCAGACAAAACAGCGTAGTTTCTAATGTCAAATAGTAAATGATTTCGACTCTGCCCACAAAGTAATTTTCTGATTGTAAGCAATAAGTTGCGCTTCTGAATAATTTAAGCCAAAAATTTATTATAGGTTCACTTAAAGTTTGAAATTTGCTGTAGATTTTTCACATTCTTTAGTTAATGAAAGTAAGTCAACAAGTAAACTACAATTTATCAGTACTGAAGTGGGGTAAAAAAATAATTAAGTGACCGCTAGTTAGAAGAGGCCATTTACTCGTAAATAATTGGTCGCTAAAGTTAGTTCATGCTGAATGAAAGACAAGTGGACTTATTCATTCGTGATTCTGAAAAGCTAGATCTTTTGTACCAATCGTTAATGACTGTTTACTAATAAACAGCGTTTTTTTTCTTTTTTTTTTTGGTGGTTATTTCAATACACGAATACAGGCAAAGCTTGAAATTGACGGGTTGCAAAGAAAAAAAAATATTATGAAGAATTCTTTCATAATAATCCATATAATTCTCTAAGTGTTTCATTTCTCCAAGCAGAACCATCCTGCTTTCAAGGAAGACCAACTTCAAGAATTCTTCCTGGCACATTTCAAAAAGCTATCCACAGGATGTTTCCCTTCTTCAAGGTATAACATTTTTCAAGAGAAAGAAATTTTGAGGACAAAAAACAGTGAAAATGTGAAACTTTTTTCAATTTTGAATAAGGAACCTAAGCAGTGTATCATTACCAAATCTGAATGATGTTTCTCGAGTGATTTACATCATTAGACGTCAATATGTTTTAATTAATATACCGGAAATATGTAAAAAAAAAAAAAAAAAAAAAAAAAAAAAAAAACCCTGTAAAATACTAATCGTCATGCCACAATAAGAATGGTTTCTATTTAAAGTCCAAAAAAAGATTTTATATCTTTTCAGGAAGATTTCAAAATTCCGAAACAATACTAACATCCTTAGTTTGCGTATTTCGTCATCCTGACAACGGAATTAGCAAACCTTCGTAATGCGAAGGAAAAGTTTCGCTTTTAAAGATACCTGAGAACTGCTTAATATTTCGCATATTATGACCGTTATTAATATTTCTTGTCACAAAAAGCAATATCGAAAATTCATCGCTGTTTTGTTTTTAGCCCATCATCAATTACATTCAAAACTAAGTAGATGAACTGCTAAAGCTCGACGTAATTCATTCAGTGATAAGCAAATTCATGTTTTCATTATCAAGCATAACTATATTGGTTCGACTTTTCTAAACTACAAATATACGAAATTTGTTAACCTTGTATAAAAGATGAGTTTTAATCTTACCAAATAAAATCGTAAAGACCTAGGTGATATCCCGTAAAACATTGCAATAGCTATCACAGGAATACGTACTGTGTCTTGGAGACATGTTCTGTTGATTTTGATGACAGTCGCAAGACAACATCATAGTCGAAACATCTGATTGATAACTTGAATAGAGAATGATGAAGAAGGTTGGGACTATAAAAAGATAAAAAAAAAAAAAAAGAAAGAAAAAAGAGAAGGAAAAATCAAAGGCGTTTATCACAAAATTAATTTGAATGTGTGCCAAATGAATTTAATTTTACAGCACAGACCTTACCATTGAAGAAGGTGGAACAACAAAGGACATTCTGAGAGAAAGCAGAAATGCATCGCAGACTAAGAGATTGGAGCAATGTAATTGTACTGCCGTTTGCTAGTAAAAGTATTTTTTTTTTTTGAATGGAAATTATCTAACACGACAAAGCAATCATCCCTATTGAAATGTTCAAAAGTGATTCGAGCGAGAGTGATAAGGGACACTAACACTATAAGATTGAATTAGCTTGTTTGTCACCGAGACAGTTCAGTAGCATGTCTCCTAATGATCGCAAGTGGAAAACAACAGTAAATGAGAATCTTGAATTTCAGAACGAACCGATGCCATAAATTTACCCGCTGCTAGTGACATGATTGTATCATACACATTATAGCAAAAACGAATTCAAAAAAATGAGAATATTGAAACTGTCACATATCATTCACCGTGTCAATTAAAAATTTGGCAAAATAAATAAATGCAACACAAGCACTTTCACAGTTATAGAATAAAGCAGGAATATAATTACTTCTTGATTTTTAAACTTTGAAATTGTATGGATTAAATGCGCGTAGAATGAAGTGTGCGAAACGCAACAAGTGTGATGGTAAGGTGAAAGGACAGCAGAAGTTAAGGGATTTAAACTGCATTCTTGTTAGATTTGCGTTAGTTCAAAGCGAAGTATTTTTGCTCACGTTAAATAGGGATTTCAAATCATTTACAAAATGACATATGTTAAATTCGACAGAAGGGAATGGTCGAAAAAATAATACTGTATTTCCGATTTCTTTAATCATGAATTTTAATGAAATTTGAACCAGTCTTTCGATATCTTATGAAATATCAAGCTCTTCAGCAATCCTCTCCAAAATATCAGCAAACATGGACTGACCAAAAAGAATACAAAATTACCCACTTATATTTATCCAAATTTGAAGTAATTTGTTTTCACTTATAATTCCCAAAACCTAATACATTTCAGTCAAATCGATCGGGCAAACAAAAGATAAAATTGGTCCACTTACCAAACATAAACTTAAAGAAATTGTTTTCAGTAAGTGAACAAGAAAAACTGTGATGAATGATGAAACCATTTATAATTGCAAATTCGTTAAAAAAGATAATGGGTTATAAACAAATTCGAAACTACTACATTCATTACTACTTCAAGTAATTAAAGTGAAAGCTCAATCCTTCCCATTTTGTAATGATTTTTTCCAAAAGTTCCAGTTTTCATCCTTATATACCTGCAAATGGATAGAGAAAAACCAAAAACCACCTTTAAAAAAAAACTATCAAAGTGAAACCTGTGAGGTCATAAATACATTAAGACACGAACTCTCTGAACTAACATATTCGGTCACTAGATATTTACCTCCACCACCTCTACAAATGTATTCAAGAATTTGGCATCACCACTTAATTTTGATATATCTAAATTAAACTGCTTACCCTAAGAGAATTGAAATAAAATGTAAGAATGAGATGAGTTAGGCATAAATCACAAATCGGTTACTGCCCTCGTTCCGACATTATTACCCACATTCTTTGGTCATCTAATCCATACCATATTTCACAAACTTTCGACAATCTGAACAACCACAAAACAAAAAACAAATAGCATCCATATCATAAAAAGTGGTAATAGATTTAAACTTTTGGTAAAGAGTGCAAACCTCTTTGATGAGAATTGCATAGTTACTGAATGGTGATGTTGGCTCCGACTCGACATGCCGTGCAGTTTGTAATGCACTGGTATTAAAAACTCCAGGATCCTGGTAAGTATGTTCTGGAAAAAATTGATGTTAACGAAATCATTAACTTATTAACTCAGTAAGTTCCATATTTACCACTACATATAAGTATAATTGAAGAATATAAAGCTTCCATAAAGTTATTATCAGCACCGTTTCATTTAACTTTCTTAAGAAAAATTGGAAAATAAAGTATTACATACAAGAAATTTCAGTGTTAGTTCCAACTAAAGCTTTCTGCAAAAACGTAGCGAAACTTACTGAGAGGAGACTGGTGCTTTTCAAATGTATCATTTCTGTTGACCTCCAGTTGGAGAGGACTGGACTGACACTGAAATGGGAAACATAAGACACAATAAAAAGACTAAATGACTTTAAACTTCCTTCACTGCTACAAATTTCATGCTTATTTTTCAAAGGTGTAAAAACTGAAGTTACTATACTCTTTGTAGGATGCTTTTTCAATCAATCTACCAAAGATGTTCGTCGTTCAATATATTATCAGAATGTAATGTAGCAAATAAAATCATCGTACTGATCAAACTCGATAAGAGCACTGCATGCATACTGATGCGAAACAAAATCTGATAGGTTTTCATATATTATTTTGTCGAAGGCTGTTTACCAGTGAGAGTTTCATTGTCAATCCAACCACCACCAATTACATATTAGAAAAATCAAATGCAACGGTAAACTCTGCGAATTAAGTGATACCGATAGATTCCACATGCTTGACCTCATTTCGATTGCATTTGATAGTCCATGCCACTGATTATTAACATTTATAACTGCAACATTTGCAAGTTTTGAATCAACAAAAAGATCATTCGATGGCATTGACGAACCAGAACTTTTCAACTTTGGTAAATCTGTTACGCATACGGTATGTCTTTCACTGCGAACACGAAGATTATGTCCTGAAAATACATTCACTACACAATCACAAAACTATTTTAATCAGTTATTTAAGTTAAACATGGAGAAAAGCAGACATTGTTTCAAAATATTTCACTGCTACAATAACTGCTCTTAATCCATTTTCGATGCTATTAACAGTAATAGTAATAAATAATAAAACAACTCACTGTTTGATTGTTTTTCTGGTCTAGTTGGAAATAGTACTATTGTCCCTACACTCTGACGGCAAAATAGTGGAGTGTTTGTCGCATCTGAACGAGACCTTGATCGAAACGCAGCAGTGAGTAATGAATCTGACTGTAACGAACCCACATGTGTTCCGGGTGGTGTGTCATGCGTAGCTGGCGGATGTCCAAGATCTACAGTTAACAATAAAAAGCAGGGGCGATATGTTATGTACTTCTTTGAATTAGTTTTTTATTGTGAGGCTTTTACGCTAAATTCATAAGTAAAAATGCAGGTGATAATGCATTTTAGTACAAAAAAAAAAAAAAAAAGAATATAAATGAACTGAATAGTCACTAGTAAACAAAAAAACTTTAAGTTTCCACAAATTCGGTAGATTAATAGAACCTTGTAAAAATAATACGAAAATCGAACCTTCATCAAGCATTTCATTATCACAAGCGGATGTATTTAGTGATTCACGATATGTACGTAAATTTAACCGTTCTCGAAAGGTATCCATCAAAGTGTGCTCCGCCCTGGAAGAGAAGTAGAATGCACAAGACAATATATTATTAATAACAACCGTTTTAAAAAATACCTTTGCTTCTGCGATCTCACCTTCCAGCGAAATTTAACAGACAGTTAGTGCATGTCAAAAAGTCACCGTCTGAAAGATGGAATCGACACGTCAAACTCAATATCTCCGGATCCCCGTCGTGTATAGACATTATGTTGATGACCGTTCTCATTATGACGACGTGTTGTTGGTGTATACGACGCCATTGCTCAATTCCTGAAACATTCTCAATTCAGATAAAAAGAAAAGAAAAAACATAGTAGTGACGCTTATGCAAAAAAATTGTTAAAATATTTGCTTACCAAAACAAGCACAAAAACTTCAGATTTGAGAGCTAGATTGATCCTATTACAAATACAAGATGAACTATTTTAAAAGCCAGTTGACTAGTTAACTAAGCAATATTCGGCCTAAAACATCTGTCCTAGCTTAAGGTAAAAGATAAGTAAATCTCACTATATTTCGAATTGCCGTTTTACAGCAAAGTCGAATCAAGAATGAGTTAAAACTTTTAGTCGGTGAATGGAGTAATTTCAAATTAGAAAACAATTTAAAATAGGACTTGATACAAAATGTTGTCGAAAATTACGCTAACACCTCTTTCGAGGAAATCTCAGTCTTCTCATATTTTGGTGAGATGAATTCATCATGGATTTTAGAGGTCGTTTTGAAACTTTGAAACGGTAGTTTCCGTTTATTCAATTATATATAACCAATTGTAAATCTATCCCATCCTTTTCTAAATCTGCTTCAATAACTAACTGCAAACATCACATACTTCAACTATTGGAATAAATGCATTAATTCTAATTACTAAAATACTCGCATTAAGAATCATTAAACCATATGTATTATATATTTCGATAGAATTCATTCAAGGTTAATATCCTACAAATTTAATGAAGCTAAGTCAAAATTTGGAGATCAAGGAACCTTCTGAGCTCAAAGCGTTCTTTGAACATTTTATCAAAAGAATTTAAACTATTAGCAAACTGTATTATAAAACCCTTATATATAACATATAATCACACCACACTTTTTCTCTCCTTCTATATTTACAGTGAATTCACATGCTTATGTCGTCACTTCAAGGACGCATGAACGGAAGCGTAGGAGGTAGGCAACACTCACAAATCGGAGAGATAATATACCAGCCATTGTCAAGAAGTGAAAAACTTCAGAGTCGGTTGAGCACACAATTTCGTTCAGCCATGTGAGAACTGAAGAAGACTCTGTCAGTTCCAAAATTGCTAATATTCTATAAGTGGGACAGAAAGAAATTTACATCTTACATGAAAAAACCATTACCTTCGCAACTAAACAGTGAAAATCTGTAGTTTTTCATGCAGGTGATACCCTGCTTCCTTGTGCTCGCCATTTCTTCCGGGGCACTGCTTCATGTTGCTGTGTGAAAATGGCAACAAATAAGGCAGGCGCTTCAGGGAGGGCACAACTAATAAATGTTGATTGGAGAGAAGTGCAGATATTCAGCAAAATAATGGAAAGGAATGGTTTAACAGTTAGCATGGATAATCCTTTCCAGAATAATAACCCCTGGTTCGACTGTGCATCAACTATTAGGAAAAGAAAAGTCGAGAAATGCTGATATTATTGAAATGGTATTACACTTGTCAACAAACCACCAAATTAATCAATCCTCGCGTTGTTACTCTCAATCCTGACTAATCTCTCTTCATTTTCAAAGCCAAGACATTCTCTACTTCATACCGCGCAACTTATGAGGCTTTGATTTGTCTCAAGCGACTCACTATCACCGTTATCCTTACACCAGATCCATCTGAATCTCCTCAGATTCATCCGAGGAGATTATATTTCGTATAAGAGGAAAAAATCATCCTCTACTAAATGGAAGATTTTGTATAACGGTCGAAATACAATGATCTGGGCAAAATCTTATTTGAATGGTGCTAATTAAGCATTCATTATATAAGTTTACTGTGATTAAGTCTAAAGAAAAATTCAAACTAAAGCAAACAAAGACACAAGTAGAAATGGAAAAACTCACATGTTTCTCATCACTAAATATATTCAGAACCGAAGTTATAATTCAGAAACATGGCGGAAGATGTGCAGTGATGTACTGCATTTATATTTTAGCCGGTATGAACCGATATGCTCCTATTTACTTCAGCCAAACTTAATTTTTCGGCAAAAATATTCAAAGAGGTTATTGATACCATGTTTACCCTTGACTTAGCTAATTAATATCTTCTTGGGATGAGGTACAAAGACATGTTAGCAAAGGAATTAAATGCACTTATACGACCCTACTTAATCTAACTAATCTTCCGTGACCTCATGCAACAGTTACGTAAAAACCGGAAGACAAGACGCATTTCGCGCCACAAACAGCCACTGCTCACTGGATTCACGCCAACATGCACTGTTGCAGCACTATCTCCGTCTTCTTTCTTGTCGTGAGATGTTCGAATAAGTGTGGTTCACGTACGTTCAGACGTATAGACGTAGCATTTTCTATTTAGCTATAAACCAGGAATTTGCTACATTTGCAAATTTTTTCGTCACATTAAGCTCGACCGCTCGATTAATTCGATACAAAAGAAAAATAGAATATGGTATGCACTGCACCTTTCTCATACTTGTATCTATGAAAGGACAAATGATGAATTTTCTGCGATTAGGACAGAATTGGGACAGAATCTGATCAAAATTCCTGACCGATTAGGACAGAATCTGACCAAAACTTCAGTTAATATTAATTGAAATTCGATTCAGTTTTGCAATTTATTAAATATTTCAATTTGTTCATTATTCTCTCCTTGCTGACTACTGCTAGATTCAGATTATGAACATAACAGTAGTTAAGTTGTTGACGATACGTTTTACTGTCGTGACACATAATGTCTTCTAATATTATTATCGTTATTTCATTATTTGTCCATTTATTTTCTCACTTAAATCTTCATCTTTTCCTTTAGATTTGTTTAATTGTCCACATTTCATTCATATTCAATCATATTACTAAATTTTTAAATGTCTATTCCTCATGTTGTGTTATTTTTGGTGGAATTGCTCGGATTAATGATAGTGACATGCGATCACGCGTTGAATATAATTATGTGAGTGAGAGTAGTCCGTCTTAGAATGTTTTTTCTCCTATTTCAGATCACACATTCGTCGCTGTACTCATGCAGCATTATGCGAAATTGTTCATTGAAATTCACAGTATGAAAAATTAAGGAGCAGCTAAAAACTTTTTGAAAAATCCTAAAACCTAACGTTCTTTTTGAACCATCCTATTGGTTTTATCATTGAAATATTACGTCGCAAACATGTGACAATTCTTTTTGTTTATCATTCATTTTTCATTCCTTCTTCATCTGATTCTGATTCTGAGAGTTTTGAGGTGTGTGATTTAGCCATTGGTGCCACAGAAGAAGAATTAGAATCCTAAAATTAAAAATATTTCTGTTACACTTGAATTGATCGAAGAATGAAGTTCCTTTACAGCTCATATCGATTTCGATGTTTGCTGATCTGATCTCCCAATAACACAGTCGTGACTTCGAATTGATTCAATGAAGGAAACTTTTTCTGTAGCAGCTTTTGAGACTTCCGTTATACCTTCAATGTTTTATATGAAATTTTAGTTAATGAATATGCCATACAGAAAGTGTTTCAGCAGGGCTATTTCCTCTCTTATCATCACTTTTCCTATCCGGAAACGTTCTGACGGATTGGTGCATACGTAATGCGGTGGAGCTCAGATATTTACATTCCCGCATTGGACACAAAAATTTACCATCACGTTCTAAATATAATGTAATTAACTTCAAATAAACTTATAAAACTGAATACGGTTGGGTAAATTTCTGGGAAGTTCTCAGTTGAGAGGGATTTTCGAAATTGAACAATTACAAATTGAAATTCCCGATGGGACAAAAGTTTAATAGTTTAAAAACATGTAAATGGAAATTTAACAATTAAAAAAAACAGTTTATGGATAATAATGATGGAATAAATTTGGGAACGTAACTGGCCTACAAGTGAGCATTCGTTAAGACACATTCCACATAGGACATGAAGGCAAGGAAATTTAGTTAACTGATCAACGGAGTAAATGTCACCACATATCCCGTCACATTCTTGCATCGTTGGCTGCAGAAATAAATTATGAAAGGTGATAGTAATACGCCTAATCAGATTAACTTGTCTAACCTTTATGCTACATTATCATGGCTCACTATAACGCGTCATTATTCACCGTAATTGTTTCAGTAATCGACGATAGGAAGCAATTAATGTGTATGTTTTGAGTTCCTAAACTGCGCAAGGAACAAATAATAATCTCATAGCGGAAGAATTTGACGGATAAGAAAGGATTGATTTTGTGATACGATGGAAGCGAAGAATTTCCAAAAATTAACCATCGCTGGTAAATCATAATCACTATCGGAGGATTTCGCACCAGTGATATTCATAAAGACATGAGCATCAGTAGCGGAATGACAACCATTTGCGCAAGGTGTGCATTTCCTGTTTTTCGACATCTTCGAAAATTGAATTTTATCAGGTGAAAATACATGTAACATCGAAATTTTGTACCAAAATTCATATTTTATATTATGTATATAGTAGAAAGGATCAAGAATTTCTTTAATATCATCTACTCAATCAGAATCGTGTCGAAACATCTTCGATAAATGAGGAAATGAATGACAGCAATTCTTACAACCTTATAAATCGTGACAGACAACTGCGCAAAATGAGAAGTATTGAGAAATGATTGAGAGGATTATTCATTTCACTTATTTCTAGCATATTCATTTTCCAGAAAAAAACGTTTATTCTTCAGGAAAAAAAATGATAATCTCAATGAAAAAACATTTATTTAGTAGTTTGCTGTTCGGTCTTTTTTATGAAATTAAATCTTTCTTTGATGTCGCGGGAAATGTTCACATGTGAGGAGATCACTAATAATTCCGTGAATGACAGTTCGGAATTTATTCTTCATGTAATTTTGAATATTTACCGTTAATATGTACAGATGTATTGATTACATTCACGCTTCTGAATTTAAAACAAATGAAGGATATTCTATTGGAAGACTAACTCCCGTTTTCATCCGAGATATCGCGCTGTTTTTCTAACCACCATATTAGTTTTTCTACGAAAAATCGAGAGGGAATACAAAGGGAAAGTATCACAACATCTACGATGACAGAAATAAATTGTAAAAAGGTAATTACAATCCATCTTTTCATTTCATTCAAACAAAAATATTTTCATCCAAATATGCTTTTCCCTATCGATTGTATTTTATTATATTTAAACACATATACCAACATAAAATCTGTCGTGAAACACTCAAATAACTGTTAATTTATTAATTTAATCTTGGCCCTAGTACTTAATAGCCTATCTGCTCTAGGTTATTGCTGAATGTGATCGACTACACGTCAAGCTCTGCCCGCCTGATACAATAATATTTCACTCTCATTACTACTTCATTTAGCTCTAATTCAAACTTGCAATGCAAATCGGATGAATGTGGTGAGGATTACTATAAAAAGTTTGAGAATGTCCTTTCATTGTCCTTTGCATACATAAGGAAAGTCATTTTAGAAAGGGAAAAAAAGGATATATCGTAAAAACTAACTTAACATTGCACCAGAAGCGCTTTTCCTAATGCAATTTACTTTCAAATTTTTGCATATCTTATTGTTTAAATTTTTCATTGAATGCTAAATTTGCATACTTCGAATTCCCTGTCATTAAGCTTTCTTGGCTCTATATTTTCACTGTTAGATATTTCCGCGTTCCCCACGCAATAGCCATATCTTTCCAACAATTCATGTTTAAGATATAACTCTTTCTTAGGATTTTGCCCCACTTTTGAAATCTCCACTTGCACCGTAAATTCCATTATGGATGTGACGTCAACAATGGTTACCGTCTCCTTAACCTCTCGATGTCCAAAGATTGATTTTCTCGTCAGTCCATCAAAACCACATATACTTTTAATTTTACTCACTCACCTCTACCATTTCTTCTGTTTTAACTACCACAGTGGTTGTTGGCCATTTTATCTCCTAATCCATCGGTTCTAAACCGGCTGCCACAATATCTCTAGCCAAGTTATTGTTACAACGACAAAATTGTCCCTCAACTACACTACTTCTCTTCCCGCATGGCGATCCTGCAACAACATAATTTTAAAATCGTTTCCATCGCTCAAACAATCATTTCATTTCATGAATTTCAAAAACAAAAGAAAGCATTTATCAGTGAAAGTTTTGGAAAAGTTGAAAAAGTTGAAGAAATTCCGGGTCAAAACGAATATATACAAAAGTCCAGAATTAGTAATATCATTAATGTTCGTAATAATTATACAAATGATTCTTTTCGTCCTACAGCTTCTAACATTATTCTATTCCAGATCGTTCTATCCTCTTCCATAACTATTCAAACTGTGACCTCCAAGTTGAACTTCTAAGCTTTTTAGTAACTCCTTCATTAAAATTTTCCAAGTACAAATTTTTTTTTGCTGTATTTGATGGGATTCACACATTTATGTTTACCACTGTCCATCTTTTATTCGATTTCTGTCATCCACTTTACTTTCATAATTCATTTGAATAAGTCAAGATCCAAAAGTATCTCATTCATAATAGGCCATGACATTTCAATGATCCATCATTTTATACTGAAGCATTTACGTTGGACGGTATGTTACCAATGTATACAAAGACATTTCCGGATGCTTGCAATGAGAACACGATGCTCTGTCCAATTCAGGAGAAGTTTTCTGGATTAAATTCCATAAAAAATAATAATGTTGGATGCAAAGTCGTTACACAAATCCGAAAATTGACCAGTTACCTTGAGCATGGGCTAATTAAAGGAGTTATTGGTTTTTTAACTAGGTATTGTTCAGTTTTTCGAAATAATTTTCAACTTTGATTCACAAATAATTTCTGTAGTCTCATTCATTAAAAATCATAGTGTTCCAACTTACCTGATATTACTGCAAATATATTCCATCATAATTGTCATTGGTGAATAATCGATATCACTATAATGAAATATTTGTGGATAATTAAATGAAAATCTATGAATTACTCAGCTTTTAACTGAAGAAATGAGTAAAAAAGAAATGCTATAGGATCGTCTGATTTGTCCATCTGAGAGAGGCTTGAAGTGACAACAAAACTAATTGTTTTTTTTTTTTTTCAACCATAATTACCTAAATTAGTTTGTAATAAATATCCTTCTCCAATCTTCCATAAAATCAATCAAATAATTATATTTAGTACTGGAACGGTACTTGGAGCAATTGAACAAGTCAGTAAAAAAGTGGAACATTCCATTAATGAAACGGTAGATCAGTTATCAAGAACCGATCGATTAACATGCAAAGAGGAATCAATTCCTCTCTCTTATTTCGGTTTCTTTTTTTAGTGAATTTATATCTAAACTGCTTTTAGCTTCGTTTTTCCGCAGACTTGTTCAGTGATCAACAATAAATCGATCACCAATATATGCAGTATTTTAGTACGATATTCCAATATTCCACTACGACAGTCCATCGAATCCCAAATTTCCTCACTCCGAATACAATGATTTTGTTTACTGATAGCAACGAACCTTTTTTCCTGAAATAGTTCCTATCCAGAAAAATCAGAAGTTTCTATGAAGTTACTCGATCGCATAGTGTTTTCGTTATCATTCTTCCCTCAAATCTTGAAAACCAAATTTGTTATAAGCTGATTTCTGGATTCTCAACTTTCCAAGAAATGCCAGCATAAATATCTGAAATTTTACCAAAGCGGGTGGAAATGATTGAAATTGACTGTCTTGCCAATTTCCATTTCAATTTACGTTATTTTAAGGATCAAAGTGCTAAATGCAAAGAATTCAGTTTTGTTAACATCTAATCGATATTAAAATATCTTAATTACAATAGAAAGAAAGAATTTGGCAAAGAAAATTTGAAAGATTTACCTTAACATTGGCTACTTTCCTTCAAAGCTCATTATCGATCTAAGAGGTCACACTCGCATGATGTTCACTTCCTGCCGTTACGACCATCGTTACTAATCAATGTCCATATCACTGACCATTTTTCTTCTATAACCTTATGGAAATAGTTCATTTTTCCTTTAAAATTCTGTCGATTTACAATTTCAAATCATTGAAAATCAATTTTTATTGGTAATTAAATTGAGAACACGGCCTTGTGGCCTAATGGATAAGGCGTCGGACTTCGGATCCGAAGATTGCAGGTTCGAGTCCTGCCAGGGTCGAGCGGATATTTTGCTAACTCTCACATAGAGAAACAAATTTATGCATAAATCTGTTACAACTGGAAATTGCTTTTATGGAAATATTTTTTGGAAAAAGAGAAATTGTGTAGTCGCCCTCTGAAATGTTTGGGATCTTTTCGAAATGTTAAATTTGCATCAATTTTAGTGGTCAGATGGGTTAACAAATCAGATAATTTTATCTCTGTATTTTACAACTCATTCATTATGATCGTTCTAACCTTAAAATTTTATCGTTTTCGTTTATAATTCTAAACTTACTCATTTCCCTGACTTTATTGCAGGCTTATTTTTTTTCTGAATTTCCTGAGAGATATCATTTTCAAGTTCTGCTAAAATGGCAATTATCATTGCCTTCTTTTCCAATGAAAATTACCTGCTTATTCATGGATTGACTCGATAATTTGGCTATCTTTCTAATAATGCATGAATTCCTTTATCGTTGAAAATTTTGATTACAATAATCCTCATCAAAGTTCATACTGAGTTATTCGCTAACTCCTCTCAGAACATTTTATATCATTTTACATTTCAGTGATTACTAACTTTCATATAGAGTAAATGTCGCATTTGCCAAAGCACTGATTTAAGTTTTTTTTTTTTTTTTTCTGTTTGTCTTCTCACAAATTCCTTTCGTCCCTTCTCTTGATACAAATTTCTCCGCGATGTTAGTCCACAAGGGAAATCTCGGTAGTGGCAGTTATCACAATTGTGATAAGCAAAAAAGTAGAAGACAACTAACTTGGATACATTTGACTCCATCCATCTCCTTATTACATGATGGATATCAGCGATCAGCAAAATGCAAATCTGCTTACTATACGATATCCATTACTGTAGCATGTAAGATAAAAACGTTCAATGTTGTTACTTAGCTCATTGTTTAATATTCGGTAGGCACCAAAAAATAAGGAAATTTGAAGAAGATTAAGCTTATAAATTAAAGAATTCTAATTGAGCAGTCCGTATAGAATTCACTTGAACTTGATTGAGAAATGTTTGTTTTGCCTATAAAATTGAATTCTCAACAAAATTAAATTGAATTTAAAAATTATAAAGTAGTTTCAAGAAATTCCTTATTGTTTGCAGCTATTTTTCGCGAAAAAATTTGATTGAATAATCATTAACAGTTGTAACAAATATTAGGAGACAAATATGGCCAACTAGAGAATCATTCAAACTGCTAAAGCGATTATTCTATTGACCTCGTATCAACCACAGATCCCAGCCTTATTGAGCCAAATAATTTGTCATCAAGATCTGATCTATGTACCTTAAATGATCATAAATAATTTGGTACCCAATTAGCCAAGCAAAGTACCCATTATCACATGTGAATAACACATACCAAACTCGCTCGTTTATCCTTAAGACACACGAAAAAGCTTGCCGACCCTGGCAGGACTCGAACCTGCAATCTTCGGATCCGAAGTCCGACGCCTTATCCATTGGGCCACAGGGCCCTACACAAACATTCCTTTCATTATATGTTATTATGAAGAATGAAGTGCTATGAGATTTCTATAAGATGAAGAGCATGCATGCATGCATGCATGCTAATCTGCAGAATAATTGCATTGAATCGTGTTATTTTAAACATATTGTTGTGCACATTTTGCATTGAAAATTTGGAATTCTTAGAGAAATGTTGTGATATAATGACGACGTATCTTTTGCACTCTTCGACGTATTAGTTGAAAGAAAGAAAGAGAGAGAGGGAGAGAGAGAGAGAAAGAGAGAGAGATGAAACGTGTAAAATAAGCGTAGATAATGCTGTCATTAAGTTAACCAATAATGATGATGTATGATATAATCTTCAGATGACAACATTGATGAATCATATTGGGAAGATGGGGAAGAAATAGAAGTGTTATCATCTAATCGGGGACATATCTTACATCCGTTGTCAACAGTAATGATAGGAGAGATGAAGCATAACAGAAAGGAAGAATCGAATTGTTGAAGAAACGAGGCAGTTGGACACATCATGTAAGTGTATTGTATTGTAATGATGATAACTGATGCTGCTGCCCGATGTATGCAGCACGCCAATGTATCGCTGTTTGCCAGTTGCATACAACTATTACTTATAAATAACTTGAAATGAATCGATAGGAAGTGCACTCCTCTATTGATTTTATTGGCTCATTTGTTCATCGACCACACATCAATTTTACAATCATTACGCTTTTTAGAATAATAATACACACATGCATATGCACGAATGATAATGATGTATGCATGCATGCGTGCACTATTTATCTCATAGCAAATTCTTGATGTTTAATGATAAGCACCATTGATCCAATCTCCAAATATGAAAATAATTTATTTAGTGGTTCTTGTCATCGATTGGAATTGATGAGACGATTTCGTTCATCGATTGAATAGTGTAAGATTCGGATATCGTTATCGTTAACGATTGATAGATATCATTGCTATCAATTGTTCAGTTAATAAATTTACTAACATAATAAACAAGTAACGATAATTGCGTTATATTAGAACAATGAAATCGAATTGTTAGTATCTTCAAGAGTAATAAAGAACAAAACAAAATATTTATTTAAAAATCTGTTTTGTTCCGTTTTTTTTTTTGGCTTATTTCCTCCACAACCTTTGACCCTTACGGGAATGATAACATGATGGATCTCTTACAGTCAAACATATGGAACTAAGAGATATGTCTAATTTCAGCAAAATTGGTATTTGCCAGAAAGAAATCAATCAAATACATTTCAGACCTTCAGATCGACATTATTTATAAGAATATTAACAACTACTGAGTAGTGAAATACAGCAACCGCCTAATTCAGCGCAGCATTGAGAGAATCCACTTTTCTGTTGCTCTGTACGCTTCTCCGGATTTATTCTACAGCCTGAAATTTTTCTTTCGGATTTATTTTAAAGCCTAAAATTCCTATGTATTCATATACTTCTGACAGATTCGATTTAAGAATTAAGATTTATTAAGAGGAAGTTCCTTAAATCAATGTTCAAAAAGATTCATTCTACGCATTCGCTAAAAACTGCACTGGCTGGGAACTCAAAATAAGAAGTTTCGAAACGTATGGGAGGAAATACGTGAAGGTCACACTTTCGAGACTTGACCCCTTCTTCCTTCCTCACTACTGAAATAAAGCTTTGGCTAACAAAACTTTGCAGTCCTATTGTGAACACTGATAGGAATAATTACCTTCATCGATCTTTGTTATGGTATCACTGAGCGATAAACTTGTCGGTAATGGCTGCATGCCAATAATCGCTTGTTTCGAGCCGTGCTGTAAGGGAGAAAACGGCTGTAAATGTATTTCCGGAAATCCAACTCTACGTTGAAGTGATATGCAAATGGACACGCTGACTGATAAGTTATCAGAGTTATTTGAGGATAAATAAATAACAACTAAACAAACAAACAAAATACATTCCGCCAATATTTTCTTAATTCTGTTAAAATTAATGATGGTTTGTCATTACTTTTAACAGTACATTACTTTCATATCTACATATGTACTTTTTCATCATACGTATCTGTAACATACCAGTAAGTCAAAAAATTCAGAAAAATTTAAAATTAAAACTTGCGATGATATCAATGGCTCATACCGATAATGGATGGCTTCAACTTCGAAATGTTCAATACTTTGAAATTTTTTGAAAAGCCTTCCTTTCTCACTGCTCCTTCTGCATGAAGAAGCGTAAAATCGTAAGTGCGGCAAGAAATACATCTCTTCTTTTTATCACATGGAAACTAACATTAGCTTCAGATTTAATTTCACTTGTCTCTTCTACAACAATCGATCTGACCATTTCAGATGACAAATTATTCTTTGCTGTCTTCTTTACAATTTTTTCTACACGTTGATTCGTACCTTTAAAGCAAAATGAACTTTATTAGAAATTAAATTTGTTGAAGTAAGCCATGACAGATATATGACATAAAGTAAAATAAGAGAGATATCGTAGAGCCGATTTTGATTTATTATGACATCATATTAACTTGAACTGTTTATCCGGAAATTATATGGAACTATTTTGTAGAACAGCTTTAATTCTCAGGTTCTACTTCCCGTTTTTCTTTCGCACCATAAGTAATTCCAGATTTTTTTTTTTGATTTTTCAAAAACTTTTTAGTCTTTAGGATTTAAATAATGCAAAACTGTTATCGAAAATTAGATATTAGAAAAGAATTTTAGAATAACTTTATTTGAGATTATAAGTAGAAGGACACTTTCATTCATGCCAAAATTTGCAAAATACTAAAACGAATAACATTTTTCTATATTCACCGAAATTTCACGTGAATTATTTCATTTTTAAAGACAAAAATGGAGAAATTGAAATTTTTACTGAAAAGAAAAATGAAAATTTATAAAACTATCACGCAAATGTCGACTAAACCTGCTTGACTAAATCTATATGCACTTCAAAAAAGTTGAATGGCACATTTAAATTTGAAATGAATCATTTTTTGAGATGGATAATTTCCTTTTCAGATAAGAAATTTAAGACAAAAATATGTGTCTTCACTGCAAATCTGTTTTCTACTTTGTCCGTAATTTTCCAAAATCGAAATGTAAATCGCACTTATTTTTATGATATTTTAGTACAACTCAAGCTATCAAAATTTCAGCACTTCAACAAATGGCAACAACTTTTTGACGTTTGAAAACTATCGATAGTTTGTTTACCGCTGCTCTATTTATGTCTTTTTTTTTATAGGTTTTCAGTTACGACAGTACTTTTTTTTCATTCCTTCGAAATTAATAAATCAAATTTAATGAGATTTAGAGAAAGAGCATTGATAACAATAGGATGATCTTCATTGTTAAGGATGAAAAACCGATTGGACAAAGGGAAATTTTTTGAACTTATAGATGAATGTAAAGATAAGCTGATAAAATTTGAATGAAGAATATATTTATTTTTTGAAACTTTCAAATACATGAGGAAAATGAAATATTTAAAACTCTGTGAAAGTATAGGCAGTGATTGATAGTATAATCCTGCTGTGCACTAAAACGATTTTTGCCAGCAGTTGTCTTAGCTGCTACTTTAAATCAATGCGGGAAAATATATATGACTTACATATATAAGCAACGAAGATTGAACTAAAAGTTAAAATTACAAATATAAAGTAAAATGATGAGAAGAATGTTAATTATCAAACCATTCAGACAATAACATTGTTACCACACCCGGATGTTCCTGATGGTAAAGCTATTCAATGGACAAAGCTAACTTTGCGGAAAAGTCCTGGACTATGGATCGATACACTTTGATATAAAAATGATGAGAGCAAAAAATTTTCGTCACTGATTACGAAATATTTGTTCCTTAGAAGATATCTTTCCATAATTTGAATAGTCAGAAGCAATAAAAAATCTTCTCACCAAATTGTACTGATCTCTGACAACAGCTGCATCCGTCTTTATCAGTAAGTACTCCATAACTGCCATTGTCCATTTCAATTAACGTGAATTCATGATTCACTCTTAGACCATTTCCCAGAAGCCTAAAAGTTCTCATATAGAACGAAAAAAAAAGTTATATTAAAAAAGTATTTAAAAAAAACCTTCGCATACAAAGAAAATTATATTTAATTATCTGACAAAATGAATCGAATGAAGGAATTTTTCAATATTTAATGCAATAATTTATAAAAATTTTGAAACGAAATTAGAGGAATTAGAAAATTCATCCAATTTATTTGAGGAATGAATATTCAACAAACTGGTAATCAAGCATAACACTCACCAATGGATTACTTCTTCTTGAAGATCTGATTTTGAATGTTTTCGAAGGATTAAACCAGGTGAAATGACTTTAATTACAGCTTCGAGCTCATTTTCTGACATTTCCAGAAGACTTCGCTTTTTCTTCAACATTTCCCCGGTAAATTCCTTAAAGAAAGCTTGATCAGGAAAGCCAGTGAGTTGTAACGATTTTGGGAATGCATTTTTAGAAATAATAATATTTCCTGGAAAAAAGCTTTGAAGTTAATCAGCTCCGTTTTTCTAACCTATTTCTTGAATTCTTTCCCCGGTCCTTGTTCAAATAACCGTAACATGAGCTAAATCTCTTTTCTAACTCATACCGATAATTCTTGAAATAACTAAATTTTGTTCATTTTCATTTCTTATATTGATTTTTAGAATTCCTATCGCGTCGGTTCTATCATTTAAAAGTCAATTATTCCTTTGTTTCAGGTTGATTAAATTTCCAGAAGTGAAATATCCGAAATGGAAAACGGATAATATTTACTCGAGTTCATAGTTATTCATCAAATGCTAATGAAGTGATTACTTCAGATAGAACACAAGCCTATCAATGATAATCATTAATTGTTCTTAAATTATAACAACTCATTATCAGAGTTTTTTTTGTGAGGATGACAGGAATGAATCATAGGAATCAGTTGTCGATAAAGTAAACACAATGAAAACATAATCTATTGCATAATAGTGAAAATTCTGGAATACCGGTTCTGTCAATATTTTGTAGATGATAGAATCGGTTGCGTTTTTTCACAGGCAGATTAGAGATTACCGAAAAAAGACAGTACTTGTTAATAATTTACATTTCTCATGAAAAGGGATTGGTTTGATTCCCGTCATTGTGACAAAAGTGAAAAAGACAAGTGCTATTTTAAATGAACGACAAATACTTCTGCCAAATAAGCAACAATATAAATGAATTGAAATAAACAAATGTAAAGAGATGGGTAAACTTTAAATGATAAAAAAAATTTGTACTAAATAAATAAAAAAATTCATTGCTTTGATTACACAAACAAACAAGCAACTAACCACGACGTTAATTTTGATATTTCTGTAATACTTTTTGTGTGCTTTATAATTTCATCAAAATTGATTTCACAAATAGAAATTGTTAATCCGTGATACGGAAGAGAAGTATATGCAGGATTAGTTATGATCGATTAAAAATATTTGTAAAGGATCCATGTTTAAATAAGTTTTTTCTTAATTTTTTTGACAAATTCAAAGGTCAAATTATTTAAAGAAAAAACTTCGAAAATTGAGGTAACAGTTTAGAGACTTTCATTTTTGGATTTTTTTCGCCCATGTTCTATTTTTGAATTATTTTTAAGATTGTAGCTTTTTTTTTAAAAAATAATTATTCCGTCACTCAATTTAGAGTTGGTTCCTTTTAGAGAGAAAATGTATAGTATCACGGGAAATCAATAATTGAAAATGTTCACATCAAATTGAAATATTGTTCTTAGTACTTTACCTGCCAAATGTTTACTCAACTTTGTAAAATTAATTTACTGCCTTTTATTAGTTTTATGAAAGATAAATGTTTGTAACTTGGTATATTGCTTCATTGAATCTTCGTATCGCTGTGTTACTTATTGCTACGATCGCATTTGCGTAGCTGGTCTTGTTGTCATGGTTGTAGATGACGCACATCAGATCGAAATATTGACCTTAAGCTTCCCTGCCATATGTTTACTCAACTTTTTAAAGTTAATTTGCTACTTTTTGTTAATTCCATGAAACAGAAATAAATGTTGAATGTAAAAATTATAGATTTAATTGCAGAAAATTTCATTTTATTTTAGGAATTAATATGAGCTCTATTCTTTTTTGATTTGATTATATCTTATCTATCATCACAGATGCAAAAAAGAACATATTCTATGGTGTATTACGTGAAACGTGAAACCGAAGGGCACTTCACAATACCTTCCCCATCGGCGGTATTTAATCTCGTTTAATAATATTTGCAAAGTTTGATTTTTCCTTGATGAGAATTCATAACCAATAGCTAAATTTTTCACTTTAAAATGAGATCAGCAAGCTGTTCTTGGCTAAAAACGGTAAAATATTTTAGTGAATTAGAAGTATTTTCGTATAATAGAGCCATTTCTCTTAGCGAAAGACGAAGGTCACAATAACAGAAATAATTACTAAATTTTATAATCATTGTGTATTTCTTAGATTTGCGTCGCATCATTTTGTAATACATCAAAGCGTTAAACTATTTCTATTTTGCATTCTGATAGTTATCTTTTCCTTTATTCACTTTTATCTTCTTGCACCTTTTACTGTTTGCAATTTTTGATGACCACTCTCTATTTTGAAGAATGAAATTAAATCAGATCTGTGAATTTCAAGGATTATGTAAACAATGAATTGTTAATATTTCAGGTGCTATTAATGAGAGGAAAATTTTTGCATGAAACTGCTTATGTAATATTTCACTTTCATTTGAAATGTTTTTGAAAACTTTAATCAATCTTACCGTTTTAAATCTACACTTTATATTCTCATATTTTTTCCTCAATAAATTATGTTTTTGTGCTTTGATAAAAGATGAATGATATCTGTTATCAGAGCTTTTTTTTTTTGATGACAAATGATATTATTAACTTATGTAAAACTTCAACTTTCTGAAAATTTCTGTGAAAATTCGTATGACCGTTCTTTTTTATTGCAAACTACTTACTACCACAACTTATTGATTTTATTGATATTGCAAATCTAAGATCGCTTTTTCTCTTTAGTGAAGTGTTTGATGGTGAACGACAAATGCGATCGCTTTGTTGTGATTTTATTCTCCCAAAAATTTATGCAAACATTGAGAGAAACTTATTTGCAGTATGTATTACCATCGGAAAAATTTTTTCTTTTTTTTCTATAGTGGAACCATGCAAATTTTGTTGATTAAAAATTCAATAAATTGAAATAAGTTCCCAGAAAAAAACTTACTAACTGAACCGAATTATCTATATCTTGTAACGTTATAAATTCGAAATTAATAATTTTTGTTACTTTAACCCAGAACCGCTTGTTTACCCAACAAACTCATCTTATTTTCCAGTCATTATGGATTCTCCTATTAGTTTATATGCCTATTGTTTACTTGTTCAACTCATTTACCGTTACCATTTACCCATTTTCATTTCCTGAATCGGTTTCTTCTGAAATGTTTCCATTAGCGCCTGCTGCGGTATAATACGGAGAAGTTTGTTTACATGAAGGTTAAAAATGAGAGAGAGAGAGAGAGAGAGAAAGAGTATGAGAGCATTACTTCCTCCCATTTATTCCCTTTTTGTTTATTTGGTTGATCGACCGTTGATTCTCAAGTAAATGAAATGATTAAAAAGCAATCAATAATGGAAGCGAAGAAATTTCAAATCTTTGATATTTTGTAAGCTTTACTCGCCTGTATAACCTTTGACCTCTTTCCTTCTTGAGAGCAGTGCAGCATAAGAACAATCATAAAACTTTCTCTCACAACGCTTACCGCCTCTTAACATCGTATGACGCCGTATTTCCATCCTGCCTTCAGGTGAACTTTACTACCTCGCTTTTTTTGCGATATTTCCCATAAATTTTCTCAACATATCGATTGTCAAGCAAACCAATGCTCGTTCTTTCTACTCAAACATTACTTAATTCGTATTCGTTTGTCGTTATGAGATTCTGTAAGCTTTTGATTCGTGGATCACTCATTTACTTTCATTTAAAGTTTTACTTTACATAACTATTTTTCTATGATCAAAGATACATTATTTATTGACTTTCAAAGCGAACTGTTGCAAAAGTTTTGGAAGTAAACAATACCATTTTCAATTCTCACTCTTAGTATTATGCGCAAAAGTTTCGAATAATGTTACCTTACCATAAATTAACATTTCCGTTCATAAATAACTAAATTGGCATCAAAATTAATGAATAATAGCAAAGAATGTATAAGTGATGAAAATATTTCAGCTCTAACACATTATATTTAATTCAATTAGTAAATCTTAAATGCAAAAAAAAAAAAAGAAAAAAATTAAGTCTTAGGCCACGAATGTACTTTACGAGCAAAAATAAAAATGATGGAAAGAATTAATTAACACATTTTGATGCTTGCATAGAAATGAAAGAAATTTAGTAATTTGTATTAATGTATTTACCAACTAAAATTTGATTGCAACTATTTGTGCACTCACTCATTCACTGTGACAACAGAATTGAATAAGAATGGTACTAATTTTCGAAAGTATGCCATCATTTTCTCGAATTGACAGAATCCCACCAATGTATTTTGATATTTGCGCGATAAATTTTGTAACTTTCTCATCATATTTTAAGACTTTTCCGCATAAAATTTTGACTTCAAAACTTTCTCGAATAATTAAATGCAATTAATTTCATCACTTCCCTTTACAAACAATACAGTTAAGGTTTTTGATTATTGTCGCACGTCTCTAAAACATTACTTCACGTGAATAGAAAAGATAATGAATGAACTATTATGCGATCTGTTATCAGAAAGAAATTCCGTATGTATGACGTTATTATTAATTTTCAATTTGTACTAAACAGGAAATTTCTTATTGTAATACTTAACGATTAGGGAATGACTTTTCAAATACATTTGCAGTCGCATATTAAAATTGGAATATGAATGAACCAACCGGATATTTCGATGTCAACAATCCATCCTTCTCCTCTTTATCCAAAATATCCCTAAAGTTTTCCAAATTTTTAATAGGATAACCCAACTATAACTGTCTACTTTCACAATTCCCAGGTGGTATCTACTCATATTTCCGGTTACTTGTCAACCTAAAATTTCATAAGTTAAAAGAACAATCTGGCAATCCTTTCAAGCTGCAACACTTCCTGCAAATGACAAATGAAAATATTAGGAATGATAGTTATAATACTCTTAGCTTGGTTAAACTCACACTTCAGATCTATTCAAATCTTAATTAAAAAAAAAAAAAATCAATTTCGGTTTTACTACGTTTCATTCGCTTCAATTCTGCGCGTTTTCGTCATATTCAAGTGATATTAAAATTTTTAAAATTTATTCTCGAATCAAATTTATTTTCGTTGCATATCAATGATCGAAATAATAAATTTAGAAATTGATTTTTTAGGGCTTTCTTGTTGTAAAACATGAGATATACATCAAAGCTGCTTTGCTGAAGGTTTATTTTAGTGCAAAAAATTATTCGTTCACAGATATTTGCATGAATATGTATGTATTGATAGATGATTGGATGATGCAATGTTAGCTGTTCGTTGCTGATAATGTCGACAATTTTGGCTTTCAACCCGTCTGCACCTTTTTGCATTTTTAACATTCCAAAGATCCTTCCATCGTTTTTATAATACTTCCTTATCATTTATTAACCTGCTCTAACACTTAATTACTGATAATATCATGAATGGGTTCATAGCGGTTCAATTGTTTTCTCCAATCCTTAATTTGTCACATCCTTCCATATCTTTCATATCATTCGATAGCCAGAGATTACTTCTTTGCCCACTACTTACAATTTAGTTTTTGTCATTCATGACAGACTGTCATTTATCACAAACCATCTGTCTGTTCTGCTTTATTATCACTTTTACTTGTTAAATTTAATTCTGAAATTTCCAAATGTGATGAAGTAGATAAAAAAATGAGTGACTTTAAGAAGCATTTATAGAAAAAGCCTGGAAATGCAGTTTTCCACGCCTTAAAATAATTGAACTTCTTCATTTCAGGCATTTTAACCCTCTTGTTGAAAAGTCAGGTGATATCTATGGTAAACGTCTTCATTTATTGTAACAATAACAATTACTTTGCAAATAAACTTCATCACTTCTGTAACATTCGAATAATTCAACAACAATCTGTCGTGAACTGTATGAAACACTCTGTTGTATAATTTAACTAATCATAAACAGTTACTGTAAATACAGTATCGTCTCCTCACTCCTTTGTAATATAATGATGCATTATGATCATTTTAAAAATGTTCCTAATAAAATGTTAGAATCGCAACACTTCAAGCTCTCACAATATTATGCGCTTTCTACTCTTATTTCAAGATTAGCTTAGCCTTCTTAAATTCTACTTGAAACTAAGCATCAATTGAGATTAATGTTGATTTGTTTATCGATACGCCTATGCATATCGGATATTATATCCTTAGTAACAGGGATTAAAGCTGCGCATATTTCTCTGTGAAGGCAAGAGAAACAATTTTAAAACTTCATTTTAAAAACGCTTTTAAGTAATTTCAAATATTAACGAAGGAAAATTTGTCAAAAGTGATAATGAGCACAGGAAAGATAGCATATTGCAATATCAGTTTGCATCTCATCTTTTCACAATACCCAAATAGGAAGGGAAGAAGGGTCATTACCACCGACAACATTCCTCCAGTGTAATATTATTCATTCGAATGATTCACTGATATTAATCGGTCTTAATCTTCCATTCCTCAATCTCATTCCCTTTCGATATCATTGATAAATTGCTGTTAATCATCACTTGCTTGTTGCACATAACTTACATTTTTTTTATATGCTATCATCGCCGAGCGGAATGTAAATTAAATGTTCATACGAATGGGATTTGAAATTTAAAAATTAAAATATTTACAACTTAGAAGACACATTTATGTGCTGATAACTTTTACAGAGATAACTTCACCACATTTCTTAGTGAGAAATTTCTTTTTATCTGGCGCTTAATGGATGGATAAAAATGTTAATTGAATAGTTTTGATGTGGAATTTAATTCTTGACTGATTTATTTAGAGCATAAATAAACAAGAAGGAAGGCAATATCGGACTTTAATACACCAATACTTAACAACATATATAGCAGCTTCCGTTGAAAAGAGTCCAGCTTGGCTTCTTATAGCTTAGCAGTATTCAAATTGTGCTAGCAAAATCATTTACCATCTTGTTATTGAGGTAAATGAGGCATGCATCGGTTCAAGCTTTTTTTTCTGGCTGATGAATGCAGAAAATCTGGTCAGATGTGAATTATATAGGTTGATGATAGTTTTTGCTCGGACATCACATTTCTTTTGGCTTCCTGTTATGTCATTAGATTTATTATTAATTAAATGTAGTTGGGATAAAAAGTGCTTCGTATAAAATACTTCCTTTAAGATTAAGCTTGCTAACACCTTTAGGTTAGGTTTTATAACGGCTGATTCTGGATAACTTCATCTCTCTGAAACCCAAAAATCCAAGCAACCTTATAATCTCGCGTTATTATCCATATTTTCTCGAAATTCAACAGTGAAGTAATTCTTTATACAAAAAAAAGAATAAAATCAGGCTATAATTATTTTTCGTTCCCTTCATCTTTTTCCCATTATTTTTATTCATTATCAGCATTCTAATCTGCAAAACCAATCAATATTTCCCTTTTGTTTTTGAAATGAAAAATAAATTTTATTTCATCATTTTCTGTTACAATAAGCCTATGAAGAAAAATGATACATCCTCAGTGCTGTTCTTGATTTAGCAATATTGGAGTTGTTACAGAAAGATGCATCTTAAGGGTTTTGAAATTTTCGAAGTTCCGGAAAATAGTCAGAACTTCTAATTCTTAGTTTTTGGTTTATCCTGGAATTTGATCACATTGCGAAAATTCTGAGATTTCTGAGTGTTTGCTAATTACAAGGAAAATATCAACGTTTTATTTAAAGTTTTCTGTCGTAAGTCTATCGATATGCGTTTTTTCGAGGAAACTTGAAAATAAGATATAACAAAAAGTCAGGGGTTTTTTTGATTTTTTAAATTTTTCAAAAAATATTAAAAAAAGGATATTTTAAAATATCTTGCGACAACCATTGAGAAATCCGAAGTTCCTATTCAGCAGTATTTCGTTGACCGATAATATTGAAAGTCGTTAAAAAATTTTGATTTGAAATTTCTCTGACTAATGCAATATCCTTTGCGTTTTTAACTTTTAGATTATTTGATCGTATTTTAGTACAATCATACCTTTCTCATTCATAGCTCCTTCATTACCGGTCTCATCCTATTTTTGATAACCTATGATAGTTAGCAGTAGACGACATGAAGGGTTACTTTTACTATTTACAAGCTCCCATTGAAGGATGTTGGACATTAGAAACCTCAGGGATCAAAGTTTGCTCCTTATATATATATCCTTTATCATTTGACTGTTATTATATGTATGAACGAAGATATCTTCATCTTTTATTTATTTTGCATACTTTCTTTATTTTGTGCTTTCTTTCATTTTTAAGGTTTAATTTTGAAATATTCAATTGAATAATGTATGCTTTTTTTTTTTAAAGATATTAAGCAGAAGAAATGAAAGCAAAAGTGACAGTACGTTTTGGAAATGTGGGAGTGGTGGTGCCATGTTATGATTATATGACTGTTAATGACCTCATTAAAGCTTCTATTTTGCGATACAAAAAAGCCACCGGACGAGTAAGTTTTCAACTTTTATTTTATTAATGAATTACATGTAAACTTGACAAACTTTCGACCATTTCTTATAATTAAATTAGTAAAAAAGATATGACGACATGAGTTATATCAGTAGAAATTTTGATCATTTCTGAATTAATTAATCATATTTAAAATACTGTGAAATGTCATAGTTTGCAAATGGCAGTGTACGTTGATTGCAGTGCTTCACACGTTAAGATCAACATTATTGATTCCATGACCTCGAAGTTTGTATTTCGCATTGCTTATAAACACTATGACCTTGTATTTATTTGTTGTCAAATGAGCAGTATTTATGATTTTACTTCCTTTTTCTTCTCTACGGAAAGATATTATTACTGATTTTAGTTGTACCGGAAAGACGATGTGAGAGTTATTGAGAAATTGAAACATATTTCTTTTGAAAATTACTCATATCTTATCAGTACGAAATGGATTTCTGAAGTGGATGAAGAAAGAGAGAGAGAGAGAGAGGGAGAGAGAGAGAGAGAGAAGGAATAGTATATCGTGTTCTCGATTAACTGATGATCCTAGAAGGCAGTAGAAGGGTCATTTTTGAGTTTATAAAAGGAAGACTTTTTCTTTGATACCTGTTATATCTGTGTTAGTTCAATTTTCGACAGTTTAGTACCGCTAATCGAGACACTATGTCAATATACTTCTGAGAACAATGTAAAATGTGTTGTAATTTTGTCAGTGTTGTCCTCATTAAATAACTTCAGATCAGAGTTGTATTTTTTTTTACTGATATGATTGTAATATAATTTATGATTTCCAACAAGTAAAAAAGGTCTACATTAAGAGTAACAAATTATAATAAAATCAATAAACTGTACCAAACGATAGCAAAAGTGCCAAAATTTTAAATCATATAACTTGGAAACATTAATAATCCTACACCATTTCTGATTTGTTTATTGTCGTCTATTCATTGAGAATCAATTGAAAGTTAAGAAAGATTAATTATTGGTAGAATATTTGTTGGATAGTTCGAAAAATCCACACATACCTCATTATTCATTAATTAAAAAGCAGAAGAAAAAATGAGTGATAAAGTTGTCATATAGTTTGTTAGTTCATTGCTCTTTATGATACTTGTACATTTGACCTTTGCTATACGTTGCTATTAGATAGGGCCTTGCAGAACGGAATATCAGAGAGGAAGAATCTCAATAGATGATTTGTTAACTTGCATATGACAGAGTTTGTTGTTCAGACCGAGAAATTCTAGCATAAATTGAAGTATGAGAAGTAGTACAAGAAAAAGCTCTTCCACGATATCTCAGACAACTAGTAAAATGCCGCGGTGATTTTTTTTTTTTTCCTGCATAACATGGGATGACGCATATGTCTGTCTGTTGGTGGTGTACATGTGCATCCAGGTAACTGCATCTATGTGTGTCTGTCTGTCTATATGGTGCAGGTAGGTGATGATCGAAGGGATGGGAGTCTTCTCTGTCATGTCCCCTCCGTATGATGCTATCGATCATTATCGCGTCACAGGTTGCTCAGTATGGGAAATGAGGCGATCGATTGATCGCTAATGATAGATAAGGTATGCATTCTCGAGAGTTACATTTACCGCTTCATCTGCACTTACCTAGGATTATTACCTTTTTGTTTCGAGCTTTCGTCATGAGTAGGTTTCTCACGAAATCTTATTATAAGCAAAGAAAACTGTCATAAATTCACCGCGGTTCAACTCTTAATCGATAATTACCGGAGAAATTACTCAAAGCTTCCATTCATTCTTCTTTTTCTTCCTCCATAATACGATGAATTAAATTAAAATTATTCGCTCACTCGCTCGGATCACTTAATGTCATATCTCTTCTGACAAAAGGCCTTTCTTACTTATTTTCGATGTAATATTTTGGCGTAGTGATTGCATGAAATGAGTTAATTCAAATGTAATTGAATTTAACCGAATTAAATTGCGATGACCCTTTCTATTTGATGTGACATATTTTATTAAATGGTAATTACCATCTTTCATCTCATAACTCATTTTATGACGCTAGAAGAAGATGTACGTTCTTCAGGAATTTGTAAATTAGAACCGGAATTAGATAACGTGAAATGATGAAAAACATACGATATGTTCATTTTTGTATCAGTACCAACAACGCTTTATTAAGTAATGGAAATAGTACAGTTAAGTTCACGTATGTACGTAAAGGATAACACGTGATGTCACTATGTAATGCATATACATTCATGCTTTTTGGAATTTCATTTTTTTTTTTTTTTCGTAAAAAAATCCTTCTAAGAGATAGGTTATACCAATGATTTATTAAGTGAATGCATAAGTGTCTAGAAATATCACTCCCTATTCCGGCTATGTTTCTAATTCCGGTTATCATAAAAGGTTTCGGTTCTACTTTCAACTTTGTTGATCATAGGAATAATGAGCTTTGCTGCTGTATATTTAATGATCAGTTTACATCACAGGCATACGCATACACATTCGTAAACTGTTGTTATCTGTTCCATCATTAGTTTATTCTATCATTACAATCAGGAATGTTATGGATACGATCATGAAAGAGTGATGATTTACCTATCGTTCTTCTCTCTCTATTCCTAATATATTTCAAACAAAAAGAGGCTCATTGAAAGATCGATTTTGAAGAGAAGAAGGGTGAGGGAATTTCTCTCTCTCCTTTTACCTTCATCATCTCATGTATCATACGATGTCCACAACAACAGATAGTGCTACTATCGGTCCCACTGGCATCGTACACTGCCAACAGAATGCAAATTATGTTACAGTAAGTCAGTTTAATCAAAATTTGGACAAGTAATGGTCAGATTTTCGTTATATTGTTGAATTAGAGATATTGTTTGAAATGGAACAGAACGAATATCTGACTTTTTCTTGTCCATTTTATTAACATATTTACGTTATTAGCGTAGAATTTATAGCCATCAGAACATTATGTATTTGTTCATCATGTTGAATGCTTACGAGATGGTGGCATTCTGGATCCCGATGATCAACTTTTTGACGTTTTTGATGAGAATAATGATCAGGTTAGTGAAAACCATAGAAGGTTTTAAATCTTTCAACTTTACTGCGACAGCTATTACGAGTTAGCTATTAATGAATTAGATGAAATTAAAATCCCCAAATTAGATGAAAGTAAAAGGAGTTGTTTAGATGAGACTGACTTTCTGAATCGTTAGTCCACGTCTTTCAGATAAAGTAGACGCTTGGTGAAAAGACTGGATAAATGTTCAGAATTGCTATAAATTAAGGTTTTATCCGAACTTTTCTTTTAGTTTGCTATTAATTCCATAGTCCTCAGATAATTACTTTTCTAAGAACTTTGGTAAATCTATTTTAGATATTAGCGATCTACGACGAACCGGCATTTGCTGTAGTGGATTCAGCTCCAACAAGTGCTTCTCGATTTGCCATCAACGGAACAATATCGTCAAGTTCTTCCTCGGCAACTGCAAAAACCGCCACATCAACAGAAAGTCCTTTGGATAGTAAATTAAACATTATTTCAAGTTCCAGCGATGGTGATATTGTTGAAATTACAAATATTGCTATACCGCCGAGTTTGTTTTATCATGGTTGAAATATTATTTTAATAACTTTGCTGGCAGTTAAGGTTTCTAAAAATTATTTTGAATTGCTGAGGTGAAATCGCAAAGTTTTTACTTATAAAAGCAAAGATCTTAGGGATTCGAGCAGTATTTTTCCTAGATTAGTTTAAAAAATAGTTTGTTAGGAGGTTTTTTCTAGACGCTTGCAAAGGAAAAGTATATATTATAGTTTATTTATTATGTTTACATAATTTGTAATGATATGAGTTGAACAAGGCAGAATTAAATAGTTTGCTTTAGCTGATGGTTTACGAGTGATCTCGGACAATGCCCACACACTGCAGCAAAAACCATCCTCATCCTCAGTTATAACGGGTTCTGAAGCTGTTTCTCCACTATCTATTCCATTGTCACATGTAGATCAGAAACGTACTGATATATCGAACACGTGTCGCATCTACCACTCTGCTTTGAAAAATGTTAGCGGGTCACCGAGAAGTAAATATCGGGTTACTATATCTCCAGGTTTTTAATTTCTTTGCTGTCTATTGTAACCGATTTGATTTTTTATATCTTTGACTTTTTATGGTGTAGCTGACTAGGAGCAAAGAATCTGAATTAGTCAGATTTTTCAAAAATTAAATTTTTTCGATTTCCCGTTATACTGCTCATTATTTTGATTAATACCCAACTGCATCTCTCATTTTTTAAGGCAACTACGCAAGAATTGAAATATTTTTTCATTTCTGTTCACTTTTCGTTATTCATTGAGAATTCGCTTTAAATTTGTCATTTATTATTGCTGTCTCTCTCAGAGAAGGTTTATCTAGCTAACTAAATCTTTTATGCTGATAGCTGCATATATTATACCTGAAAATAACCTTTCTTCATAATCTTATTTACAGTTATACTGCGCAGAGTCTCATATTCATTTTTTTTCCAGATGTTAATTATCAATCATCTCAAGAATCGTCAACTTTCACGAAAGAATCACTGATGGCTCGAACATCCGCTAGGAAATCGCGTCTCACCGACAATTTTTTCGATGCTAAAGAACGACTGGAAGAAAAATTAGCGAGTGGTATCAAAAGTCGTGTAGTAAAAGCAGATATGAAAAGTCCGAAATTAATACCGTTGATGGAGGCAACAAATCGAGGACAAACGGTGATTATACTTTCAGACACCACTGTCAATATGCAGTTGGGTATTGAGGTATGTTTATTCTTTTTCTTACGACAATCATCTTCAATAATCGTTTGTTGTATCATCTTACTCAAGCAATCTCATGTTATTTTTTAATTTTCGAATATGATTTTTATGATTAGAAAAAGTAGAGTACCTACTGAGGATAGAATAAATCAGAAGAGTTATGTTTCTGGTTAATGTATCGAACATACTATTTCGTCTTGCTTTTCAATCATCCCTTAGAATACCAATAGACAGCGAATGAATAATAAGAACTTAATAGGTGATTATCATTTATTTCTTCATCTGTGGAAAAAATTAAAGGACATGAAGCCGAAAATCGTAAGTTTATTTGATTTTGGGATTTTAATTTTTTTTTTCAGATTTCACCCGTACATGATCCAGGAAACAATATGCGCTTGCAAGCTGTAGAGATCCGTCAGATTGATGATGAAGGTCGGGTTGGCAGTGATGGACGTCTTCGGATTGGTGATCGCATTGTGGAAATCAATCAGCGTCCTGTTTATCAGGTCAATAACCAAAAATGTCATAGTACCGGCTCAACGAACTCACATCTTTTTACTAATATTCGGCAAATGATTTTCATTACAAAATCAGGAATTTTACGACGGAACCATCGTACTTATTCCACTGCCCATTCATTAGAAATACAAATGGCAAAAATTCCATCAGTAAACATCTAAGAGTTCAGCAATTTCAACTTCATTTTACAGATGTCGATCTCAAGAGCGCGTGCCTACTTACATGAAATACAAACAGTTGCTCATCCAAGCTTAACAATCGATCGTCCCATAGAAACATTTGCAAGCGATAGTAGGTTCTTGAATTGTCCATTGTCCACAAATTATCCAGTGAGATTTATGAGACTGTTTCGTTGGCGGCGATTGGGAATTCCTTTGTACTTAAGTTGATATCCAAGTAATGTTGAGTGTAAGACAGCAACGCAACAGTTGAGCTAAAGTATGATTTCTCACATAAAGCAGTTATTTACATTGCTTTTTGTCTTTTCAGGACTGTAAATGCCTGATATACGGATATCTGTTTATTTATTTCAGATATGAGTACGTTTTCGACGTACGTTTGTATCTTAGTACCATTAGAAATATTGCATTAAAAATCTTGACGAACTTAGTGTTGGTGATTACTTTGTCCATTTGTTATTTTAAACTATGAACAGCGTAACAGGGAAATAGAGTTGAATAAATGCTAGGAACTATGAACGTCCTTTGGTGAATCCGTACCCTTCTGTATGAGATATGAAACTGAATTAGCTCAAGACAATTCAAGAATTGGTTGTCTTTTACTACACATTACTTTATGATAACGTAGAGATTATTATATTAATAATGGTGATTCTGATATTTTTCTTGCAGAATTATATATTTTTTCTTTGATTTCCAGCAATTTCTCATCGTAGTCAATCATCAACGAGCAGTTTGCAGAAGCGGCCAATACTGTCTGCACTACAACAGGCTAATACAACAGCTCTTGGGATAACATTTCCAGTTGAAATTGTTAAAAGTGTGTCATTTTCTAGTTGATCTTCTTTGTGATTTGTTGATCTCCATAAATAATTGAGGTGTTAGTCTCTCAAAATATCAGAATATTTCGTCATCTACTATATAAGTTGCGAGTAGAATACGAACAAAAAACACTGTTTATCTATTTTTAGTTTTGCAAACAATTAATACAACATATCTCAGGAAGTGGCGGATTTGGTTTTACCATAACGAGTCGTGAAACTGCTAAAGGTGAACGACTGTTTTATATTGGAACTGTAAAAGCAGATGGTGCTGCGGTAAATAAATTGAGAGCTGGTGATCGGTTATTACAGGTGATAATATTTTTATGTGGAAATGGGTATGCTGTAACATTCTCTTCTGTTTAGAAAATGCAGTACTGGATATTCGTTTCATTTCTGTCCTAGAAATGCAGCGATTGCTTTTATTTATGCTGTGGCATTTCGGGATTCGTTGTCATAATTGTAGAAATGGTTATGACCCTCCCATTTACCTTGTTTTCTCCTCTAAGACAAATTTCAAGCTTTTCCCTCAAATTTTAGATCAGTGGTGAGAAAACAACTGAACTTACCCAAAATGATATGGTCGAACGTCTAAAAAAACTGAATGTTGGTGATTCAATAAACTTATTGGTTTCGCGACTTGGAAGCCGAGAAAACGAAAACCAGAATCCAACAACAATGAAAAGTAATCAGGACGACAGAGAATGCTGTAATCAAAAAAGAGTGGATGAAGGAGCAGAACGATATGGGTATGCTTAATTAACAATTTTATTCTTTGGTTTTTTTAAGTACAATAAATAAGGCATTAAGCATAACATTTACTTTTGCGCATTGATTAAAGTCTAGAACAGAAAGAATTGTAGAAAGGCATTCAGGAATATGATTCTTCTGGCTGTTAAGCTTTATCGACAGATAAAATTAAATTGCTTGGGTCATTTCACAAAGTGAAATGATCTTGGACAGTTTACAACCATTTGATCATCAGATTATTCTGATAATTGTGATGCCCCATTATGAATAAAACTGTATGGAAATTTCAGATTTCGTGGAAAGATTTTATGTCTTCATTTTATTTGCGAGTAATTGTAAAATGGTTTATTTATGAGATGATTCATATATTTTACTGTGAATAGTCAAGTAAAAATTGCAGAGAGGAGATTCTGACGCTGAATATTGCGTTGAATGAAACGGGAAGTGCTGGGTTGGGTATAAGCTTAAAAGCAAGAGCCGTCATGAAGCCTGATGGTACTCGTCATGATTGTGGAATATTTATCAAAAAAGTTAGTTGTACATTTTATTGCTTTCTGGATGCTTACTACTAAGCTGTGGTTGGTAACATTTTTTTTTTTTTGATTTTATCAGTACTTTTTAAATATTGTATTGTCCTTTCTAGCACTTTTCTTTGTTCTGCTAAGTAAACCGTTGAAAAAACCACATTTAATTACGCAATTGTCGCAGGTTTTGCATGGTGGTGCTGCATATAAAGATGGAAGATTGCAACTGAATGATCAGTTGATTGGAATTGAAGATATTGATTTGAGACGAATGACAAGGAATTCAGAGGCTAGCGATGCTATCACTAGATGTTTGAAAAACTTAGGTAAATGCTGGGAATTGATTTGCATGAACTTAAATAATTGGGAATATTGCGAAGAAAATATTGAAGATGGTGCTCACTAAAGTCCTTTGTATTTTAGGACCGAACGCAAGCAGTGTATGCTTACATGTTGCAAGGAAGGTTGACTTATGTCGCAGCAATGATTTCCCAGGTACAAGAAGTTCTACAGACGAATCTTTGACTCCAAATTGTGAGAATTCTAAAGGGCATGACAAATCTCAAACAAAGTCCGGAGGTAATTTTTAGTTAATGGGAGTTTCGTCAATTTAATTAAATGCATGGCCATGATAGATATTAGAATATTGAGTTGTGTGAACGTTTAATGTAGTTCATCTCGTGAGTGATGCTTCACACCAGTCGAAGTGTCGCCACGCAAAAGATCAATCATGTTGTCATGCATGTAATCATTCATTTAAATCCACCCTTGGTTAGGCTATATGGGTAATGTGTAACATATGCAATTTTAATATATACATAAATATGTTGCTTATACAGATGATGATAATGCGATCGTAAAGAAACAAGAAACGTCAAATGGTTATAGTGCAGACGTGTCAAGATGCCGGCTTAGTAGTTCGGACGAACGTTCTTTGTAATCTTTTTTTCTTTATATTCATTATCTTTGAATTTTCATTCTTCACTTTTGTGAAAATTTTCTTCAAGAATCGAGTGTGACTATATAGATGCTCCAATTTCATGTACAGTTCCTTATTTCTTATCAAACCTCATCAAATAATTCCGTATTGTACATCATTGATATGCACAGTTTGAATAATTATATTTGTTGGAATCGTCACTACTAATTCAAAGATTAGAGTGGACCGTCATTTCTGTACGTTTGTAAACTTGAAATGATCAATTCTAAACTTGCATGTTCGATAATTATTAAAATATATTGGGAAATTACTTTTAATAAGTGCTCTTTTTTCATTTTTAGTATCCCATGCACTTACTTTCAGAAATGCAAATGAAGATTTGGATTCCACCTCAAGCGATAGGCAGAAGTGTGTATCAGAAGATGAAATGAGTCGTGTTGGTGGCAATGCTTTTAGTCGGAAAAATCCTGCAAGAAGGTCAACATTCGCTATTAAAAGTTTTTTACATTATGGAAATGCAGGCTTGTAAGAAATTATATTCGATGTCAAGACACAAAGAAATCTGCACAAAGTGGATCTTATACATTTCAATAAAAGAAAGTATGCGTCTTTCTAATAACCCGGAGATAATTTTTTTAATTTTTATATGACAAAAGCTTATTTTTGCAGATCAATATCAGAAAAGAGACATATGGGTGTTGGGAACGATGCAAACAATACAATGCTTTTCCAAAAAATTAAGCATAATCGCCAAATGAGCGGTAAGCGTTTGTTAACGGTAGTTATTTCATAAAAAAGCATATAAATTGCATGACTTTAGTGCGCATGTTTAGAGTTATTTCATTATCAGCCTGATTTTGTTTAGAAGCTTTAGCAAGGGTATTTATCATTTGTAATGTGAGAATAGTGTGGTTTATTTTATTTTGGTAGGAAAAATATCGTTTAGAGGTAATCGTTATTTTTTCTGCTTTCGCTTAACGTTTCGTAGTATTTCACTGTCCTTTTTATTTAAAAGATTTGCTCGGCGCTTTTTTTGCATAAATTAACGCTTTAGTTCCTCTGTTGCATCGTTTCGTTCCGTTCGTCAGTCCAACACGAGAGTCGCTCGTGATGTCCTCTTCACGGAGTACCACATCACTTCAAGAAAAATGTCGCCGACGAAGCTTAGCATCGCTTCGGTCTTCTGATGAAAGAACTGTTGCTGTAAGGTCCATAGGAAATGATGAAAAAAAAAATATTCTCATCCCATCCGCTAATTCCATCATTAATACTATTAATGAGAACACAAATGTGGCTCTTGCACTATGTAAGCATGATTTGTAACTAATTCTGGTTAAATTTCACTTTTTCTTTTCACAATTCTGTATTTTATTTTCCAATATGAATTTAAAAAACTAAACTTTATGGAAATATTGCAAAAATTTAGCCTCAAGTCATCAATCGCTGAGAGATTAGTCTTTGCGATCTTTAGTTTTTGTTTCTCATAGCAGTTACTGTCAAGGATCTAATACGTCTTGTATTCTATGTAGGTCACTTCGTTTTAGTTTCAAACAACTTAAATCCTTATTTCTCTTGACTTTACTAGCGTCGGTGTATGCTTTTTTTTTTGAGGAAATATTAAATTGATCCTTCTGGATGGCGAAATTGTTATTCATTGATCTTTATCAGTAGCTATTTCAGCATCCCCTAATCGTCGTTCATTAAGCCTCGAAAGTATGGAGGCGCACCGATCACCAGCACTGGCAATTGCATCAACGTAAGTTATATTTCCCGTTTTTACTGTATGCAATTATCTACTTCTGAATTATTATTTTTGACTTTCATCCATATTCCATCACGAGGAAGATTCTGCATTGCAGTCATCCTAGTGGACCAGCTATCCGAGACACTCGGATGGAGCAAACGGCAAGACGAGGCCATCCGAATACTCTCAAGCGAACCCAAAAATCTCGATCTAATGGTTATGTGAAGCCGTCTATTTCCGATGCAGAAGACCAAACATCTACAGGTAACTTAACTCATTTGATATGTCACCCCATTTTCCCAGATTGTTTTTAATTTTGGCGAACTTATTTGTTTATTATTTTAATATTTTTAGGAAAAAGTCGGGATGAGTCTTATGCTTCATTACCTCGAGAAATTTCTGTTGCTTCCAAGGAAAAACAACAGCGAAGGAAATCAGTTGGAAGGTGAGTTGCATCTAATATTAGCTGTTTTCCAGATGAACGTCATTTCCGAAAATTGTGCCTGTTAACATTTCTCTCATCATTAATTTGTTGTACTGATATTGAGTACTTTTTAACGCCCATTTACTTTTCCACATTTATCAATATTCATTTAAGCGAAGCTGTTAGTATTGGAATTAAAATTTATCGGTAAGTTAAACTAAGTAATTTTGGAGATAACCTATTTTTTACTTTCAGTTGCATATTTTCAAAAATTACTCAAAGACTTGGTGGATCGAGATCACGTGATGCATCTCCAGAAAAGTCAGTATCATTCGACATCGCTGATAGCAACTCTTTTATTGATAAGGCGAATAGGTTTGTGACATTACTGGAGAGGAAATTTATTATAAATGAAAATAGTGATATTTTGAAGAAATAAATACAGTTGTTTGTAAAAAAAAGATAGTCTGAAATTAGTATTACTTGTAATACTTTCTATGTTTGTTTGTTCACATTCAACCATTTCTAGGACACATCGAGAGTGGAATAAAGAAAGCAAAAGTGATCAATCGATGCGCAGAGCACCACCGCCATACAAACCATCATCCTGTGACATTCTGCAATCAACGGACCCTGATTACTATGTGAACGTAAGTCCCGTTTGGCTTTCCCTTTCTGACGGCAGAGTAATCGCAAAATGCTGTGAAGGATCTACATGAGAATACTATTGTAACTAGATTAGAATATATTAGGTTTTTTACCTTTTTAAAGTTTTTTTATTTGGAAATCCCATAACATTCTGTAGAGTTTTCTTACCTAACCATATAAATTACCTGTCTAATGATTTCTTAGATAGGCCCGTTAGCACTTTTTCGCAATTATGAATATACGAAACAATACGCAGTTCACGAAAACGACAATGAAATGAGAATCTTTTAAATAAGCACCAACAAATCTCAAATTTAGGATGTGCCTGGAACGCATAAAACAGACATTGTTTGCAACGGAGAGGAATTACCCGCCGGTGGCTATATACGGGTTGCAAATTCAAAGTTCTACAATAGTTTTATTGAGAGGTGGGCGGGTAACTTGCAAGCTTAAACTAGCCTTTTGTAGACTTCTCTCCTACATGCTTCAAGCACCCCTCTTGTTTATTGCTGCTACTGCTTCGGAAAGTTTTTTGTACCGTTCTTGAAAATGATGAGATTATTACATCGTAACCGCAGTTCTAATTTTTTATATTTTTGAATTCTACCAGAAATCCCTCCTCTTCTTTTGTAAGTTTTGAATTATGGCAAATGTATTTTCCAGTCAGCTTTCTGTTGCGCTTCAAGCTTTACACACTGTCGAATACGCGATACACGTACCTTGCATGACGAAAATGCGTCCCTTTTTTGCATGAAACATCCTAAAAATGTTTGTTCATGCGCCGTTGCTTAGATAATGTTGGTAAATGGGACTTTACGGGATTTTACATAATTCAAGATATTTCCAATGGGCACCAAAGAATGTTTCAAAAGTCCTTTGCAAATTTTTACCAAATTTTACAAATCATAAAAAAATTGCTTTTGTTTGAGAAATTATCGATCCTGCATGTTTTGTGATATTTTTTAAATTTCTGTTTTCATCTTATGAAAGTCTGAAAAGTGTTTGTTTTGATTTTCACATCCACGATATTTAGGAACAAGGAGCACCCGAAAATGCACTGCTTGACTGGAGGGGACAGTATCAGACAGCAGTTTGCTACAACAAATGCAATAGCGGGAAAGGAAGAAACTCATGCATCAATCGCCAAGCAAGAAAGTATGTTATAATTGTGAAACTGAAATTTAAGACATGAAAATTGAATCAAAGTATGGGATATAGTTTGGGAACTGACTTCATTTTGGATGGAAAAATAGATTCTTAAATTCCCTCTAATGTCCTTTTTCCTTTTTTCTTTTTCAGTGGATGTGGTAATGAGTTGTACATGCAACCCCGTCAACAGGAGCAACAACAACAACGACAGCAATATGCAATGTACCCGCGGCACTGTTATGACGGACAACGCGAACAGCAGCAACAACGCATGGTGTATTACACGGGATGCAATACCGACTACTACGATGCCTTCAATGCTTGGTTTGCATACACTGCAGCTACCGCATGCGGAAATATACCTATCGTTACAAGAGGAAGAAGCGGATATCCATCCCAGCACACCTACTTTTCCACAGCGGCAGCAGAAACAGTGTCGTCGAACAGAGCAGCGGTTCGACAAATTCACCACGAAAGGTTTATTAATTTAAATATTCAAGTTTTACAAATTAAACCCAATGTGTTTTTACCGTTACTTTAAATCATGATGTTCAAGACACACTTCGCTTAAAGAGTTGAAGTTGCAGATGAGTTCGGCGGATGTGGTTTTAATTAACCTCTTGTTAATATGTATGAAGTGCGATTTTATTTTAGTTTCCAACTCTTTTAATTCTTCTAAGCAACGCTTTTAAGCGATTCTAATTTTGGCCATTTTATGTCCAATCTGATACAGTAACTTACATCACAACACTGGAAATGAAACTTAGTAATTCAAGACACACATTCTTTATCGAATGATATTTGCCGTCGTTGTTAACTGCTGACTAGATTTGGAAGTGAACTTGAATATTTTCGAATTTCGAGTGAGATAGAAAGTGGAATGAATGAAAAGAAAAGCTGAAGTAATTTGCACCCCAAAAGCTTTGTGGTCTTTGGATAAATGGATTTAAGTCTCTCATGGAGTACTATTGATGGGAACAGCGTTAATTTCAAAATAAATTATATTCAGATTTTAGTTGGCAGCTAACTTACACATGTTTACACCATGAAAATTGAATTTTTTGTAGATTTCGGTCATGTCCAACTCAATTTTCCTCATCGGGAATGCGAACGAGGCAGACTATCGAAAGGATTGGTCCCTACTACGCAACCGGCTATGCCTCCCATTCCGGTCGTATTTCCGACTTCTAGAACTTTCTTCTTTGCACCTTCCACACGGATGTCAGGACATCGAACTAATGATTCACAAGCAGGAGCTCGTTCGAGTTTGCGAAATCGTGCTAAATCAATTTTTACCCGGCAATCCAAAGGGTGTACGTTAGCTGAAAGCAGCGTAAGCCAACCAAGTTCTTTGAAGTCTCAAGCATCTGTGTTCACTCATGAGCGTTCCCACCAAAATCGACAGCAGCAATTATTACGCAGTCCTATTTTACATTCCCGTCAGTCTCAGCAAAAAGTATCATTCTTAGGCTCCTCTGACAGTCTTGTCCCGTCGTCTCCTAATCCGAAAATATTTGTTCCTTCTGCGTCGCATCCACCTCATGGTTTTGATGAAACTACTCTTTCGTCTCCAACTTATTTGCAAACATTACTAGAATCACCAGCAAGAAATAGCAAAGATGCAAGTGTGATCAGTATCTCGAAGCCAATCAAATGTATCAAAATTCATTATGGACCATCTCATCCATCACCTCCCAAGCAACAGCCACTGCGATCTCGAACAGTGGGTGTCCGATCTTCGAATAATGGTTCGTTTCAACAGTATCAACAACAAACTACGAATGAGTTTGATTATCGCAAATATCTTCGATCAACGCGTCGGAATCGCATTACTGATCAGGAACAACGAATAACGCTTATTGCAACGGTACCTGACGAAACGATGTTTATGAGGGGAACTGCAACTTGTCGTGCGCCTCGTCCTAGTACCTTATATAATGCTACCACTAATAGTTAGAGAGTACTGACATTTAATTTGTAAACTTCCTGAACCAGAAACTCTTAATATATTTTTATTTAGTTTTCCTCATGTGTTGTTTAGTTTGATAATGACCTTAAATGTATCTAAATACCCATACTACGGAATACTCGATGTTGAATTCAGGAAGTTAGGCTTAACTGCTTTTTTGATTCCTCATATTTTCAAATTTCCTGTGTGATTAATGTGATCGATCTTCGACATTTAATTTGTAATCCAGTCGCTGTCCATCATTACATATTGCAGCATTGGTAACTCTGTATTCATAGTAAATTTGATCGGATCGACATTTCCAGAAATCGAAAAACTGAAGAAACATTATGAGATCGGGTAATGAGTTTAATCCTTATTTAATTTATACCTTTTCTTTTTTAGAATTTCACATAAAATATTTCCAAGATACTAGGAAACAAATTACAAATTTAATGGAATTTCGGTAATTTTACTCCATGCCTTAATGTACATTTCTACTGAAACCACATTTTATTTCCACTAGATCAAAATTATTCTCAGCTTAATTTGTGCTTTTAATCAAATAAATAAATGGTGGGACCGTCAGTGGAACATCAGTGTGGAAATCACATTTGTGAAACGCTTTTATTCTGTGCCATATGTTTAAAATTCAATGTTATAATTACGACTATTCGTTTCACTTTGTTGTATCTATATGACATTTCACTTTGATCTTTTTCTTTGTTGTTTACAGAAGAAAATATATACTGTTATCATCAGTGTGTTGTAAGTGAAAGCTTCAAAAGCTTTTGATTAAGAATAATTTAGAATTTTCATGCTTGATTGAGACGCAATTTTTTCAAGTTGAAGTTTCTTCAAAGTTCGCGTAGAGTTTTCTAGTTTGCAGATTTTCATTTATTTTAGATCGATTGATTTATTTGATGTCATCAGATTCTGTTTGTTGTTTATTACGGTTAGATGAAATGAGAAATGAACACCAGCAGGATTTCGACCAGAGTAATGTTCAAATTTTGTTTGGAATTATATACTATTTGTTTTAAATGGTCGAGGAATTTTGCATCTTGATGAAAAGAGACATTTAACCGATGTGCTACGCGTTGCAATATAATCTTTCCAATTGCATTTTATAGTGCAAAAAGTAGAATTATTATTTTCTCGTAAGGGATGGCAGTGCCAGTTCAAAAGTGGATTGGTTTTACCGAGAGAAATTGGCATATGTGCAGAAGTCATCGATGACCATTCATATTTATTAAGCTTATGTTAAATTTCATATGCACAAGATTTTGAAGATATGAAACATTTCAGTAAGCTTATAACTGTGGATTCAGTACATTTTGAATCGAAATATTTTGCATAAGATAGTATCTTTTCATTAAATCAGCTCCAAAATATATACTGGATGAACATTCTTGCTGTCTGTAGTGAGATCTTTTGTTAAGTGATCACAAGATTCTTCAAGCTTACATCATATCAGTTGACATTGAAATATTGTATTTATTAGCTACCTGTCCAGCAAACAAATAAGTGTGATGTCTCCAAGAATTGTGATCAGTAAAATATGTCACATCAGGCGAAAGTATTAAAGATGGGTAGATGGAATTGCTGCTCGTCACACTAAAATCTCTTCATTTTAAAATGAAAGTCTAGTTTTTATTCAAGGCATTTAAAATTGGGAATTAAAAGTTCTATTTTGAAATTTTAAATTTGTTTCAATCTCTCTATAAATCCAGTCAAGATAAAAAGTTATGGGGACTAATACAGGAATGAAATTTAATCGAGTTTGTGAGCAATGCAAATAAGGCGATGGAAATCGTGAGAAGGGCGAATATGTAAATTTATTTATTGGAGGCAAGTCGCCGATAGAGACAATGGAGTGACCCTGAAAAGGTCACGGAATCTGCTTGGTACTTCCATAACAATGATAGGCGGATAGTGCTAAAACAGAACTGACAAATCTGTTCCCTTCCTTTCCCTTATTTTATTACTGCAATGTCAAATTGTCATGAGAAGATCATTAAATAATAAGAAAAAATGAAATTAATATTTTGGAAAATTTTTCAACGCATTTTGAAGAATTTAAAACTCTCAGCCATGTTTTGGCATAACAAAGGAAGTATTTCACGCAACAGAGTGCGTCGTAATATCAGCGGTGAAGATTATGGGGCTAAAATAGCTTCATCATCAGATAATCAATACAAGAAGAATTCACTAGGAAATATTTATTCATTCAGACTTTGATAATCAGTGATAATTCACATTTTTAAATACCCCTGATCCTGATTTTGATTTTGATAATCCAGATATACTCATTCAGATTTTAATGTAGCTGATTATTTAGTGATCTGGCGGAGATGCAAACAGAATATAAAGATTTCACATGTCCAATGTTCTACTTCATAAGACTCTGGCCGAAAACATTAAACGTGTGATTGAAACGAATCTTCCCAACAATCCTTAAAAGTTCAACTATTCTGCAACTTTTGAGCAACAAAAAGGTGATGATCTTTAATTAACTAATTAGTGACAATGCTATACGTTATTGTCATTTAACAACAATATTATTAATAATATTGTAAACAATTACAATTCTTAGCAATGTCCTCTCTCATTAATTAAAAAGAAAGAGAAAAGCAATCCATAATTTGCTCGACAAATAATTTTCAACAATTTCCTGGTGATAACATCGAACTTCATACTTGTCAATCAATGGATTTGACAGCGTTTCATGGATTATCTCATGATCTATTTAATCTCTACCAATAATAAAATGAATCCATTTGAATTAACAAGACAACAAGGCTCAACTATCATTCATCTATTTCATGCTTTCACGATATCTTTCTATTCTGTTCATTTCGATAGCACAATTTGTGAAATCCAATACTGCCAATCATTACTCTTACTGCCCTACTCTGTCGTATAAACAATTGCCCTCAATGATGCTTGGGCTCTTCTTTTTCTCTTCTGCTTGAATGTTGATCTTTTCCGACATTGTTTATTTGGCATTCGAGGAGTATCTTCATGGTTCAGTGCTACGTTTGCTTCTACAGTGCTTGCTTGTTAATTATTCTACTTCATACTAATTACTACTTACTGATTGCTTCGGAGCAATTTTCAACAGTACGAGTAAGAATTGCTGAAGAAGGATTGCATTTTTTCAGTAAAATTGCACATCATATCGTACGTTTGTCCTCCATTTATAATCTTTCTTATTTCACTTTTTTCTCATTAACAATTAAAATACGCGTAATCATTTGTAATTAAGGTTGTGTAATCTGATATTATTAGGTTTACCTGTTAAATCGACTATTTGAATTAATCTAACGGTGATATCGTTGAAATTGGAAATTGAATGAAATGTTATATAGCTGAAAAATAGTACTTTGCAATAATTGTGAATTGGAATTTGACGAAATATAAAACTCAGGTTGATGAGGAAATATGGAAACTAACATTTCCACAAATAACAATTCCGATCGAAGGTGGACCTGGCACGGGTGAAGTAAATGTAACCGAACTCACATTACGAGCATTTAAATCGCCAACCTTTTCATTTGAATTAGCTCCACCGAATGGTATTTCTTGGCAATCCAAAGGTGGATCGACGAAGCAAGAAGCCATTTGGCTTGCTGGCTACTATTACATTGTTCCAGTTAGTTCATACAATTTATCACAAAGATCTTTTGTTCGAGATAGTTTATTGAATGATGAAAGCCTTACTTTTTGAATCCTCTCTGACCCGATATTGTCTCGACCAAAATAGTAACAAATATCAAACAAGTTGATAATGCAATCAATCCATGATTGGTAATCATCTCTATTATAGATTTATCTCTCGGGATATGTTAAGGCAAAAATGGATGACATCCGTGTTTATATGCAAACCAATTTACTGGTTCGAAATGAACACCCACAATTTGAGATCAGTGAATGTTCCACGGACGTTCAGCAACTTTCTGTGTATATTACAGGAGGTGTCATACAATGGGTCGTCAACTTATTTCGAGTGCAATTAGCTTTTGTAATCAAGCAAACCATACATCAGAAAGTTTGATTCACATATCTTTGTTTATACAATGTCTAAAAGATCTCGAGAATAGTTTTTTGAGACTGTTAAAAATGTGGCACTATCAGAGATATACCTTCCTAAATTTATAGCTTACTAATAGATTCTTATCTTCTTTTAAGTCATTAATGGTCAATTTGTTTGAATTTATCTCTGAAATTTCTTACACATAAGTGCTTGCTTTTTAGTGTATGAAATGAGAATAAGAAACGTAAAATGGTGCATTGTATCAAAAAGCAATTTATTGATGATAATATGTTTGACAGATGTGTGATGTCATACGCAAGACTGTCGTTCAGATCAATGCCGCCTTATCAGCACTTTCTACTCAAGTTAAAGTGTACAAAAATCTATATATTAGTTATTCATGCAAGGTAAATTGTAATTCCTATTGATTCATTCATTTGTTTTTTTCTACTTGATATGAATTTACTTAATCTCTCTATTTAATTTCTAAGAATCGAAAAAATTACACTTCACGGAAGTCACACTTCACTTTCGACCTGAAATAATCGAAAAGGTTACATTGAGACCGAGTTGGTATAGAATTGCTGTGCCTATTAATTGATTAAAAAGAATAATTAATGGCCATTGTCAAGAGAAACTTACATACGGAAAAAGGAATAAATCGGGATAGTTATAAAAGAATTCAAAACTGTTTTCGGTTTCAAATTTAAAAATCTCATTTCTTATGAGAATTAGCAAAAACTTATATTCTGCGTTGTTTTGTGACGAAATTGGAATCTTAAATTATCCTAAATAACTGTCAACTTTTTGAGTAATTTCGGCTTTTAGCTTTTATTTTTTCTAGCAGAAGCCTGTAGTGACGAACAAATATATTGAAGGTGAAATGATATTTGATGTAACATACGGGCAAGGTGAATGTATACTACCAACGGAGCGAATGGATCACAGTTAGCTTATTCATTCTTTTAATTTTCATAAATTATGTCTGCCTTCGAAATTTCTTATTGACGATAAATCCGATCAAGTATTTAGCTTCTCCTAATTGGTGTAAAAAGAGCACATGAGCGTACCGATAGTAAAAAAAAAATTAGTATATCTGAAAAAAAAAATATGTTCATCTGTTTTGTTTTCTTCATCCGTAAATTAAAGAATGTTACGTTAACATGATAAAGATAATGGTTGCTAATAAAATCGATAAAGCAGCATAGTTTTTGCGGAAAAGTTTAATTAGGAAATCTATCTGTCTACTTAATTTACTTAAAAGCTATGAGCAAATGTTTTCTCAGAAAAAAAAAAACAATCAAAAATTTATTTAAAAGAAGAGTCAAACTGTTCTTTTTTATTCCATCACATCCTCTGAAGTTTCAGCTGATTAGTCAATTTAATTATTAGAAAGTATTACTCTTTTAACCTTAACTTAGTGATATAATGTAATAAATACCTGAGAAATATAATTTAGAGATTGATTCAACGAAACGAATGGCACATATTTGGTTATCGGAATATGTACCGAATTGTTTGCTACAGACTGCATATAACAATGAAAATTTGACATTTGCTATAACCCCGAATACTAGCGATGGTCGATTTGCAAGCTTTCTAAGAACGGAGTCATTTTTCACTCATTAAAAAAATTTCCATCTTTTTAATTACTAATTGAACTAACAAAGTTCGTCAAAAAACTTCATTAAAAAGATTCATTTAGATTTAGCAAAAATAATGTGTCATAATATTAAATTCAAAAACTTTTTACGATTATAATTTTAATTAAAATTTAGCTGTGAATTCTTTGCAATATGTATTGGAAAATTTCTTCCCACTTTACGTTTGTTGTATCCTAATCGGACTACCTATTTTTTAATTCAATTAGCTGAAACACCGTACACTGTCATTAATACAAATGGTATACGAATATTTGCAAGTTCTACTGTCGATTTACATTTATCATCTGAAAAGCAACAATCGCAGAGATTAGCAAGGCTTGGTAAAAGGCCTTTTTTCGTTTTTAAATTATTGTTGAACTAACAAAAGAAACTCTGACTTTATAATAAATAATTATTTGACGTGTAGAAAAACTGAAATTTATCTAACCATAATTACTTCAACTGTTGTAATTATCCACAATTAATATTTATCATTTCAGTGATGAACTCAACAATATATGCGATACCGACAATTTTACATAGGAAACTTGTGGGTATTATCAGTAATGTTACGGTAATATTGCATGAACATGATTCAACCGTTGGACATTTCAATGTTCAGTATGTTTTTTGATTTTGAATTTATAATTTACGAAAGGCACTTTTTTTTAATCAATATTTTTTCTCATCAATCAATTAGTTTGATCTGAGTTGGATAGACTATATAGTTGATAATAAACCTTAACATCTTCCACTGCAACGGAAATAACAGATATCTCTTTTCATTTCTTACATTTGTCATCTTTATTCATTTCATATTTTAAAACGAAATTTGACTCATTTCCTCTGAGTCTTTCAAAATTTCACTTTACAGAAATGAATAATAAAGTCTATTGTTAGGTGCTACATTTGTCGAAATTAAGTCTACAATTGTAACTTATCAACCCTAAATATTCTCTCGTATATTTCGATTTTAGGATGCTCGAAATTTTAGAAAAAGTGATGGCAAAAGCTGTGAAAATAATTGGAGGAGTAGCACTTAAAATTGGTATACCATTACCGCTCATAGATAATGTGACAATCTCGGATAATGCGCAAATTGTTACCAAAAATCGTTACATTCGTGTTGATTTTGATTTCATTTATGAATAAAATTTAAAACTTTCATGCATTTTGTTTCTTTTTCAAAGGATTGACCTTTAATAAAATAGTGGTAGAAGCAAAGGTTATATGATATTTAAGTATTTTATGGGAAGCATCGGAACAATTAAGAGTTATGAAATGTATGAAAGATGGAATTAATGATGGAATTAAAAAATGGCGAAGAAATATTTCGTCTAAAAGCATTCATTGAATTTCAAAAAGACTGCACAAAAAATTCTTTTTTTTTTTAATTTGATTAGTGAAAGAAATTGCAAATATAAAATTTTTTCAAAGCATTTTTCCTTCTTTTTAAGTTTTCCTTGCAAAAATTTCTATGAAGAGGAAAATTTAAAGGGAATTATTGGAAAAGTTTGTAAAAGGAATGCATTTAAGAATAACATTTATAACTGCATAACATCAATTCATTTTATTTAAGAAGTATGAAACAGTGCCGTCATTTGTGGAATAAATAATTCAAAGTTTCTGTATCCAAATTTGTCTTTTTAATTTAAACTAATACGAAAACAATCATATTATGTTCTCATTTATAATATCAATAATTTCTGAAATCAATAAATTTAAGTGAGATTGATTAAGCAGAAAGATAAATTTGCAGAGTAAACAAAAATCGTTGAAATATCAATTCATAATTCATTTGGGTATGCATATAATTATCTGATTTCACTACTTTTTATTTATCGAAATTATGATTGACATAAGTTGAAGATTCAAGTAGAATGCGCAAATAAAACGAAAGATATCGGTCAAATTCGACAAAATAGCTTCTTAAATGAATGATTACGACAATGCGATTTTTGAGTCTTTCTTATAGAGTGATATGATTGCATTTAATTCGAACTCGAAGCTAACAGATTAGCTTAGTACCGCTTTATAGACTTGTAAAGAAAGCAAGTTCTATGTCATCACCAGGTGGCAAAGATCAAGGATTATTATAAAAATTAAATTTAACTATGAATCAGAGAGATAAAATTTTCGCTGATATTAAAAAAGCACATCGAGCTAAATATGATTTAAAGCTGTTACGAAAGCAATCTATATGTTATTTGTTTGTGTGCGACTTATCGGTCGGTTCAGCTGGTCACTGTTATTGAACCTAAGCTTGAGATTTCATTTATAACTTTTAAATTTCCCAGGTGTTTAAACGATCTATTTTGATTATAGGAAAAGACCTGAACTATTTGTTTTGCCGTGAAAGTTCTTGGAAGATCGATAGTTTTGGATCTTCGATTATTGTTCAATATGTTAATACAAAATCATAGTACCAAATTTGATTTCTGTGAAATCTTTTGAACATTTTTCTCGTAACACAAGAGGTAATCCCGGCGAAATTCCGATCATCCAAATTGCAAACATTTTTGAGACCATGAAATTTTTGCCATTTGTGATAAATGAAGAAATATATGTTTCAACATAATTTATCAGATATGAAATAAGGAAGTTCAGCAATAAGTATAAATGATTACAATTAATGTAATTCGGTCGAATTAAAACATTTCATCTAAAAATGATGAATAAGCAGCATGCATTTTCTTTCCTTTTACTAATTCTTAATCATATAGAAGTTTTCTCTTTTTTTTAGTATTGGTTTTGTTTGTTAAACAATTTTTTAAAGTTCACATTTCAAAGAAACAACATTTGATATCTTTCTCAAAGTGGTAACGGTGGAGTTTCTTCCGACGTAGCTAGTTGTCTAACTTTTGATATCTGTCACATATTTACTTGTTGCTATTTGTATATTTACTTTCAAAGTGAATTAACAACATTGCTAGCGGCATATATCTCTCTTATTCCTTCACATCATTTTTTTTTGTCATGCAACAAAAGAGTATAGTGTAGTTGAATATACACTATTCTTATTAAATTTCAAATAATTGCATTTCAATACTTTTCCAATGTTTAGTTGTAATTGTCTTTATTGTTTGAAATTACATGTGATATGTGAAATACTAAGGTATACCAATTTCAATACATTAAAATTGAAGTAATTCGTAAAAGTAACATTGACAATTTTTGCTTGTGGAACACTATCGATTATGATTGCGCTTTTATGTATAACTGGAAGGAATACAGTTTACCTGAAATGAAGATATTAAATAGAGCAAGTAAATATTTGTCATTTATTTAAACCACGATGATCTCCTACGATACGAGTATGCTACAGTTATAGTCAGATGTTTTATCATGATAAGAAAGATATAGCAAAGTAATAGTCGTCATTGTTGAATGTTACGTAAGTCAGAGGTTCGGATTAACTTCTACCAGCAACATTTTAATGAATGGTTATTGAGAACTAAATGTTTGGATAAGGTAGAATTATTAAAATAATAATGCAAATATTGAAATATTTCAGGAAATATTACAATGCGAGTACAGTTCCTATTCCTTCTTCAAATTTTCATTAGTTGCAGCAATGGTGAAACAACGTTACGAGTAAGAATCAACCAGAAAAGTTTCACATTCTTAGCTTCAGTTGCAAAAGATATCGTGAGTTTCAGGATTTCTTAATCATTCTGATTTGTTGAGAAAGAATCCATTGCTAGCTATCCTTCAGTTGCATAATATCTCTTTAATAATGACATGTCATAGAGCAGGTAACGACATGAAGTGACAATAAGTACTGTCCAGAAACTTTCCTGATCAAGACTATCCCAGTGTCATGCAAACAAAAAAAAAAGTACGAAGAACGTTCTAACTGTCTGTTTTGCTTATCAATGATAATCCATTCCGAAAATTTCCAGTTTAATTCTGTCACGTGCTTTGGTATTGAAATATTTTGAAGTTTGTTGATGAATTTAGTTGCAAAATGAAGTGCTGGTGTTACCCTCACAGACCGTATCGCTTGGATCAGGATCAGCTGATATAAAAAACTTAAAAGTGGAATCATTTGAAAGTCCTGATATTACTATCTCTTCGGTTGCTCCAGATGGTCTTGTCATCAGTACCAACGATGGCTCTGTTGTAGTAAGCGGTTCCTGGGAAGCTTCATATAGAATTCTTTGGACTGTAAGTGAAATTATAAGCTTTTTCTCCACAGATTTTAGTCCTGATGTCAGTAACAGTTAAATTTTTTGATTCGTCATAAAATGATATCCTATTTATATTCTAAGCATTAAATATTTATTCGACGTGGTAAGTGAAATAAGTGTTTATCAGAAGTATTTAGGAGGAAAACAATAAAAACTTCCTGTTTTATTCATATTCTTGTCTGAAATTGTTAACTTTTATTGAGATAATAATATTTTTGAATTCGTCCAGATGCATATTTCGGGTGATTTATCGCTCAAAATCAATGGTTTCAAAACATTTACGCGGATAAATCTGGTACCAAAAAGCGGAAAACTTCAGTTACATTTTAAAGAGTGCCAACTAAAGCTTGGAAATTTAAATTTGCAATTATATGGAGGATTAGGAGCTTGGATTGCAAATCATTTCACAGGTGGAGCTCAAGAGAGTATCAAAAAAGCTCTACAACAAGAAGTTAGCCATTTTTGATCTTTTCGAATGATATCAATAAATTAAAATTTTATAGAATTTAAAGAAATCTGTATTAAAACAAGAGGTCTTACTACAATTTGTAACTGTTCAATTGACATTACCTTCAATAGTACTAAATTATGGCAACGGTGTTTCAGGATTTTCACATCGAAATATAAGAGGGCAGGAAGAAGTTAAACGAGTAAGTTAATTATTAGAAAGTTTAAGCTTACCTAAAATTACTCACAGTTCAATACTTTCAGATTTGTGGAAACATGGAAGATAGAATTACGCAAATAAACAAACAGCTGTGGTCAATGCAAGCGCAAATCAATGTGATCGATAATGTGTACCTCAGCCATCGTTTGCTGGTATCTTCAATAATATATTAACACTCATCGGGCCAAAATTACTTGGAATAAAAAATGTAGAATTATTGATTTATTGATAAAGGAGGATTTCGATTTGCTTCGAATACCATTCTGGGAAGGTTTCATTCACGTCAAAGATTTCTTTTGACGATGCAACTAAAAAACGTAGTAATTTTAGGAAAACCTCAAAGCAACAGAAAATTTCATTCAACTCGATTTCTCTGTTTATGCAACTTTTGGACAATCGAAGTGTTATTTGCAACCAAAAAAAATTAATAACCGTAAATGTTCTTCCTTCGTTTTATATCAAATGTAATTGATTCCGTTTAAAATGCAACATATTGCTTAGTGTCTTTTCCAGCATTGAATTGAGTCAGAATTCGATGGGATAGAATGGATTGGATATTTAGATGTAGCAGTAATGTGATCGTAGTTGTTCACAGATCTTACTTTTGAACACTTACTTGTCCAACCTATCTTTTACTCTTTGCGTTCTTGAATGCAACAGAAGGTACTAAATATTGTATCCGAACATTCCGGATGCAGTCCCATACAAGTTACTTCCAAGGATTTGTTAGCAAATTTTTTTTTATTTACCCTACGTTTTCTCTTTTTTCTTCCAGTTCTATTTTCTTCTTTCCACTCTATTTTACTTGTTATTTTCCAACATTTATTTTCTACCAAAGACTATTTGGCAGAATTTAAAGTCCACTTATCTAATATTCGATATTATTTCAGAACAAATTGTATCAAATCATATGGCTGTATTGTGGTTCGGTGAACCTATGATAAACTGTTACCTGAAGACGTGGTATGAAACACTTAATCATTATCCTATGCATATCGCTAATAGTACCAACAATAGACAATTCCGCGAATTCCTCAACGTAAAGTAAGTATCAAAAAATGATCCAAAAAGCGTAAAATATCTCATACTTCAGTAATTAAATTCCTTTTACAGCATTTCCATTTTTTGAAATTACCTAACTGCTTATTATTTTAACTCACTATTTACTACGAAATATCTTAGATTCCTTTGGATTAGTTTTGTCCTAAATTATGAATACCTTTTAACAACTACAACTCTAAATAATTTACGATTTGCAGTTGTACAAAGTCAAAGAACTGTACCGGAAAAGTTAGTGATCCGGATACGAATTATAGGAATCAATCAATTGATTTGGACATTTATCTAAGAAAAGCACCACTTTTACATGCTGAAAATGGAGTTTATCTAGGAACAAGCATGAAAATCATTTTTTACCAGTCACCAAAAAATTCCAACACTCTCGAACTGAAGGAGCTAAGTAAATTTTTATAATTTAACTACTTTTATAGTTAGTAATGAAGGTCGATAAAAGTGACCGCTATATCCGGAAAGATCAATGTCAAGTATACGGAACAAGAAATCTGCTTTTATTATACTCGTAGATTGACTGGTCTCGTTACTGGACTTCGGTTGATCCACCGCGCTAAGTTATAATTTCTAATTCTGTCGTTGAGACACTAATCTGCCATCTTGTTGAATAACTATCCGATTACTTCGTCAACCTTATATCCAATAAATCGCTGATCAATGTCGCTACTACTGGTGGACCGTAACTGCGAGCAATGATTAATCTGAAACAATTAACCTAATAACAGTTTAATGCAGTTGTTCCTTGCATCATTGTCATAGCTCATCGCTATTTTCGTCGGTTGAAGCCACCTTTTTCCGCATCTCTTACCCATACTATATATAACAAATTGTATAAATTGTATTAGTACGGGTAATTTATTATATGCAAAAAAGGCTTGGTTTCGGGGTTTCGATTGTGCTGACATATCAGATGGTAACAAATATATGCCACGCGTTTGTAAGTGGGAAATATCGGGAGGAAATTGAGAGTGTCTTTTTTTCAGTTTCTGAAAGAGTAAATTTTTCAGCCGTCTACACAGAAAGTTTGCTAAATATAACGATATCACAGCGAAAATTTAATATACGCACTGAAAAAGTGAAGATATCAACAATTGAAGAGAACGATTCGAAAATTGAGAATTTGAATCAGATGTGAGCCTTTACTGTCAACAATTAAAACAGATGGAAACATACCGCAGATCTGTGTTTTTTTGGTAAGAGAATTTTAGGAACAGTAAGGTAAGTAAGGCCCATTTGAGCAATAAAGATTTGGTGTTTATCTGTTTCCAATTTATTTTTGATTCATGAAAAAGAAAACAAGGAAGCAGTTGATACTTGCTGATAGGATTTAGCATTTAATTAAAAGCCAAGATATCTGGCTTTCTGCTTATGCAGATATCGTCATAGCAATTTGTAGACAGCAAAGGAAGTAGTGGATGGTTTGGGAAGATATGTGACATTAACAAATCTATATGTATGTTAAAGCCGAAAACGCTTACTGCATTATCATTGGGACGAATTGCGTCAAATTTTAAATTCATCAAAATTAGATATTTCTGGGCTAATTTAAAATTGTTAATGGACTGATTTGGAAAAAGAATTCTTCTTTTTTTTTTTTTTGTAGAATATTGGATGGTTTAACGAACGTGGTGATATACGGATTGAAGGAGTTGAAACTTTGGGAGTATACTGTTAATGTACCGGAATTGGCACTACCTCGTTTAACATTATCAAACAAAGCTATCTTCACTGGAATAAATAATTTTATTCGAGCTGATCTGGACTTCAGTTTGTCCAATCAGTAACTTCTGGGAATTTTAACGGAAATTTCTCCTTCTCATCAAACTCTGAGAGTGAATGTGTGTGTCGCATATTGCTTTCAAACAGTGACTTTCACTCTCTTCTCATATGTCCAAATATATCATTTTGTCAATCTTCATCACATTTAAAAATCACTGACAAATATATCAATTACTAATGCATTTTCAAATTTACCGCACTTGGGCGCTTAATGTTGCCATTACGACAGATACATTGAATGTATACTATAATGAAGATAATTCGATATCATTCATATCACTTTCCTTACCGTTCCTAAAATAATATTATTTTTGGCACCACTGATCACTTTATGATGATATCTAAAGTGAATAAATTTAAAATCTCATTTCTTCTGAAACTTATAACAAAATATAAAAGATTTATTGAGCAACATCTCATTGTCGTTGAATAATTTCAATAGTTCCATAACGGATGATACATTTTATTCATCTTCCAGATCGGAAACAAATTTAGATATGAGAATAGATATTATAATGATTATTGATGAAGCCCATGCAGTATCAAATTAATAACTTACTGGATGAACTGAAGATGAAACTTCTAGCAACATTTGCTTCCGCTTTTTCTTCTATTAAATTACATTTCCTTCCTCGCATAGGCTGTAAAGCTCATTGAATGTTTTAAAAAATAACGCTTGTTTTGTATCATCAAGCTAACTTTTCTCGTTTCATTTGCTTTTCTTGTGGCCAAGAAAATTGAATCGCAATAGTTAACTGCTTTCTTTACACGGTATCGTATCATGATCTCAGGAATTCAGATCAATTCCAAGTTCAATATCCCCACAGATACGACATCTTAATTCTGAATACATTTAACGATTGCAACCTTCGGGCTCCACCTTTGTGATGGACATCCTCAATATTCGGGGATTCAGGACAGAGTGAGATTGTGAAAAAATAAACAGATTGAATGCTGCAGATATTATTTATTGATTTTGCTAGTTGAACAAACTGATATCCTGATATGATTGATAATTTAAGAAATGCAAGGTAGTTGTTTGATTCTGATAATATTTCAAGTTAGAATAAAAAAATCTATCCTAATGTATTTTATCAATTTCAAGGTTGTGAATATAACTTATATTTCATGATAAAGTTCATCAAGAAGCCAATTTTTACATACAAAATGGTCATCAAATCACATCATTCAAATTTCACACCTTCAAATTTTTAATTTCACATCTTTTCAACTGTTCACGGTTCTCTGACTGTAAAATAATTTTTGGTCTTCGCAGTTATTCTTTTCTTTAAGAAAATTTAAACGAAAGTTTTCAGTGTAGTAACTTGTTCACAGATAAGGTATTTGAAGCTCAAAGTAAATGACGGAAAATTCATTAGATTTGAAAAACCAAACATTCAAAATGAAAAAAGTAATAATAGCAGAAATGAACTATTAGCTAGGATATTGTTATCACCACGTATCAAATTTACTACAGTTTGAAAAGCAGTCACAAATCCGAAACATTTCGATAGTAAAAGTTGATATGATATTTGGTGAATATTTCTAATTCACTTCTTTTCATCTATTCATCCGTTATTCCTTTCCCATCACATGACTTGTGCAGAAGGAAGCAGTGTGTAAAATTAATTAATACGGTTTTCAATAAATGGATAAAAAATAATAAGTTTCCATATGAATTCTCCAGAGGTGACACAAATTAAACTTTTCTTGAAATCCCACTGATTACAACAGTCGAAAAAATGTCATGCTCTGAAAAGTTTGAAAAAATGGAAAAGCATTTCAAAGAATGAAAGAGAATGGACATTTATTTAACCAGTCTGTGGGCAAAGAATTTGAAGTAAGTTGATGGTAAGCAGACTATAATAACAATCTTTCATCACAATGCAGTTCATCCATCTCTGACTCCAATGTCAATGAACAATTTGAAATTTCACTTTTCAATTGACAACGGCAAAGTTTTCTGACAGCAATTAGAAATATCTCCACATCATTATTATGTATTATATGATGGAAGGTGGGAAATATCAATTTGTTTACAATAAATGTGCCAGGTGTAACATAAAGAAGATGGAAAGTTCAAATGTTATTGAATTATCATAATCACAAGGAGGTTAAGATAATATTAATTAACAAAGAGGTAGGAAGAAATCATTGTCTTTTGCATGAGCAAAGAATCATTGATAATTATGTAAGAAACGAAAGAAGTACTAGACATTCACTGATAACAAAGAAATCAACCTGCTGATTTCTCAATAACAAAGAATATAACGATAAAGTTTACGTCAATTTGACGTACGGAATTGCTTCAGATGGGTCAAAAAAAAGCGCTCAGATATTTTGTTACAGTGAAATTTTACACTCCAAATAGAAGTACTTTAGCTAGCAAATATTAATTTGAATTTCCTAAAATAAAAACTTTTCACTTGTCAACAGTACATTGCAATACAGAACGGAATGGACGCAAGTAACCTTTCCTTTGTAATTACAATCACTCATCCAGATTTTCCCCCCGAAATGTCTCAGATTATTAAGTTAATAAGAAACTGAGACGATCAGACGGGAAGAAAATTATTGTGCTGCAATAAGTGCACCGTCCGTGGAATCGTTCTGTTGACGTAGCACGTCTTCCTTTATATCCCCGCTGGCGGGTGGATATTTGGTGAGGTTGGAGGGTTGATGAGCAGGAACTGTCGGGGGGTAGTGACAGCGAATGGCTGCATATTCGTGTAGATATTAATAACGAAACTTCTCGGATGCATGGCAGTTTTTCATATCTTTTCTTACCTTTTCTCATTGTCTCCCCGAAAATTACCGCACTGAATGAACAGTGTGATCATTCACTGACATCTCCCGAATAGCGGTAGAAACCACAGTGGGATCACGTTGTTTACTAGACTCCTTAGATATATTGCAGGGGGAATTGGAAACCGATGTATTTCGTTTCGTTTACTGCTAATATAGAAATGGCATCTGTTCTTTTTTTTAATACATTTCCTTTGTTGTTCAAAGATTCATCGAATCATTTAACTTTTTTTTTTTTTTGCTAAAAAAAGTGACCGTGTAATTTCTGTATTAATGCTTTTTTGTTTATAGGTTCCTCAATAATGATATTGAGGTGGATTGTAGTTTTGCTATTTTCTTTACCATTTTTATTTGGAGTTAAACCGAATCCTCCATCACTAAAAGGTGATAATTCCAATACTGATATTGAAGACGAAGGATCCGAAAAAAAGGTTATTTCATTGCTTTTTGTCAAAATTTCAGTAACATGGCAGTGAGATTTTCCAATTCATGATGTTTCATCTGTTTTAATTTCATTATTTAAGTTTAATTGATTTGGAGTTTATTTTCGTCTTGTTCTCGTTCTTTTATGGATATTATGTACGAATGATTCTTATTCTTCGATCATTCTTTCAGGAAGAACGAACCACCGATAGAATAGTACTGTTAAATAACGAAGGAGAAACGATGGATACAATGAGTCAAAAGCAGTCACCTGGTATTTATATATTCTATTTATTTTGTTATTTGGTAATTTGTGCTTAGAACATATGAAGTGATACTTTTCTTTGTCACATTGACACTGAAGATTCCTGCTGAAGATTCTTGTTTTTAGCGACTTATGATATCACGAATGATGATATTGAAAGAATGTCGAACACAGCAGTTGAAGTTTCTACTTTGCCATCAGCTGGCGACGAGTTTACAAAAGAAAAAATGGCGGAACGGTAAACATTGCGAAAGATCGACTAGTTAATTCATTCAATTTTTTTGTTATGTTAATTGTTGTTTAACTGTTGAATTTACTCTCACTGCCAACTTACAGAAGCGAAACTGAACAAACAGAAGCAGAGAAAAGAGGTGATGAATTGTACCGCACAGCAATGCGATTTCTGGATAAAGGAAGAGCTGCTTCGAATGAAGCCAAAAGAGCTGCGTATAGGCTTCTGGATGAAGCTGCCCAGCTTAAGCACAAGGACGCCATGAAGTTAATTGGTGCGTTATATGTAATAGACTTCTAGTATTTTCCATAGATAATTACCTCGCTGTAATTATTTATAATATCATAGATGCAAGTTTTACTGTTCCCGTTTACATGACCGTTTTTTTATACTTTATTTCTGTATCATTTTATCTTATTACTCTTTATCAGGGGTTTATATGGTGGTTGTAACACTGCACTTCGTTTCACATTGAGGTGATTTTTAGAGTTTGAGATGTTATTATAAGAATAATAAAATGTCTTTTCTAGCTTATGCATACTTATTTGGTGATTATACGCGATGGAATATTGATGAAGCACGAGCAATATTTGAAGAACTGGCAGCAGGTGGCTCAGCTGATGCACAGTTGGCCTTAGGATTCATGCATGCTAGTGGTTTGGGCGTTCCGGAGTCTTCGCAAGCAAAAGCACTAATTTATTACACTTTCTCTGCTTTGGGTGGAAATCCTTTGGCTCAAATGGCCCTGGTATATCTTTTACTTTGTTTTTTATTTTCAATTTTAATTGAGATAAAAGTCATATTAATGACTTTTCTCTAGTGTGGAAAGACCGTTATGGTTTAGTAGTCTTTTCGTTGGTTGTTCATGCTGAACTTGTTATTTGACTTTACTGCATCGCTAATTTCAGGGTTACCGGCATTGGTCGGGTATCTCCGTGCAACAAAACTGTGAGCGTGCACTTACTTGGTATAGAAAAGTAGCTCAACGTGTAAATGAGCAAGTCCGCATCTCAGGTGGTACAGCAATGCAGCGAATACGGTTGCCTGATGAACAGGTTTTAAATATTTGATTCCTAATCCAGTTTGCTTCTACTTTTAGTTTTCCTAAAATTTTTACATTTTTGCAAACGAAGAATTTTGAGGTTTCCTTCTGCGGAACACTCTCTCCTGCCTTTTCTCTTCCTGAGAAAAGCTTTTTCAGGACACTATCAGTACTTCTTCATCTAATTCTATCCTCGATTCTAATTTATTAAATTACTACAAGTATTTGGCAGATAAAGGCGATTTGCAAGCACAGGTAAATATTCCATATATTGAACTGTGACATTTTTAGTTTATTTAAAAGCATGATGCGTTTATATTTGTCAACTTTTTGTATTTATTAAACTGCGCTGGAAAATTGGACATGAAGACTAATTATCTATACGTGTAGCTGCTATATTTATTCTGTTTGATCATTTTATTTGACATCACAGTGATATACTTCCATAAGGCAGTACTGCTCGAATGTGTTAAAACTGTTAAAACCGTAATGAATCAGGTGTAATTCTGGATCTGTCTGCTCGTTGACAATTATTACTGTCGTTGCAGTTTGCCCTAAGAATTACAGTTAATCAACCGTTCCAGTGATTTTTATCTACCCGAGAAGCGGCACTTTAGAGGTTTAGCAGTAAGAGGCCAAAATAAATGAAAAATAGTAAAAAATAGCTCTCATATTGAATATTAGATAAAATTCGTCGATTGGTTAGGATTTTTTAAGAAAATAATGTTGTGAAGAGCAAGTCCCAAATCAAATACACAGTTAAAAGTAATATTTCTAGTTTCAAAATAGTGCAGTATAAAACGAATTATAGCTTTATTATCTATTATAAGATTTCAGATGACGAACTTAATTTGAAATTTTAAGCTAAAAATCATCAGTTTCCTTTTCTCGCTAAAACAAAACGAGCTACTGCTAGAAAATAGTCGCTAAAATATAGAGATGTATAGTGTCAAGCGTTCGCAAGATCTTTCCTTCTATGGTTGTTTGATTCCTCGATTCGAATATGACCGTTATATGACAAAATCGAGATAATGATATTCTTGGAAGAATTGTGAACTTAATTTTGAAAGCAAATGTTGCTAAGCAGTGTGTATTATCGACTTCGTTTTATGATTGCTAATATTAACGTATTTGGTATGTATTGCACATGGTACATTCTGTGATGACTTACTTTACTGATGGAAATTTAAGGTTGGTCTTGGTCAACTGTACTTGACTGGTGGACGAGGTGTAGAGCAAAACATGGATTTAGCCAGTCAGTATTTTTCAACGGCTGCTCAGGCGGGCAGTACCAATGCATATGCATACCTGGGCAAGATGTATTTAGATGGCACATCAGCGACACCACAGGATAATGCTACTGCCTTTCAATTTTTTAAAAAGGCAGCAGATAAGGTATTGCAGTGTGTTTCGATTCAGTCATAATTGTGCTTATGTAGTAATTTGATTACAATTTGAACTAGCAGTAAACATTTGCCGTGATTTGTAGGGAAATCCAGTTGGACAAAGTGGTTTGGCCATAATGTATATGTATGGTAAAGGGGTGAAGCAGGATTATACCAAGGCGGCAAAACTGTTTACTTTGGCAGCTGAACAAGGATGGGTTGATGGGCAATTAAATTTGGGCTATCTTCATTTCAGTAAGTTTCACTCTATACTTTCCAGCGCCATTCGTTTTGGGTTACACTTTTTATTTCTTTGTTATGTTTTTCGTGTCAGTAGGATATCTTATTTTAACTTAGGGAGGCAACAAAGTATAGCTTCAAACACTTTCCTTTGTTTTTAGCAAACATTTGAAATGACTTTTAATGGTCAACTGCTGCTTACAGGGCAGTCCATGTTATCATGAATTTGTAAATGTCGATGTATTTTTAGGAGGACTTGGCGTAAAGAGGGATTTCAAGTTGGCCATTAAATATTTTCAGCTGGCTTCACAGTCAGGGCATGTCAATGCATATTTTAATCTAGCACAAATTCATGCTACAGGTTCGTCACTTCCAGTTATATCATTTTAAACTTGTTATTTGACGCTATAAAACATTTATTTGGCTCTCTATCTTCCACTTTCTTCCAACTGCCTATGAAGTGTATTTCAAGAATTTGATAATTTTTCAGGTACTGGTGTGCCTCGAAACTGTCATACAGCTGTTGAATTATACAAAAATGTTGCTGAACGAGGACGTTGGTCAGAGCGTCTCATGGAAGCTTATGCCAGTTATCGTAGTGGACGGGTAGATGAAGCTGCTTTTAAATACCTCTTCTTAGCTGAACTAGGTTATGAACCAGCACAGACCAATTTCGCCTATATTATCGATCGTGGTAAGTTTCTCAAATGACTCTGCAAAGAGTATGGAATTATCATATGACTTGAATTTCTGAGAGAAAGAACAGTAAATAATGTTGTATGATTTGTTGATTTTGATGATTCTGCCATAAATTCATTATTTCTCGGGTTTTATAGATGTTTTAAAAATATAATTAGAAATTCCAAGAACTTGTTGATTTTATACTGTATAATCCTTTCAATTTTTAGGAGAATCGAATCTGTTTCCGAATGAAGAGGCGTTACAACGTGCTTTACTTCACTGGCAACGTTCCGCGAATCAGGATTATGCTTACGCGCGCATAAAATTGGGGGATTATTATTATTACGGTTATGGCACTCCTGTTGATTACGAAATGGCTGCAGCACAGTATAAAATTGCTAGTGACCGACATCAGGCAGCACAGGCGATGTTCAATTTGGGTTATATGCATGAGCAAGGTCTTGGAATCAATAAGGTTTGTTTTTTAAGTAGTTCTTTTTTATTTTTACCCACTTCAGAAATTTATATAAATTTGGTGTAGGTATGAGATATAACAGTCTTTCATTAATTCCTCTACGACATGTACTAGTTTGTTATTAAATCATTGCTAAGCTTAAAGTTTCGCTTCATAATTTGTGTTAATTTTTTATTGTCTTGCAATATTTTTAGAAAAGACATTCAATAATGACATCAAAAATAAACTAGATTTTGAAAAAATTTAGAACATATTTCAGGATATTCATTTGGCGAAACGATTTTATGATATGGCAGCAGAAACAAGTACAGATGCTTATATGCCAGTTAGTCTCGCTCTCATGAAACTTACTGCTCTCTTCTTAGTGGAATATTTTAAAGAGGTTGGTTTGAAAATGCTCCACATAAGTATTTAAGCAAATGAAAGAAGTACTGAATCGATTCTGTACTTTCGATGCTCATCATATTTTCATGATTTTAGCTGTAGTTATTATACGCTGTAACAGCGTATTTCGGCAAAGAAAAATAATTTAATACTTATCCTCTTTTCTGTTGCGTAATTCACGGGAGATGAATTTTGGGATTTTGTTGCTTCTAAATTATAATTAACTGTAGGATAAAGGCAGATATTTTTCAGAATTCTTTTGTGACAATGCTCGATTATGTTTTCGGTGCGAACTGGGATTTGTATGCGATAACGTTATTTCTTGGCTTAATAGTTATGTTATGGATGGGTTATAGAAGGCAACGGCTTGTGGGACTTGTGAATTAAGGTATCTTCAAGTTGCAGATGCTTTGCAAAGTCTCCTCTTCAATATCTCTTGAAAGCATGGAAATAACTGTAGTATTTGCATAAATACATTATTGTAGATTTTTATTCATTTAATTTTTTGTTATTATCCAATTACATTTTTCTTTATTAAAAATCGAGACTATGCCTGTGATATATGTGATGGAATTATGTTATTCTACTCTTTATTCTTGCTGCATTGTTCAGATGTGAAAATAGTTGATCCCTGAAGGAAATTAAGGTCGTCCATTGTTTTCAGTTGGAGTATAGCTCCTTGGTATAATGTTTGAATTAATCTTATATTCGTGGGATACGACTTTCTATCATTTCCTTTTTATTTGTACATGTTTTTTAAGCCAAGTTAGCGGATACGGGTAAATGCATCGTACATTTAACACATAGAAGTGTTAACTTATTTCTTATTCACTTTCTTATCAATGATTTTGGTTGTTTCTTAATTGCGCATATTTGTAGCCATTTGTTTCGTTGTGTTCCATCATTTTTATCCATTGCTTTTAAGAGGCAGACTGATTGTGACAAATAAAATTTCCATAAGGAAATAATTTTTATAGAAAGGGTATTAGTCCGAAGATTATGTGTATATATGCATTGTCATCTCTTTAAACTGGTTGGAAAGCTGTAAGACTGTATGCAATGATTTGTCCAAATAATTCATTTATGCATGTTGCAATTTGCACTTGCACATGTAAATTGTAAGCAGTGCTTTAGTTTATGCATTATCCATGAGAAATAATGTAGCTCAAACATTAATAATTAATTTAAGGGTAGATTAGGCGGACGTAGCCTTCTCATACCAATTTGATAATGTGAAGAATGTGAGGTGAACTATTGGAGTGTTCACATTTTATTGTATTTTGTTTCAGCTTCTAATGGAAAATAATTATTGTGATGCCATTTAACAGTACGAAGAGTTGAGATAGTTCGGGCTTCAGGTTTCGTAACGTTTTTTATGCGAGATGGCATCGCTAATTCCGTTTGGTCAAATAAGACGGAATACAGTTAATTTTTTCATGAGAAGTTAGTATTTGCGAAAATTTTTTTAAATGGAATTTTTTCTATTTAATGATTGTTGAGGGAGGAGGATTAGGTTGTAACTGACTTTCTTTGTAATTTACTGTACTCTTAATCTGTGTTAAGTTGGTGACCTACGCTTTTCATGTTCAGAACCTGCTCGAGAATTGTGGAAGACTGTTACATCACTTTCACCAGCTGGTATTAAAAAAGGACGAGCCAAAACTCGCCAAAGTATTCTAAATCTGCATAAATTTTACCGCATTGGTGCCGGTGAGTGCATTTTGTCTACTTTGTATGCTAAAGTCGAATATGTATATTGAAAACTCAATTTACTTGAATTGGACTCTTCAGGTCCTTTAAAAGTAAAGTATCCTGGTTTGAACGCACCTCTAACTACACCAAATGATGAGCCAGTGGTGATGGAGAAAACAAAGGAAGAAATCGATGCTGTTGAAGAACGTCTGAAAAATATTATAGCTACTCGACCTTCGTCAGTTTCTTTTTGTCATGATGCAAATACAAATTCAAATATATAAAATTGTTGAATAATTTGGTTTCATTTTCTTTAAATTATAACTTAAAGATTCTGACTTAGTTTGTAATTTTGTAGGAAAAAAAGAGTGAAAGAGAAGTTACATCCGTTGGAACGTGGTTTTGCTGGCACTCGAATTGAAGGTCAAAAATTGGGTCCACCACCGCCTATTGATGATGTTAATTTTAATGATTTTCAAACTTATTGCCTTCAGGTGCGTATGTTTTGTTTGTAGATCCGTCAACAAATTTTTTTGATTCTGGCATTATGAGAAAAGTGGGAGTGTCGGCCCTGAGTGATAACAAAGCTGTCCATTTTAAAGTGATGGTGATGAATAATTGATAAATAATGTATGAAAAGGAATTTCCGTATTAATGGCGATGATAATGGCTTATAATACTGCCCAAATAAAGTTCTTCTCTCGACATATTGCTTTCTCTTTTCATTATCACATTAAATTAGTTTAAACTTCTATGTCTCTATTTATTGTAGCTGCGAAGAATCACAAATATGACATCATACGGTCGACAACACACGATGTCAGCTTTAATTATCACGGGTAACGGAAATGGTCTTGGCGGTTATGCAATTGGCAAAGCTGGTCTGAAGCATCATATTCGTGCCATTGTGAATGGTATGAAGATGGCATCAAGAAAATTGGTGTATGTGGAACTTTTAGAGAACCGTACAATTTATCAAGATTTCTACGCCGAGTGTCGTGGTACTCGCATTTTTGCTCAAAGAAGACCAAAAGGTTTTGGTGTTGTCGCTCATCCGAGACTTACTAAAATTTGTGAGGTAATTTTGTCTGTTTTGGGAAATTTTTCCAACGTGGTACCATGCTGGCTATCTTTTATGAGCTTGTTGCAAATCTTCAAACTACTTTGTTTATTTATTGGTTATCATTCATATCAAAAAAAAAATCATTCAGTTCGGATGTGGCGATTCTTTTTTCTTTTGTACGGAAAACATTTTAAGGCAAACAGTTTTCAGGTACTTGGTATCAAAGATCTCGAATGTAAGGTGGTGGGTTCTACAAGAAATTACATCGCACTTACGCACGCTTTCTTTATAGGTGAGTTCATTATTGCATTGATTGGAAATTGCAAAATTTTTTTTCACATAATTCTCCTTAATTTAAAAAAAGAAAAACGACGAGTCACACTGAGAGGTGTGTTGTGCAATTCTTATTTGTAGAGTTTCAATTGTCAGCGTATCTTTTTTAATCCCATTTTTTTTATCTTTCTCTTACATTATGTCTACTAATACAAAAAACGATGGCAGATAAATTCAGAGAAGTAAAGTGATTTCTCTGCTGGAAAAGATAGCACACAAACAATTTACGTGCGGCACAATGCGATAGTAAATAATGGAAATTTATATATGATTATCTTTAGTTTTTCTTTGAAGTTTAGTATCGATTTGCTAGTTCTCGTTTGACAATACCGGTGTGATATTTTTTGGAATTCTTCCCATTCTTCAATCTTTGTGTCTTCTGATTTCAGTAGTAAATTGTGAAAATCAAAACTGGAGATATTCTGGGTTATCTCCCCAGTAATGCCCGACCAGATGATTCATAGCTCCACCAGTTAGCATCTCTCAATGCCTTCTCAAAAAATTTATTTTTCAAAATTCCGGTTGAGAACTTGTTCGTAAAAACTATCCAATTTTTGATTGGACTAGATTTTCTTAAATTTGTACAAGCCATAGGTTATATTCATTATACTTTTGACCTATTTGTAGTGTTTAATTAATACTAGTTGACATATGGTATATTACTTTTCACTTGATAATTCTTGAGGACTGAGAGTGACTTAGTTACGAGTATTATTACCATCCAATTCAAAAGGAAATTTGATTGAATTAAATAGAAGCTATAAGTGTGAAAGTTGTCAATCGTTGATGCTTTTTCTGCGAAATCGAAATCAAATTCTAAGTGGCAAGCATTGTGCTACGTGTACATTCCTTATTTAACTTTGTTTTGGCGACGTGAGTGGGAAGGTTCATGATTTAAATTCACATTCCAATTACGCTTCCTTCAAAACTTTCCGGAAATGATAACCATAGAATGCTGAATGCTAGATAGTAAGCTCTAAATATTTGTTTTCGAGAGTGTCTGACTTACATATGCTTTTGCAATGTTGACTTACACGTTTTCTGTTTTATGCATTTTTAGCCATTTAAAGGTCTATAATGAAAATAATAATTTTGAGAATATAGCTTGGGAACTGTAAATAGAAACGAAAACGGTCCTAGTTCTTTGTTTGTATTCACTTGTTTTATTTTCTCTACCTATTATTGTTGTGAAAGAGTTTCCTCTTGTTGATTATGGTTTTCGGAAGGGCAGTTCCTTCCTTTATTGTGTATTGAAGATAAGAGTTACAGTAGAATTTATTCGAATAATAGATGAATAATACCAACTGTTAATTAATTGTTTTTATAACAGTTGATGTTTACCGATTATTGATTACTCAGATTTTGTAATGGGACTGGTCAAAAATGGTTTTTCCTGGCTCTTATATATATACATGAAGTAGGAGTGGTTTACAAAGGTCTGTGACGAATTCTCAATCATAAATAGAGTTGAATTTATGCTAGATGAAGAATTACCGAAATTTATATGTGACGGTTTAATTATAAACAAATCGAATATGTGACGAGTTTTCAATCATAAACAGAGTTGATATTAAGTTAAATGATTTAAGACTTAAATGTCACAAAATATATTAAATTTCATTTGCCAAGAAATTTCGCATATCGTATAATAGAATTATATCAAAAGTTTTTCCCGACAATTATTGGTATTTACATGTGATTGTTTTCAGGTCTTTTGAATCAAGAAACCCATCAACAGCTTGCAGAACGTAAAAAGTTGCATGTTGTTGAACTTTCTCCACATAGAAGATATTTTCCTGTCAAAGTTGCTTCTCCTTTGCAATCAGAATTAAGAACAGAACGAGATATTGAACCTAAAGAAGTGAGTTCTACAATTTGTTACGCTGTCTATATGGCAGTCAGCGGGTAGAAAGTTTTATTAGCAAGAAATCCTGATATTTTTCTTCAAAAAGATTCAATTGACCCATTTTTATTTTTACAAATCAGATAATTGATAAAAAAGAAATGAAATTATTACTATTGAAAAACTGAATTTTCAGAAATTATTGCTAAATGATTTTTATGGCGAAGGACGTTTACCACTGATCAAAAAGCAGGTCCCCTTCTACGCAAATCTGCCTAACCATCTTGCTGCTGAAGCACTCAAATACCGCTTCCGAAACAGGGATAAAGTACTCATTTTTCTTTTTATTTTCGTGTGTGGGTGTTTTTTTTTTTCAAATTAATGTAAGAACAGTTAATTTTCGTAAGGTCAAAAGAAAGATTTCTCATTCATGTTAAGCATTCTTGACAGAAACGGTAATTTTTAATTAACTTGAGATATGTTTCATCCATCATCAAACTTGTTGTTCATATCCTAAGTTAATGGAAAATTGCTGTTTCATTAAAAAACAATTATTGTTTCATTATCATTTTTCTAGAGCATGATACGGCTGATGGCTGATGATGTTATATCGCCGCGTTGGACTCGTGATGAACGCCGGAAATGGGCTGAACAAAAACATCAGGATATGATAAATGGATTAATTCCGTTGCCAAAAGGAATTGGCTTGTCGGAAATTCTACCAAAGCTTGAGGAAAGATAATTATTGACGGATAGTGTATTTTTGATTTCGTTGAGTAGAGCATAGCTACACGAGCTGCAAAATGTTTTTTGTCATAAATGGTCTTCCTTGTGTCGGATTTGTGGAAAAGTTCTTGAAAGATTCCAAAATAAAATACTTCATAAACGCTTTGTCAGCTGTTGGTTTGTTCGTGGATCCAATTATTGTTTTACGTACGTCCCAACTCTGAGGTCGCTACTATTGCACTTGTCAGCAATCAGAGAGCCATTTCCAAGAAGGACTTTCATAATATTTATAGCATGATATTGAGTGAGTTGAACTTGCAGCCGTCTTATGAACCTCGAGTTATTAATGGCATGGCAAGATTTGATCGATGCATTTTTGGTGTATGATCATTGACAATTTTCGAAGCGCTAGTACATGGAAATTGTCATCAGTATCTTTGCCACTAATTCTGAACAAATTTTCGAAGACTATGAATATCTGTTATTTTCAAGAGCGTATATAGAATCAGTGGTGAATGGAAGTAGTAGTTTGATAACTAAATAGGACGGAAACATTGTATTAAAGTTCAGTCCATTAATATCGTGCTTAAAATATTATGGAGATTTTTCTTGGGAATTGAAAAAAAAGGGATTTCATAAAATGAAAATAACGAGTTATAACAGCGATCGTGGAGGAAATCAAGCACTTCTGCCTTTGTTCATTGCCTGTTGACTTATCCCTGACATATTATGCAATGCGTTCTATCTACTCATAAACGTTTAGTACTTTTTCATTTTCCCCTACTCATGGCCGAACTTTAATTTCCGTTACAACGGACTTTTTTGCGAATTCATAATCTGAACTGTCTGTTGAAATCGTAATCGAAAGCGATATACTTCACCTTCACTACTCTCCAAAGCAACATACAATATTAGTTTCTAGAGGATCTACAAATTTCAAAGCGAGTCAAGTTGAGATTGGTTTCAGCAGTTGTGTTACATAAAAGAGACCAGGGATGGGATGAGGTGTGATGAATTAATTTCATTTGAGATATCTTTCAGCAATTAAAACATGGCGGATACAAAAGCTCTACCTGTATTTGCATTCACAGATGATCGAATACAATTACAGCAATTGCGTGCATATATGAGAGAGCATGGTTCATCAATTAACGAAGAGGGTTTGTTTATTGTTTTATGTTATAAAGGAAGAATTGTTGATATCTTACTACACTGATCATATTGAAAAAAATCAGTTGTGCTTTTCAGGACCTGCCGATTTCAGTGAGAATTTGGAAGAATTGGTTAAAGCAGTTGCTGTTTTGGGTAGTTTGGAAAGTGAGAAAGAAGTGGAAATGATTTTGAATTCTATATCATCGCTTATTGTCGTACTGACACCGGAATCAGCCGAGAGAATAATCAATGAATTCTGTCAGCAGTTATCCTCGGAGAATTTCAAAGGCACTGGCTGGAATAGCAATGTGAGTTGCTCGATCTGTTCATTAATGCTTTTATTACCACTCTGACTCGATTTTATAGTAATGGAACTATTCTCATATTTCATTTTAGGGCATCTTATCTGTAAATGATTCGGTAATTTTGAGCTCTTTCTATCCTCATACTACTATGATTTAAGCAGCCAGGATTGATGAATGGTTGGTTTTTTTTTTTTTTTATTTCGGTACTTGCAATTTATGGCAAATTTTCAGGCTTCATCAGCTGTTCGAACGCTTTCAAACTTATTTTTTGCTTTTAATAAGCATCCACGAGTGCAACATGCCCTTTATGTTGCCTTAGTAGCTTTGTGCGGACGCGCGCGAATTATTGGGGATCTGGATACAAGTACTGAGAAAGTGAATGAATACATCAGTCGTTGGTCATTGGATCAGAAGCAACAGCGTAGTCTTTTACGGTTGATTCACTGGGCTCTTATACATGATGGAAGGGCGGATCAGGCAGCTAAAGTTAGTTTGATAATGTTTATAGCAATAAGACAGAAGTATTAAGTTGACGCGAAAGTAGTTGCGGTTTTGTATCATGAATTTTAAATCATTAGAGCTAGGTCTTAACAAATCCATGATTGGAATTCGGGGAAATATGGAAAATATTTCTTGCAGGTTATTAATTGTGGGAGCGTTTTTCTGCTAAAGTTGTTAAGATGCTTAAATGAGTAGAAGTCAGTTCGCAGAAATCTGTTGAATATGGTGGGTTAGGTGAAACTTTGCACTTAATTCGTTTAACTTTTGAAACATTGGTTATGCATTGTCGTGCGAGGAAGTAAGTGCTTTCAGTTGACAGTTATCGACTAGAAGCTTCATACTGTTCAATTTTTTTTCATCGATTTGCTGAGAATGTTTCTCAAATGTAATAAGTTCGCCGAAGTTGTAAAACTGTAATATTGAAGATTACCAAATAGCTCAAAATTAAGAATAAGACAGAGTAATGTTCACTATAGATACAACCAGAAGTGCATAATAAAAGTATCTGTAATATAACCACATTTATTTGAAAATATATTGCAGTATCAAATGGCAAATTTCAGCTGTACAAAAACCGCAGTTACTTTTTTTCCGTTGACTAATCGTTCACAATTTCTTAGATGATGTGGAGTCATTACTGTGTTATTGATAGTATATTTTTTCCCCGTTTTAGACAATGACAGCTTTACTGAGAACATACACCGATGCTGATGCCGTATCTGCTATAGAAGATGCTCGTGAATGCGTGAGAACAGCAATCGTTGACCCGAAATCATTCAGTTTTGATCACCTTTTACGACTTTCTGCAGTGCAGTTGCTAGAAAAAGTATAGCATTTATTCAAAAAGTTATTCATTAGTAAAAATGTGGACATTAGTTGGGCGTAATGATTCAATTGCAAGTAATTATCGATGGGGCAGCGTTCAGTTTATTTATACGTCTATATAGGAAAGCATAGTTTTCAATCCATTTCATTTTTTTATTCGTTTACTACCACTTTATCTGCCAATGATATAGTGAGTAGAATAGAACTGTCACTTGAATGGCTAAACTCCCTTTGTTTATCATTGTTACTGAATGTGTTTTCAGAGCGACCCATTGATGCATGAGGTGTTAAAGCTGTTTTCTCAAGGTACTTTGAAAGATTATCAAACCTTTGTTGCGAAACATCCAACTTTCATTAGTGAAAAGTTGCACGTTGATGATACAGTTTTGATCAAGAAGATGCGGTTGCTAACGCTGATGGATATGGCCGAAAAAAAGACTGTAAGTTCTTATTGATTTAAAGAAACAAAAAATAAAATTTTGTGTTGAAGTATGTGACAAATTATCCTGTTCATCTTGAATTTAAAATTCAGACAAAACCAAGCTTAGATAATAGAATAAAATAACATTTTACTTTTTGATTTTGGAAGATTTAAATTGAACCTACTAGATAACAGTGCAAGTATTCTTAAATAACGAAGTTTTTCGGCCATATTTAATGCCAGATTATTTGCAGGTCATATCTCTTCATGATTTATCGCTTGAAGTTGATATACCAGAAAATGAAGAGCTCGAGGAATTTATAATTGAAGCAATTAGAATAAATGCAATCAGCGTACGTCTCTTTTTGTTTCCCTCAGGAAATTTTAAAAATCTAATTACAAAGCATAATTTACCTTGAGAACTTATTTAAAATGTTTCGTTGCACCAGTAGTATTTTTTGCGTAATGCATTCGTTCCATACAAGCATGTGTTTCAGGGTAAGATAAATGAATTAAAGAAAGAACTCAACGTGACGTCGCTTCAACATCGAAGTTTTGGTCGTCCACAATGGGAGCTTCTTCGAAAGCGACTTATTGCATTAATCGGTAGCTTGAGTACATCACACGAAAATATCAAGAATGTCTATGCTAATAGTGGCACCACGTAATTTATATGTACTTGTTCTTATTCATTTGCATTGTTTGTTGTATCTGTCAACTATGTTAATATTTTAAGATTATAGTGTGATATTTTTCACTCATTGTAACGGTTAAAGTTTGTCATAATTAACAAAGGAAAAATATAGTTAATGGTAAATGGAGATTTGTAACGCTGAGTTCTTACCAAGTAAATGCTTGATAAGTGACACTCGTTAATCATTTGAAAAACGACCCGTTGTTGGTAAATTCGTTTTGGTTGTAACTTCGATAGTGTAATAAACTTCGTGTGGTGATTATTATTGTCTTAAATTTGCGTTCATTTGTGCAACTTTACCGTTTATTTTTTTTGCTGCAGATTGATTTCAGGTTCTAAAGTCTTTGAAAGGGTTTACAATGTGAGGTTTAGGGTCTCATTCTTCCTTTAGATCATTTTGTTTCTTTCGTGAAAGTATGCTCGTGTATCTTATAAATTATACGATTCTGTGCAAATTCTTTGTATTTAAGGTGTCGTTGCAAACATCGTTGAATGGACGCTGGTGGAGGTGGTACTGGATCTTCCCAGGTGGAAGCTATTGATAAGGAACAAGTGTTTGAGTGGATCTTGGATCTGAGTGATTCAAGTAAGCGAGAACAAGCACTTCTGGAACTGAGGTACTTTTCATCAGTGTTTGCTTCGTTCTTGTGGCGAGCCTTAAGTGATCATAGATCTTAATATCCATTGCTTTCCTTCTAAGTTAGTGCAGTCCAAAAGTTCAAACGGTTGTATGAACATTAGGCGTTTTATGATTTTTGGAATTTTAAGCGGTTTCTATTTGAAAGAAATAAAATATTGGGATTTTTAGTAGCTTAAAGATGCATTTCAATTTTTCATTGTATGTAAGTACAGCAAAAAGCGAGAAACGGTTCCTGATCTACCTTTATGGTTGTGGTATTCATTTGGCTCAATGGCTTCACTGCTACAAGAAGTAATTTCAATCTATCCAGCAATCATGCCACCAACACTTACTGCAGGGCAGTCGAATCGCGTTTGTAATGCTTTAGCTTTGATGCAATGTGTTGCATCACACAAGGAAACTAGAAGTCCATTTTTGCAAGGTAATTTTTTAAATTTTTAGGAGAGATCAGTGATAACTTTTAGAGTTTAACATTAGTTCTTTAATGCAATTTAGTTTAATTTTTCTGAGCTACAATCCCCTTCAATATATACCTTCAGCCGTTACTTATTTTTCCGCTGTTAGCACTCTTTTAGCGTAGTTTACATTTCAAATAAATTTATCAAGTATTACATCTAATAATAAGCAGTTTTTTATTTTTAAATTCGTGACAGGACTATATGTATAAGATTGTGGATCACTATTAAATTTTCAGAAAAATCCATTCTATATAACAGATACAACTTCGCAGCCAGTTGCCACTGCTAATATTTTTATTTAATTTGAGGAAGCTGATATGGGGATTGTAAAAGATAAAAATGTCGAATTCAAAAAGTCGAAATATTTATATAATTTGTTTTTTGTAGCCCATATTCCGTTGTTCCTGTACCCATTCTTGCATACAACGAAGACTTCGCGACCGTTCGAATATCTTCGCTTAACGTCTTTAGGTGTTATTGGTGCGTTGGTGAAAACTGATGAACAGGTAAGCTCATGAATTGAGGAACCAATAAAGTTCTAAATTTAATTCCAAATAACTGTTATAATTCTGACCAGTTTTGTTCTATAGAATAATTTTTTGTAGGAAGTTATCCAGTTTCTTCTTTCAACAGAAATAATTCCGTTGTGTTTGCGGATTATGGAAAATGGAACAGAATTATCAAAAACAGTGGCCACCTTCATTCTGCAGAAAATATTGCTTGATGATACTGGTTTAGCATACATCTGTCAAACTTATGAACGCTTTTCTCACGTTGCTATGATTTTGGTTAGCTCATAAATATTTTAGCCTCACGAGCGACTCTTGTGTGCATGCTGAACAATTTTTGTAATGAGATCCAAAATTACGTTGTAAAAGTATGTTTATTGTTGAATAATTCCTGTCTTACTTGCGTCGTACCTAAATTTGGTGAATAGAAATGGCTATGCTGTGAACTTCGATGACTTGAACCGCATTTTGAGTGATCTGATTTGGTAGGAAGGCTCTTGCATTGTTCAAGGGTGGAGTGTATGGATACGTCTAATCATATTGCAGGGCAAAATGGTGTTGCATTTGGCCAAAGAACCATCACAGCGACTTTTGAAGCATGTTGTTCGCTGTTACAGTCGTCTTTCCGATAATCCAAGGCAATTATTTCCTCTCATTTGTCTAATTTCAGTTGTAAGAAATGTACAGCTTTGATCGCGAAGTAGAATCGTTCATTTCTTTCCCTTTGCAAGCAAAAAAAGTATTTTTTTATTCTCCAATTTTTGTTTGCAGATAATTAATATTTTTCAGAGCGCTGCAGGCATTACGACAGTGTTTACCGGATCAGCTGAGGGACGAAACTTTTACGCGGGTCCTTGCAGATGACAAATCGACCAGGCATTGGCTGAAACAACTTTTGAAAAATATCGGTATATCCAATTTGAGTGCAGCGTTTTTCTCAAAGATATTACTGGAAACAGTATTGCCATTCAGACCGTTTTGTCATTCAACCACTTCGAAAGTATAGAATGTTATTTTCAGGTTTTTCTGTGAGCCCTTGAAAGAAATATTGAAGCTTTTCAAGGATATTCAAGGGCAATAAATCTTGAAGATGTGTTTGTACAAAGCGGATTTTCATATGCTAATTGCATGTTGTTGATCGATGAACCATACTCAAACTTTTTTCCGATGCAGTTGCTATTATTCGTGATAAAAAATATGGATTTGTACATCTTGATAATAATGAATGGTTTTATTAAAAAGTTATATGATTAACCATCTGTCTTTTTACCATTATCCAAGCTTTTGTTCTGATAGTGAACATACTAATAAGGTGATTCATTTTCCGCTAATAATTGAGAAGAATGTGTAACAGATAAATCTGGGTAGGAATTGGGCTGGAGCAACATTCTCGAACTTATGTAATGCTGTAACCCAAAGTAACAGTACCAGTTTTATTTTGCACATAAAGATTGAAAAGATTTCAAAAGCTGAGAAGAATTAACGGTGGTATCAAAAATATCAAACAGTGACAATTGTTGAATCGCTTGCCTATAACAATGTACATACACAAAAGTCTTTCCCGTGAACACCTGGTATAACGCACTGTTGTTTTGTTCAAGTTTGCTAAACTTCTAATTTTGGTATTTCACACATGTTATTTCCATCCATAGTTAGTTCCCGTCTGATAGTACATTTCGATATTCGAAGATCGTTTTTGCTAGGATAAGCCACTAATAGTTCACCGCTGTGTTGTCTAATCTAAAATGAGTGTGGGTCAGTATCGAACTCCAACTGCAAAGCAATTTTCTGCATTAAGTTGTCGTGAGAATTTGGTAGGTAAGGGATTTTGGACAATATCTCCTAGAGAAAGAAGTAAAATCTACTTACCTTAACCTGTTCAATAATTAAATTCGCCATGCATCCTTGCATAACAATTTCTTCGACAAACATATCCATTATTCTTAGGCAGGTACCCTCTGTCACAGTGCTCGTTACTTCCACTAATATATCTTTTGTGTCCACATCAACCTATAATCAAGTGTTGCACAAAAGAGGGACTTTTTATAATTCTGTATTCTCGCATAAAAATACAAAATGACATGTGACCTTTGTCTCCTCGCAATTGGTCACGGGCGGTACGCTAACAACCAGGCTATTGGCATCCATCAGACATGGATAAAGGGGTAGCTTTTGAATGAGATACATGTACCTAGAAATGCCTACGTGTAAGCTGCATAAGATGTGCAATTATAATAATGAGAATATCGCTTTAATTTTACTTCATTTAACCAGTGAAAAAAGTTTGAATATAAGAGAATATACCAACTTATGAGTATTTGATACAACATTTCGTTTTTCTTTTTTTCGAACTAGTTCCGCTTCATTTGCCAAATTTGATATTAGTTCTCTCCCAGAAATTTTTTTATGTCGATGTAATGGTGTTATCTGTAATAATAAATTCCATAATTTAATTTAGGAGAAAAACGAAACTTTTTAGAAAATAATATATAAACTACCATTAATACATCAGGATTAACGGCTCCATAAATCAGGGGAGGTTGAAGCTTGCGGAAGTCGTGTGTTCCGATGCTTGCGATAGTTCTCTCTCCACAAACAGATGAATGCAACTTATTCTGAAATAGAAATTGGATTAAAGAAACATCTTAGAAATTTTTCGCAATGAAAATCATGTGTAGTAAGACCTCAGCTATAGATTTCTTTGTAAAAAGCGCGCAAATGAAACATGGGTTCCTAATTATGGTGGCAAAGTAGAAAGAAGTCAAAATACCTGAATATTCAATAACTGTTTCATTTTTTCCGCATTTAACGAGCAGTCCTTCAAAATGCAACAAACAATATATGGACGAATTTCCAATGCTTCTTTAGTCCTTTCAACTAATGCCTGATAAAGAAAGTTTTAAGTGTATTACTTATTAGTCTTATAATATTTTCTTCAATAATTCCAAAAACATATTTTCCGAAATAAATCACTGACGCTATTGATTCCATAATTGACTATGATTACTGGAACATCTGATACACACTCGTCTTTATCAATGTTGCTTTTAGATGACTTTGGTTTGGATTCTTTTCCATCGTTGTTTTTTACTGGTGTTTTTGGTGCTTTCTTTTTCAGATAATCTATTAGCGCCAAGGTCTTGTGTCTTGGGTCTTCGATTAATTTTTTAAAACGATTATCCGAAAACCTGAAATTATTGTTCATTTATTCAAAAAATTCGAAATTAAATCCAAACGAACTAAACACAAATAATGAAAATATGTTAGACAACAACATGCCTACTTGTTGTTGGCGAGTTCTAGCGTTTTTATCTTTTTGCAACTGCAAAACAAGAATGGAAGATCGATGATTTCGTTATCTGACAAATTTATGGTTTTCAAATTGTCGTTAAATGAGTCCATTTCGATAGGCAATTCCCTGATATGATTCGAATTAAGGATTAAAGTGTGCAACTTTGAATGACTAGAGAATGAGGTTGGAAACTCGGTTAACTGATTGTGGGACACATCAAGATGTTGCAGAGAAACAAGACCACTCATGTCGGGGAGCAACGAAATCTGAAAGAAAGAAAAATATCCAAAATGCTAAATATATTTGCATCATCGAGAAGCTATTATGGTAACTAACAGAAAAGTAAGAAAGACTGAAAACAAAAAACGAAACTGTAATAAGTGTAAAATTATATGGCAATGCAAAAACACTTTTTAAAAACATGGGAAGTAAATATCCATATATACCTTGTTATGCGCAAGTAAGAGCGTCGAGAGATGAGGCAAAGAACCAATTGCCGCTGGAAGCCGATCAAGCTTGTTTGTTGATAAATCAAGAAACTGTAATTCTTTCAAGTCACCAATATTTTCCGGAACATGTACTAAAGCATTACTATGCAATATAAGCTTCCTTAATTTCGATGCTTTTCCCAAACAGGTATGCAACACGCTGAGCTCAACTCGAGTCAGCTCGATATAGTTGAGTGGAGTATTCTAAAACGAAAAATAATGTAAAGGAAATTAAACTGACTGAAAATACACTTTTATCATATGGTAAGATTCACATTTATTCTACAGCATAATTTCACAACGCGAGTGTGAAAATACAACGATTAAGGAAAACACACTTCCAATAGTGCAACGTAAAGATAGAAAGGATAGCATGAAAGAACAAAAGTAGGTTCTTTTTATTTATGAGTAAAACTTACTGGAGCAAAAATTTCGCCCTGTAATTGTTCATCGTTGATGTCTGGGTTTCGATCCTCAGCTGGGACAGAAGTCAAACTAAGTTCGCATCGGCCTTCCGCTATAACTCGTCTCAATTCAGGCCATTCCAATAATAGCTTATTATCCGACATAGTACTATAAATAGATTCCATTACTGCTTGAATTCATATCTGAGTAAAGCAATACTACGAAGATAATGAACTTAACAATTTGCAGTGAATAAATTTAGAAATGCACAGATCTATTCGAGAGAGCGGAAAACACAGCACTTGTCCAAGTTATGCCTAAACTTCAAACTCTTACCAAGCAACTCGAACTCAATCAAATATTAAAAATATTGCTCTTTAAAGAAATTTGGAACTTTGAAAGTAAAAGTAACACTTTAAAAGTAACATTTTAAGAGATATAGCTGCTTGCTACTCATTTGTGCTTATTTCTTAATGAAACTTCCGACAAGTCAATTGGCATTGTCTTGAAGGAGAGCCAAAATATATAACTCTAAAGTTTAATTACCGTAACATAGTCCAATACGTATTTCTTAATATTATAATTTAGCTTCAATCACTAATGAAAACATGGCATATTTAAGATTTAAAAAAATGGAGAAAATGCAAAGCTAATTTGATACTTTTAATCAGCTTCTCACACCTGGTGAGCCATTTTTTCGAGAAAATTTAGGAAAATTCGCTTTAACAATACAGGTTAAAAATTTCCCTCAATTTTCTTGCGAAATAATCAATAGCACTAAAAAAAAATCATTTGAACATTTAAACAGTAAATAAGTTAAATCTTGTTTGAATATGCCATTTTTCGGTAAAATCCAAAGACGTCACAAGTGTAATGGCTTAAGATTTACGATGTTTTTAAGCAAATCAAAAATGTAACACGGCTAATAATCAGTGCTTGAGTGATTTGAATGAACGGTTGTTTAAGGAAATTCTTATCGATATCTCTTCACAAGGAAACTATCGTCGTCCCTTGTTCATTCAACTGAAGTTAATGCCACTTATTTAGGTCAAATAAGTGGCATTAACTTCCCTTCTCCACCAGGAAAGGTATCAGAATAGACTATGGTATCTGATAAAAAACCTTAACAATGATCATCGATATCTTCTCTTATCTTCAATTAATTAGTCGTCGTTGAATAAAGTATGAAGAAAGATGGTTAGTTAAGAGAGACAGAGAAGAAGCAGAAACATGCAAGATATTATGGAATTGTAGGTTGAGGAACTCGGAGAGGAACAAACGATGTAGCGGAATAAAGAGTGAAAGCCGAAGAGAAGTATTGTTAGTGATAAGGAGAGGGTAAAGATTGATAGAAAGCGGTAGAGACAACGGTGATGATACAAATGTTTAATGTTTGCCATACAACTGATAATTGTTTATTCAACATGAGCTTTGATGATAACAGCCAGAGAGGCTATAAAATGACACGATTCTATTCAATATATCTGAAATTTGGTACTCTTAACTAGGCTATACTGGAAGTATCTGAGTGTTTCAGTTTCGGTTAATATCAATTTTACTTCCAGATTTTATTCATTTCATCTTACTTTCAATTTTGCTTCAAATTCAAAATTCAAATTTTCTTTCAAAATAATTTTCATGACGGTAGTGTTGATTGTCTTGTCTTGTTTTGTTGTGCAATGTTTGTACTGTCTGCCACCAGAGATCCAAACATTTGCAAATAAGATGTGGAGAATATTCACTTCTTTCCATCATTTCCTTTTTTTTCTCTATTTCAGAATTCTGACTATTTCCTTTATACAACATTCTATATTTGTTATTATTAGCATACATGTAATGAGAAGACTGTGATGACAAACTGCTCTTAGATGATATGCTTTCATTCGACATCGAAAATTTAATAGTACCTTTTCTTCCTAACTTTCGTGGTGCACGGTTTTTTAATCATTTGACAATATGTTGAAAAAAAAATTGCAGTAAATTCGACAAAAAATTGAATACCAGAATTAATGACATCGTTACAAATTACAAAATTTTATTGCCGATAGGAAATGTTTCATCTTTGGATAACATTTCAAGCCCTTAAATAGAATCACAAACGTGTGGGAAATGTGTTGTCGGACTTAACCCATGAAAAAGTCCTACATCGTCGTTGTTTGTGTCCTGTTTCATGTGCCATTCATGACCTCCGATAGCACCATTCAATTGCTGCCATTCACGGTTGCCGAATTTGCGATTGCGTCGCATATTTTGTCGTTTATCTCTGGCGTAATGTTCGTAATGGCTATAATCATCACGATCCTGGCTACTTCCGTGATTGTCATAGTCATGCTCATAACTGCTGTCATGATTGTGATAGCCATTTTCGTGGCTACTTTTATGCTGGCTATGATGACCGCGATTGTAATCAGGCCAATTATTGCTATGATTTATATGTATACGTCCACCACTATGATGTGAATGATCAGGATCGTGATCATTGCTCCCTTTGCGATCATGATGATGTAAATCGTGATTGTGGTTATGGTGTTGATGATTATGATTGTGACCATGGCCGCCAATATTGTGACTATGGTGACCGTGGTTATGCCATCCATTATGCATATGTTCTTGGGCATGCTAAAAGGAGTAGAATATGGCATTCAAATAAAGCATTAAAAGTAAAATAATCAGAATTTTTACTACTACCAATCGTTTTTTAAGGAAACTTTCCTTTTAAAATCTTTCTGACAAAACAGCTAACATGTGTGAAAAGTTGATTGAATGACTCAGACCAACGTTCCACTTCATCCATTTCGGCTGCTGTTAATTCTCGCTTGAACACACCGTTAACAAAAAGTTTACCGTTCTGAATTTTTTGAATTCACTTACATTTCATTTCTTTGCCAGAAGAGAATAAATACCAACAATTTTTCCTTTTTTTTTTTTGCAAGAAGAAAAGAGGAAATTCATTTAATTACAAAAGAAAAAGAAATGCTTTCTTCAAGTATATGTCAAAATGTAAAATTGGGTTTTATACTAAAATAGAGCGTCATTTGCTTGGTTAAAACATGTTAATCGTCATTTTTGATGATTGTAAAAGTTAAAATTAGAAGAAATTGAAGTGTATAGTATTAAATAATAAATTCACACTTGAATAGAACAAGTTTTGCCGTTTTTACTGAAGGTGTAGCTGTTACCACTTGGAATTGACGCTGATTCCGTTAGTTTGACGATAGCAGAAGCGATCAGCCTAAAAAAGTCATCGATATGCCCTAGTCATATAAATTTAGTAAATCTGTAGATGTATGGTGATGACTCAAAGTGAATCTCAGAATTATGTGTCCATGAATCCCAAAAGCAGAAGTTATCGACTTTTTCAGCAAAGGTTAGCAACGAACGTGTGAAATCCACTCAGAGCCAAATTACTGATAATAATGGTCAGTAATTGTGGGCCTTATCAACTTGTATCAGCAATGTTTGGGATGCCGTTTTGTTTGCAATTGCATAAACAGAAGGAATTAATTAATGATTTTAGAGATTGAAATGTGGGGAAAGTTAAGGTTAATTACTAAACATAAAAGAAACAAACCAAATAAAAGGAATGATAATTATGAGGAAAGCCATCGAATAATATAACAGGTTAGTTAATTGAATGTTGTGTTGTTTGCTAAGAAGCATTTATTCATCTATTGTTGATTTGCAAAACAACTACCGGTTTATACGGGTGCTATAATAATCCAACCTCAGCCAGAGATTTTCTCCAAATCTGCCACTTCGAATGAAATTTTGTTCACTCAATTAATTATTCGACTAGATCAAAAATAATGATCAATGATTTAAATTGGCTTTTATTCGCTCTCCTCCTCCTTCATCTTCACCTTCTATCTACATTTAAAACTGGTTCGCAAAAATCATCATGAAGTTTATGTGATATGATTTATACTTTTTCTTAATAAACCATGCTAAATTTGGTTTTCAAATAGTCTCAAAACATTTGAAGGACCGAAATTTGGAAAACAAGTACAAAAACTATTCCCATTATTAGGCATCGGTTGTTACTGAGATTTCACTTCATATAATTTTGTGATCCTCGAATTTGTATTTACTGTAATTTGAAGTAATGTGATATGATAAGACTTGTCGATTTGTCCTGTCCAGATTGAGATAGCCAATAAACCGGTCATCCTTGATTGTTTCGAAACATCCTACTTATTTCCACACTTTGCATTTTGAATAATACAGTGAAACATTTGGATCAAATTTTGTGGGAAGGAATATTCATTAATAAATATCATAATAAAAAATTCACATATAGTTACAATAGAGTACTCAAAATGTATTGATTATTCAATGAGTCACAACTTTATAAAATCCCCTAATTCTATCTTCGCCACTTTATTGTAGATCGTTGGAGATCGTTTTGTTGAACATTGAATTAAATTTCCTAGTAAGATCTCTAATTTCCAACTGTATTACATTAAGTTATCGAAAATTGTTGATTTTAGGAAGTTTTAATTCCTGAAATCACTTCAAAATTTCTTTGAACTCTTTGTTAAAACACTTCAAATGATTATTTTAAGAAAATCTAAACCTTCTCGTCATTTAACTGAACTTATAAACCAATCAGTCATCCAATTTATTGGGCTAAATTTCAACCAAAGATGCTTTATATAAAATGTAAAACATGGCTTCGTTTTCTGATCTGGAATTACCCAACAATTTGATGTCATTTGATCAATGTTGTATTGAATTTTTTCTCCAACTATACGAGGATAATTGACATTTCATAATTGAAATTGTTTAAAACAAAGAGAAAAATTGGTTCATAAAAAACTAAAAATCTCGAAAGTGACTTCTGAATTCAAATTTCTAATACATTTAATGAAACCATTGTACTACCATCATAAATTTGACTGAACTTTCTGCTCTTTTCGGATAACGGATAGTACTGATACAATAATCCTTTGCATTTTCGAATACCATTTTTATAATTTCCCATTTTTTTGATGCGTAAATAGATATATGATTTATGTTTGATTTATGTTTTTTTAGTACTGAAATTTTTCTGTATTGAAAGGCGCAGTTGGACAGTTAATTCAACCGTTTGAAATTGCATGACATGACGACATGACCTTTGAAGACATGATTTATTTAATGATATGATGACGATGGCATTGATGGAAATGATGTTGGTTTTAATGGGGGACTGCTGATGTTCAGTAACCTATTTTAAATATTTTTGCAATTATAGATGATCTTCCAGACACTTTTTTCAACTCAATCTTCCTTCTCATTTCCTTCAATATATTCAGATAATCTTTTCAATTATCAATTTTCTATTTATTGTTATCGCTAGTCTTGTATTTTGTCACTATTTAAAAAATAAAATATTTTGCAGAAGAACTGGGATCAGCACTAACATCCTTTTAAGCCTAATGAATTACGATCAAATTATTGAATTTCTAATAATTTTTCTTCTGAAAACAGGTGAAAAATCGTGCCCTCAAATATTTCTATATTATTTGAAGAACTTCTATTTCCAAAGAAATCGCTATATGCACAATTTGCGACATGAAAAAATAAATAAATAAATAAAACTGCGAAACTTTTCATTTCCAGAAAATGGAATTAATAGGTATTAATTATGGCTATCTTTAGTGCTAAAGTGAATTTTAATTTTAGTATGTGGGCAGCTTGCAGCAGTTTTTTCCGAAGTAAAACAGAGCGATGATTGTTCAAATTGGAGCACTTGGGGACCATGCATTTGGCCCGATAGGGAATTCAATGTTCGTTTTACCGAATGGCTCAGTCTGCTTTATATTTCAATTTCATGAATTCGATTTTTAAAAGATTTATTTCAGTCTTCAAAATCTTAAGAAATATAAGACTTCCAAAAAGCACCATAAAAAGTTCGATGCTGGAAATTTACCATACAGGGCAAAAGTAATAGTTATCACAGTTATAAGGTTCCTTTGATTTTGTCCTATTAACCACAAAATTGTATTAATTTCGACACAAATTGGCGTCAAAAATAGGATAACAAAGCCGATTTATGGGGTTCTGTTCTCTTTTCTGTAAATTTAAAACTTTCAGAAATTCCACTTATAAAAAACATTTTCCGAAATTCGCGAGTAAAAATGCACTCGTTATAGACGACATATATGAATCAAATATCGCCTATTTGTCAACAACATTGGTTTTACAAACTTGTAAATCAACGATACGGGAAAGCATTGCAAAGTTTTTACTCCTACATGGGTTCTGTTCTTATCAACAAAAGAGCATGTGGGATGTGTTCATATAAGCAGAGTTGTGGTTATGGTGGCATTAAGAAATGCAATCTTAGTCCATTCGAGTAGGTCCTTTATTTTCATAACAAATACCACTTCTAATAGCATCATTAAGATATGTATCATCATAACTCTCTTGTTGAAAAAGTTGAATGATGTGCATTTCACTATCAAAATTAAAATCAATCATTTCATTTATATTAGGTAATATCAATGAAATGAAGAACTACGATCTCTTTAGATCCCTTCCAACACTACTCTATTTATTTTTACTGTCACTAAAATTATTGTCATAACGGGACTCGGCTCATGACACTGAACATCTAATGCTGAATTTTAGCATTGTAACAAGTTCTCAATATCACTGATAATTGAATAATGTCACATATTTGCCAACCGAAGTAATGTTAAACTAATAACTACATAAAATTCTGAATTTTACGTTTCCAGGATACACGGTGGACGGCCGTTTATCCCATTTTATGTATCCGAACGCATCTGCAAGCAAAAGGATCTTTTAGGCGTAGATCAGATGGACAGCTGTCAAGTAGACTACAATAAACTATTGGCAAGTTTCGAGATTTTAAAAAAATCGAAAGTAAAAAGCACAAATCTTAGGACATAATGTAAGAGTTTTGTCTAAAATATGTAAATGAATGCAACAGGGTAATCCAATTTCAGCTTAATGGCGAAGAATGCAAATTATGGCCAGCTGATGAGGTAGATCTCAGTCAAGTAGAACCAGTTTTCCAAAAAGAAATACGGTCGCTGAAGTGGTACGAATGTATTGTACAAAACAAGCAAGTTTATTATTTCTCCCTAAAACCCTTATTTTACTTATCTTTGGTTTTAAGAAAACAACAAATTTAAAATGGCCATCGACTAAATGATTCCAAGACATGGTGCAGACAAGGCCTATACACTTTGTCAACAAAAAATGCCGTATCGGTAAATGCATTTCTCGTCATGAAAGAATCACTTCTGAAATGCGGAACTGTATTAGGTTATGTTTAAATTAACAGCATAATGAAGACTTTTGGAATATAGTTTTTAATTCTATGCAAGATTAAAATTACAGGATAAACAGATTGAAGAGACGTAAACATGAGAAAATATGTCGCTGTTGCTGTTTTCCGTTTCGGCCGAATTCTAAAACTTATCGATGTGAGCATATTCCGGGCGCTCCAGTAGCACCGGGATTGGAAATGAAGTGAAAGCTCATTGTACTTATAATGTTGGAAGTGCAAATAAAAATGATGTTTAATACCATCATCAAAGACCTTAACAAAACATAGCAAATCACAAATAGTGAAGAGGTGCTTATCACATCTGAAATATAAAACAAGACATTAAAAGTTGTTTGGTAAAGAAAAAAGTGGATAAAGACAGAGATGGATGAAAAGCTGTAAGAAATGCTTGACTAGCTTGAATTTAAAACTGCCTTTCGGGATATGAATAAATTTGAAAGCTGGATAACGTCAAGTATTATCATTAATGGTCTCAAAAATGCCAATCGATCAGCAGTTGAGTAAAAAATAAAATTTAACAGTTTTCCGGAAAATAAATAATTTGACAGATCTGCGCTTTTGATGCCTTATAAGATCCTAGTTTGACTTTTAAAATGTGTTTATAAAGAATTTCCCATATAGAACATTCATCCGTCTTCTCTTTTTCTCTTTAGTTTGAACGGACCTGAAAGTACTGACAAAACAAGATACCATTATTAGCGAATAATTTAAGCAATCAGAAGAACCAGTCTAAAATACTATGATCGGAAGCATTTAAATTTCTCACTTCGACAATATCGTCATCTGTATCAAATTCGCAAGTTGCGCTCCGTTTTAACGTTTTCCGAGAATCTGATGAAGTGATTACTTCAGCTGTTGTGCTATCAGTATCCATCGATAACTTAAAACGTACTATTGAAGTGCCATACCAGTAAGGCCTAAAATGGCACACCAAGTTCTGTCTAATAATGTGATTCATCTTTTCAGTGATATTATAACGTTATTATGAAATTCGAAATATTACATTTACAGAATAAGATGAGTTACCAGTTGAAATGAGTAGCCACAAAAATAGGCTATATAAATCAATAAAATCAGCATGAAAAACCACACGGCATACCTGAAGTATTTTATTAATTTTTCAGCGAAATCTTTGCTGCGCTTGTCCGTGGTATTTGGATAAGCGCATACAGGTCTTAATAAACTAAAAGCATCTTCAATTTCAGTAAGCGAACAATGACGTGCGTAAAATAGACGGCAAAACCGGTTATTTTCATATCCCAGTGCACTGAAATTGTGCAGCTCTATAATTTGCAGCGGTTTAGAAATTTGTATTTTCAAATCTATTCTTATTTTGTCTTGAATGCCGTTCTAAAATGCATTTTGCAGACCAATTTTTATATACAAATGTAGTACTGGTAGTTTCGATAGTTAGCGAACCAACTTTTTTTTATTCCTCCTCAAAAACCAAATTGCTGAGGGCTTTATTATTCGTACATTGTTGTGATCTGGACGACATTGCCAACAGGTTGATATCTAAAGGTTTTGGGAAATCAGAACGTTTTCACAATAAATTTTCCTGTGATGAATTGTAATCTTTTCACCTTTTGTTTAAAGTTGATGTCATCCTTTTTTTTCGCCATCACACTTTGCTTGTTCTCATAAAAAACTTCTTCTGTTACACTTGGTTTTGTGGTGCATGCATGCACACGAGTGTCTCGTGCAATCGGCGTTATACAGTCGGCAAGGAAATCAATTTCTGTAATATAAAATGCTTTGTTTATTTACAAAAAGAAAGCTATATCAAAAATTGAGATGAAAGTCCTTAAAAGAGCAAAATTAGTTTTGAAAGTAAATAAAATCACACACTTGAATAGACACGATATTTCGCCATGATTACATGACATTTAAGACGGAGTTCATCCCAAATCGCTTTTAAAAGAAGCTCATGGCCAAATCTGCCTGAAATCAATAACGTACAGCAGTTATAGCGAAAGAAATCTTCAAACTATGTTATGATAAGATTACAAACAAAATTTTTAAAATTTTAACTTTACTCACCACACCATAGTAAAACTTTATTATTCGAGTCTTTTTCCAACCATTCCTTCACCATCCTAACACAAAGTGCACAACTTTGCTTCAAAGTTGGTATGTTTTCTGCTCCTCTCCGACAGAATGTACTGTCAAAATACAATGCATCAAGACGTTTAAAACCAGAGCTGAAAATAAGATTAAAAATCAAACGAATTTTGAGTATTTTTAAGTAATAATTCTCACATGGCAAATATCTATGTATGATTGAAAAAACCCACCTGGTGAGTGGATCTTTGAGCATATCACAAGCAATCCAATCATCTTTTGATAAACGATAATCTCCTGTATACAGTAGTTTAAAGCCATCATGGAATTCAAAGAGAATCCTAAACGGAATAAAAGATATGGATTTAAAAATGCTAACTGTGAGATTCAAGTACAATTCCACAATCGACATAAGTTACTTTTCTTTCTTTTTTTTTTGTTTTGCAGTTTAAAAATTTACATAGCAGAGCCTGGAATGTGTTGGGCATCCAAAAATGTAACATCAGCTGATGATGATGGAAGCAATGATTCGCGTTTTTCGTCATCACAAATAGCAGTAATCGTGAATTTTTCATTATAATTTTTACACATAATGTGCTCCTTAAACTTTTCGTTGATTTTTTTTAGTAAGTATATATAAATATGAAATACATGATAATAAGAAGTTTCCACTTTAAGATTAAAATATGTTAAATGAAAATTTGATGGTTCTCTTTGGGCCGCTGAACTTTGATAAACTGCTTGTTGAAATTAAACCAACTATCTCTACCATAATAATCATAAGAAAGAATGTATTTGAAATCAAATTTCTGTTTTTTACCAGCATTCTTGCGTAGTGATGCTCTGAACTGAGAAGGATTTTCGATATTTCGTGACAGTAAAACACGGCGAATTTTCCTTTTATTAATTCGTAGAACTGATCGCTATCTAAGTCCTGCATATGGTCTAGAAAATATCAATGTCAGTATACATATATATATATATATATATAACATAATTTCTCCACATGTAAAAAAAAACCTGGAAGACTTGGATAAACAATAAAGAGTTTGAGTCTTTACTCATATAGCATCAAGATCTATATTATCAAAAATCTACCAATGACTAATATTCAGCAAGCGCTGTTATACTAAAAAGAAGAAGGTAATCCTTACTGAACTGGATTAGACATCATAGCATACCCGACAGTGCTGAGTACTGCAACAAGAAATTTGAAAGACTACCGAAAAGCCTTATATGGGTACAGCTAAGGGAGAAGAAAATAGTAAAATGATGAGCATTTAAAGTTCAAGGAACGGAAAATAATTTAAAAACTTTTTCGTTAAATTGAGTTTTCGAGGATTTTTAGTAAACAAGCTGGGTAAAGGGAATAAAGGAAATTACTAGGAAGTAATATCAATAACAAAATGGAATGAAACAAACCACTATGACAATGAGATAAGAAAAATGCGGAAGACTTCAGGTTATCAGAACCGAATTGGTCAACTGATATCCAATTACATTCATTGAATCGACCACAGAATGAATTCATTTCAGATCTGAAAATAGTCTCCAACGATAAGAACCCTTCCAGTCACAATCATAACAAAGGTCGAGAGAGTAGTAACAAATGCGTTGCTTATAAATTTTCATAGAGACCTTCGTAATACACGGGATGGTACCGTATATCGTTTGTACGAAGTTTAACCGGGAAGTCTAGAAATTTCGATGGGCTATTTTGTATAGTGGAGTGGGGTGGTTGGAGGATTTGCTTGGCTTCTTGGTATCTTGGCCAGTGACTTTATGGACTAGTGATTGGATTTTATTTCGTGCAGTACACAACAACAAAGTCCATCAACAGTTACATTTAGATTAACAATACATGGCTGGAAGACGCGATTGTCGTGTGTTTGTGGGCAATTTACCAAGCGATGTGAAACAGCGAGATTTGGAAGATATCTTTTACAAGTATGGACGCATCAATTTCATTGATATAAAATTTACAAGGGATGTACCATTCGCGTTTATCGAATTCGATGATCCCAGGTAGTAACTTTTGGTCAATATGATACAAACCGTAAAATAATTCAATAGTAACACTGAACAATTTATATCATTGTTTGTTACTGCTGCCCTTCAAAAGATGACTTTGAGTTTTTTTAAGAAGTTGCACTGAAGTCTGCATACATAAATTTAAGACTGCAATGAGAGTATACAACATGATTCTAACATTTTTAGCATCAAAAGCTTGAAAAACAATAAGATTGTAGAGATGCGCGAGATGCTGTTCATGGTCGAGATGGATACGATTTTGATGGGTGTCGAATTCGAGTTGAATTAACTCGGGGTGTTGGTCCACGTGGCCCAGGTGGTCGTCCATTGTATGGGCCGGATCCGCGATCTCCACGACGTGGTCCGCCCCCTCGGCGAAGTGGTTATCGTGTTATAGTCTCAGGCCTTCCCGATACTGGTTCGTGGCAAGACCTTAAAGTAAGATTTACTTGTATATTCGAAAAAAATTAAATGTTTTCATTAGCTCTCATAAGATCATTTCAAGACAATTTGTCCTTCGAGAAAACTGCTTTTAATTTAGTTCTGGTAAATCATTTTAGGACCATATGCGTGATGCTGGTGAAATATGCTATGCAGATGTTTTTCGAGATGGCACTGGTGTTGTTGAATACACAAATTATGAAGATATGAAATATGCTCTTCGAAAGTTGGATGATACAAAGTTCAAATCGCACGAGGTAATAATACACAACAATATATAGCGTTGACAGTTTGAGATGAATTTCCCATATTATCTTTAGAATATATGAGGACATTTTCAGGGAGAAGTAACATATGTTAGAGTGAGGGAGGCTAATATTAACAGTCCAAATCGTTCGCGTTCTCGCTCATACACACCACGCAAAACGCGCTCGTCACCTAAGTACAGTCCTACTCGCTCTGCATCAAGAAGCCGTTCACGTTCTTCACGCTCTCGTTCTCACACTCGAACATCTTTTGTTCGACGTTCTGCATCTCCAGCACATTCATCTCATTCGCGGTCTCCTTCCAGAACAAGATCAAAAACTCGTTCTCGTTCTCGTTCTCGCTCTGAATCGCGTTATTGACCAGTAGCGGCAGTGGACTGCACATCTGCACTGGAGTATGATTGTTTAAACTTGTTTACAGCTTCATTTGTTTCACTTAATGATGGTAAATTATAATTCTCAATGGAGGCAGCTCATGCTGACATATATGTTGTCTGCTGAGCATACATTTCCTTAAAATTTGTTTTCCTTTCGTCTGTTGGTTTAGTTCTTGGATTCTGCCAGTTTGCTTGTAACCTCCGTGAACTCTTATGCTGTTCATTTTAGAGAAAGATTTATCATTTATTCTTTTGTTATTGAAGCATGTGTTCTAGCGTGTAATTCAAACTACCAATCTGTTGTGGTACAGTAGGTCGTTTGGATTGTTTTCGAAAGAAGCTTACTTTCAGGTGTATCTGTTTGATTGCTTTGCTGTTTTGCAAATTGAAAATAAAATTGATTTCGTCAGTTGACTCAAATGATTTTCCTTCTGTATTATTGAAAATATGATAAATACTCGAATTTTTCAAATTTCAGTGACGAGGGATCTATAATCCGTAAACGGGCCGAATTTTCGACATAAAGTCTTTGTATTTAATAATCGCTCAAGATTCGAAGCGAGAAACCAAGTATTCGATTTCGAATCGCTGACAATTCGATTCGACCAATAAGTATTTTGGGTTCAGTTACCGAGTCGATTATATCGATTTGGAAGCGAACCATTTTCGATTATATTATAGGTTCATATATGTAAATAGGATTTAATATTATTTCGTAAGTTTATGGTGCACCTTCGAAACAGTTGGAAAATGATGAAAGCCACGTGAAACTGTGGTGATCATCTTGACCACAGTGTACTGATATCCCAGGGGCCAGTTTTATTTGCAGTAGCTTTAGCTTGTCCTGGGCCCTTTTATTATCGAATAAATTGATAGAGGCTAGTAGATTGACTAATTTAACACTGACAGTTGCTGTAAGATGCTGATATACAAAATCATGCTCCAGAATGATTGGCAATACGTTTAAATCTTACCGCATAACTTGAATTCAGATTGTCTTGAAGTTATCACTCGATTTTTCATTCAACAATCGATGATTTGTGTATATAAATTAGGTACTGTTATATCACTTCAGACTCGCAATGCAGGAGAAAAACTAGACTTTTAACAAAAATGGCATTACTATGAGGAGTATCAAAGGTAAATGTCGCTGTTAATTATAAGGGTACCTATTTCCAATCTCATCTCTTGGTCTGATTGGGACTAAGCAATGACGTGTTCAAGCTGGGATTCTGACGTATGTCATTAATCTACTTAGCCATATTTTAGCTGTATTATAAAAAATAAGCATGATCCTCCCTTCTTGTCGTATCCTTTTTTCACTTTAGCTTTCCTTCGCTTCTCTATTTGTATGTCTCTCCAAAATTAAAATCAGAGAGTGACATTATTGCTCATATAAAAATGTAGAAATATCCCTATTATTAGCTATTTTAAAGGTAAAACTGTTGATATACGTGATACGATAGAGTTGTATACGTAACGTCACAACTTACTTGCTAAAATTGCTTATTGTCATTGTGTATCTTTGATGAACGAAAGAATGTCACGAGTACGGGATAATAGGTTGTTGGTTGTATATTATCAGGTATTGTGCTGTTCTTGTTGAATGTACCCTTCAATTTTAAATTCCCTGCTGGAGTAATGTTGGATGGATATCGATTAGGGAGATGAGTGTGCGTATGTGCGAGGCTGCGTTAGAGGTTAGTAGGTATGTGGGCTAGATGATGTGGTGAAATTAATTGCATAAATAGGGCGCACATTTTAGTGTACTTTTTGGCTTCATTTGCTATTGTTCAAGTTATATGAGTGTTGTGAAGTGAGACTATTACTGTGTACTTGTCACGCGTCGCGTTACATTGCAATGCTGTTGTTGATCCGATTATGTGAATCAAAATGCAAGGTACAAAGTCATCTTTTATGTTCTCAAATTCATTGTTGCAGTTAAAACAAAACAAGTATGGCCGGTCGTCGCGATTGTCGCGTGTATATTGGTAATCTTCCACCGGATATTAGACAGCGTGATTTGGAAGATTTATTTTACAAATATGGACACATCAATTTCATTGATGTCAAACTTACACGTGGAGCACCATTCGCTTTTATCGAGTTCGACGATCCACGGTTTGTTTTTTATCACATAAAATAAAAGCTGTTGTGTACTGTTGTTGAAGAGTGCAGAGGCAATATTATGCTGTTGCTCATTTTTAATGTTTTACCTAATATTTTTCCTTGCAGTGACGCACGTGATGCTATTCGTGGACGCGACGGCTATGAGTTGGATGGTTGTCGGATCAGAGTTGAAATGACTCGAGGAGTTGGTCCTCGTGGTCCAGGTGGTCGCCCACTCTATGGTCCTGATCGTGGGGAACGTGATCGAAGACCTCCACCTCCTCGTGGTCCTCCACGTCGCAGTGGATATCGTGTTTTGGTGACTGGTCTTCCAGTGACAGGCTCTTGGCAAGATCTGAAGGTAGATTTCTGCACATAAGAATTAAATATCTGTTCTGATATAGAGGTGATCATTTATTATTGTTCAGGATCATATGCGTGAAGCTGGTGACATTTGTTACGCAGACGTTTTCAAAGATGGGACTGGTGTCGTTGAATACACTAGACAAGATGACATGAAGTATGCAATCAAAAAGCTTGATGACACGAAGTTCAAGTCTCATGAGGTTAGTACTGCTCAAGTTTCAGTCTTCCTTAGTAATTGCGTTCGCTTGGTTTGCCATTAAAATGGAAAAGACGTTTCAGGATGAGAATACAAAAGTAGAATATTTCAGGGTGAAACATCCTACATTCGGGTGAAGGAGGCAGCAATCGATGATCGTTACAGGTCTCGTTCACGGTCTCCTCGTGGTTCCCCGAAGTACAGCCCGAAGTCGGCTTCTCGTTCGCGATCTCGTTCGCCGATACATTCCGCATCACCTGCGCGATCCTCTCGCTCACGTTCACAATAAAGATGTATGGATCATCGGAGATTTTTTATCGTTGTTATTTGGGAATTTCAATTATTAATTGTTGCCTTTTCAGTAATCGTTTTTATTGACTCATTTGAAGGTTTCAAACGACACTTTTGAAGAGAGGGTCTCTTCTGCTAGTGATTCTTGCCGTGATGACAATATAAAGCTTATAAATGCAGTGAAAATACAAGTGTCAGGCAGAAGAGATTGGAAACATAGGATTAATATGATGCTTTAGCGTGTTTGATATAGTAATAGCTACTTATTGCTTTAAGGTATGGTCAGAGTGTATATGAGAGTGTCCTGATTGTCTTTGAAAAAGAGAAAATCTTTTTTGCTGCAACTCATTGATTTTTCGTTGGATTGTTTACAGTAATCTCATTATTACGCGTATTTCATTTATTCAAGAAGAGAGTTTATTTTTCAGTGATGCACTGTTTCTGAATTCAGCATGCTTGTCATCCACTTTTAGCGTTGAGATGCGTTCAGAATTTAATAAATTTTTGTATTTCCTCTTTATTACATTATTCGTAGCATCCATTTACTGGCAGTGATTCTATTTTTGTTTTTTCAGTGACGCCTCAGCAAACACTGTTTATGTGAGGATATTGATAGGGATAATCAACGACCACTACATTCTATTCAACCAAACCAACAGAATGTGTTTAATGCGACGCCAAACTTACGCCTCTGTCAAACAAATCATTTCTGGGATTTTATATCAAAAAACAATGTGGAGGGAACGGCCTCGATTAGTACACCAACGAGTGCGTCGACTTCTCCCGATTCCCCGATCCCGGATTTATTGGCAGTGTTTGTGCAACGCACTACGGGAGTTTTGGCAGCGAAACGATAGGCTCTCGGCTCGAGTCTTCTCGAAACGATTTGTGGGCCCCGATAAGTTTTATTGACTCTTGGGGTTGACATGGGATGGTCATTTGCAAATTTTTGGAATTAGTTTTGTCCAAGACCCGACACTACTTATCCAGGGGCTGGAAGTGAGTAAAGTGTTGCCTGTAGACAGCGTCTTTTTTAGTGCTGCCGTTTCCACTACGTGCTGAAGGAGTACAATTTGTTTTTTTTTTTTTCCTTTTTTTTGGGAAGGGGAGGGTTTTTTCAGATAGCAATGGAGTGGATTTTGTACGAATCAGATATCAAGACGTGGTAAAATGCGCGAGCAGCAGGTGAAGCATTTGGATTTATCATATTCATAAGCATTGGTCTTTCCAAAGGTCTTATTTCATACTTGATCTGATCTGCATGATAGACGATGGTTCGGGCCAAATCCTTCGCTATTCCATTATGTGCATAAAGCTTTTCCACTTCACTTGTCTTGGCTCCGCATTTAAATTTTCCGGAAGTGCAAATCGTTTGCAGAGCTTATTGGTTTTAGTCAATCTCTCGTATATCACCGTGTTTACGAGAAGCAGGTATTAGCTTCCAAACGGTGATGTTTCGGATATGTACACGAATGGTGATCTAGGGAAAAAGTCATTTTGTACCTGAGCAAGTTCCTTGAATGGAAGGTTGCATGCAGAGTCGCTGAAATCGCTGAAGTTCTACCAAACGTCTTCTTGGGATGGAACTTGAACGATATCTAGAATCATGGGCTCTTTTTAGAAAACCAAGTATGATAAACTTGCTGGATGAATAGGAAGGAAGTGTCGTAATTTCCGGTCAAGTTGTTTGATCTATTGGAAAAGTGAATTTGTGATGGAGTTCATTGTGAAGATGTGAAGCTTTCGTTTTATTAGAGTTTAATTCCATACATCAATATGGACAGTATGATGGAATAGTAGTTCCATGGATTGGTGAATTGAACTGTGCTATGTTTCAAGAATGAATTTGGATTCTCGTTACTGGCACTATACATCATCAATCACAGCTTTATTAAGGATTCTTGACTTCTTGATTTGTTAAGAACGGAGAGAATGAATTAAAGTATCTCAGATTTCAAATCGAATTTCCTTTGGAAGACAGGAAATAAGCATTACTCATTAATATTCCTTAAATAAACTGGATGAGAACGGGGGACATTGAAAAGTTGAACAGTCGCCTTTTCGTAGGTTTAAAAATTCTATTCTGCGATGAGGACATCTCACGCCGCATTTCTTGACTGTTTACATATGATTTTTAGTATGTGTTATGAATAACTGAATACGATTTCATTTTTCGAATAGTGACTTTTCTTAGTGATAGTAGAAAATATGATAAGCGCTAGGTAACAGTTACCTGCGGTTCATGGTGATGCTATCGCCTTGTAATCATTCTTTTTGAGTTTATTGCTTACTGTAACTCTCTTTGTCGTAATTTGTGTAGTGTTGACTACCTCACATGTCATACAATGCATGAACATATTTCTTAAATATAAAATTCTGCGCTTGGATGATTCCATCACTTCGGGACAGTTATGCAGGCATGGCGTGAGGAATATTGACCAGTGTTTATGGTTGCTCCATTATTCCAATTATAAAGTCATCACAGTTAGGCAAATTTAAGAAGTCCATCCGAAATCCATTTGTTGCTGTTAGAGATTTAATAAATGCAATTTGCTACAGATGAGAACGAGGACCGGAATGTGCTTCGGTTTGCAATGTCCAACTATCCCAGCTAGATTCTGCTGAAACTGTGGGTTTTGGCAAGCATTATTTGACTATTTTTAATTAACAAAAAACAAAGTCTTCACCTTCTTGGTATTTCATTTGTATCCAAATTTACTTCATCAGAACTTCATTTTGGAATGGAAATGGAAATCTTGATGAACAGATAATAAGTCACACTTTGCTTGGAATATGGCTAATTGTTTAGGAAAGTTTATCGAAGTGATGGATGAGTGCTCCGAATTTATTCTTGCAAGGAAGTCCGTGATTAGTTCAAGATATTCATTCTTTGAATTACTACCCATGCCTTCTGCAAAAACTAAACTATTTTTAGTTAAATTGGTACAGCACAATCGAAACTATTTCATGTGAATAAGTAAATCACTAATGGTTATGCAGTTAAATAAATTTTTATTTACGACACTTATGAAATAACCCGGGAATGGTACTTGACGGTATTGTTCATATTTATGTTTGCGGTGAACGGTTGTATGTTTTTTGATAAAACACAGTTATCACCATGCTACTCACTTTGACTAAAATTAGTGAGGTTTATGAGCTTATTTATTGGTCTTTGGAAAACGACCTTTTATTTTTTCCTTTTCATCTGTTCGATTGCTAGTTTTGAATTAAATTATGACTTTTTCCCTTTATTGTAATCACATGGAAATAAGCGTATTATCCTGCTTGAAGGTTGGTTATCTGTTTAGTACTTCATTAGTATTTGAATTTAGCCAACCAAAAATTTAATTTCGAGGTTTGAATCGAGATTGTTGTGATGGACGAAGAATAACTGGTCATTTGCTTGAAACATGGCTAAATATTCGGGAAAAATATAGCAAATCAACTAAACGCAATAAGGATATTCCATCGAAGTTATATTTACAAGTCAATGCAAAACACAATTATTATAAACCTCTGGTAATGAAGATATTATTTATTAAACAAATATACCAAAACACTTCAATAAAATTAATCGGAATATTCCGAAGAAATGATCATTTCAAAAAAAAAAAAGTTATTTCTGTGGAAAAAAAATGACTGCATAAACAATATTTATAAATTAAATGCGTTTCACAAATTCTATTTCTTCTTTAAGTTTTATCCTTTAGCTCTCCGTTTACCATTAATGAATAAATAACTTGAGTAAAATTTTCGTCATATCATTCGAAAATTCGAAATTTTCTTGCATTCAGACAAAAGTAATCCAGAAGATAATGATGATACATACGAGACATTATTCAGCAATACGTAGAAATCTTTCATCCATATTACAAGCATCCTCAACTACGTCATTTTCGCATAATCGTGTACCTTATCCGAAAGAGATTACCAATTATTTGGATCAATTTGTTATTGGCCAAGAGTATGCCAAGAAGACACTTGCTGTCGGTGTTTATCAACATTACAAACGTTTCTCGTACAATGCCACCTTAAAGGAAAAGGAATCTCAGGCATTTCATTTCTCATTTCTTATGAATTTCCATGTATTTATCATTTAATTACGTTATAATGATGTATTTAATAAGGAATTTACCTGTAATTTCAATAGTACCTTCTCTAATTGGTAGCATTATCCATCATTCTGTGGACAGAAATAGAAGTAGGACAAAGTATGTTACTGAAATATGAAAAGAAATTAGAAGTAAAAATGTGGCTTTGGAAAAATTGATGTATTTCTCCGCCATTTCTATAAATTTTCATTACAAAATTAAATGTAATAGCTAATTTATCAAAACACTTCAAATAATCATTTTCTATTCATTACTGCTAATTTCAAAATCAAATACAATCGCTTGAAACCACAAATTGTTCATTCTTAGTTCAGTAATCGACTTTGCAGTAAATAATTCTGTTAAAATAGTTACATGAGTTCAAAATTCTTCAAAAGTTTCCTCATAGTTTCAGATTCGACCATCTCCTGTACACGTGACCCAGAAACAAGTTCATGGTTTTTCGCGAACTGATGAAAGTATCATTTTGAGAAAAATTTTACAGAAAAGGTGAATAGTAACATGCAACAATTGTAGTTGTAAAACATACATTTCCAATTCATTCGACTATAAAGCTATTCATAACTTTAATTTTCTGGTACCGTCAATGATATAATTCCGGTCGTTAGATTCGGAAATCGTAAAGGCTAATCTTGTGGTTAATTTCTTCTGATAGGTAAATATGTTTTCATAAGCGTAGCTGGAAGAAGGCAACAAGCATGCTTTCTTCAAGAATAACAGAAATGTTGATTTGCTGTGAATAGCTACACACACATAGAATATGGAATGGACATTGTCCACTACGGTCATTTGCAATCTACTTTTATCCGTATTAGCCATGTGAAATTAGAAAATAGTGGACATAAGTGAATAGGAGGAGATGGTAGGATATTGCAAGGTTTGCACAACTTGATCTGTGACAATTCCTGAATAACTGTTAGATCGAAGAATAGTTCGTTCAGATTCTACAGATAAGTAAACAATAATGATTGCGTTTTACTCCTTTTTTGATTCTTTCGTAGAAGTACTGATTTACCTAATACTGATAACAAAGAATTAGAATCACTTGTTTTCAATTATATTTTGCTATTGAAATTTGAAGTCAAATGTTCCTTCCTACTTTCATTATCAATACGTGAAGAAGTTTTTGAAATTTATTAATTTTGTTTTAATTTTTCGTAAAATTCATTGCGGAACTGGCATGAAAAATAGAATAAAATGAGAGAAAATATTCTTGTATTTGTTTTTGCACAAGTAAAGGAAACATGCTTCCACTGATAAAGAATCATTTCAGCAATGGAATACGGGAATCTCAGAGTAAAATTAATTTTAACAAAAAATCAGTCCGAGCTTTGATAGAAATGAATAAGGTAGTTTGATTTCTATGCTTTGTACTAATTAATCAAAATAAACTCTTCTTTTAACAGTTTCATTTGATTATTACGCTTCATTCTTTTTCATTTCACGAGGGTCCTTTTCCATATAATTAAAAATTCAGAATTTTCAAAAATTGGTAAAGTAAATCAAATAAATGGGATTACTTGTCAAGAATTCAATGCTCACCGATTCTGATGATGCAGATGAGAACGCAAAAAGGGAATATAAAATATAGGAATTCAAACTAGTTACAGTATTTTGCCAGATTCATTGATTTCATTTTTCAGGACAATGACTTGGCTAAATCAAATATAATTCTAATGGGACCATCCGGTGTTGGGAAAACTTACTTAACACAAATATTGGCCAAAATATTAGATGTACCAATAGCAATGTGTGATTGTACATTGCTAACGCAATCTGGATATGTTGGAGATGATGTTGATACGGTTCGTTCTTCACAGTTTTGTTTGTCCATCATATCATTTGTAGAATATGCCAATGTAATGTTTGGGATGATTGAGAAGAAGGATTGATTATTATGTTATTACTAAATGGTAATTATTGCAACCTCTAAAATAATTCCGTTACTCAATCCATCAAAATCCTTTGTTTGCAAAAATGCACTTGCTTTTTGCAAACTGTTATAATTGAAAGAGAATCGAACAGTCTTTCATTTTACGGAGCTAATATGGTGTCATACTATTAGCTCATCATCGATCTTTGTGATTGAAGAAAAAACAACACTACGTCTCACCGATAGATCAGTTGCATCAAATGATCGGTTGGCCCAATTGGGTTTTGATAATTTCCATTTGATATTTTAACCACATAAACAGCTTCAGGTAATAATTGCCATGAATATTCTAATAACAGAATAGCAGTGTATGTATCTTTGCAAATTTTTTTAGCCGCACTTCTGTTTTGCGTATATACTTCTCTACTTTAAACTGAGAAGTGAACATATAATTTTTAATTACAGGTCATTCAGAAACTTCTTGCTAATGCAGGTGGTGATATTAATGCTGCACAGGTTGAAAATATTGATATTTTTTTTTTAGTTATTAATTTTAATATTATTCATAGAAAGCTTATTTCATCACAGATGTTCCTCCTACGTTTTCAAAACCGTCATAAGAAATTGAAATTTGCTTCTTGACTGAAGGATTGTTGGAGTTTGTTTAAGAAATGAATTAATGAAGTTATTCTTTTATTAATTTGGCTTCCTCTATCTTCCATATTTTCGTGAGCAAATTCAGTAACAGCTTATTTTATAATTTAGAGAGGTATCGTTTTTCTCGATGAATTCGATAAAATCAGCAGTTCGTTGGATTTCGAATCACGCTCATTTCGAGATGTTGGAGGACGAGGTGTGCAGCAGGCATTTCTGAAACTGGTAGAAGGAACCGTGATAAAAGTGAAAGCACCCGGATGTAATGGAACACGGGTATGTTCAGCATGCTATACATAAAGTACTTAAGTATTTGAACAAAGCATTTTTATCCTAAAAATATCTTAACTTTTCAACAAAATATAAACCATCCCTTTGTCATTTTACTACTTCCCTTCAGTGACTAAAGTTTTTACTTTCTTTCTAATAACAAACTTTGGAATGAAATTAAATGGAGAGATAAAGTAAACGTTGATTGGTATGAAGATGAAGTATAACAGAATGGGAGAAGTGAATTGAGTTTTGTCCTAAGCTCACATAAATTTTCTATAAATTTTGATTGGTGTATTTTAATTGAGAATAATTTAATTTAACAATACTATAAATAATACTTTGGAGAAGCGTTAAAAGTGATGAGAGCTTGTAAATATATAATAAGTTTATAGTGAAAAGGGGGTGGAATCGTTCTTCAAAAGGAAATTGTTTCCGAACAAAAGGTCTCAAGCAGATGATATATTGTCTCTTATCAGTGAAAATATAAATAAACACTATCACAATGAGAAATTAATTATAATGGATCATTTGATTTTTCAAGAAAATTAATGAGGTCACGCATGTGGGGATATAGCTCAGGGGTAGAGCGCTCCCTTAGCATGGGAGAGGGCTGGGGTTCGATTCCCCATATCTCCAAGCACCGCTTTTGCAAATGCTGCAAACCTTTTTCTACGAGGGGAATTTCAACACTGTTAAAACATAACTCATTTAAGAAGACAGGTATCAGGATTTTTATAACTACCTCTACAGAGGGTCTCGCAATACCTTCAAATTAAGGTATCATAATTTGAAAATTTAATAAGGTTCTGAACTACTTATTCCCTTGTCCAATAATTCGTGAGTTTTGAGCCGTATTATATGGCTTATTATATTTACCATTGTTTTATAGGTAGATATTGACACGACAAATATATTATTTATTGCTTCTGGAGCATTTAATAATTTGGATCGAATTGTTAGTCAACGTTTGCACAAGAAATTAGTTGGATTCGGTAGTGGGAAAGATGAGGAATTATGTTGCGATTATTTAACAGAAAAGGTTTGAAATGCTGATTGTTTCTTATAGTTCCTTCTTTTTTTTTTTAATACCGAATAAATGATAAAGAATATGTTGTAGGATGAAACAAAAATAAACAAACATCGGGATGATTTGCTAAGACAAGCTGACCACATTGATCTTATTAAGTAAGGACAATCCATGTTTCTTCAATTTTAACTAAATTAAATTTTCTTATGGTATAAAATAAAATATGATGATGGTTCCAGATTTGGTATGGTACCCGAACTAATCGGACGTTTTCCCGTCCTTGTCCCATTTACTAATTTAACAGAAGAGTTACTCGTTCGAATAATGAAAGAGCCGAAAAGTTCGATTGTTTCACAGGCTGAAAAACAGTTCCTGCTTGACGACATACAATTATGCTTTACCGATTGTGCCCTGAAAGAAATTGCCCGTACTGCGATACAAAAAGGAACCGGAGCACGTGCACTTAGGTTACCTATTTGAGTACACATCAAAAAATCGGAATCTGAATCAATATGTGTGTCAAAAATAACAGCTCTCTCGTTACAAATCCAACAATAATGGACATGAAGATAATCTTCGATCCCTAAAACCCCAGATTCTCATCTTATGTCTATAAACATCATCTTCACTTCCCAACCAGTAAATAGTTCCGTTTGTATGAGATGAAACACCAAAATTCATTAATAAATTTGAGTTTAATTTGAATAATGAGTAATTTTTATTACGCTTTCTTCTGTTCTTCCACAAAAGCAATTAAACCAGTATTACTCGAATGACAGTATTCCAGATCAATAACCGAAAAAGTATTGCTGGACGCGAAGTATGATTTGCCTGGTACAGACATCCATAAATTGGTTATTGATGCGGATGTCGTCAAAGGCAACTGCCGTTATTATACCATGGAAAATGCGAATATTGTGAATTCTAAAGTTCCAAAGCAATCGCTTATAAGAATCAAGTAGGTTCAATGGATTTTAATGCTTCTGCCCTCTTAAAGTTAGATGCTTTCAGTATGTGTTTAAAGAAAACAAATCATGTCAATCTTTCTGCTTAATAACTGAAAAATATTTAACAACGCTTACTTCGCGAATGCGTCTAATTTGACTAAAAATGCCCGAAAAAGAAAGATTGTAAAATCCTTGATAAGAACTACTATCCTTCATTTCCTCATGAAAACACAAAGCAGATAAACAATTAAATGGGATGACTACTTAACGACATCTGAAATTTCTGGTAGTTTTCAAATATCACAATTTGCAGACCAAACGACGACAAACAAGATCACTCTGTGAAGTAACTGTAACAGATGTGAAACCAACTCAAGAAGAATGATAGAATAATGCTTGCCGTTTCCTATGAAAATAAAAGATAGTTACCCATAAATTTTAAGCAACAAAGAAATTGAACACGAGAATTTGGGACTGAAAAGATGACAGCTTAGAACTTTACTTCATGTGAAATTCAAAAGTCCAACAAATTTCTACTTAAAAAAGGAAATTTGTGAAATGCGGCAGAAAAGTAAGCATGAGAATATGTAATAGCATATTGTTTTAAATGTAACATCTAAATGAAGCTTTGTTGGCCAAACTGACATTTACGGATCCTAACTCTGTGGATCACTAAAACTTCTAAAAAAATCTTAACTATGTTCCAATTTTTCATCAATTTTAACTTAGCAGTTATACGTATTTTAGAATTAACAGAAATCATATTTGGAAATGCACGAAAGACTAATTTTCTTCCCCACTATTTACGGAAATTCCAATTGTACCTTCTTCATTCTACGACCTTACAGATTACAGCTTTGCCTTTCACCCACAAATCTGTTATTAAGACAATATTGTGCAGTCTTGATTGTGAACAACGTAAAAAATTTGAAGCATGTTAATCGAGTACAGTTATACAAAGCGGTTCGGTTTCAACGAACATGTACACTAACGCAGAGTAGACATACAGCAAAAACCTTCATACTGTTGTAACAAATCCGTTACTGCATATGTATATCTGGAATCGCATCGTTCACCAAATGATACCTCATCACCAGATATGGTAACGGTATTATAATAGCAATGATAATTAGCAATTATTAAATCTTTTTTCCTTAACTGCAGTGTCTGCAACGATATTTCATCGAACTGAAAATTAATCGTTTGTCAAATTCATTAATCGAATCTTGTCACGAACCGATATTTGGGCAATTCTTCTTCCCATGTTAGAAAAGCATTTTGTGATTTGTTTATTATCAACTCATTGTTAAACCCTAGAATATGTTAAAATGAACAAACCCGAGGGCACTGTACAATGGAGAGGAAGCGTAGATTAGGTAAATATAAGTCTGGAATATAAAGCAAAGCAGAACTTGTGATGCAGTTCATACCCGTCACATCAAGAAATTGAAGCATCCTGAAATATAGCAATATGGGAATGTCAACTGATAATTAAACAATCACAGAGAAAATGCCGATGAGAAACAAGCAAGGAAAAACGTAATAAGTTACTTCAAGCGTTCCAATATCATTGTAAAACCAACATTTGTAACTGACCAATTCCATGCTAAGTTCAGTGACTGTAACTTGGGACAGCTGTAACACAATTACAAGAGATAAGCAAGAGTACGTAAGGTAGTAAATGTACATGTTTAACAGGAAGGAAGGTTAACAACCCGAAAAGGAATCAGTTAATATTTATAAATGTGACATATAAATGTGCTTGAAATTTATAAATTATACGGTCACAAAATTAAAGAAATATAAATTACATATCTCTTCATTCAATATACTTGATAAGAACAGAAACTGCTTCAACTAAAAATTTTAACCTTCTTGTAATTCTATCGACCACACTGTCATCTACAAAAGGGCATTCGCTGAGATTTAGAAATCGTAATCTTCCAAAAAACCCTGTATCTTCGTCGAACAATTGAAATAATTCCAATAGCCCTTCAGAGGTGAATTCTATGCCTTTTCTCAGATGCAAATGTTCCAGATTTGTTAAAGTCTAAATCTTCAGTTTTTTTTACTACCAGTTTTCCAACTATTCCCACAAAACCAGAGTAGAACAGTCTCAATATGGCTGTGACTATGACAAGAGCAAATGTCATAATTTTTGCCGCGCACAACCACAAAAAAATGCCCCAAATAATAGGAAGTCTGATCAGAGGTAAGACTAACACAGTGACTTCATTCTTGCAAAAAAGCTACTTTTGATGGGTCGGTACAATTCCGTGTACGAAGCATTATGATATCAATCCACAAAATCGCACTACTGAATAACTGCACACGCTTGGTAATGTCAAGTTCAACACAAAGCCTACCTTCAGATAACCTAGTGAGACATCGGTAAGATTCTCGCAAAACGAAACAGAAAGCAAGTTCAACTTTTTGCAAGCGGTAAGAGCATGAAAACCAAAATCATCCAATCCTTCTCCGTCTAAGTACAACCGCGTGAGTGTGCTGACAAAAGATGACGTAGCCAAATAAGTTGCTGCACTGAAAAATCTTGAATAAAATTTGATGCTGAAGTCTTAAACGAAGACATAAATTGCGCACAGTAGTTGAAATTGAATAACAAAGATATCCAAAAAAGTAAGGTACAGCCAAACTCACCAGTTACCCAGAAAAGCATCTCCATCCACGCTCAACACTTCTATCGGTCGATTAACTAGACAAAATTTTCGATAATCTTCGGAAGAAAATGGTGCACAATATGAAATAAATAATTTCTTCAAATTCGGAAAACCTTTCGTCAAAAACATTGAATAAACAACATTCCCAATCTGAAATACAATCTCCGCTCAGTTTATTGAACTCGGGAAACAGGTTTACTACAATTCTATAGGAAAATGTCACGTTATGCTGCAAAATAAGATATTTCCAAAATGACTCATTGTTCACGTATCACAACAACTGTCTTCATAATTGCAGCAATAAAGACTTCTTCAAAAATATTAAGGTCTCAATAAATTCGAAATGTATACAATTAATAAAAAATTACCGTCTTGGTTCCCTCCACATTTAACTCTTCCAAATTCGGAAAGCATTTCAAGAAAAACTCCACCAAAACTACTGATAAAACTGAAATAATAATCGAAAATATCACATCCTGCCCTCTTTTGCAATATAATTGTAAAAAAAGTGAAAACAAAATAAAATCCTTACAAGCGTAAAAACCAATATCCAACACTCTAACACGCTGCATCACAGAAGGAAATAAATCCACCAACATCTGTTCAGGAAATGGCATTATGGAAGAAGTACTTATACAAATTTTTTCAACGTGATTCTGTGCCTGGAATGTTTTACTACAGTGCTTAATGACTGATTTGATTTCCATTACTGACGTTTTGTAATGGCACAAACTTTGTTGTGCAGACAGCAGTACCCGAATACGGTAGCATTAACACGTCACTATGCATGTACATCGCCATAAACTTAGCAAAATGATAATGAACCTGCCTTATAAAGAAAAGTTCGCAACGAATCCATGGAACACTGTGATGTGAATAAGTGAACGCAAATTTCACGCCAAAAGATACCTCGATTTACAACAGTATACCAATATTTGGAAACGAGGGAAACCTTTTTGAAACGCTCATTTGGATGCACATACTTCAGGATTTCTATATGTACATGTTCAGGTAAGTCTTCCAACATAACGGAACAGCTTGTCGAGTCGTTCTAAACTATTATGCTTTTAACTTCCTGTATAAGAAATATTAAAAAACTGATTGTCCATATAGTCATCAAAAGTAGTAATTGTGCAGGCTGAAAATTCTGCAAAAAGATTTTTTGAAAGATTATAACACCATCTGAAGTTTGAACCACATGAACTTATTCGGTTAACAGGTAACAATGCTCCTCGAATAGTTTTAAGTCTAAAATTTCCCTTTCCATCGTGTCCGACGCATCTCGGCCATTGTCGGTCTTTTTTTTGTCTCGATGAGATTCTTTTCTCGTTATAATTTGACAAGTTCGTCTAATAATGCGAGTTATTTTAATAGTTTTAAGTAAATTAATTCGGAAATAAAATTTTGAAACAAAACAAACCAAGGATTCTCCAGAACTGGTATGCTTCGATAACGGACTGTCAGGTATGCCATCCTCTGGCAGTGGTGAGTGTGATATGGAAGGTATAGATGGTAGTCGTAAATATAAAATATTAATACTACATGGATGATAGCATTGTGGAAACCTGAAATGAGAGAGTAATATTAAATAAAAAAAGAAGGAAATACCCGATATATTCACTTCTATCTATTATTTCCATTCGTTCATTAATAGGAATTAACCATTACTTGAAGGAGAATATCAATGACAATACCGCGTCTCACCACAAATTTTAAACCCATAGTGCCGGACAATCAGGAAATGATTCATAATAGAAACGTGAAACTTGAGTAAGCCAACATGTGAATTAATTTATTCATTCGTTATTTATTTATTGAAACACCAAGTTTAAAAAAAAAATTAACTTCATGGAATGTAATATTCTTAGTCAATTAGCTAAAACAAATATTCCATAAAATCATATTCGTTACAGAGTGCCATGCTGGGGTTGGAAGAAAAATGGGAGATAAAACACTACGGTAGTAAAAACATCAGTAGCAATTTACAAAATGTGTTATTGAATCTTACGAGGATAAAACCTGTCTCATCTGTTTTACATACAGTTGAATGTAATCATTTTGCTTTCAATTTATCCACTGAATTAAAACAACAGTAATAATCAAATTTTATTCTCCTATGAAAAAAACTTTTAAAAATGAACGAATAACCATTCTCGAAATTTCCAACGACGTTTCTGTCTTAAAAAATCGTCACTAATTGGATAATACATGCTGCACGAGAAATCGTTAATCGACAAACTGTTCGTATCATCACTTTCTTTACTAATACTATTCTTATGATCACTGTCCGTAGCAATATCATCAATTGACTTGTTCCACATTTTTTACATCTAAAGCACTTGCTGAATAGAGCAATTTAAAAACTGCGCAAAATATCATAAGTACACGTATACGTGGAAAACTCTCGTGAATCTACGCGAACAAACAAAGCAGAGAGAAAGTTACGAAAATTCAAAATCCCTTCTGACATTAGTCACATTTTAACGGGCATTAGTGATATATTTACAGCTCATAGCTACGTGAGGTTATTCCTGGGGGGATCGTTGAAGTGATTGGGGGGAAGTAGGGTAGGATGTGGCGAGGGGAGGCGAATTCCAGATTAACAAGGTTGATTTCAGGTAATACTTGGTATACAAAGTTACTTGTTGCCAGCAATTAGTCACACTTTCTGTTTGAACGAATGGATGATCGTGAACCGTGGTAAGTAAGCTTTTGTTTACTATTAACTATCATTATTTGTTTCTTTCGAACTAACTTCAGCTCACACTTACCGCTTTCAAGTTTTTGATACAATAAATGGCAGTTATTTATTATCACCTTTTATAACTTCTGCGTTTTTTTTTTTTTTTTTTTACAAATGCAAATTACAAGTAAAAGTTGATTATTTGCATTCTATTATTAATTATCATCTCACTGCTGCTATATTTTTAAATATACTTTCATCTTTTCTTACACCTATCCTCATTCATGTTTTGTATCAGAGCGTTTTTTTCATCGGATGCTACTTTTGTTACGATAAGTAAGGTTCTAATGCAGCTGAATGCGACAGTGAGATTCATAGAACTGTTATTAGGTCGTATAGTAGATATCAACAAAATATAATATGTATTACAACTTACCTAATTTTGTTTTACAGTTCATTCATTTATGCCTAACTGATAGTAGAAATTCACTTTTCAGTCCATACAGAATTGGAGATGATGTTGGTGGTGCATTTTCATTAGGCCTAGCTGGTGGATCTATATTTCACGCTCACAGTGGCTTTAGAAATTCCCCATGGGGACATAAACTTGTTGGTATCGTGCGTGAGGTATTTTCTTAATAGTATTTTTTGATATTGACCAGTTGATTCATCCTCGAAAAGGCTTCTTAGCTATATATCTTATTTGATTATAGGTACGTACGCGATCACCAGTCGTTGGTGGACAGTTTGCGGCATGGGGCGGTTTATTTAGTGCAATTGATTGCAGTCTAGTAGCCATAAGAAAGAAGGTTTACAATTATTTTGCTTTTCAGTTATATTGGTTGTACTGAATTTATTTTTGTACCTTTAAAGAATTTGTTTTAAAAAACTATTTTTGCAAAAGAAAAGGTTTTATTTATTGTTCTTACATAGCATGTTTCCATTATCTATGCAACTATTGCAGGAAGATATGCTCAATCCAATCGTATCTGGTGGACTAACTGGTGCCCTATTGGCTGTACGGTCTGGCCCCATGGTTTGTATTTCTGAATCGTCAAAAGCTGTTCTGCATATTTCATTCATTTTTTGGATCACGATTATACATTTGTTCAAAATTTATCTTGTGGATTATATTCATTAAAAAACTAAATGATGAAATCTAGAAATAACCTGTTTATGTTATAGATTGAGGATATTTGCGAGTTCCTATTGTAGTCAGGCCTTTATTGTTTCCTAGATGCAGGTTTATTAACCTGGTTGATAAGTTTTTTATTGGTGATCCCAGGATTTTTCGTTTGACTAACTCTCACAGAATATTATGTTCATTGCAGGTAATGGTGGGTTCGGCAGCCGTTGGAGCAGTGATAGTGGGTATGATTGAAGTAGCATCATTAGCAGTCGGTAAATTTGCTGGAATGGTGTTGGATCCGAATGCTGTGCAACAACATGAGTTGGAAGATCCGGCAATTTTAAACACAAAACAACAACAGAAGTATGGAAACGCTGGAAGTAGTTCTGCTTCCAGTGTTTCTGGAGATGCTTCTGCTGTCCCATTCTCATTAGCTCAACCTTACTAATATAATCTTATTGAAGCAGCATTATGTTGGTATTATCAAGTTTCCTATTATTGCATTCGTTATTGTATAATCATTTATGCAGTTTAAGGCTACTTTACTTCGAAACATTGTAATACGCAATCGGATGAAAATGTTATTTACTTCATATAGAGTAAGTCTTTGTGTTGCACCATTCTAGGAAAGACATTTAATAATAGCTTCCAATAACGGAACCGGTAATACAGAAGAAAATGTATGTATATTTTTCACTAATTTTTTGAAATGCATAAATTGTGTTATTTTAGAGTGTGGGAACTATTTTTACCGTTTTCTTTTCGATTCCTGCAAAATAATTGTCTGGTTACCTCTTATTATTTTGTCTTTTTGAAAGCATTGAAGTAAATTTTGTTTTCTTCTCTCTTTCTTAACAGTTTGTCGTGAAAAAAGGTCTCATTTCACTAGTTTAGCTGTTCGGAGTTGCAAAATTTGATTTTTATGATGGTGCTAAACAGCTAGTCATCTTTTAATTATTCTTTCAATAAACGTACATCATTGATTCGGGCGCTATTTGACGTAGTTATGGGATATTTAAACTTATAGCTTGCACTTTCACTGCATTATTCTCACTCTGTCCATTGTTAAAGAAAGGTTAAGAATTTTAGAGTATCGATAACGTGTTGTCTCTTAATTTAAAACTTCAAGAAATTGAGTGTCTTTCAAGGTTACTACAGTGTTTTAGGACAAATTAAGTAGGTATGATTCTTTGATTCGTAATCTGTTTTGAGTTTGCAGAAGTCACCTTATTTAGAGAATAATTAGCTACTAGAACACAACGAAGACTTACGGAGTAACTTTGATGCTGTGTGTTTGAGTTGAAACTCATTAATGCATTAATGCGTAGCGTCCATCTCGTCATCCTTAATTTGTTTTTGCTTAAGATGGTTTATAGAAGTACGGTGATATTATGATCAAGTTAATTAAATGAGAGGAATAGTACTGAAAAAATGACAACAACACATATCGAGGACGCATATCCGAGTCAATTCTTGAGTTGGCTTTGCACATTTGCAATCGGAACTACAGTATGTCTGTTTTTAGCCGGTTTGGAGATATGTTGGCGTATACGGGTATGTTTTCCATCATTTTCGAGCGTTACAAATATGATTTCATTGATGGTGCATTCGAAATGAAACAGACCCCTGAAGTTGAAGCAATAGCGTATTTTTGATACGAAAGTGCATAGTGATACTGAAACCTTTTAATTCAGGGAGGGAAGTTATATGCTATTTGTGGAAACCTGAGAAAGTTTTATTACTGAGAGGAAATTCGGTTCGTTGAAGGAATTTAGAAATGTTTTGGCTGTAAAAATTTAAGAGATATATTTGTCGCTAATTTCTTGTTGATTTATTTTGTTAAATTGTAGAATTTCATGTTATGATACATACTAACAATCAGGACTTGGAGGAAGTGAAAAAGTCAAACTTTGACTGGTACCTAGCAATTAAATTATTTCAGTCTCAAAGGACAACAAATGGTATCAGTTCGACTCCATTTCACACTGGTTTCCTTTCTGGACAACTATGGTTACAATATGGTCTCTTACGACATGATAAGGTATTTATTCAAAATTGAAAGTTCTTTTTCATTAGGACGTTTCCTATTACGGAACAAAGCGGTTTTTTTTTTTTTTTTTTTTTTTTTGAAGAATCAGATCAGTTCGTGAGCCCGATGAGAAGTAGGGGTGGCGAGCCTCAGTGAATATACTTACGTTTCAGGCTGTGGTATGCGTCAATTCGGTGGCTGTATTGCTCTATTCATTTTATATTTTTTATTATTTCATGATGGCTCCGTATGCTACAAAGGTTGGTAATTGTTGCTTAACATTGATTAGCGCAAGGAAGGAAATCAAAAAACTTTAATTTTGAATGTGATGCTATCAATTATAGAAACGTTGCATCAGATTAGTTTTTATGGAAATGATATTTTTGATGAGTGCACATTATTATATCCATTATTATGGCTTACCGTTGGAAATGGTCCGTTCACGTTTGGGAATGTGTTGTGTGATATTCAATGTACTTACTGCTGCCTCGCCTTTGGAAGCTTTGGTAAGCGAGATGAACATATTTTCCATTGCTTTATTATTTCAGAAAAAATTTCAAAGTTTTCTTCAAGGTCAATTCTAAAATCCATGAATTTCAGCGTGAAGTTTTTCGTACGCGTTGCACAGAAACAATGCCATTGCCCCTCTGTTGTCTGACACTTCTTGTAACAACGGAATGGCTGCTATATGGAATTCTTATTGATGATATTTATATAAAGGTATTGAGTTTCTTTCGTGAAGTTAGCTCTTCCGTCAATCATCGCTTTAAGAGACAAAAAATCAAGTGGAATGGATATAGAAAGTCGTCTATCAAGTATATTGTGCTCTATAAAATCAAGCTTGAGATTCTCCAGCAGTTCTAAGACCGTTCAGTAACGAGATATGTTTCAGGTACCAAACGCTATTGCATCAGTGATCGCGGTTGTCCAATTATTACCGTTTCTATATTTCCCCAGAAATAAGCAGATAGTTGCAATCACTATCCAGTGAAAGACACTGCATACAAACAAAACTTGTCTTATGTCCCGTCATATGTTTCAAAAAGTAATACAGGACGTGAAGTTGTCAAGACTCATATAACCTATCATATCGTGTTTACTAACGTCAGCTTCTTCAAACCAGACGTTTTTCTGTGTTAATAAGTCGAAGAATCATCTTGGAAAATATCAGATCTAATAGCTACGTCTTATTGATCAGTAAATGCTACTTGACTTTGATTTGCAACACCGTTGAAACTGATCCTTCCACAGCATTTCCTTCCCATGTCCGCTCAACTATTAAACTTTTTCTGATAACAAAATATCTTGTGCGCAAACCTATCTCTGATAAATGTTGTTATGTGAAAGATATATGGTTGAGGGTTCATCAGATATTTTCATTATCCTTTATTAAAGATCATTTTTAATCACAGGCCTATGCCTTATGGCATCTAAGAGTAGGAACTTATATATATATATATATATGTAATTTTCCCCCTGACTATTACTTTGCTTTTTTTCTATATCTATATTTGTTGTTACTTATTTTAGAACCATCTCTATTATTACTGCTTTCACATTTATCAAGTATGCTGGTTGACATTCATACTGTTCGTTTATTTAGGTAAGGAAATGCATACATTACTGGAGCTTCAATTCTTAATTTTTATATAAAGTTACGTATACAATAAAGTTATAGTATGCAATCAACAATCAAAAACCCTCAAGATAAAGTGGGTAGGAAGAAAGAAATTTGGAAAAAAACCCAAAAAATTATCTCGCTTACTCTTCAGATTTAAATTATTCCGCAACCGCATTTATTTCGGGATTGCCGTTACGTAAAGACAAGTCAACTGAACAAAAAACAGATTAATAACGAAATAAGAGTAACAAACTGTAATGCAACCTTAGATAGGTTTGATCTTGAAGTGCATGCCAATTAACGAAAAAACCAAACATTTGAGATCTTGCACGAGATAGTAAAAGGATCTCAATCCTTCTGGATCCCTGCTTTTGTTTACGTCTGCAGCAGAACCAATTTTGCTGAAACACATTATTATAGAGCCCGACAGTTCCCCTCTAGTTAGGTCTGATCTCATGCAAGACAAACCTGGAGATGAAAGGGTGCAGTATCATCCGGCTAACTTTAATTAGTACGACGTGCCAGGGTATACGTTACCATGACAATGAAGTTTCTTGAGAAGACGTTAATATAAAATTTTACACCATTCGACATGTCAGCAACAATATCTCCACGATAGAAACAACAGCAGAGTAATCACTAGTAAACGTGTAAAGAGTATTACCTTGTAGTGAAAGATATGTGTTCATCATTATGAAGAATTTCCAATTCTTGTCTACCAATGCGATCCGGTTCCGGCCAAGTTGCATCATCTTCCTATGATGATTCAAATATTAAATACAAAGAACGGGACACTTCACTCATCGAACAGATCTCAATACAACAATTTTCACTATATATCAACACAGAACAGCAGGAAAATCACCATAATAAAAAATTGTTGCAGGTTAAAATCATGTCAGATTCTACTCTGCCTAATCCTTCCTTTAATTTTGCAGTTACTGTTGGGATAAAAAAGGAAAAGTCCCTTCAGGAACATAGCAGCTTGAATAGCATATACGTCAAGAGTTGACGAATTAAAATTTCCATAAAACAGTGAAGAGAATGGTACTAAGTAAGCAGCAGTCTAATACCTAAATTTGGAAAATGACTGGCAAACAACAAAAATTTCAATAGAACATGGAAGCTGTGATGCATGATGTAAGAATTTTTAAACTACACCGAGTGAAAAACATGAAGAAAATGAGAAAGATGAAAAAACTGTTGAAAGCTTCATACTTGGTAATAAGCACTAAGCAAAAGCTTGAATGAATAACTACGGATATATGGTATATGTCGGGAATGTTCTGTTTTGTAAGGGTAATCAGATAATATGAAAAAAAAGCGTACTTGCATGATTTCCGAATCATCGATAATACGTTTTAGTTCTTCGATAACAATTTTACCGACATATGCTTCCTTCCGGATCAACGTGTCATTCTTGTACTGACTATTGTTTGCATACCGCATCTTGCCATCCGGACGAAATTCGAATTCTAGGAATTCGTGACCGAACTTCCCTTTGTGACCAACGTAGTAACGCAAGTAGAAATCGTTCAGACTATCTCCTGACATCCTAAAATATATCCTTCAGGTACTCCCAAGCATAATCCAATTATCACGCAACCGATCGTCCCCTTACGTGCAACACCAGTCGCTCTTCTTCACGGCTGCCCTCAATGAAAATCGACGTGTCACTAAGGCATAAGTAGGGTAAAGTTGGGATAGCAATGTCAAGTACGGCAGTCTTGAGGTGAAGTGCTACTGTGACCATGAATGGAATTCATTTTGTTGAGATTGAAATGAATTGGAAGGGAAGTGCAATGGAATGGTATAACATTCAACCATGCATTCTGTATCAGAAATGTAGTTTGGGAGAAATGTGTAGGATCGTTAGAGAATGCATGTTACCATGAACTTTTCGTCATGGATAGAACTCTGTGTTTTCATAATCGTGTGATACTGCAGAGTACTTGTTGAGAATAGGCGGATTCAATTAAGCACCATCGTAATCCAGCTGAATTTTTTCAAATTTTGTCTTGAATTGCTCGTAAATGGTTACTTGTAACAACATTAGGTATGGTTATTTGTAGAAGTATGACGGTCGATATGTTTCACGACATTTTTGGAATACTAAATTCAAATTTTCTCATTATGATTATTCCTTGATCTGATGTATATATCCATTGATATTTCTAATGTTTAAAATAGAAAAATTATTTTAACTTGGAGCAAGAAATTAGTGAAAGCTATTATTATTCCATATTTAATGCATACTGGTTGACTGGTAACGATAACAGGGCAAGAGGTGAAAAGAAAACTAGTATGCTGGTTGGAAGTGATTCGTATTGTCGATTTAAAAGGAACCGATAGGAACTTTCTGTAAAGTTTCTATAGAATACTCGGAGGATTTTTTTATAGAATTTATGTTTAAGTAAATGTCAATATTGTTGTGATTATTGGCACTTGTTATCACTGGGTCAATAAATGCCTCTATTAATAGTTCTTATCATTTTTCAGTTTTCGAGATAAACTGATATGGCTACATTACTGGTTTCAACTTCACTTGCCTCACAGATCCAAAATATACGACTACCATCAATAACTAACATAAGAAATGAACTAAATGCAGGAGGATGTCCTCCTCTTTGTCAACTTGCCTATAAACGATGTTTCAGTGCACTCAGTGAATCCTTACTTCAAGTTCTTTTCCGTGGTATTTATTTTAGACATTAAAACATTAAAGAATATTTCGCTCACCTAAACCCCAGTTTTTAATGTACATTTTCAACCTTACAAAGCTGTTCTGATCGGTCATACTTTAGCATCTCATTACCCATCTTATTATATGCAGCAGAAATTTATCCATTCTTTGTTATCAAAATCTTCGATTTAAAGAAAGGAAACAGATGTCAACGCCAGCAAGTTTTCTTATGTGAAAAACATGCATATGATGTATGTTTTAACAAGACTTACTTATTCTTTGATAATCGAACAGTGTTCCAGAAAATCGGATGTGCGCATTGCAATGTAAACAAAAAAAGTCGGTAGTAATGCTAAGGTTGGAGAATTCATTGAATCTGATTTATTATCCGTCAAGGTCGCAATTTTGTTAGTTTTTTCTTTCTTGTTTCAAACATTAAATTAACTTCTAAAAATTCTTAATTAGTTTGCTCTACTCAATGAGTGAACTGCTGTTACTGTTGGTGAGAAAAAAATCTTGCTACAATAGCATAATAATACAAAGTGAGACATAATCTTACAGATTGCATCGCTGTTCACTAAACAGGATCGATATAATGAATTCTGTTGACATATATGAAATTATCATAACAGTTGGTATTTTCCAGATATACAGAAACGAAGTTTTCGGACCCAGCGGTCGGAAAAAGTAGAGAAACCAAAGAAAGGATTTTTTGCGATTTTAGGCATCAAGACACTCGAGGTTCTGTTTGTATCGCTGCTCTAATTTATCAAGTTGTAACTTCTTTCCTGAGGAAGAGGGATTTAAAATGGATAAATACCGGCTGTTTTAAGCGGATTTTTACGATTGCCGCTGTGTTTTTCGATTTTTGGATGCAACGTTGTTAGGGTGTCGTCTGTCTAGAATCGACGAGCTGGATAGATTGTGATTAAAAGATGTAGTATGGACGAATAGAGCCCAATTTTTAACTGCAAAAGAGAAAGAATAAAAGAAATTTCTGAAATAATATTCTACCATTTTTCCAGTGACTTCATTTTTAGCATCCAGTACTTATCATTATTAACAGCACAGGAGAGGAGGAGAGAGTAGATACTTTGGAACTTCTTGAATCTAAGCGAATATCTAGCAACCAGAAGCTATTGTGAATTTTCCTATGTATTTTATGAAGAGAAATTACAGTATAATAGTTTATATTTATTTTTGCTTCAACAAATAAGAGAGATTGGACTACAATTATTTTATGGATTCATTTTATTAAATCGTCTTTTAGAATGTCAGACAAAAGAGCGCACAATCAAAAGCTTTTCGCGAAAAACTAAAAACAGTATCCGACAATGATAAAAAGGGTTTTCTAGTATGTTATTTTTTCTTAACTCGATTTAAAGATTAGTTTTGAAATATTTTTTTTTTGTTATTTTGTAAAATTTCCAATTTTTTACGTTGTTTTGGAAAATATTTTTTGTTGTTTTAGAGAATTTGTTCTTATAAGAAATACTTCATTTTGTATAAATTGTTTTGTGAACTTAAAATTTGAAAGTTTGAAGATTTTGCTAATATATCATTACAGGAAGGATATATGGCTGCTTTGGATTATTCAAATGAACAGAAACAGAGAAGATCATTAGTCCGAACAGCTCTTTTTTCGACTACAGTAGTTGGATTAGGACTCTGTAAGTTTTAGAGTCAGGTATTTTTTGTTTCTACGATAGATGATTAAATTTAATTGCTGTTATGTTATTTTTTCTTTCTTTTTTGATTAAGCTGACATTGAAGTAACTTATACTTGTTATTCTTCTTAATTGAAGTACCGCAGTTGTCAGGTCTACTTTTTTCATAGTATTTCATTTTTGCATTTTCCTGCCAAATATGTATATTGATTTAATGACAAATCTCATTCCAAAGTGATTTTTCAGACATCATTTTCAAGTCATTTGGTATTCCACAGACGTCTTTCTTTACTTCTGTGGAAGAAGTTGATCCAGAAGTGATCGGTGTTACGTTCAAAGACGTTCGTGGTGTAAGTACATTTATTTCTGCCTTTTAAATTTCTTATGTCTGATTTTTTGTTTCTTACATCTTTCCATGTTCAATAATTCAAACCTTAAGGCCGATGAAGCAAAAAACGAATTACGTGGAATTGTATCATATCTTCGAGATCCAGAGCGATATACACAGCTGGGTGCACGTCTTCCGAAAGGTGTCCTTTTGGTTGGTCCCCCTGGAACAGGCAAAACACTTCTGGCAAAAGCAATTGCCGGTGAGGCTCAGGTAACAATATTTAGAAAATTATCTGGTATTAAAACTGGTGAATTCTGAACTCACAAATGTTAGGAGAATATTAGAGATTTCCTTTGTAATTTTACCATTTTTCTGTTTCCAAAAGGCGTATTTTGAAAATGTTTTTACTTTCAGTTGCATAATTTCTAAACGATATGTCATCGTTTTAGTGACCGCAGCGAATATTTCAGCAATGTACCGCATTCATTCATTAACTTCTGCAGCATGATTACTCTAAAATTGCTTATCAACTCAATTTAGGTACCCTTTTTCCAAGCATCGGGTTCTGAATTTGATGAATTGTTTGTTGGACAAGGAGCTCGTCGCGTGAGAGATCTTTTTGGTAAGATACTTAAAAAAGTTTATACAGAGGATTAGCATTGCATATTTTGGGCGAAAGGGTTTTCTTACTGGGAAGTTTTGATGAGAATCAATTTGGATTCGGTCGCCGTCATTTTTTGGAATTATGTATTCGTCTTTATATCTACGTAATAAATGTTTTCAAGAAATCAAATGAATTAATAATGGTGACAATGATTTTAAAAAAGTTCATTTGTTTTGCTTTAGCTCGTGCTAAGGAAAAAGCGCCTTGTATCATTTTTATCGATGAAATTGATTCAGTTGGTTCGAAACGAGTAGCCGATGCCATGCATCCTCATGCTAATCAGACAGTCAATCAGGTTTGTAGTACTGTTTCACATGATGTTTGAAAAATGATATCTATATATAGTACTTCTTCCAGAAATGATAAGTTATAAGAGCATTCTCGATTCTTACAAAGGGGCATTAGTATTCGTTCGAGATTCACGAATTTTGTTACTTAAAAACTAGTATTACATTCGTCACTCTTGTTTGAAATGGTAACATCGAAATGAAAAAATGAATTTGTGTTTTTATTTAGCTGCTTTCCGAAATGGATGGATTCAATACAAATGATGGTGTTATCGTTATTGGAGCTACGAATCGAGTTAAAGATTTAGATGCAGCTCTTCTTCGTCCTGGTCGCTTTGACGTTCAAGTTCAAGTTCCTTATCCTGACTTAGAAGGACGCAGAGAAATTATACAGTATGCTTTTTCTAACTTTTTTAAATTCATTTTTTTTATTCCTTCTACATACTTCTTGAGAATTATTTTCTTAAGGTTGTACTTGAGCAGAATATCGGTTAACGACGACGTAAATGAAGATGTACTAGCTAGAGGAACTACAGGATTTACTGGAGCAGAAATTGAAAATATGATAAATCAAGCGGCTCTTAAAGCAGCCGGAGAAGGATTTATGAAGGTCACTATGGCACATATGGAAGAGGCGAAGGATCGTGTTATGATGGGTGAGTTTTGTTATTTCAACTTTAAATTTGGTTTCTTGACACTTTTTCAGTGGCAGTTTTTGGTAAGCTGTCTTCGATCAAGATGATGTACTTCCAGGTGTCTTGCACTTACTATATTTTTTTAATCGTAACTTTTAAGAAAAAATGTAAAATGTTAGGTGAAGTTTTTTTTCTTTTTTTTAGGACCGGCACGAATTCGTGGTCGACTACCGGATGAGGAAGCCAATCGCATTACTGCTTTTCATGAAGCAGGTCATACCCTTGTCAGCATTTACACGAAAGATGCAATTCCAGTTCATAAGGTGACAATCATACCGAGAGGTGGCTCATTGGGACATGTTAGTTTTTAATTTTCCTCATATAAAGTACTCACTGAAACTGTTGTTGTAACATATATAATTTCTTTCGTAGTAGAACATTTTGAAATATTGCAAAACTAATTATACGTTTATCTTTGCATTCGTTAAATGTGTGTCTTTGTTGTAGACATCTATGTTGCCGAAGAAGGATGAATATCACGTGAATCGGGCCCAAATGTTGGCACAGTTAGATACTTTAATGGGTGGTCGAGTAGCTGAGGAGCTTATCTTTGGCCCAGAAAAAGTAACTACTGGCGCCGGTGATGACTTGAGGAAGGCAACAGATCTTGCAAAAAAGATGGTCAAGACTTTCGGAATGAGCGATAAGGTTGGGGTTTGTAGCTTGTGATTTAGGCCACAGTCTAATTTGATGGAACTAATTATTTTTTTAACTAGTCAGTTGCTTTTTTAAATCCTGCTTTCCTGATAGCATAAATGATTGATGAGTAAGGTGATGTAAAAATAGAATCTTTAATCTATTATCTACTCTTTATATTAAATTTATTCTATTTTCTATTAGAAATTTTGCTAATTCGATGTTGAGACCTTTTCTTCATTTAATACATAATATACACTTATATTATACTTAACATAATTATAACCAACTTCTCCAAGATGAACATACTTTAAACTTAAATTCGGTAAAAACTGTAAAATATTTTGAACTCTTCTAGAAAAAGAACGCACTTATCTTCTAACAGTTCTTCAAAAATTGAGATTTTAAATGTCAAAAACACTAGCTCCTTCCGGCTTACCTCTTTTGGTATATCACCAAATGAAAATGATGTATTTTTTTATTGTGATCTTCGGAGAATATCGTCGAACAGTTTCGAATTGAGTTGTTTTTTTTATTTTGGGAAATTATTGGTAGGTTTAGTTCGCTTATTGCTTCAGGTAGGCTTAAGAATCGCGGACGATGAATCGAGATCGCTGATAGCTGATAATCAGCTAAGCTCACCGTTGTCAGAGATGATTGATAAAGAAATCAATCGTTTCTTGAAGGAATCTTACGAACGTGCGAAGGATATACTCATCAAACACAAGGCATAATTCTATAGTTTGCATTCAAAATAAGTGGTACTGGTTTGGATTATAGTTTGGTATTGGTGAAATTTGGGGGTGAATGTTAAATTTGTACGTGGACTAGTTAAAAGTGTAAAGTTCCAAAGTAACGATGGATGGTGGAATACTGAAACTATCAAGCAAATAATTTTGAGAGTTGAATTTCGTATTAGAAAACTTCTGTTTTGATTTGTTTTTTACATTTATTCTTTTACAGAAAGAACATGAACTTTTGGCTGCAGCATTACTGGAACATGAGACATTATCAATAGAAGAAGTCAAAGAATTGCTGCAGAACGGCAAGCTGCATTCACATATTCGAGAAAAACAAGAAGAATCGAAAAGCAGGAAATCATCCGTGCGATATATTTATAAAAATCCAAGTGTAATCATAACGCCAATCGATGAAACTATTCCAAAGGAGGAAAGACAGATCTAGCAGATAAATGCAGTCGATAAATGACGTTTATTAGTCATTTACAAACAGTTTCACTTCAGCTTTTAACGTATTCTACTCACATTTTTTATAGATTTCTAAATGATAATAGTGCATTAATTTATCTATATTGTTTAGATTATTGCATTCAATAACATATTTAGACTACTGTATACAAGAACACACTGATATATGTCACGACTAGCATATGCCTTTTGCTGAGTCATGACCTATTTTAAAGATAAAATTGCAATTTCTAAAACTTTCAACTTAGTCGGAAGGTTAGTAAACGAGGGGGAGAAAAGAAGCGCAAAGGATGATACGATGTTTGTAAGTTGCTTAACGTTACCTTCAGCATTCATGATGTGTGTTGTAAACTGTTTGTACATAATTATCTATTATTTAAATCTTCATTCATTCTATACTTTTATAATGGCATCCCTGTTTTACAATGCTAAAAATTAATAAGAAGAATAAGAAGTGATGAAATCTCTTATATAATCCATATTTTGCTGAATTCTTTTATGCCATAAGAGTTCTGTTCGATTACGCTATTTAATGCTGCTTAATTATGGTTCTAGCACGACTACTTGCTTTTGCGATTTGCTCATATGGGAATCAAATTTTGCGTTAAAAAAATTTCTGTCATAGGTGTTGTTTGGCCAATAAATTAGGCAGTATCAGTGAGTGGTAGAAATATTGTGAAAAGATGTGTATTATATACAAGGCGTATTTATGTGAAAGTATAACAACTCAACCTTTCGATTATGAGAAGTGCTTGGATCGGAATGGCCCAGGAGTTCCAGGTGCCGCAAACATTTCTTCAGAAATTGTTCGATTGTGGCAACTCATTATTGAAACAGATTGCTGCTGATTTAAATACCCTAATTTGAGTTTATTAAATGTTTCAGTTCAAATCTCTGCTGTTGTGCTTGAAATGAAAATTTTGGAACGCCCAGTATCAGATGAGCAATGAATCATAGAGTAATAGTAGAGAAGTTATAAAATTAGTGGAGAGGTTTATTGCATACATTTTACTGATTGCTTTCGGTCATTTTAACTACATGTGAACAATCTTGCAGTATTGTTAAGATCGCGTTAAAGGCTTATAATTATAATGTTGCTGAAATAATGTTACCTTGTAAGGTGGTTATTAAAGTCAAAATTGGAACTAGCAGTTGAAATTCCTTGAATACGATTCATAGTATTCTTTTGCTGTTCGGGACATTTTTCTGATATTCGTTCTGAAACAACAACCAGATCTGATATATGATTTATTCCCGTGATTAGTATAATGTTAATCCAACGAATACAATGACTCAGACCGTTATTTCCACCCTCTGCATCAGATTTAATTTTTATTTTTATGGTTGCTTTTATTTACTACACTTTACTTTTGGACATATTATCCGCTTAGTGGTTGAATAGATTACTTTTATTTATAGTATACTGTTCCAGTATTTGATGAATTCGAAATTTATTGAACAAAATTCATTAAATATCTTGAATTAGCATCGGAAAATACTTGTAAGTGAAGGAGAGATTATGGTGAGAGTTTTGGTAGTGATAAAAGTTGAATCTTTTCGAATCCGTGATAACTAGAAAGTGAAATTAGTGGAGGAGAGTAAAACAGCTTAAGATTTAATTAATTTGAAAGACAATGAAAATTTTATAGGATTACACTAAACAACAAACATGTTTAAGTCTCATTGATATATTGATATGAAAAGTTATTATTGTACAATGCAATCTAAACCATAATTTATGTGTGCTGGAAAAAAATTGAAGCTTCAAAAAATGCATTATATTTCTCCTATGCATATCACGAACTGATGATATGTGCGTCGATCTCTATCTATCAACATCATATCTAATCATTCCCAATCTACTTAATTATGATCATAAATACAAGTTGGTAAACACTTCTGATCTTCTTCATCAAATGTGTTATATAGAGACTGTCCTTAATATGATATGGAAATAGTGCAAGTCTCATTTATTATTGCATTTTATTATTTTTTCGTTGAATTTATTCCCCATTATCTATCCGACTCATACATAATGTATATTATTTCTTCAATTTCAACAGTAAATGATTTAATGCTATAAAATTATAAGTCAAATAGTCTTAGGAAATATGTGAAAGGTATCAATTTCATTCGAAGAATAGATTATTATTTCTTTATACACATTATAATTAACTGCTTGAATTCACTGAGTGTACCAAAAGGAGGAGAAGAAGAAGAAGCAAAAGCTTAGGAAATGTTACGCTTCACTGATAATTGATGGTGGAACGCAACTAATCATTGATAACAGATAACGGAGCGTCGACGTGTCAAGCAAGCTTTGAGTTATATGACATTTAACATATTTTCCTTCTTTTTCTCTTATTTCTTTTGTTCAAACAAGCAAATTTGAAAATTAGATTTTAAAACAATTTCAAAAATATGGGCATATTTGGAATTTATGTCGAATATTACAACTTTTGCATTATCATGAGTTAATATGCTTTGTATTCTGAAGGAAACAAGTTAGTGGCAAACTTTCATGGGAAATTATTCGGTGATAAACGCTGAAGTGCTATCTGATTAGGGCCAGATAAACGATTTGCTGAGCTTTACAGAGAGTTCACATGGTTTGATGATATTAACAAGTTAAAATGGTCAAATGATCTTCATAATATAATAATTCAAAATTAAGTACTTCGCTTAGAATTATTTAATCTAAATGTACTTGAAAAGCAAATTTTAAAGTGAAATATATCGCATATTTTCAATCATTCTGGATGAAGTCCAAACTTCAAAGGCAAAAAAGTAATAAAAAGTGAGGACAGTTTTTCAGAATTCTTTTTTAAAGATTATTAGCAAAATTTGAAACAAATTAGTGGAAAAGTTTTGAGAAAGGAAGTATAAACAATGATTCTTTTAGATTGAGGTAGTATAATTCCGCTTATTCCGCTATGCAAGGTGAGCAGATGTTCTATTCTACCTGACAGTTAGTTATCCTTGAAATGGCAATAGAGAGATAGATAGATGTATGTATACATAATGTCTATTCTATGCTTCATATATAAGAGTAAGCTGTCAGCAGTAATCCAAAATAGGAATAGAAAAAGGACGAGATGGAAATAAGCCAATATGTATGTTTATGATGGCTTAGGAAATAATATATATGGGATTTTATTGATTTTGAAAAAGAAGTAGGGAAAAGTGCTTATTGAAAAGATGAAAAGAGAGGATACCCGAAGGGGAAGGATAAAGTTCCGCCAAATTTTAATGCTATCTTTCCCATCCTTTTCTCTAAACTTTTCCACTTCTCTTCTGAGTTAGTTCATTTTTCTCATGCAAATTCTTCCTTAAAGTTTAAAATAATTGTAATTGGTTGGAGACAATCCATTTCGAATATTTGGCAATATCGTCAAAAACAACAATGCATCATGTTTCCCATTACTTCAGGTTTGCTTTACATAAACACTTATGTGAGAAGTTTAATTTAAACAAAAATATTTTGTTTAAAACAAAATATTTTTGTTTAAATATTCCAAGATTTGGATTATACAGAGATATTTATGATTGCTGGAGGTTTTGCAATTTTCTATTTCCAATAGCGAAAATACCTTCCTTTAGCGTATGATACTTCTGAATCATAATTAATTAGCTGAATCAATAAGAAAGGTTTTACTTTTGATAGATCTTTTTTTTTTTGCCATAAAAAATCGAACTTAATAAATCAAACGAGTGGTTATGAACAGATCACTGATTAAACATAATGATTTATCAGTACACATCATCAACAGTAAATTTTCATTCACAAATTGTTCATGGATCCAAACTAATCGAAAATAGCACAATGCTTGCAAATCATTTTACTTGTGGCACTTTTTGAACCTTTTTTGTTATCAAAATGTAGATTTCTAAATAGGAATACCTAGATGAATATATATTCTATAGCCCTAAATATTCAGACCCATTCTCCTTCTCTTCATCTTGTGCTTTTTTTACAAAGTTATGCTTTTCCCGGCATCTGAACAAGCGATCTGATACAACAATATTGATGAAATTTCGAATTACAAGGCAGTAATTGCAAGTCATTAACTTTTTTGGAGCACTACCAATTGATAATACGTGTAATCTGTAGTTGATAAGTGAGAGATAAACCTTATCATCCCTCCATTTACTTACTTTCAAAATTTTTGCCCGATTAATTTAATCGGCTATTTATTTGAATAAAATCTTCATATAACGTTTCTATAAATAAACTATAGTGCATGAATTTTACATATTTCTATTACCTTAGTACTTAACAAATTCGTCACATTCGGTCTTATCTTAATACAAGAATTGAAAATTAGTTAAATTGCGAAAGTGAGGATTGGAATCACTGCTTGCGATTTCTGTTTCTTTTTTTTATAACAAAAAAAGTTTTTTGTTTCGTATCAGAATTGCAAAACTAAGATGTATGTTCGATTAGGCAGTACAGCTGTAGTTGATTGAAATTAGTCAACTATAAGTAATTAGCTTGCACTACTGAAAGCATTCAATTAATTTGTTTAAATAACTGTTGTGTTGTCACTTTTATAAAATGAATATATGGTGAAGACTTTCTCTTACTTTAGCAAAATATCAAACTGTAAGTATGAATTTGAAATTTAAAGTAGAAGTGAAATTTCTATATATAGGAGTGATGAGGAAATCGCTTGCACATTGAGAATTTCGACTGTATATGGGCGGTAGATGCTCAAGGAGAGCATCAAGTCCGACGAATCCGAAGCTGTCTGATTTTCTTATCATACGTTCTCTTGGTAGAGGAACATTTGGAAAGGTTTGTTTATGTTTTCTTTAAATTCATTAAGAATTTTTTATTGCCGAAATGATTAGGAAGAACTGAGAATTGTTGAAGGCTTCTATAACCTCTAAAAGAAATAAATATTTCTGACTTAATCATGCCGACCTTTGTATGGTTCATAGGAAGAAGTTCGATCGTTTTACTTCAAAGTTTTTTTTTCCCGTTAAAGAAAGTAATTTTTAATTTGAATTTTACAGCTAATCGTCTTGAATAATTTAAATAACTTTTTAGGTATATATTGCTCAATATCGTCGAACAAAAAAGTATTACACGTTTAAATGTATAAATAAAAGGCGTTGTGTTAAACATATGATGGCCGACAGCGTTCTACAAGAACTAAACCTATTAGCACATCTATCACATCCATTTATCGTTAATTTATGGTTTAGTTTTCAGGTAATTCTTTACTTCTCCTATCTAAACTCAAAGATCAAATTTGAAACCATTCCTTTCAAAAGGCAATATAAAAGGCGAAAGCCTTTTTATATTTTGCTTTGGAAACTTCATTATATAAGGTTAGTTCAATTTTTGCTCAAAATATTTTGTAATATTACATTTCGCAGAATTTCGAGCAAGTTAAAAAGAGCTTTTAGGTTAATAAAGTTCATGCAATTCATAACAGCCTGGTTCAAAGGTTATTCCAAATAGCATTAATCTCTATCCTGACTAATCCTTTTAGTCAATTTTCTGCCAAAATCTTCTCCAGTTCAAGTCGAGGAAGCCATAAAAGTGTTATCCTAGTTTCGTTACCTTAAGATTGCTGTATGAAAGTTATCGATCGTCCCTGATAACTTAAAGATAGTTCAGATTTTAACTCTGTACAATAGAAGCCATGATTGAAGAATTGATTGCGAATTTGTACACTGTCAATATAATTAATATTTAATATTTTAAGCTCATTTTAAAAATTAGATAATTTAGGATGAGTGTTGTATGTATATGGTGAGCGATCTATTATTGGGTGGAAATTTAAGGTACCATTTAAATCAGCAAGGACGATTTGCTGAAGATCGGTGAGATCATTCATAACTTGGCTATTTTTCATTACTTTGCATAATTTTCTACTGATTAAATTATTGCAATAATTACATGTATGATTCAGCTATAATAAACAAAATTAAATAAATAATTAGAATGAATCAATTGCTGCGCTAGTGGTATCTTCTTAATTATATGAAACAATGTAGAAGAGAGTATCGATGAACTGCAGAATGTTTGATATAATAATTGTCTAATATAATTACTGATATAATAATTTGTTTTTGGTATGATGTTACAGTTCGAAGCTGTACGTTTATGAGATAGCACTGGCGCTAGATTATCTACACAGAGAAATGATCATACATAGAGATGTAAAACCGGAAAATATTTTGTTGGATAATGAAGGACACGCACATCTCACTGATTTCAATCTGGCTACACGTCTTACTCCCAATACTTATGCTACCTCATTCTCTGGTTGGTAGAAATTCTTACCCAAACCCAATCACAATAGTTCCATACGATCTATAATTCATTATACTTCCATCTGTCGTTTATATCGATGTGATTTCTCAAAACTCATAAAATTGACCATTATTTCATTTATTCGAATTCATTTATCAATCTTAAATATATGAAATGAATCAGTGGTTGTTTATATGTTGCAGGTACAAGACCATATATGGCACCAGAGATTCTACTTTGTTCTCTAGGTTATTTGGCTGGTTATGATCATCGTGTTGATTGGTACTCTCTTGGTATTTGTTTTTATGAAATGCTTATGGGACGAAGACCCTTTGAATATGCTGTCCATTCGTCTTCACGACAGGTTAATAAACATTTTGATTGATACTTGGCAGTATCAGAATTATTAAGGGTTAAGTAGTAAGTTCGAGTGATGTCAGATTTTAGAGGGTAATTAAGAAAGTTTTAATCAATTTTGTTCTCTTGAAATTTAGTTGTTATGCATTTCAACAGTTATAAATTGTAGCACTCATTTTGTTTATAAATTGATTATAGTCAAATAACATTAATTTCACCATTAATGCTTCAAATTTTAATTACAAGTAATCTGATGTCTTCGTGAAGGACGACAAACGTCACTTTTATATTCATATTTCTGTGGCGCTTAATGGCACTGGTCATAATTTCAGGCGCTTTGCTTAATGAGCAAAAGTTTGATAGCGTTACCATCTCAGTGGCCTTCAGATCTAATTTCTTTCATTAGTTGTATGCTCAGGTATGAAGTTGGATCTCGAATTGCTTCATTTACAGCCTTCTCCCAACATCGTTATATGGAGAGGATAAATATGAATGATGTTTTTGCCAGGTGAATTTTGAACCACTTTATCCAAGGCTTTTTCTTATTAATTTATATCTCATTTCACTTACTTAAGCTTTCCAAATTCCTATTATTAATTTTTTTAAAAAACATTTGTTTTTCACATGAAATGAAAAAGACTATCATTACTAGAAGATGACTAACTTAGGAAGACGGCTCCGGTTTTTATACCTCGTTCGAGTACACTGAATTGCGATCCGACTTATAAATTAGCAATGGACATTCCTGATACCTCGTCAATGAATCGTCAACGTTGTCGTATGGTTAACTCTAAGGAGGAAATCGAACAAAAAGTGAACGAATTTACTCTGGCATTCGTTTCATATAACCGAGATTATCAATGCCAAATGAATGCAAAGGTAATAAATTGAATAATTCAAGCTGTCATAGATTGAAATATGACTTGAATACCCCGCTAACCGTTTTATACCGGGATTTCGAACCTACAGATCCTGACTCCTGACTCCAATCTGAGATAATTTCTCTCATCATTATCGTTACCCTAATCAATACAAATAGAAGTATTTACTTGCAAATTCTGTTGTAACAAACGAAAAATGCTACTTTAAAAAAAAGTTTAGTGTTGCCTATCTCAAAAGTATTAACATCGTTCTATCGCGCAACATATCATCAGAGATTGATAGTTTTTAATTCTATCCTTTTTCAGGAAGAAAGAAATCAACTGAAAGAATCTTCAGCACAAATGATGTGAAATTCATCAGATGTATTAAGACCTCAAAAGAATACATAGTATCTTCATCAAATCTAATTTTAAAATGCCTCATCGAGTTTTTACAGCAAAGAATAAACAACAGGTTTTATGATTAAGAATGTTCTATTTTATTCCATTTCTGAAAAAACAACGGTGATGAACTGAAGTGGTCAAAAGATATTGTCTTTTCATAATGATGCAATTTATTTTGATACTTACTCTACGATCACAAATATTTCTATACATGAATCCCGACCTTTTCTAATTTAACCTCTTACAATTTTGCTCTTGGGTTCATGCTAATATATATAGCAGACCTGAATAACATCTCTTGCAAACATTTTTTTTTTTAAATACAGCAATGTTTTGCCATTCAGTTAATAAGTCTTCCATTAAAAAAGCATTGCAAGGTTTGGAAGAAAATTAGTTAACAATTTTGAAATATTATTATTTGATTACATATTTTTAGCCCAACAAAAAGCTTTAGAATTTTGAAGCCCCGACCAATAGAACTACCTATAAATCTAGTTATCAAGTCAATATATTATAAATATACATAAGTTTTTCATAACGAATAAAAACTCATTGAAAGTTCCCTAAATATTATATTTTGAAATTAAAAACAAGAAGTATTAAGTTGCGTTAAAGCTTGATACGAGGAGGAATAAAGATAAAATTCAATTCCAGTTATTAAGTTCAACTTAATTTAACACAATTTACAGCTCCACTGACAGGAAATTAACTATTCACATCAATAAATAACTATTTTGTTATTGACAAAAAGGCAAACGTGCAATACTAAAAAAATGAACGGAATTTAACAGCCGAATACAAATGTATCATTGTGAAATTGCATTTAAATGATTAAGTTCTTCAGAATTTTTTAATTTAAGAACTTAATTTAATTAAGAAAATGGTTGTAGAACGGATACAAAAGCAATTTGTTCACTAAATTAGATTTAAAGTTCAATAATAAAAAACCAAAATATTCCATTTTGCAAATTTGTGAAATAAATTTTTGAAAGAGTGTGTCGAATGAACGAAAGCCACGGAATATCAGAACGACTGATTAGCTCTTAAGCAAGTAAATAAATAGCAACGCCAATCTTTAAACATATTGAAACATCCGAAAAGTAATCAATCCATTAATTCATCCATAGCCTAACTCAATCTTAAAAAGAAAAATAATGTCACTCTTTCTAGATGATACCATTTTTAGCATCTTTTGCAAAGAATCAATTCTTCAGATTGATCTCGATCAGATTGATTTTCAATCTTTTGGCAACAAGCGCTAATCCACAAAAAGTCGTAAAAAGATAATTAATTTCTACATGCCTCATTGCTAATCCATTTCAAGGGTGTTATATAAAAGTTCGGATCAGAGTGCGATGTCTACTCTATAAATTGAAACAAGCCAACGAACCACTACAAGGCGAATAAACGATAGGCCTTATTTACTTCTCAGAAGTCTCCATTTCAGTTTTCTTTTTTTTTTTTTTTTTTTTTGCATAGGACCTATTATCAACAGAATATATGACGACGCGTTGAAATGAATAAAGACGATGAAATTTCCATTTAAACTTCTGTAAATGAGATGATTTCTTTCACATTTATAAATTGCAAATTTAAACAAATTTCAGCACATTAACACTTTTTTTTTCTGAACAGCAATAAGTAAGAAACTGGAAGTGAAGTAGCACTTCCGGATATTCACAAATGACACGGAAAACAGACAATAAAACCGGCTCTTGACCAATCTCAATGAATGCACACACGGAATAGTTGATAGATGAAAAAAAAAAAATTTTTCAAGTGACACTGTAAATTACCTATCTTTCTGCTTCTTCTCCTTCCTCTCTTTTGGAATTGCAGAATTTAGTTAATTGAAAATACGTGAATATTACGTACATCTTAGACAGCTTATCCAATCTATCTTCAACCGTTGTAAATTAATTGCTCCTCGGAAAAGTCCTCCACTTCCCGCAGCATTCCCATAGGGAAACCCTTGGATATGGCTAGTTTCACTTCTCTACCCGTGGATAATAATGCATCGACATCCATCACCAGGCACACACACGCACATACACACACACACATACATACACACACACATGCACACAGACACAAACAGACACAGGGAGAGATACATATAGATGGATACCCAGATACATATGTGGGTACATAGATATGTACATGCATACATATACCCGATGCAGAATTGCTTTCCCCTGCAGATACAATGAGGAAAAGACTCACCCACGGGTAGAAAGGGTTCCCTTCAGCAAGAATAATTGCTTGCCCGTTGTTGTAGTGATGTATATTCTATCCATCACTATCTCCCTCAACTCCCAGTTTCATTTCACATTTTCCCTAAACTAATATAGAAATGTGTATATTTGCAGTATTGTTACCCATAACTTCTCGTAAGCTGGGTTAAGAATTTCCATTTTCACTTCTACCACTTTATTCCCCACATATAGACACATTTCTACTTTATTGATGGATCACTGCATTTTATTTTATGGAACCACAAGAAGTGTCAATGCTGCCGGAATTCTTGATTAAGGTCATCCGATAAGGTGACTCTGTTCCATCTCCGAAAACAAAACCGATTGTATTACAGTGATGGTCAAGCGACAATGGATTAGTATTTGTGGAGACACGAAGTAACAGGAGCCTAGGCTTTGATTACTGATCATTCATTTCGAATTGTTATCAATGAAGAATTTGCTATCCCTATGACATCGCGGCTGAATCTCCCGCCCTGACCTATAACTTATGATAATAACTGTTACTTGAATTGTCTTTCCTTATCAAATGAAAAGCTGTCTGTCATGCAGCACCGGAGCGATAGGTACGCAAGCTTGAGTGATTTCAGATATGATCATATTTGTTTTTAGGTTTTTGATGACTCCATTAAAGCCATCAGCTGTGAGAGATGAAGGGATTAGTATATCATCACAATTATTAACACCACTGATAGATTTTGGAGAACCGGAAGAAAAGCGAACTCGACGTAAGCCTAATTTCACGGTACAGGAGAGGATGCATCTTGCACAGTCGTATGTAGAGAGCTATGAAGAGTACAACCGGGCAAGTTATTTATTAGCAGAAAACTACTCGGAGAATGTTACCTGCACATTGCCAAGATATGGGAAAGAGACCTATTTTGCACTGATCAGTGCAATCAGCAATAGTATTGATGAAGTGGTAAAAAATTGAGAGTAAACGGATAATACCTGTTGATAAACTAGGAGGGATAAAGACGGAGAGGAGTTTTGATGATTATCTTTGAGATCGCAATGTTTGTGATAAAGTGATAAGAATAATCAAGTAAAATATAGTCTCAGGAATATTCTCTTTAATTATAACTTTACAAATGGCGAAATGTTATATGACATATGTTCCTATATTTGTACTTTTTTTAGGGCTTTACGCCTACAACGAAAGGAGAAGCTAAAATTGGACGTCAACGTTTGCTCGAACGTTGGGCTGCCGAACTGTCCAGTTTTGGCATTGTTGAGCGGACGTCAGTTGAAGTTGAACAGAAAATAAGGTCATATATTTGCAGTAAACTCTTCGATTTTCCGAAAGATACCAATAAATTCAATTTTTTATAATTGAATACTATCAGATTTAACTTTCACTCATAGCTTCTTCAAGAAGGACTTTCTGTCTTGTTCTCAAAAACTTACTATCTTGTTTTATTACTTCCAGTATCGATAGGTTACTTAATCCAAGTTATCGTCTGCTACCATATATTTATGATCAGATTACTTACTTATTGATGAAATTTGTTGAGTAGCCTGGTGATAGGGGAATAATTGTAATATATAATGGATATGCTATGGATGGAGTAATAAGATAGGATAAGAAATTAAGAATGTAAATATTTGCAGAGATTATATGAAAAAGATAGCAGCGAATCGAAAACGAGCAGTGAAAAGAGCTATGAGTCCTCCATGTCAACTAATAAGTTCCGTTGTTTTGGAAAGTTCTACAGTGGACGATTCAACAACTGACGATTCATTAACTGCATATGCTGGCTTCTTACTAGAACAGCATAAAGCAACTCAGAATGATTCTACTGAGTTGGTTGCTACTTTTATTAAACAAAATGCTCTAAGATCATGAAACTTACTAACTATTAAAAGGTGAAGGTGAACTGTGAAATAAACGGAAATAGAACGCAGAGTTCAGCTACGTTTTATGATCGTAAAATTAAAGCTGAAATAATCTTAGTACGCATGAGGATACATCTCTTCAATATAGGACTTTTTTTTTCTGAATTGAGATATGTTTTAGAATCTTCCATGACCTTCTTCATCATATGAACATAGTTGAAGTATGGTAGATGTCTTAACAACTTATTAAATTATGTTCGATATCGCTTTCATATAGTTTACACGGATTTGCAGAGATTGATAATCTTTATCATAGGTCAATGTTGTTTATTAAATGTTTGCAGAATTCAATTCATGAAAAAAAATGAAAAAAAAAAAACTTAACTGCTACCACACTAGTTTAAAGCACTTTAAAAAGAAAATGTTAATAATAAATGATATGCAGAAGAAAAGATTATTTTTTTTGAGTTCATCTAATCTGTAACTTCCACTCACTACTGGAAATATTGATACTTAATAATCATACCATAATTGTATAATTTCATGAAGTTGAGATCGAAGCTATTCATTTGCTATCACTTCATTTCTTTTCTATTGACTTCATTTAACTTACTGTTATCCAATACCTTTATCTTATTATTCTATTCGGCAGACCGAAGAATGTGTAATTGATAACCGGAAATATAACCATAAATGATTAGATCAACGTTGCAGGAATTTTGAACCAGTAGGACTTGTAAATAGTAACTACGATGTCGAGGAAGCTAAATCAGTAATGAATAATGCTTCAATTTTATGTCTTGAACCAACAAACAATATCAAAAATAGCTGTCGTAAAAGGTACTGGGAAGTCAAAAAACTTTACATTCTTACATTTCCGAATGAAGTTTAAAAAACATACAAATACATAATGCAAAGAGTATATCTGCTTATAATTTGTAAATTCTTTTGGGTAAATGACACAATAATTTAGCTAAGCAATTTGTATACAAATTTATACAAATCGGAATTTATCAGAATTCTGATATTGACAAATTTAATGATTATCAATATTTTGAGAAAGATGCAATAAAAGCGAATTTGAGATCATGAAGATAGTAGTACGATAAATGGTTGTAATATTAAAAAATATTGACTTTCAGGAAAGCAAACGACATAAATCCATTTCCTAATGAAAAAGAGCAACAACCGGTGGAAATGTTGGAAAGCAATGATGAAGTTGTTTCCCCATCATCAGAGATACGTAAACAGCAGATGGATTTTAGCCCTATTGATTTGGCATTGAAAACCGTATATGTGGAAATTGCCAGGAAAGAACTTGAAAAAAAAACACTTGAGGTAGAAGTAATGAGGGTTAGCTTAGAAATCAAAAAACTTGAATTAGAGGGGAAGAGACATGATGTGGAAAAAAAGCGCCTCGAATTGCGGAAATTACAAAGAATTGTTCTCAAAGATTCACTAACGACCAATTCAAGCGAAAGTAGCGGAACTCCTCGAAGTACGCCTCTTACTGATCAATTTGATCCTGAAATTGAATAGTGAGGTTTTTTTTGAGAATTTTAGCTAATGTATGATAGCTTTTTTTACAGTAGATTTCATACTAGAATAATCGAACTCTTTTCATCTGGTTTTGTTCAAATGTGTTATTGTTTCAATTGCCTGTTTGCTAAGCAAATTTAGAAGTACTCAGATATGACCATTCCACATTATTCCAGAAAATTTCGTGCAGCACTAACTTAACTCTAATCGTTTCCTACACCTTATCGTGGTAATGGTATATTTAAAAAATGAGTTGTAAGAAATTATTAAAATAAATAGCACTAGAAGTTAAACAGGTTAATTCACAACATCCTAAGTAATTTGCAATAATACGCGTAGTAAATCATTCTTAAGCATAACCTGAAATTATAAAATAGGATCAAGGAACATGTAGATGACAATTTTGTGCTCATAACGGTATTGGGAAGATTTACGTCTTTTCGGAACACAGTTGAACATTTACCGCTTCATCAATGCTTTAAACGAGCTTTAATTAGATTTCTTTATCTTGATTTTACTTTATTTATTATTAAAAACTTCTATGCTGTAATGCATTTTATGGATCTCTTTCATTCAAGTTAATCAAACTGTTCTTCACTGAATTTTATGAACCGGAAACAATTTTAAGAAAATTAAAAAAGATTTCCTCACTTTGATGAATACGAAAATGGTTATATCATAACACATTTCTTTAGCTATACTGACTAGCAAAAACAATCAAACTCAAGTATTTTAGCGCTTAGTGTTGATTAATTTTGGGAGACCACGTTACTGAAGAACCCACCTGATACTTTACTAGTGATGGTTAAAATTGAAATTTTGGGTGCTGATTAAAGCACAGATCTACTCTGTTAATCATACTGCTAAATGTTCAAATTTAGAAGAGAAAAATGGCATTATTGAGCTTTATTTAATTTACAGACTTACATAACAGGTTTCAAAAAATTTAAAAATTTTAGAAGCTATGAATATCAGGAGGTTCGGGATGCAAAAGCAATTTTTGTTATTAATGGTATAATTCCGATTTCCTATTGGTGTTACATCGTTAGTAACTATCATAAGTACTCTAAATGTAGCGGGTTAGAAACGAATTGTACAGTCATAATCTATTAGGCATCGGAAAATGAGATAAGTCCGATTGTAATTGATTCATTCTTCTCATCCGATTATGGTGATTTATATTTATGAAAAATATATAAGAGTAAATAGAGGAGAATGAAAATACATGCACACAACAGGGATAAACGATCGGTGCTTATCGAAATGTCATGCTAATTCATTTACCGATAAACTGTTAGCAATGAAACTTCAAATCCATTGTTGAAATTCCACGGACCTCATTAAAGGGAGTTTCACCACTTGCAATATGCAAATCTTTCTGTTCGTATTTAAGAGGGAGGTGGTAAGGGGTGTCTTGATCGATAAAGAGGTAACTTTTCAACTCCTCCTCGATTATCATGTCATTGAGACAATAACATTAATACAATATAGTCTTGATGCTTTTCTATCATAGCAATATAAAAGAATTTGATGCAATAATTATTCGACTCACTTATCTCCTCTACTTGTTATTGATATAACATTTTTGTATCACCGATATATAGGACGAAATATTAGGGATAGAACAGCTTGTCACTGCAGCCAATTGTGTTCTTTCGTAGTCGATACCGATTATAGATTGTATAGCTATTACAACAGTTGTGTTGTGCATAGAAGTATTTGTGCTTCAACAACGATAGCATTAGTGGCAGTTTTTCATTTACCTGTCATTTAAAGGCAGGTTTCAACTTATTATATCTTGATTTATTTAACTTTGGGCAAGAGTGAAACTTGATAATTTATTGTAACTCACTGAAGACACATTTTCCAGAATCTTGGGGAATGCCTTTCACAAAATATCTTTATATTTCCTGATGAGAATCAAGAAGAACAGTCTTGCATTTCGTTTCATGTAAGTTATTTTGGCTTTTCTTTGTTAAGAAAGGTCTTACAGTGTTTAGGTTAATGTATAAATTTCTTAGATATCGTATATATAACACCAATTGCTTTGGTGCATGGTACACCAAGCGACAGCTAAACAGAGTTCATGAAAAGCGTCCAAATGGGCATTCCTCAGCTGCTACATTTACATATGGAGGTATTCTTTAAAATTTTGCTGTTAGATGAGATATTTCTGGATTGGATCAAATCTTCAAGATTTTTTGGTGTATTAAAATGGCTCGTTATCTAATAAAATTACAATATGGTCATGCATTGTCATTAAAATATTTTCAGTCGGTTTTAATTATGCTGTTGGTTTAACGGTAGTAGCTAGAACATTAGGTAATGAGAAACTGCAATCTCATCAATCACAACAAATACGCAAGGTGTAATTTCAGATATTACTGTAACAGCAGTTCCACAGAACAGTGATAACTACAGTTATATGGTTATTTGTGGATCAACTAATGACTGCGTTGTTATCGATGTTGGTGATGCACAACCCATACTGCAATGTTTAAGCGATGAAAATGTGATACCTCAAGCAGTACTTGTCACTCATAAACACTGGTATTCTTTATTTCTTATGCAGTTGAATTAAGAATATTTGGAGCCTCCAACTATGTTTATAAAATGTTCCATTCATTTTCTTCTTGCAGGGACCATTGCTACGGCAATAGAGAACTGAAAAAAAGGTATAAAGAGCTGAATATTTATGGTGGAGAGATTGATCGACCCGCTGACGTTAATAAGTATGTTTAATAGAAGCGAATCGTTATGCAATTTTCTGGACTTTAACTAAATTCCAAACATGTTCACGAGTAGAAAACTCCTTTTAGTTTTAGTTACTGAGTTGATGTTTATTTGTTCTCATCTCCAGGTACTGTGTTTCCTACTTATCAATAGTCTGCTTACGAACGGTGGTGACGTATAAAGTTCCTAGGACCCTTCCATGTACAGAGCAATCTTTCCGAATTTATAGGATCGATTTTGGAGACTTGTAAATTGTTTATTCGAGTTTTAATGATTTATGAAGGTTACTTCTGTTTATAATTTTCAGGTATGTTCGAAATGAAACTTTGATCCAAGTTGGGAAGTTGCATTTCAAAGCATTACACGTCCCTGGACACACCGCTGGCCACATGATTTATGCTTTGCAATTAAATGATGAACTCAACTGTTTGTTCACAGGAGACTTCCTGTTTATTGCTGGAATAGGTAGATCTACAAACTTATGTGGTTTTATATATCGATCACTTTCTAAAACTTGCAAGTTTTGTCTTACTTATTCAGATTGTGGGGCAAAAGTAAAAAAAAAAAAAAAAAAAAAAAAACGTTTAGGTAAAATTTTCGAAGGAAGCACTTCACAAATGATCAGTTCTTTACTGATGCTAAGTGATTTTTCGCCAGATACCATTATCTTCCCTGGTCATGAATATGCGAAGCTTAATTTATCTTTTGCTTTGTCATTGGAAAAAGATAATGAGGTGCTGAAAGCAATGAGTAAAGCAGTACATGAAAAACGAACGGCTCGCTCGCCCATTGTAAGTTTATTGCATTAAGCTAAAAATGCTACTATCGAAGAAAATGAAGTTAAATGTATGGTGTTATATATATGAATCGTTCCTGGTAATATGTTTATCGAACTTTTTTTGAGACTTCTTCTGCGAAGTTTGGAAGTTTTGCATTACATCAGCTTTCCCTAGTTTCTTCGAATACATCAATTGTACTCTGAACTAATAAGAACTGAGCGTCATTACCCTGCCTTTGTTCTTAGTTCATCGTTTTTTGGTTCAGTGAGATTTTTGTAGTTGTTTCATTAAGTATACTTATCGTTGCAGTGAAATGCTACATCTTCTGGTCATGGTTTGATCTTTACTAAGACGGATAATGAATTTGACTGATATTCTTCGCTAATGTATGTTGAAATGTAACAGTGCTTCCTAAGCTAATATTAATTTAACTATGGACTGATTAATATTTCCCTTGACACTATTGTAGGTAACTTACCCATTTGATATTTTTCTTGCTTTATGGCCTATGGTGTTCAATTTTTGTGTAATGAGTTCTTTGATTTTAATTGTGGTTCCTACATTAAATGCAGTAGGTCGTCATGGCTACAAGTGAGAAAAAACTTTCTCGAACTTAAAAAGGATATTGCAATGTAATTAAAGGCTTGGCACCTTAAAATTAGTATCTTTCTTCATCACTGGTAGATGTAGGAGACGAGCTAGTCCAACATTCAGTGATATTACTCTCTAACCGAGAAAGCATTTTGTATTTAAACAGCATTTCTTAGCTTATCAAATGAGAGCGTTCAAGAAAGGAATCAAAATATACATTTTAAATGTTGGCTTTTTATATCAATTTCATTATATTTTTAGACTCCATTATTCATCTTCTAAATCACATTACGTTTGTCTTTACTTTCCTTCTCTCCTTGTTCTCCGTACAGCACTTTAATAATTCCCATCCTCTGAGTGCTCCTGAATAGCCGCGGTTATTCATCTCTTCAGCTGCATGGGCATCGATTTTCGGGTTGAATAAGCCTTCTTAGGAAAGAACACTTAAATACTTTGCTAATCTCATTTACTATTCAGTTAGGTATAAATTTCAATATTCTTTCCTTTCTCGCATGCTAATATCAATAAGCCACATTCGTTGTTCACTTCAGGTAACTTACTAGTGTTTACTGCTGTAGTATTGGTTAAGATAGCATGAAAAAAGGTTTCTCATAAAAGGATAATTGTGTAATAGACATTACAATCATGTCGAAGCAAAAGGCTACATGTTACCCTCCATATAATAAGACATGTGAATAATATTTTTTTCTACCATAAGGAATGATTCACTTTACCGTAGTGATATTTCGCACTTTTTGACGTTCTGGTAATCATCTTTGATTTTGCTTTTCGTGTGAATAATATCTAATAAATTATAGAGGTTGTTAACTTCCTATTAATAGCATGATAATTTATGTGGTAATATGCTCAGGCCTAATCTGTTTCTTTTGACTACGCTACTTACATACACTATCTGAAATGTATAAATGTCGGTATAATAAATTATTATGACGTGAAACATAATTTGATCCTGGATTATTTTGCATATACCAAAGGGAAGAAGTGTAGTTTCTTGTTTCTTTAAGAAGCATGATAAGATAATAAGTAATAATCTGCATACTACGCAAGTTGTCTCATTTCCTGTATATGATAAATCGTTGCATAAAGGTCACTGTTTGACAGCTCTATCTCGGCTAACTTTCTTGTCACATAATTGACATTTCGATGCTTATCTATTGGAGCAAAAAGTGATTTCGTTTATCTGTTATTTCCTATCCAATTCAGATTTATCTTTGGAAATATTTTTGGAAAAAAAAAACGATCAAATCAAGGCAGATGTGAATAAGCTCAATCGAGAGGGCAGATTTATGAGCGCAAATAAAATATTGTCATTTTCAGTTTTATTTTAAACTTTTTACTACTCGCTCCAAAATTTGAGCTGTCAATTTTCGAAATCTACAGAAAAAATTTCCCGACCAGGCATTTTCGTAAAATCGAACAAGAATTTTTCATTTTTAGGTTGGAGTCACACTCGGTGATGAATACAAAATCAATCCTTATTTACGTACCTGTTCTTTAAAATTTCGGAAAGCTTTGGTTGCTGCTGGCTACGATGTTCCTGTGGAAGCAAAAATGGTTGCTGATCGAGAGGGTGATGAAGTAAAGGATAACTCAATAGAGGCCCAAATTGCCGTTTTTGATGCTTTAGAAAAAGCTAAAAATGATTTTACAGAAGAACTCGTGAAGCAAATAGAGCGAAAACGTTCTAAGAGCGCTCAGAATAATGCGTAAATTTCGTTTTGAAGTTGAATTTATTCTCTGTTCTCCCTCCACATATCTTGATTTTGTTTTGTTACCCCGGAAAAATGCATTGATGAACTCTGATAGCATTTGATTTATATTCTGCATTTCTAGAACTTTTCAATTTCTAGTGTTTGGAGCGCTGTTTATAATCGTCCATTACTTACACTGTGAACAAAAATTTATTCATTTATTTTAACAAAAAACTTTGTTCGTGCCCAGTTTTCGTTAATTATTTGCAAGTCTCATTAAATCTTATCAAAAATTCTTTTAAAATACCCCTCTTTCTTGTCGTCTTTCCCGTGCATATTTGCTTTATTCTTTTAATACTCTTCCGAATTGCAATTATGTATTTTCTCTAATCCAATCGTTTCAAGAAATTCCAAGTATGTGAAAGAATTTTCAAGCTTCCTAACCCAAAAAAAATTGTCAGGAAACTTCTTTGGTATGTTTATTTCCCGGTTGTAAAATTCTAAGCTGCTTCAGCAATCCAGCGTAGGCTTATATTATGCAGAAAATATGCTTATTAATAAAATGTGTTTTTGATGCTGTCATCTCTTTTTTATGTCATATTCTGTGTATTTGCTAAATTCAGTGGATGTTATTGATATCGTTTTTGTTTATGATTAGGTACCTCAAACGAATTTCAATTATTTAATCATTCCTATCCTACTGCATAATTGATCAGATGTCTTTTCTGAAATATTTAATCCATGATTAGTTGTTTGAGCTCAGCATGCTTAGAAAGAAATTATTTCGAAATTTTACTTCATGATTTATTGAAAATATCACTTGTATTGGTTGATTTTTGACTAATATTTTTTAAAATTTTTTGGAGATGCTATTTATATAATCCTAAATGTTGTGGGTAAATTTCATTTCCTCCGATGGGCATTTAACAAATTTACTTTTCGCTTTATTTCCTTGCATTTGAACCTCCATATTATTATTTTGAGAACTGTATTACTTTCGGAATTTTTAATACCCTTGTCTTTATTACCAGGACATCTCCAAGTATTTACGCCTTCATATGTTGAATAGTTGAAAGGTATTAAAATATCTTATTTTTGCGCCTTTAGTTTTTCAGCATTTGTAGCAATTCATTTACAGATAGTTATCGCATTTAAGCAATCATCTTGATACTCATTTTCCTTATTTGAATACTCCTTACATTACAATTTTGTTCATCTGAATTTGTGGTCATGTTGAAGGTTGTCTCATCCACTACCTTTAATCTTTTATTTTTATGTGTGTATTTCAAATTTGTGTAGAAATATTATTTCTTTGAATCAACGGGATCTAAATCTTTCATTCCATTAATTTGTCTCACACTGCATTTTAGCAACTATATCATGATCGATGAGCTCACTGTGAAAGAATGACTAGTTAAAGTTGATCTTATAAACTTACGCAACTGAGATCCTTGGGAAGTGCTGAAAATTATGTGACTAGTTTTTCGGGATTCTAATGAAATACTTCAGATAAAATGCTACTTTCTATATGTGGCATATAAATACCGTACAATCAGATGTGGTGTCCACGTTTAAATCTTATTATTGCTGTATTTCTTTAATTCTTAAAATCTCGAAGTTATTTAATTCATCAACTTTGTAAACAAACATTAGTTCATTAACTTCTTTAAATTAACTTGATATGGAAACGATAAAAACAGTTCAAAAATTAGTCACTCAATGATCGCTTGTCTCAATGTAATATTGAAATTTGGAATAATATATGGGGAAAAATATTTTTTGACTTAATTAGATTAAAAGACAACTAGAGAGGTATTGAAATGAATGGATCAGTGTTAAATACCTACTTACGTGTTTTGAATATGCTGATGAAATGTTGAAAAAGAAAAAGGAACAGGTAATGTGACATATCCATCATTCTTGGAGTACTTATTCGAAATATTCTGGAAGTATTTAACAAATGAATTATTTGAATAAGTCAGTGTTTTAGTCTACAGAATTGATGAGATTCTGTTTGATGCCAGAGATTGATATCAGAAGTAGAATATGAGGGATGTAGAAAAGGATAGGATTCTGTGCATTAGACTTACAAGAAGCTTACGTATATATGAATTCTGTTCGACTCTTCACTTCAACAACTTGTTAATTCGAAGGAATAATTTCCTGATATAGTTATTGATATGTACACATATAAGCATATGGGGTTGGCACATGCAGAGAGACAAATTGGGTGGGCTGTGGAACGAACGGTTGTTGGCTCTATCTGATGAAAGGCGTGGCTGAGGTCCATTCATAATGGCACCCTGTCGTACATTTTGTTCGTTAGGGTCTTTAAAGCAAACAAGCGACTTTAGCTTAGTCTCTGCTTATTCCTTCTAACTTCCAACTCACAGCGGGAGATAATAGAAGGGCGGGGGGAAAAACGCTAGCAGTATTCCTGAATTAACTCGAAGTTATGGATAACAATGGGAAAAATTTCTATTTGAAGATTGTTGAATTTTATCGCAATACTACTATGATAGGAAAAACTTCGAAGTCCGATTATTGATAAAAATCACGATAAATTTTAATGCGAATTATTGCGCACTACTTACTAATAGTGAGTGATTAATGGTAACAGCAATTAGCCTAACTAACTAATTGGTCTTCATATGATTTTCAAACTTCAGCAGTTAGAAAGCGATAGTTCACATCAATTATGGGTGTTATCACAACATTCCCGCTGGTCAAGCTGATATCAGTCGGGAAATATTGATGAATGATAAAGGTGACGATTGCTGGATAGCAGCTGCGTAAGCTAATGTGTGATGTGCAGTATTAAAATTCGTAGTCAAAGAAGATCGCTTTTTTATTCACTGCTTATAACTGCTTATCAGTCTGTCATCATATTATCATCACCATCATCATTGTTAGTATTGTCATCTGATCCCGAGACATCCCGTTTATCAGTTTGCTTCAGCTGTGCTTCTACTGCATATCTCAGTCTATGGAATCAGCTCATGCATCATTATTTCCCACCCAAAAATTTCACCGATCGTTGCTGGGAACCAGATTCCGAAATCGGTACTGTCCCATGTCACGGTTCCTGTTTTATCTTGGTCGAGGAGATCTACGAACATTGTAAGTTTGTTAAGCTTAGTTTAATGCAACTTTCTTGCTTGGAATTCCCACCTAACGAACTGTTCTAATTTAATGAAACCACCACCTCTCGCAATTTATATTAATAGTGTTTGGTGGAGTTACGTTGTAAACTAAGATTACTCTTCACTATTTTGTTTACATATTGGACAGACCAGATCAAACTTTTCAAGTAACACCTGAATGGTACCATTCAGATACGCCATAATCTTTAAAATCAGGTGAGTGGTCATCATATTCACGTTGATGAACAATATTCAACGATGCGGGAATGGAATAAGTAATATATCTCCCTTCTGACAGATTTAACTTTGTTCTGTCTTTCATGCCAATTGTTGCGTTACTCATTTGGTAGAAAGTTCGGTTTTTCATTTGACCAAAAGGTGACATATACGACTTGGTCAATGTCCATCGTTCTCCTCCCTTGCAATTAGCATCTTTCTATCTTTTCATTAATGAATCGTTGTTTTCAAATTCATGGCGGTATGTTATAAGTGCTTTTTGATGGAGTTGGTAACAAGTCAAATAATATACATATGAAAAGGAGAGAGAGAGAGAGAGGGAGAGAGGAAGTGGTTTCTTTCATTTATTTTGTATAGCTGAAATATCAGGGAAAATTTTTCGAGAAAAAGTAAACATTTAATGCTCCCCTGGAAGAGACAACATCTTTTCACTGTTGTCACCGTTCAATAGAGTTTGCTGAGTTGACATGAATGGAATAGGAGTGATGAAAACAAAAATAGCCATGTCAAATAACTGATTGCACTGCTAAGGGATGGCTGATATATTTTTGCAATATCGTATTCTGTAGATATGTCCTATGTGTGTGTTCACTGAACTATTTAATAGCATTTTTCAAATTTTATAAAATTTTCAGATTTTCAGCGTCGAAAACAGTAGCATCTATTGTTTTCTTATGATTGAGATTGAAAAGGAAAATGTTATGTGCATTGTTTGGTTTTAGCTGTTTGAATTGTCAATTCATTTACTTTCAGGTTTCTTTATAACTTTGAGAGTTTAGATTTCAGGCATAGAAACGGTAAGCAAATTTGACAAACAAGCCAATAAGTGTTTCTTATCTGTTTGTTTCTTGTTTAACTAGTGAAGAATCTCACAGATATTTAGATGATAGAATTATGGAATCTAAAATTTTAATTTTGACAATTTACCTGCTTGGAATTATTTCGACACTTTAGTTTTTAAATAAAAAAAGGGCAAAAAAGCTGATATATTCAGCGGAAGGAATTATTGCTTTCAATTCATCCTCTCACTCCTTTTTTCCCGTCCTATTCTTAACTTTATTTCCTCTGTAAATTTATATTGCCACTATTTTTCAAAAGAGATCTCTCCTTTATTGAGGGAGGAAGAGAAAGAAAAGAATTTTTTGTTTCTCAGCAAGTTTTTTGTGGGAATCCTTTTTCTTTTCTGCTCATTGAAATATAAATTAGTCAAACGATCAATAAATTTGCAAATTTGCATAATAATCGGTGAAGTGCGGAAAAGGATTCCTTTCAAGAAGATTATGCAAATGCGGAAGTGAGGCTCTTAATCAGCTGAAAATTATATACATGGTTGCTTACATTAAACACACACTTTGCTATAGCCCAGTTCTGAGTTTATTCATCGTTTGCTATTTTTTGAGGGAAAGGTTCATAAGCTTATTTGTTTTACTGGCAAGTGGCCAATCCTTAGAATTTAGACTACTGAAGAATTTTTCGACACTTTTACTGTAATTTATCATTTATTCCATCTATATTGTCTTAGCCAAACTTGGGTACACATTCGATCGATCTAATTTGCGAAATACTTTTCATTTCATTAGAGTAGTTTGAATTATTTTTGTATGAATATAAATTGGTACATAGGTATTTAGTTGTTCAAACAAGCATATGTTTGTTTATTTATTTATATTTATGAATTTATACAAGCAATTATATTGTATGTTTGTACTAACATATTTAATGTACCCTGTATGTTAATGTTGACGTACTCAGTATTCAAGGCATCGTATGTGGTGCTGACGTATTTGACGTACGAGGACTTTGTAAGGAAGCAAAAGTTTGAGAAACTATTTGAAGAAACTTCAGAAAAACGAAAGTCGTTTATCAGATGTTTAGACAGTAAAGAAAATTGTTGTTTAAATTCCTTTCCACATTGTTGCTTGGTCATACCCCGATTAATTGTAAAGTAGTTTGACAATATGTCATATGCTGCTGTTGACGAGCCTTTAAAATATTCCTCAAAATTTCAACTATTAAAAACATTAAAAATCAGAAATGTTTTGCACTGAGAGATCAATTGGATAATAAAACTTCAATAAGATTTAAAAAATTTGTTTACAATTCATAAAAGATTTGCATAGAATTAATTTGCATTTATTCACAACCTCTTGTTTTGCTTATTTATTTACCAAACAAAATGAAGATCCAAAATGAGAGAACAATCATTTATCATTCTATCGGATATTTCCCGGAAAAATTGCTCAAATTTATTTGCAAACTTTTTTACTTTGTTTCGAGGAGATGCAACAACCAAGCGAAAGCAATGGGAACACTGTTTTAAAAAATGATCGTTAAAGTTCAAAATCATGGACGTTATCGAAGTATTTAATATTTTGATGTTTTCATGGAATCTCTAATTACCTTATAACAGTTCAATTTATTTTCCCGGTGGAAATTATAAAATATGAGATACTTACTGTATTGCAGAATGTTATCTTTGCAATTAATTTCTCATTATTTAAATCTTTCTATTTGAAAAAAAAAAATTTCATGTGGAGAATGGAATTAGTTTTTATGGAAGATAATTACAATAATTTAATAAACGTATCAACAATTTCCAGACGCTTCGATTATTTGGCACTAATCAACTTTCGATGATATTTAAATATTTGATTATTCTGCCATTAAACAGGGGACAAGTCCTCTGCGCATATATTAGATCTCCTGTAATGCAAGAGTAATTTTCCTTCCTTCTTTTTTTTAAATGTTCATTTTCACTGGAGCCATAAATTTCCTGGCAACAATAAAGTTTAAGAAAAAGCTCGGTTAAAATGGTATTTTGATTTCTTACCACTCTTAATTAATATTAATGTTATTTAGTCACATGTTCAAAATTTTATCCAATTTTATTCGTATGCAAATACTTAATTTTAATTTAGCAGTCTTAAAAAAATGCCTTCTGGCATTCCGCCAGGTGTAATCCAGATGCTAAAGATGGAAAATTAGATTTTTTTCATATTTTGCAACAACTTCAAGTTTGAAAAATTTCAATTGTATAACGATTTTGATCTGCTTATACTTTTGAATTTTTATTACCGAATAATCAGCAAGTAAGAAAGTGAAAAATGCAAATTAAATAAGGAAGTAAAGGGGAAGGAGATGAAGGTACTTGTTATACTGCTATTATGAAAGGGTTTATTGTTGAAAATAGAAATTAGTGAGAAAGATTGATATGCACTATAATTTGTTAACAAATTACCATCGAAACTGCAATCCTAGTTATTTTAAAGATTCTAATTATTGAAATCTTTCTCGACACTGATTTGCGTGGAAAGTACCAAACCAATACTTTCTTTAAAACAATGTTTTACCTGAGTTGATATTTCCCTTAAATCAGAGTTTTTTATTTTAATTTTAATAAATCTTCGCAAATGCAACTGCTACAACTTGCAGTTTCAACGCATGCAGTGATGCGTGGTTGCGTGAACCGATTTCTGTTATTTGGTCTCGACGAGGATGTCCGTGATGCATTAAGTGACAAATCAGAGTGCCGTACAACCGATCGACGTTTACTTCAACTCGTGGCACTCACTCCACAAACTGACCTCGTATACATTTTAGAATTTGATTATATAGTATCGATTGAGCTATCAATAAATGATAATGTTGCATAAAGCAGTGAATGAATGAGATAGCATGACCTTAACGGTATCATGAACATCATTCAAAGGTTTATTTTGAGTTTAATTAAACGATGGGCAGGAAACGATCGAGGATGTCTCAAAATTGTTGATTTGACAGTGGTCATCTTACTAGCTATTAACTAAAAACTAAAAGTATATATGGGAACGGAAGTGATGAGGATAGATTACTGCCTTAAGGATTACTTACTTATAATTTCCAGGTGACAATGTGCTCATGTGCGGGTTCACTATGCAATTATGCCAATATGGACCATATCCTGTCGATCGCTGTTACTCCCGCATGGAACACATTCCTTCCGATCTTTGTGTTGATTTTTCATTACACTATGCATTTCCTGATGACATCTTCTTGATCCATGTCACATGTCATTCCTTGAAAATTCAAGAAACCTATAAAATTACGGGTCTTTTTGTGCATCGTTGTCCACTCGGACCGGTTAAAGATGTTATTTGTTTTGATATCCGCTTTTGGCACATTGTCGCTGTCACTAGTTGATTTGTGCAAGTAGCAATCATTTGCATATTATTTGATATTAGTAAGAACGAATCACCGATTAAGCGCAGTTTTGAAGTGAGGAATTACGCTTGTGAGAATCGTACTATGAATTCATGAATATGGAAACTACCGATGCAATAGTTATGGAATAGAAAGTTGAGGAGGAAATTGAAAAGGATTGGAATTGGCCTTTTCTAATGGGACAAAACGTCCCTCAATATCATATTTAATATTTTTATAAAATCGGTCACAACTGAACAATCACTTAAAATTGCGAAAATCTATTCTTACAAACATTTCTTCCCAAATTTGCTAAGGGACAAACATTAAAATTAATTATGTCTCAAATAACTTGTAGATGTACATACCATGATGGCATTACTGCTATAGATATTGAATTTGCTTAAAGATTAGCGATAATACAAGTAAGGTTAAAAGATACGATTAGCTCCATTGATAGTAATTTGATATGTTGACTACGGTTGACTGTTTCACTATAATTGTCAGATGGTTGCATATAGCACTGCCAAATTATTGGATACGAAGCATGCTGAGAAGCAGTTGTATGATGTGTCGCAACTCATTTGTCACCGATAATCCTGTTCAATTGTATTTCAGTATATCTATTTTGTTCGCATGCCTGCATATCACACTATGCCTCTTCAGTTGTGTAAGAAAAAAGGCAAGTTGAAATATGAGAATAAACAGTGCTAATTCCGTTATTTTTTAGGAATAATTTTACACTGTTATTGTTCACTTCTTGTTTTGAAAGAAAATTGAATGTAGAAAGAAATCATAATGAACTAATGAACAATTCAAGCAACCAAATTTCCATCGATGCCAAAAAAATTTCGACTGAATCATCTCATCATCACAAAGTTTTGCAGTGTAGAATCTTCAGGCAAGCCGCAAATACATCACCATGTTGACCCATGAAGATAACTTGTTCAACATGGTTAACCTGAAGGATTGATGGTAACTAGCAATCGCTTCCGACTGTGCCTGATAAGGGAAGACCGGACAGCAATCGGTAGAGATTTGAAGTCAATTTATAACAGTCAGATTTTCAGGTAAGTGCTGCTCCAATACAGCCAACCGCAGTACCTCAGGAAAACAAGAATAAGGTGGAAGAAGATAAGGAGAAAAAAAGTGAAGAAAAGGCGAAAAAAGTTGAAGAGGAAAAAGATAAAGAGGAAAAAAAGAACGGCAAAAAAGAGGATGAGAAAAAAATTGAGGCAGAGAAGGAAAATCAAGCAGAAAAAAAGGAAGAAACTGGGAAGATAGAAGACAATAAGAAAGAGGTAAAGGGATTCTGTTAAACACCTAAAGTATAAATTTGAGGCGTATGTCGAAAGATTTTCCTGTGGAAAATAAGATTTAAGATTGCTGTAAAGGTTACGGAGAATGACTTACAGGGTCAGCAGATGGAATCGAATCCGATCGTGACACCTGTTTCCGATGAGGATGAGGTAATACTTTCATTGAGATCGTTTTCCTTCTGCTCAGTACAATTCACTGTTTATTCTAGAAGAAAGATACTTTGCAGTTACCTGCGGAAACACAGAAGAAAGGAAAAGGATTAACACAAATGACCGTGAACATTACTCAGGAGGAAAAGAAAGAGGTATGGAAGTGATTTAAATATTTGGATAAGCGTTAATTACTTGCAATGTTCATGACAGCCTTCAATCTTATTACTTCCTTTCAGAATACAGAGACTGAAAAAACACAAGTTAGCGATTTTCAACCTGTAATTTGATGTTACTGAGAGCTACTTATTCATGGATCTCATCGTTATGTAACGTTTGGCTCGTTTGGCGCTTTATCATTTTGTCGCAATAATGCTCTAATAGAAAACGATAAACACGATTCCATCGCTTAAAGAGAAAAGATACCTGAATCTGTCCTTCATCAATTTTAAAACCAATTCAGAAATGGTATCATCGATTTTATCTGCAGAAATTAAACGTCAGATGATTTATGTAGCACATCGCACAAACACTTCTCTCCGTTACTTTTTCACATCAACTTAAAAATCTTTATCTTTCTTCTGTCACCAAACGTTTTTAACCTTTGTGATAAAATAATCGAGCGATCCATAATTCCCTTCCTACGGCGTTTGTTTACTCCTCCACTACTCATTCTGCGTTGTAATCGGTTTCATTTTACGCGTAAGATTTGTGGAATTTTCAACCCTCAATGCATAAACGCATGTTGCTGTCAAAACCATTCTATCAATTGTGATCATATTGGGCAAATTCAGATTGAGAAATCAATTCGAAATTTTCAAGTTTAATATTCACAAAATCAAATACAGAAACTCATTTACCCTATAAAAAACGAGTATGCTAAGGATTGGTTTGGCTCAGTCGAGACGGTGGGATGAGGCAGAGTTCTAACCCTGACTAAATGACTCCACTTGATCGATTCTCTCATTCTATACGATTCATTCACTTGGTCAAACCAGCTGCAGTTACTTTCATTCATGTTAGGATCTCGACATTTATTCTGCCGAAAGTTGTCATCAAATTACTTTTAACCCATCCAGTAGCACTCTTCATGGAATAAACTCAGAGCTGCGTTTGTTAATAGTACTTCAAACAAAACTTACCACTTGTCACTGATCCTTCCCACTTCTACAGTGCCTCGATCAGTATTTCAATCTGAAACCCAATAACAACAGTGACAGGTAAGCAGATAGCATCCTCATTGAGACGCCAAGAATTTCAAAACGTTCATTCGGAGCCGCAGAATATCCTTGAACTCCCGGTGGTTATTGCTGTGGTCTAGTATATTCAGATGTGTTTGTGAGAATTGGGAGTAGTCAGGACGATTACTGTTGAGTCAAAGGTCATGTGAGTTTCGATTGAATAAGTTACAACAAGTAGGTTGAATGCTCAGTCATACCGATGACTTCTTGCTAACTATGGCCATTGTGTGCTTTGCTCGCTCGATTATGGCTTAAAGCCGTTTTCAGTGGATATACCTATCTAATCCGAATTAAAAGAAAGTAAAATAAGGTCAAAGGGGAACTTAGAAAGCTGCAGTAGGTTTGATGCTGGTACATCAACTCTTTCAGTTTTCTTTCCGCACAGCAATCAGCGGAAAGTCTATGACAAGAAATAATTTGAAATTCATCAATTAATTTAATACTCAAAATATTTCCGATGACTGAGAGAGTCCTATAAAAAATGAGTCCACGGATAATTTCATCCTGCGTTTAATAGTATTTTATGCAGTTCCCATTTTGAGGAGGTACATGGAAAAAGCAAAGACACTGCTGAAACTTACGTTAATGAAAATATTTTGGGCGATATTAGTAATGAAATGATTGAATTGTCTATGCAAGTCCTCTTTCAGAACACTGCTCAGTCTCTAGTGCTCAAATCATAAGAATAAATGCTCATTTTAGTTTTATCACTTGTAAACTATCATAATGATACCTCCTGATTTACCTGGGCTCACGTTACAATAAGCGTTTTGAAATATTGGGGATTTTTTATAAATATTGTGACAGGTGAGATACTATCGCTATAGGATGAGCGGAGTGTTTGTTCCGGTGTAGAGGAGGTAGAATAATCTCTTGTACCGAATAAACATTCTCTTATCCGATAGAAGTAGAAGTAGAAGGGATTCTCGGATTATAACTTCCACATGAATAGACGATATAACAGTACTTACAAGTAAAATAATTCACAGTAACAATCATTTCGCATTAATGGCTTTCAACAGTCTTGGTAATCTACTGATCCCTCATGTTAACCAGCGAAGTAAGAATGATTAATATTAGACAAATTTTGCTTATAAGATATCTAAGTCGGTTGGAAAGGAGTCACAAATAGTGGAATTTGATGATGTTCGGTGGTTTCAGTTTTCATTTATCCAGCTCACCGTGTTATGTCGAATCGGATGAACGCAGCTGTACAGATTTCAGGGTTAAGGACACCGACACGTTGTATGTTTTCTTCTGAAAGTATCAGTACTTAAAAATGCTTAATTGTGTAGGCTAGCTGAACCTAGTTGGAATTCACAGAAGTTGTAAAACAATGTAGAACTGGGGACAGTATAAAATTATATGATTTAATGGTCGAACTTCAGCTGAAGATGCATCACCACAACAACCACGTCGTCTTGAAGTAGTTTCAAAACAAGCAACCAAGGTTACTGCTATCTCTACTCGGTTGGAATGGAAGATCGACCAGGTGATATTAGTATTTTGTTTTGTTTGCCTCTGGATTCTAGGATGTTGCTTGTTTCGCAGTATATGTTTCATCAGTCAATGGCTGATTCTGATCTTTGTTATTTTTCCAGTTCGAGAAACTGATGAAATTGTTCAAAAATGGGCATAATTTAATCAGTAAACAGTTTGGATGTCCACAAGCACCTACAGTCACGTGGGAACTGCATGTTTACCCTAATGGGAAACGAGAAGAGGATGTTGGCAATGTTTCTTTCTTTTTGCGACAAGTGGGCTTGCAGGTAATTGACGCTGCGTTTCACTTGAAACTGTGGCAGCTCCATGCATTAAAGATTTGTATGCAATACTGTAGTTACTGGGAAATATGCTGAATCTTACAACAAGTTTATCATTTTTCAGCGCGGTGAAGATCCTATAATGACGGAGTTTCAAATTTACGCATTGGATGCGAATTCATTAAGGGTTAGCGTGTGCAGAGATACCAAAGATTTTACCAATCAACAAGGTCGTGGGAAGTTTCAGGTTTGTTACTCAGCAGCAGCTTTGATGATTCAAATTTACGGTAAAGAGAAAGAAAGCTTCCTCCAAAATGTTTGTTTCGTAAATGAATGTTAGAACTGTGTTATAAGATGTGAAGCAATTATTCAACTTCTAGATTAATTGGATCTATAAGACTTTTGTGCGCAAAAATTGTCGACGTAGAAATTGATGATCTATACATTCTTAGGTTTCACGAGATAAGATGATGGCAGCATTGAAGACAGACGGAGCTTTACTTCTGATTTGCGAGGTCGAATATTTTCCTCCTGGATCAAAAATTAGCGTTGAACAAGCAGTGGAAGCAGAGCCTCTGGATGATTTTGACGAAAAGAACGAGGTTTCGATACGGGATTCTCTTAAAGACATGTTGGACAGTGAGCTATTTGCAGATTGCACTATAAAGGTATGTCTGCATGTCTTATTTCATATTTGAAGTAGTTGTTTTTGTCTTTATTATTCAGATGGCTGAATTTCTGAAACATATCTAGTTGTTGTATGCATTGTAATGTTAAAATTTATTACGATATGCAGGTTGGTAATAAGACGCTTAAAGCTCACCGGTGTATATTGGGGCAACATAGCGAAGTATTCCGTTCAATGTTTGCCCAGGAATCAATGTTGGAGGCTCAGAAAGGAATTATTGATATTCAAGATTCAAGGTTTGAGCCTGTAAGTAACACTGACTCATTTCTACGAAGTTCATTATGTATTGAGGTATTCTCTCATTCAAATAATTTTATCGTCTCCAAAATTGTATCAAACTTTAAGGTACGGGCTATGGTAGACTACATATATACAGGTTCGACAGATCTTGTGGAAGGCTATGCAGAAGATGTTTTGGCCATAGCTGATAAATATGCCATTCTGCCTCTTAAGGAGCAGTGCGAGCGATATCTTTCAACTACTATTAACTGTAAAAATGTTGCCTCCACCGCAGTGTTTGCTGATACCTATTCGGCTTCAATACTTAAACAAGTTAGAACTGATATTTAAAACTAATTTTAAACTTTAGTGGCTTTTATAATGTTCTAAAGATTGTGTGAGTCTCAGTGGACAGAAATTGCTACACGGTTAATTTTCGTTTATCATCTCATAACTAACATCTTTTAATGTAGTCATAGAATTTGTCATCAACTATTGTGAAAATTGTTATCTGTAGTTAGTTACTTTGAAGTGAAAAATACGGTCCTTCTAGTTCTCTAAAAAAGGTCTACTTCAAAGATTAAACAAACTTTTTTTCTGTGCAGGCGTGCACGAAATATATGTCACTGCACCACCGAGATGTCCTGCGCTCTGCAGAATGGAAACAGATGAAGAGAGAAAGATCAGAGTTGGCAAACGATCTTTTGGAATCGGTGTTGGTCGGTGATGGTGTCACAAATCCTGGAGATTTTAGTTTTAGCGGTAGCGACGAAAGCAGTTCGACGGGTTCTGGTAATGTTTTGGTAAATGATAACCGGCCACCACTTCGAAAACGTGTGCGACGAGCTGCTATCAGATAAAGTTTCATCGGGCGGTATTAGACATTTCCTGTTGTTTATTGGTTGTTGGTTGAAGAGAGGATAATATTTTGAATGATAACAACTATGCACTGTTCTGATCATTGCATCATTAACATAAGTACATTATTGTCAATATTTGTGTTCAATTAAACGTCTTCATTGCACTGATATGTTTTTGCTTTGGAAATAAATTCAGATCGTACCAATCAGCATCGGCAATGCACATTTATATCTTAATTTGGTAGACCAACTTTAACAGATCTCACAGTATTTCTGCTGTTAACTGTTCCCAAAAATTTCAGAAATTCAGTTAGCTTGAATCTTAGTTACTTGAAATTGAAGTAAATTCGGTTTGTATTCTTGTAAAAGTTAAATAATTTCACTGTGATCATGCATTTTTAGTTTGTCTTCTTGTTCGTCAATCACCGTTACCTTTGTGTTGGTTGGTTAACTGTTTAACTATTTGTTAGATTTGAATTTACTACGTATCTCAATTTTTCTTAAAACTTGTATTAAATATATCGATATTTCTAGTTAAAATATTTTTCGTCCTTGCAGTTTTTCTTGGCCTGTATAACTTTTTACATCAAGCCCACTACGGGATGTCGTTTCTCTTTTGTGAAATGTTATTTCGGCACACTTTTTTGTCAGTCGATACAGGAGTAAGAATTTTAAAGTGATCCAGTCGAATTTAGTTTGCCATTAAGGTTTTTACAGATTGTATTTCAGGATTGAACATTCTAGTTTCTTTAAATTGGACCGTTGTCTTCTTGGTCGGTACTATCTATCTTTCTGGCTCATATATCTCGTCTAATTTTCAATTTTTTCCTGTTTTGTATAAAGTATATTTTGACAGTACTTCATTGTCGTTATTTTTTGAAGGTACGAATGCCATTACTGTTTGCGAAATATTTTGTTGATCAGGATTATCGGATCTCCGCCGTAATCTTTAGTGCTGCATGCATGCAATATTAAGGTGGAATATGATTGTAATCAAAGCTTCTCTTGCGATTTGTTTCAAAATTATCTGCTGGTGATTCTTCAAGGGTATGAGTTGTGTGACTTGTGTCAGCATTGGTGAAGTTATCAGCTTGAGAGACTTAGAATTAATGTTGTTGGTTATAATTATTTGAAAAACTAGGAGTTTTCAATGATCGGATACCGCCAAAGATTAATAAGCAACTGCCCACTATTCTTTCTTTGAGATGTGATCTTTTAAATGAGCACTCTAAACTGGAAAATAGTTTGTGTCACATATAATGTGAACAGCAGGAAACCCGAGAGTGATCAAATTCATCAACTTCTACAACATGACGATGTGAAAGATGCTGTTATTGTTGCAGTTGGATTACAGGTTATGTTTCGTTTCCTTTTGTGTGATGAAGAAGGTCCTTAGTGTACAATCTTTCCTTTGCGTTTATTAAATATTTGTAATGTGAGGACATCTTTTAATGAAAAATGACGTGGCTTCAAATATCATCCTTTTTTGTCTTCCTTTTTAATCTGTCGTCCATTCTCATCTTCTGTTCATGCCCTCACTGCTTTTCCCAGTCATTCCAAACTTTATCACAGAGAATGATCGAGTGAATACTTCAAACTTCAGTTATCTTAAGGAACTTTCTCATTTGGAGTTATTCGGTACGACACCGGCCGAAACGACATGGTTATCACTTCTAACATCTTGGATGAGTGCTCATGGAAAATCACTTCTTTGTAAGACATCACTTGCTTGGAATTTACTACTCATTTTCGCTCAGCTGGAAGTGTTTCCTTTAGTGAATGAAATCAGCTCAAGGCAATCACGATCTAGTTTAGGAGGTCTTACTGGTCATAAAGGAAGCGTATCGCTAAGGATAAAATTTAGAGTAAGTTATCTAATTATTTTTTGTTTCCAATATAAAATGGAGGATGACTTTCTCATTAAGCTACTCATTTAAAAGATTTTTCGTCTTTTTAAGTTGCAGAAATTAATCATGAGTCGACATATATTTATTCAGAACTGTTCCAGGATGAAAGTTCATTGGTCTTTATTACGTCGCATCTACTACCGAATGCAAGTAATTATGAAAAAAGGTGTTTACAATATAAAAATGGAAAAGTTTGTGCCTTTGATGATATAGCAAGAAGCAGTGATGGGAACAATAACGTCATTTGGCTAGGCGATTTTAACTGGAGAGTAGATCAACTCACATCTCAAGAGATGATTATGTATGCTTCCGGATTATCCAGTTTTTCGTTTTGAAAGCCTTATTTTATTGGGTTTACTTATCATTTCTTTCCCAAGAAGTGATGCTTCCTTTATCCTTCCCGAGTGATTACATGTAGTAGATCTATTAGTCTTCCACAACGATTCTTACAGGAAATTGGCTGAATTGAATTCTAACGATCGTATGGACAAGCTGGTCAATAAGTTCGATCAGTTAAAAAGAGCTCAACGAAATGGACAAGCTTTCATGGATTACAATGAGGGAAAAATTCATTTTGCTCCCACTTACCGCCTCTTGGTAATTTTTACTCATGAATTACCTTTTGTTCTTTGTATCCATTATTGTTTGTTCGGAAAAAGTTTTAAATATGAAGATTATCAGAACAGTTCATTGTTTTTAGAAATGTGTTTAAAATGCTACTTTCCTCCGTCTGATTTTGATTTTCGACTAGCCAGCGATTTTATATATATATATATATAGGTTGGCTCCTCTTATTATGATCAAGAACGTGTACCATCATGGTGCGATCGCATCCTTTTCAAGGGAAAATCTCTACGTTGTGAGCGATACGAATCAAATCGCATGGTCACTTTATCCGACCATTTTCCAGTTTATGCTCATTTTATTCTATCTGAACCAGTATCACGACAGCATTCTCAATGGAAAGTTTGTTTCGAGAAAATACCTCACTGGTACAACGTTGTACCATTTACATGTCGATTTACATATTTGGATGATTTCTGGAGCAGTAATGGATCATATCGTGACTGGGTCGCGATTTATTCAGCAGATGTTCCCAATTCTTTGCAGCCATTGACCTGGTTGTATGTAGTTGCTTGTTACAGTGCGGTTATAGCAAATAGATCAGTTACCATTGCTGAATTCCCATGTTTAAGTGCTGGACATTATCGTGTTGGCTATTTTAGTGCATACAAAAATTGTTTGCAGGGTTTATCCGATGTTTTCGAAGTAGAATTCATCAAATAATATTTCCAACGTTGATAAAATTAATGGAATATTATAAGCATTAGTGGTAATTGAGGAAAATATTAATAGAAATCAATGTATCAAATTCAAGATACATATCCAGAACTACTGTAATAATTTGTATCCTAATCGTACGGTACAAACTACAAGTTTATGTATTTTTTCCACGTTCTATTGGCACTGTAAGTTTGCTTTACCTTTCTATGATTTTGAGATCTCCATCCTTTGATTGGGTACGTATATTTCCGATATTTCATTGTTTTAATTAAACATTACATATCGGCTGATAAATTGCTTCCGTTGTGAATGTTGGAAGTCATGTACACTCTGTGGGGATTTGAGAAAAGTTCTGTTCCTTGGGAACAAAGGATCACCTATTCGTTACTTTGGTTAATATGGGAGCTGAATGGAATGAATATTGACTTCATTCAAAAATTAAGAGCCTAATTTATCGAAAATCACAGCTGTTTGCAATTCAATACGGATTGCAAGCCAGCTGTGACGACCATCGTTCTCTTCGATTTCCTTGTAAAAGGGACTCTCTTTTGTTTTACTTCATAAAAAACTTTTGTCTTAAATTGTTTCGACGTACAAATGTAATTCGACACTGATGATTCGAGTTGAGGGCAGCTTTTCTCAGCTGATTATCGAATTCTCTTTGGTCTTGTTTCTTTCCATCCTGTTATCCCGAATACTACCCACGTTTGCTTTTCAGAGCATGCAATATTCCTAATTAATGCCTAAAAGAAATGAAAAAAACTGGGATGATCATATGTTCCTTTTATTTGTTTATAATTATAGTGTGGATAAAAAAATGTTCTTTCTAGTTGCATTAGATCATACACTAATTTATTTAAGTGATGTGAGCATAAGTTCTGTCAAAGGAGTTACAAGGAGTGATTATTAGTAAATGTGAAAAACAGTCATCACATTTATGAAACAAAACCAGTGCATGTGAATCAGGAAAAATATTACTATAAGCAAAATTGGATGAAATCAGAAAGTAACCCTTCATTTGCGAGAAAAATGACATGTCCCCCTAACACCAATGCAGTTAGATTAAAAATTTGGAAAGTACGGAAGACAACGCAACCAAACGAATTAAAATCCAACAAATATTAAGAAACACTAAAAATCTCGGTGGAAAGCATTATACCATTGGAGCAAAAGTTTACTGGTAAATATATTTCTCAGTGACTCTATTTATACATACATATATTTTTTCCCAGCCGTACTTTTTTACTGACTGTATCTGATTGTATTGGGAACTGAAGCTCAGTGCACAAGTTTCTCACCGATCTTTATTTTGGTTAATTAGCTGATCATACATTTTATTCACCATAATCCTTAAGAAACATTCACAATAATGCACAACTCTCATTGAGATGAATGTGAAAGACACAATTTTCAAATCTGATCTTAAAGACATATGTCATAAAAATGTTGAATAAACAGTCACTACAAAATAGAATTGCAGATATACAAAAACGTTATCCCTACGTTAAACGGCGATTGAATTCCAGGATTTCGGTTATATGTCTTTGATGCTCAGTCACAATGATCTGCTTGTCGTTCGAGACACAAGCGGCAATCACTTGTATCAGAACACTTTTATTAAGAGTTAGCTCCTGCTAGAGCAGTTCTTGGAGCAATCTTTCTTTGCTCTCCATTCCCTCAAATGAATTATGTTAACGAATATCCATTAATAACAGCAAATTTTCTTATAAACTTTTATTTTTTTCAAAATCTTATTATATGGACTTGCAGCGGTAACTCGTCAACATAATAATTAGTCATTTTTCAACTGAATATTTATCGTCTCGATCTGCTCTATAAGCGGCTTATTCTGTATACTACTTATGCATATATTCTTACACTGCTTTTCGTATGTATTCGTCGATATTCCTGTTGCTTGCGATAAAATATTTCAATTAGGTCATTAAACTTAAGTTAACAATTTCTCGAACTGTCTTTGACAACAGTGCACTGTTTGATAAAATCTTTAAAAGTGCACCGAACTGATCGACAATTCTTTACTTCGCGTGAGTCTAGTTTTCCAATCATTCACATGGTCGAAGTAGGCATCCACAATTCGTTCAACCTCCAAAGGATCTTCGTCCCACGACCGTAAAATATTATAAAACACACTGCTGTCCAAGTTTAACTCATTCACCAGCAATCTCCAAATGCGCTCTTTTTCTATGCCTAACTGAAAATGACAACAACTTTTCAAAGACTGGAAAAATGAATTCTAAATAAAATCCTTCGTAAAGATTAGCAGAGCAATTTCTTTTAAAATTCCATTTAACAATTTTTAGAACCGTTAAGGATGTACATAAATTGTCCATGCAATTTTTGCTCCGAAATTCTCGGAATCTTTTTGATTTTCCAACTAGTGGGTTATTACTTTTTTCCTCTCTCTGTCATTCCTGCCTAAGACTGTCTATTCCCATACCACTTCGGTTTTTTCCGAAATCATTGAAGTACCTTTTAACAACTGGAACGTTATCCTTACGTAAATTAAAAAATAGAGAAACTTTGTGGAAGGTAGCGAAATCGTCTATACATTTCTCAAGTATGAAAACGAAATTTTATTCCAAGACAGCGGACTATCCGCCTTAATGTTTTAATGAATAATTGCTCATTAAAAGAAGAAAAATACGAATTTCAAATGAAAAAATAAACTCGCAAATATGAACCCCAATTGATCCACTAGATCTCTTGTCCATCACTGAATATGAAGCCGAAGTTGATGAGCACAGTTCTCTTGAGGTATCTTCTAATATATTCTGAAATCATACAAAATTTCATTACTTTTCGGAAAATTTCAAAATGAAGAAATGCAACGAAAGTGAAATCTTTCTCATCCAAATACACCATAAAATTAATGATAATGGTGGACTAGTTATAGAACTGATGGGCTTACTGAAAACTTTTTGTTTCGGCTCTAAAATGCTTTTACTTAATATCTTTAATAGTTTCCAGAACCAAGTGATTTTCTCAGTTTGTCGTTCAGGCAAATAATGTAACTTCAGAATATTCTAAGCATTCTAATTCCTCTCTAGCGATATTCCTTCATTACCAGATGTATATCTGTAGTATTGGTCATCATAATTTGTTTAGAAGAGAATGGAATGATATTAAGTCTCTGTATCTCACATTTTGAGCTAATTTTTTTTGAGTTATTTGGAAGAGTGAAAGTACTTCGAAATAATTACATGGTATACAACGCAATATAAATTTATGTCGACGGTCAAGAAGATTCAAGTCTCAAACACTGCCTACTCCGTAATCAAGATTTGTGCAAGTTAGATAATCTATCTGTGAAATGCACAAATATTAATTCAATTTCGCTTCCCATATTTGAAAGATAATCCCTTTGCATCTTTTTCATACTTCTTTACGGGCAGAGAGAAAATCTTTTTCGTCCCTTGGAATGCAAACCGTAGCGTTGAAAACGTAGGTAAAGCATCTAAACAGTATCATTCTTCAACGAAAGATAATAACATTTAAAGGCTAACACAACCGTAGTTTGAGTCCGAACTTCTTGTCAAAACATAAAAAACGGTATAAGTAACGCTTTCATTTCCACAATACTCTCATTTCATATTTTCTTCATAAATTTTCCTCTCGAATGTAATGCAGCAGTTTTTAATCTCAGACTGTTAGAGATCAAGCACAAGTGTTATGCTAAACTAGAAAACTGCACATAGTCCTTTCTGATGCTACAGAAAAGCCATAGATAGAATGTTATAATAAACCTACTACGTTCATTATCTCTCTTTCGGGCAGAGATAAGCTATTGAGCTGATCGTAATAAGCATTCAGCACGAATTCTTTCTCAAGAGTACCATGGAATGATGACAGAAAATCATGAAAAGATTTCCCGTCTAGTTTCAGTTCATCAGTTAATGTTTTCCACAAATGCGCCTTCGATTCAGCACGCTACAATAATTATATAGTATAAGAAAGGAATGATGAATTAGACTTAAGATGTGAGAAGTAAATATTGAAAATTCCAACACTCTAACCAGAAAAGTCTATAAACAATACTTTCGAATGAAGGAGCTGACCCTGTCATCTTTGAATAATGTCTGCTCTGTTTCATGCTTTATCCACATTTTCAAAGACGACGGATTAGTGACTTCAGTGAGAGATCCTTTATAAACAGCATTTTCTTTTATTATGACGGGCTGTAAATATTCAAAAAATTAAGCAGAAACAACAATTGCTAAATTATTGCATGAAAATATAATTGAAGTGACACAAGAAAATGACTATTAACGTTAAGGATAATGTTTAATTATGTTTAAAGATCCAATGGATTAAAAATATGACTGGTTAAACAATGTTTTTATTTCGATATTATTTAATTAAGATGCCTTATTGGTACTATATGGCTGTTCTTTTCAAGACTTCGCCAATTCTGTTGAAGAAAAAAATTTTGTGTATCTTACAATGTGCTTGCTTGCGCCATCTTTCGAATTTTCGTCATTTGTGCACTCCTGGAGGTTTGAAGAACCGGAAATATATAGGTTGTCTTCAGCAAAACTAAAAGTGGTATATCGCTGATATGCATCATTACGTCGTCCTTGTAACTGATACTATAAATTGAATGATTAATAAAAGTTCTACATGTGAATAACAGTGGATATATATAAAAGGGATGAGTTAACATGTAAGTGGTAAAATGAGCATTTTGATATCAGAGCATGTTCTGTGAATAGAAAATTTCTTAATCATCAATCAAGGTTTCTTGAAAAGTGACTTTGAATACCAAACAAGAAGTAATTAAGGAGAAATTAAGAAAAATCACTTCTAGTTCTTGCTTTTCAGCAGTGTTTCGCCAACAAACCAAAGCTTTCATACTTTCATCTTCTGCAATTCCATTTTGTTCACCATCTCTCACTATTTCCTCACATACGTCAATAGAAGTTTTAATTGGTTTATTGCACGAGTTACACTTAGGTGATTGTTCTACTGCAATAATAGTGTTATTACTTTAAAAAATTAGACCATATAAATGAAAGTGAACCATTCTTCATTGAAATCCAATGACCAAAGTTTTGTAAGTCTAAAACCTCGGAAATGGCAATCGTCACTCGTGGAAGAAACAGTTCGTTTGAAACAAACCTTTGGCAAGCATGAATTGAGCCTCGGCTAATCCATAGATTTCATCCAAACGTCCGAGTACTTCTTTTCTGCGTTCTTCAGACCATTTCTCATTTTTGACAAGGTCATAATCATCGTCCTCTGGCAAACTATAAAACTGTTCTGAAATTAAGAACACTTGACAAAAACGTATTAAATGAATAGAATTAACCAGCATTTGATTAAATAAATGTGATAATCGACATCATAAATCTTGGACGTCATAAATCTGACAGTGTGATACATGACTAAACTACTATTAACATAATAAACACGCCAACATGCTGAATACCTTCGAATATTGTGCAATTAATATATTAAATTTTTCTATACCATAAACATACATAAGATCAACATCATGTCATAAAATTAACGTTTCTATCCCAAATAACAGAAAAATTACTGAATGAGTAATTTATACACATGAAATAGTCTTTGTAATATTTGTCGCCTTTCGCATTTGTGAAAAACATTGGCTTTTTTACATCACTCGTAAATGCTAAGATTATATTGCGTGAACGTACTCGATGTAGTTGTGGAAAACATGCCAGATGGTCTCGAAATTTATCCTAAAACAAAATTACTTAGTATAGTGAGTTATGAAGATGGTCTGTGTTAACAATAAAGAGAAACTACTTTTAATATCTGATTAAATGCAAAGGATTCGAAGCTATTCGTGTGAAGTCATTCGTCGACAGGATTCAAATCTTACTCGTTTTGTTGTTCATTTAAATTATTTGATGGCAATTAATATTCGTACCTAAGAAATACAAATCCAAATGTGCAAGATTACCTGTGTAACAACAGAACCGCAAGCGTCCCTCGCAACCGTAAGAGCAACAAGATCATCATGCATCATATGCGGCACCATTATTAATAGCTTTAAAGCATTGAGATCCTTAAAGAACAGTAACTAAAGAATTGTGAATCTGAAGAACAAATGCAGAGAAATTGCTTAGTGATTCAGTATATGCGATGCACTATTAGCTACTTTCGAGAAGGTAAAAAATTATAGACCACAAAAAAATGAACGATCTAAAGCGAAACCTTCCAAATATGGAAATTCTTATAGCACTTTTTGTAAGTGCAAAATTCAGGCATAACAACTTCGACTGCATGTCCTCTCCTGATAAAATATCTCATAACCGGTAACAGCGACAAACAATCTAACTGTTTCCTGTAATTTTAGTAGTGTTTGAGTAATAACTGGACTTCACGAGACCCTCCCCTAAGTGAAGTAAATGCAGATTATGTACAGTGTATTAATTGCACAAATTATATAAATTGTGTGACATTTTTGTCGCACTAGTATTTTATTCAATTCAAGTTATTGTTGGCGATATTCTATCGTTAAAATGAAGCGCAGCACAATTGTCATGTCGAATAACTTCTTAAAGCGCTGAATATTGCAAAGTTGCTTAATGAAATATATATTTAGAAAGTATGATTATATGCTGCAGTAGAACAACATATGAACACAAATCATTTTTTTTTTTTTTTTTTTTTTTTCAGGAATTAAGTTGGAATATATAAATAAACACATTAGATACTTGGTGAACCTTTTGACAAAAAAAGTGAGTGATTACTTTGTGGTGCAGTTAACTGCATCTAAACAATGCATTGTTGGTAACACGTATGAAAATAAGGGGACAACAAAAGGAAACATACTGGGTTCGGTTAGCATGACTTGTCCTCATATGCATAACATTCATGGCATCAATGATAAGTAAACGTTTAGCTACGTGTTGCGGTACTTTCCGAAGTAAAGGAACATTGTCTGCAAAGAATAATGGAATAAAACTACTTTATTTGTTACAATTATTAATTAACGGTACATCCTCGATGGAAGTGAAGAGAGTGATAATGTATCTGCTGGTAACTATCATCTTGTTTAATCTGTCAAGCATTTATCCCTGGTTCTTCTGTACAACAAAGAAGAAATAAATACCTGCTGATTGGTACTCACTCGAACATCTCGCTGACTCACCAACTTCCGCCTTTTCCGTGTACTGCACCATCTTCGCCTTTCAATGTTCAACCGTGAAGTACACGATCCACTCGTAAAACTCTACACTTGAATCTCACGGATGTACTGACGGTCCGTTACTTTTAATCAGTAGGTGGGTGAATGGTACTATTGGCAAACGTCTTGTTCACGTGAGGCATTCCAGGATGATGGTATTGTAGTGTGTTGGTAATATGGTGGTAGATGAGGACTTCTTATTCCAAAATCTTCAGTGTTCTGCGATATGCCTTGCAAAGATGGAAAATGTTAGTAATATTTTCAATGAATATGAGCTTAATCGGTACGAATAATTGGATTCGAATCATTTGAACTGACCATTTCTGTGACTTTAAATTTCACTCTTCATCTTTCATATTCCTAGAAAAATAAACATAGTTGGCAGAAGGATAGGAAAAAGGAATTCCATTCTTTTTATCTGTTTCAAAAAAAATCATAATACCTTCCTGTCAAGCAATATATTCAAATATCCAGCTTATATTTGAATTCCCGGATAAGGAAATTGTCTTCTTGACAAATCTGAGTAATAATGAAAGTCGACGGAAACGAAAAACTAAGGAACATTGAACCAGGAAAATATGTTAGACAAGTTTATTATTGCCGTGGTGATATATCCCAGAATTAACCAGGTAGAAGAACGTTGTCTTACTCTAAGCTTTAATATTTAGGACCGCAATTTGGATGAATTTGGATTTAGAGAACAAGGCACAGAATAATGTCGGGTTAAAAGTTAAGTGATAAACCATCGCTGATCTTCGAGATGTTTTGATAAGCAGCGTCTATAGGACCTGAGGTTTATGTTCATTCAGTTTACATAGATCACAAGTATTATCTGTTCTTACAACATTGAATGAATAAAGAAGGGAGGAGACGTGTGACATTATTAGCAAGTTAAAGCGCATCTGAAACTAATATGTGCATTTGTACTTTGATGTGATGGACATGACGATAATGTTGCTCATACCAAAGAGAAGTGGTGAATTGCGTTTCTGCTGAAATATAAAATGATCGATGAAACAGATTTTTGAGTGCAGAAATGGATATAAAACAAAGAGGACCTTGCATGGATTTGTTTGCTGTTGGTATCCCGTGGATGTACCAAATGTGGGAAAAAAATAACGAAAGGATGAATTTGGTTGTGGAATATCACAAAAAACATTTCTGCAAAACTTTCAGGTACCGGTGCAGAAAGTGTTGGAGACTTTGCTTGATGGCGTGGACGGAAATGAGAAGTCGTTGAATTACAATGCTCGAACGAAATTGCTTGCAGCTGGGATCTATTTATTATATGCTGAAGGACGAGTATGCTATGCTGATTGTTTTAATTAAATGAAATATATCAAAAACTATTGTATTTTGCTTTTTTTTCATTCCAGTTTTTGTTTGCTGAAATGAAATCCTCATTATGGTCATTAAACTAAACATAATCACAAGTTGCCATATTTTGATACTCACCGTTTCACTGCAGTTTTTTAGCACCTCAATGAGTTGCTTCCAATTCTCTTGGATGTTTACCGAAGTTTACCACGGTTGAAATGGATTGATGATGGTGTTCCGAATCGGCAAGATAGTACGTATTATTTGATTTATTTATGTCGTTTCGATGCCGGGTACTGGATTGAATGAAATTAAAGTAATAATGAAGTGGCTTATTCCAATAATCCATTGTATTGAATAACTTCATTGGATTCACTGGCTTTTACCGTTGGTTACAATTTTCCAAATTTTTTCCCTCTCATTTTTGTGATCTTAGATTCATGACAAAATTCTCGTTAACATGTCACCTGAAGCTTTCGTTTTGGATGTCATACAGTTCCTTATCTTTAATTTTTGATTTTAATTCTTATAAAATATTATTGTCGTTCTCATTTGGCTGTGTCTTTTTGGTTAGGGAACTGAAAGTAGTTTGATACCGTAGACAAGGCAGTAACAGACAAGAATGAGCAGGTAAGTGTAATTGGCAGCTAGGGTTTCTATTTATTTGTTTTATCTTTTTGGGGCCGGAATGGAATAGGATAGCTGAAGCAAAAGGACTAATAAAAAGTGAAAAGAAAGCAATTAGATATATATGATAGCTAAACATTTTCATAACTTTTCGCCAAAGCTGCCAGTCGTCAATCTAATTGTCTTAACTATCCTCAGAAGCATTTACGTGGTCAATAACAAACATTTGTGTTTTAAAGTTTGGAAAATCTGGATGCTGAACTAAAAAATTGATATGTGGAGCCCTACGTTTCCTTGCTTAAAGTTGTAATCAATCCTAGACTTACTTCAAAAAAACTATATACATGTGCATTAAGGGTTAGATGAACCAAGATGGAAAAATGCTTATTTTTTTAGTTACTTATCAAACACTAGTGAGAAAATGGGTTGCTCATTCACTTAAAATGAAAAAGATAAAGTTTGCATAATTTCTAGAAAACCGGGAATTGGATTCGGCCATTCCTTCGCGGATCAGATATACTTTGTAGCTAATTTCGCATTTCAGTTTTTTTGGACAAGGCTGCAAATTTCCGTTAATCATTATTTAGATGTGTCAGTTATAATAACTTAGGTAGATTTTTTAGAAGTACCAGTACAGGAGCAGTTCGCACTGTGTTTCAATACTGTTCTCAGTGAGCTTGCTTCAAATTATCCAGATGTACGTGATATTATTATCTCTGCACAAATCGAATTGCTTATGGTCACTTCTGATATTATTGTGGATATTTGTGATCAGGTGCAACCGCAATTCCAAACAAAATGTTTGTGTTTACTTTCTGCACAGCTGATTAAATTATATCGTATCAATACGCTTGAGGATAAAAATTGGTTATTAGGATGAAATTGAGGATAATCTAAAATGAAGTTTGTTTGTTTATTCGTCAATTTTTTTTTCAGATGTTTTTAATTTTCTTTTTTCTCAGTTATTTCAATCTTATTAATCACTCAGCATTAATATTATATATTTGTAGGCTACTTGATGCGAGTTATTTGTTTTATGATTGGATTATTGCGGGCATTCGGACGGTATAGCAGTGATAAGAATCACCCATTGATTTCTGCTATTTATCCTGTACCATTTTTGATCACTAACATAGATGTGCACAATAATCAGATAGCTGCAAATGATAGGTTTGTGACTTATTTTATTTTTACTAAATTTTTTAGATTGGCTGTCCTTACTTTTTTTCAAATTGTAAATCTAAATTCAAGAAATAATTGTTCAGAGTGGAGACTCTTCGGCTAACAACCGATTCTGAAAATTTTCTTTGGAATGATGCTGCCAGTACAGAAAAGCAGGACCAGAAGGAACGTTTGCAGAAGATGTTCTCCAAACATGCTAGCAGCTTTGCGTTGCCTCCTGTTTTCGGCAGCAGTCCTCCAAAATTCAAATTCACAGTCACCGAATTGAATATGTTCTCTGACATTGTGAGTTGAATTGTTTAAATAGTGTTAAAGTCATGTAGTTTTTATTACCTTCTGATTTTAAAGTGTACTTTTTGATTGTATCAAGTTGAAGATGGAACGATTGTTAAGAAGATCAATATTGGATATCATGGATGCATATGCCACCGACGTATATATGGTAAATAAATTTTCTTTTTCTTCTTTTTACTATCAGTTCTCCTTTTCATCTTGTATTTACCTTTTTTTTTTAAAAATTGGAAATGAAAACCATGTTCAGGCTGGACAAATCAAACGTTTCCCATACAAAACATTGTCAGAATGTCTTTCACTGGTTTTTGTAACTGCCGCTAGAGATGCTTACGCGCCATATGATATGTTAAAACTCGAAAAATCATTGACCCACAAATTTGCTCGAGAGGTAAAGCCATCATTTTCATTCCAATGAATTCATTCACAGATATTTCTGGAATGCTTCATGTTGGATTGACATTTATGACTTTATAAATTTCATCATTTTAAATTTAAGACTTTTGCGCATTATAATATTAACGGCGTTAATGAAAATCTACCATTTGCTTACAATTGATATATGAATTGTGAATAACGAGGACTGAGTCAGTTTGCTTCAGGTGAAGACATTTGCTGTAGAACTATATTCGAAGGGAGAAGATTTTTTGAATGCTCAGAAATTAAACGAGGATGAACGAACATTACGTTGTCCACTATTGATTAATCGGGCAAAAATGAACGTTCTTTGCAGCTCTGTTTGTCTCGAACTCATGGTTTGGGCTACATGTGATGAGATCGGTATTTATTTATTTATTTTTGATTAATGAATTTCTATTTATATTTATAACTCTTCCGACGAACTTGATTATTTAGTGTAGTGCAGAAATAGCTTCAGCTAGGTAGCGCTGATGAACAGCGGAATGTACTTATTTCTTATCTACAGAAGCTTTAAGTCTTCAGAGTATACTACGTGGTCAGCTATAGGAAAGCTTTACACACCCCAAAACCTAACCAATTCGCATGCTAAATGAAATAATTAGATGATTTTTCCAACTTTCAATTACGTTGCTATTAGAAATTGTAGTAATTGAAAAGACCGTTTTAAGCGAAGTACGTCGATTAACATCTTTAGATTATCAGTGAGAAGTTAATCTTTAAAGCAGTTGTATGTGACCGCACGCACTGTCACGCGTTTGAAACTAATTTTGTAAAACTTCCATTCTATGGAAATATGCAATGGCATAGATAAGAATGAATTGCATAGTTATTTATTGATCAAGCAGTATTTTTTTTTATCCAGTACGATCGTAACAGTCTAATAAATTGGTATTCAAGTGCCCAGATAATGTAACAGTAGGATATAGACTTTCTGGAATTCATCAGAAAAACGAGATTTTTGTGTTTTGCAGATGCAGAATCACTTCATGCTACAATAGCTAATCGGCTTTGGCATGTTCACGGACATCGTCATGCATCAGTCAAAATATCTCTTATAATGATGGCTTTGGAAGCACTTGGCTCACTTGCTGTTAAATTTCCGACAATTGCTGCAACATTGGCAGTTAACAGTCTTAGTCAGTTCTTGGTTGAACCTTCGCCTCTACTCACAAAATTGGCTGTAGATCTCGGCGTAAGTTCTCTTGCAGATTTTATTGTTTTTCGGAGCTAAATTCACAATTTTTTTCGGATAAAAATGAAAAGTTTAACATTGTAGCACTGCAATGATACGTTGCAGTACCACAATGTGAGCATTTAGAGCATAATTTTGTATAATGTTCTGATTCTGCTGCAGGTTATGGAAAAGCGTGTTTTCAGTGAGGGAGATCGGAAAGATGGAGAAATGGTAAAAAAGAAGCTAACTTTTGAAAGTTTAAGAAAAGTGGCAATAAACTCTCTTTGCAGGTATCTATTCAAAGTGCTTAATTCGTTAAAAAGTATCATGAGTGAACTGATTTCAATTTTCAGAGCACTAAGATCGGCTATGATAGTCAACAACTCATCTGTACAAGCCTGTCTAACGAATATCTCCTCCAAACTGTTCCTGATTGCGAACAAAGACTCAAATTAGTATGATTAATGCTCATTCAATTTAAAACCTCCAGTTTTTCCAGTGCATTGGTTGTCATAACCCGGTTAAATAATCTACTCTGTTAAATTCTCCTTTCTTTGTGACTTCCAACTTAAGCCCTCATCTTTATGATCTCATTCTTTATCCCTTCACTCCTTATCACTTTTACCAATGATCTTATGTGGAGTGTTCGTTACGATAATGACAGAAATTTGAACCTATTAAGTTTAGTGGCTCGGCTCTCGCTTTGGAAAATGCGATGCACATTGTTGGTGGTATTGGTGCTGCGTTGGTCGATGTAGAAAATGTTCCTCAGCTTGCTTTCAATGTACTTTTTTATTCATTATTTATTGGTATTTTAACGAATTTCTGGACTGTAAGTAACTTACAGAAACTTTTGTTCCTCATCAATCAAAACAATATTAAAATCTTGAAGTAGTTGAGGTTTGAAAAGCATATACTTCACTTTACAAAATGTTCGTCGGCTGATAATGGATTTACTTTAAATAACAGAAATAATTTCATGTCAATAGAGTGATTTTATATTTACTGGTAGTGATCTCATCAAAAACTGATAAATATTTGCCCGAGTTTGAAGGAATAAGTTACTACTACGCAGAATAATTTGTGAAATATCATTCAGGATCTATAAGCTTTGCTATTCTTTCCCTTTAATGCGTCATTCAATTACTATACAATACGTGTTTGAAGACAAAAAGTGATGCTTTAAGCGAATATGTAATTCATTACTTTAAATTTGCAATGGCTGCTGTTTTTGAATGAGGCTAATGAACAGTTACTCTTTCAGGTTTTTCAACAAGCTTTTACGGAAACATCCACGAATCATGATGTTATTATAGCGGAATTGGCTAATATGTGGATAGCTGGCGCGGTACGCATCTTATCGTGTTAATCTAATTCCTTCCAAAATAGCATTTCGGATAAATGATAGATTGTTATTCCGTTTCAGCGCGACATACACGACCTAATTTGGCTGCTGTTTACAAAAATAACAATTGAGTCGAGTAGTCGAGCTTATGATGCTGATACTACTGACGGTGTGGAACATCGTTATGCGTAAGTTTAAAATTCGATAACATTTGATATTGCTTTAAAAAATTTACATATTTAAGGTATCTGTCTTTGGCAGTTGATAATGCTATGGCTAAGATAGCAGAGAATGTGAATCATGATGAAGACAAAATGACACTATTGTATCGCTTTCTGGAACTTTTTGTGCAACTGGGACATGAAGGAAGGAAGGCTGGTGAAAAATTGACAAGGGTCATGAAGGTAATTTATTTTTACAAAACTGTGTCAAATTTTTATCCAGACAGTGGCAGCTAAATATTTTGGAATTTAAAATCGTTAAGTCGTGCATGTCTCAGCTAGTAGTTATTTATTTCTTCAGAACTACAGAGTTAAATGAAGAACACCTTGAAAGTTATTTAAAGTACCAAAGGAAAAAACCGTTATCAATTCTTTAAATTGAATGTGTTATTAGTGACATATAGTTTTTGACTGTTAAGAACAAATTTATACCGAAGATATTCTTCAATCATTTCTAGCTTTCAACTGGTGCTGGAAACTTAGGTGTTTTGATTCCGAAGATTGCTTCGCTGTTACGCAGATCTGTGACAGTAAAGAATCCATCAGTTCGGCTGCGGAATTTGTTTCGTGACTTTTGGTTCTGCTGTACAGTGCTCGGATTTAATGTCGCCCGGATAGGTTGGTCCCTTTTACAACAACATAAACTGTGTTCGATTTTTGATTAGTAAATAAACTTAATCAAGAAGAAACATTGGGTGTTTGCTATCTCGTTCATACTTCATTGTATGATTCACATTTTTGATACAGTTGAAGAAGAGACTTGAGTTACTGTGCGTTATTCGTCTGCAAAATACGTACATAATTAAACTTAGGTCTTTGGCCAGAAGAGTGGTTTGAAGCTGCTTGCGAGATTGCTTGTAAGTCGCCTGTACTCACGCCTCAAGAGAGTCTGCGTGCTGAACTTGTTGCAAATGTTACAATCAAAAGCGGCAATATATTATCGGTTTGTTTCAAGTGTAGATTCTATTTGTTAGTATTGACAGTATTCTTATTTCATGCTGCAATCGATGAATGACATGTAGATAAATAATCGAGAACACACACGTTCTCTACTGTCAGATTGAAATACGGAACCAGTGACTTGACTAATATATATCCTAGTGGTAACTTTAATTTTTCATTCGTCTGAAACATAACCGTAGTCAATAAACTCACTACTATATGTTGATTGATTCTGTATCTCGCAGTTACGGACGTTGCTGGTAGAGCGAACAGATCATTCTTACAGAATATGGAAATTTTGAAATCTTCAAAAGCATGTACACTTTTTCCATTTTCAGGCAGAATTGCAGGAAATCAGGGTAACTATTTTGTCCGAAATTTCTCCTTCTCCTGAGGTAACAGCGGTTGTCAATAAATTGGAATTTACTCATTGTATTTATCTCTTATCGGTATTCCGCATGGAGCTCATGCGTGCACTGCATTCTACAGAACCGGGAGCAGTTCATTCAATATTTCAGTACCTTGAAGACAAGTAATTATGTTGACATTTCATTACACTTTATGGTGTCTTTTGGCATGTCATTTTATTTGTTTTTTTTTTTTTTTTTTTTTTTTTTTTTTTTGAGTTAATTGGATTAATTAGTAAATTTAACGCACAAGTGGTATTGACAAAATCCAGAATATTTATAATTAATGCTAGCATGAATAGATATGGTATGATCAAATGTTAAAACTAATTTGTTGATTTTTTTTGAGATCTATAAGAAAAGACAAGGATGGAATTTGGGCATGCCTTCTTGCAGCAGCAAGAACCATCTTCAGCAAATATTTGAAAGTCGCCAGTGATCGGAATTTAGATGCAGCTCATGAACGTCAGCTTGAATTGCATGCTCAGTTTCTGCTTGTTATGTTCAACCATCATCTAAAAGAGGTAAGGGCAGAAATTTTGTTGCCGAGGGGGTTTCAATTTGCTGAATGTTTATTATGTTCGGAATGTTATAGGTGAGAAAATGCGCAGATACTTGTCTTACCAATTTAATTGGCAGCTTTCCGCATTTGCTTTGGAATGGCAACGTTATTAATGTTGCATTACAAGTACTGGAAGCACTTTCAAACAATCTCGAAAATGACACCGATTGCAAAATAATGACTTTGTCGTTTCCATCTCTGCAACGAACCATACAGCTTCAGGTATTTTGTCAATAACATATATTATTTCATATTCTGCAAAACCAAAATTTGGATTTACATTCTAGCAACAGTTTGCACTGTTTCATGTCTTTTGTTTTCACTGTATTTTTCATCAGAAACCTGGATGTAAATTAAGGATACTCTGGATCGAAGGAAATTAGTGGTGCAAGACTTTTGTTTGCGTTGTGAACAAATTCTTCAAGAGGCAATCAAATGGGCACCTGGCAGTACTCGAAGCTACTTTGTTGTAAGTTTCCACTGATCACTTAATATATTTTCATGTTTACTATAGATTTGTTTTCTTATTTATTGATAGTCGAGTCCAAGATTACAAAGGTCGTCTATTGAATATTACATGTTTTTGGGGACATTTCAGAAAAGTGCAATTTTATTACGAAATATTGTTGACATTTGAAGATTTATTTTAGCGATCAAAAATAAATGATATTATCTTTTAAGAAGTATATTGCGAGCATTAATCCTGGCTGTTCTGGCAATTTCCGTTTGACAATGGAAGCTATATTGAAAAGTCTAAACGACGCATCTGGCTGTACAAATGATACTAGTCCATCACTTTATCTTTCTGCCTTACATTTAAGATCTTTGTATCTTGGCAAGGTGAAATTTTATAGTTTATTACTTTCAGTTCAATAACTCGCTTTTTCCAAGAAAATTTTCGTTTGTCAGTTTAGGTGAAAGGCATGATAGAAACATCCAGTGCCGAAGAAAAGGCCAAACCACAAGAGCAGCTTGCTGATTTATTTGAACAACAGTTGGAAAGAGCTTGTGTAAATGGATGTGATGAAGAGATGTCTGAGTCCATATTGAGATTAGCAGCTCTTTTCATTCTAATGAAAGATGTGTCAAATCAAAGTAATCATTTCATTTGCAGTTGTAGGAGAATTTACACACTAAGATGTTGTTTTAGTAAGAGTCTATTAATCGATGAATTTCACCTTTTGATACTTATAAGATCTAATGATTATGAAGATTCTTATACGTAGAAGCCATTCTTTTCGCTAGATATCTCTTGTTCTATTGATCGAAAGCCTTTCTTTTCGCTAGATGTTTGTTGTTCTACTGATCGAATGGTTTTTTTTGTATTTAGCTTAACTGTTAAAATTACATTTTATGCTCTTGTTCACTCTTTTGTTGTAATTTCAAAAAAAAAAACCTGTTACAGAATTGGATAGCCGCTTGTTACATATTCTTGTTTTTGTACCACTCAAGAATTTCATTGCTTCAACAATGCGTCTTTGTATAATCGTGTGGAACTGGATCCTTGTTGTTCGAGAAGATATCCAGCTTCAAGTAAGACGACTTTCTCATTTCAAACGTGAAAAAACCTTGTTATACTACTGTCAGAAAAAATGTCTAACAGAACTTGAATTCAGTTCCTTCGAGAAATGGCGACATGTTGGACAATAATTGCACAAGATCATCTAGGAATCTTCCAGCGTGACCCCGAGGTTGTTTCTCCCTTGAGCTTGCAATGTTGTTCAAGCCCAAAGCGACCACATATTCTTCCGCACAGTATATGGATTTCCGTATGTTTAATTTTCTGAAGGATATACTTAATTAATAGCTACCTGTGAAGATTGAAAGTCTTAATTGTGAAAATCAGAGTCAGCTAAAGATGATTTGGATATATTAGTGACACTATAGTGTTCTTCTGGATCTCGAAGTATTTCTTGGAAAAAATTTTTGGAACTTTTAGTTTTTGGTAGAAAGAGTGGATATTGCCAAATATTCAAGCAGAGAACAATTGGACATTTTGGAGTTGATGTTTGTTCAAACACTTCCACTGAATGTGGGTCGGCTAAGAGTAGATGTTAATTCACCGTTATGTATTTCTTCCGATTCGAGTCTTTATAAAGTCGATATAACACATGGTTATCTTTTGTATCACTTTGAATTTTTTTCAAACTATTTCTGAACTGTTCAAATTCTTCTGTTCTGCAGTTGCAATGACGAGAAATGTTGAGGCGATTGGACTACGATGTCATTTTCTTAACTGCGTGCTTTCTATGATACAGCGTGACTCGATATCATTTCATATTTCCAAAAATATCCTGCGACAACGTGTATATTGTGCAATGTTGGATTACTTTTCGTATGTTGTTCTATTTTGCAACTATTTAACTTTTACGAATCTTAGAGTTTTTTCATTAACAGTTTTCCTTTTATTTCTTGTAGCGTTGCTGCTCAAACTCCAACACAGAACGCAGCACAGTTGAAGAATGATATACGGTTGCTGATCATATTTTGGAATACTCTTTTCTCGGATGTGAAATATATCAAGAAAGAAATATTTGCCAGCATTGGTGAGCACCTTCTTAAATTATTTTTTCCCATCTTATTATTAATCATATTTGATGGGTATTATAGATACTGAACTCAATTTGGAATCTCTCCAACAAATTTTAAACGATAATTACAAGTCCGATACGGCATACAAGTAAGTTTGGTGTACTTTTGTGCTTTACATTTTTGTCTTTTAATAGTTCGGTATTTTTGGTTATATTTTCCTACTATTAAATTTATAAATATTAAACTATAGTGTTGTATTTAGTCGAGCTGACATGCAGACTTGTCATGCATTGACAATCAGCGGTTGTAACTGGGTGACGCTTGTAGCTGCACAAGGTAGAGTTGGTTCACTGCAGAAGAATACACTCAGTTCCGGTTAGGCTGTTTTTTTTTTTTTTTTTTTTTGAGAATTCGAATTTTGGTTGTAAAGTCGTAATTATCCATGGAAAAATTGAATACCAGCAGTTCTGAAATGATGACACACCTGTATTCAATAAAAAGTTGATGAATCGGAAAACGTGTAAAACTTTTCTAAAAAGCTTGAATCCGTAATTTTTTTTTTTATTAATTCCGAACCATAAAGAATTTAATGAATTAATGAAATAACTATTAGAAAACTACAATGACAATACTTTTTTCCAAACAGTCCCGAATTTAAGCAGGAAACGGCCGACCAGTTATCTTTGCGGTTGCGTCGGCACCGTCATCAAGTTAAGACTTGAGTAGAGGCTCAAGTCAGTGATCCCTGCTTCTTTAAATTAAGTGACCTTTTTTGTAGAAATTTTAAAAAAATAAAGCATTGATGATAGAAAATTTTTAAAAATTGAGTACGTCGTAATAACGAAATTGTGGATTTCTCCAAAAGGAGGGTACGGTACACATTTTTCTTGAAATTTTGTTACTGAGTCAATTTTTTATCTTAGCGCAGATTTAAAACACTATATTCAGTTTAGTAAGTCTGGAAATACCGAATATTGATTCTCTTCATCACTATTCTGCAATCATTATTTTGTAACATTATGGTGATAGAGTTTGTATATTATGTGCTGAATTATCTCTTTTTCTTGATTTCCAGATCCTAATCGATCTAATCCGAACAAACATGCGGAACAGCAGATGAAACTGTACAATCGTTATCGAAATTTGATCTTGATATTTGTCGTAGGCTTTTTAATCAGAAAATTTCAAATATTATTGCTTAATCTGTCTGCTTCATTTCAATTGCATTTTCAACTAGTTTTTCAGGCAAATGAAATCGAGCGCTTAAGTGCATGGTTAAATCCGTTGGGTGAAGCTCTAGGTTTGGAGGATGCAAACATTGAACAGTGGCGGAAATCAACATTCCCTGATGCGAGAACAGAAGCTAAACTTCTCCGGGAAAATGTCAGAATTGCTTGGCAGATTTGCCCAGATCTGGCAGTATATATGCCATCAAGGCAAGTAATATTATAATGGAGTGATAGTTGTTTTTTTTAAAACTGTTTCAAATTATTTTATTTAAAGAACACAGAAATAGGCATTTATTTCCCATACTTTTTTTTATTGCTCTCTAGATTTCGTTCTTGTTCTGCCTGTCAAACGGCTGTCCAAGAGCTGCTCGTGAACTCGCCGGAATTGGTGTCGGATTTGCCCGAAGCTCTTTCTTTGATGCTGGGAGAAGGAAGGATTCTCGAAGAAAAAATGGAGGTGAATTTATGTTTAGTGTATTAGTACCACATCTTTCCATCGTAACTTTTCCAAATTCACTGATGAAGAAATCAAGGTGATTTACACATTTTTTGTTGGAAAAAAAAAAAACCAATTTATTCGCTAGTAGTAATTAGTACAATAAAAATCTCAAATTATAAAGATCCTGAGTGAAAGATATAAATTGTGCGAGCAAGATTCAGATAAAAAAATTGGTTGATAGTTTCCGTGGTGTGCAATTATGAAATGGTTTCAGTATTCTTCCACTTTCATTAGTTCAATCAAAATCTCATTTAATCGTTTATTATCAAGTTTTTAATTACTGTAAGGACTAGAAATGAAGTGATTTTTTTCTTGATTTTGGATTTCAGAATGCTAATATTTTTAACAGGACTTGAAAACACTAAGTCACATTTTAACGTGGGCAGTGTGTGATCCAGTGATGGCTTTATCCTTACTCGGTGCGCGCCAGTACCCGACACATCCCATTACAGTGCAGTATGCTGTGCGTGTATTGAGGTCGTATCCACCAAATGTGCTTCTGCTGTATATTCCGCAGCTTGTTCAAGCCTTACGCTATGATACGGTATATTTTGTCAAGAAAATTCTGAGTAGTGTTTAAAACTAATCAGATTCTCACATGTCGTTTCAATTTTCAATGTAGCAGAAACAATTTCTAGATGGGTTATGTTGCTGAGCTAATTATGTGGTTGGCTGGTCATTCACAACTTTTGGCTCATCAGTTGCTATGGAACATGCAAGCAAATATGTACAGGGATGAAGATTCAAAAGAAAAGGATCCCGATTTACACGGATCTTTAAGTGAATTGATCAACAAGGCATAGTTTCTTAAATTTCTATTTGTTTTCCCTAGATTTTACTTACATTGTTTTAAAATTCCTTTGTTTAGATAATATCAAATATGGAAGGCGCTGCAAGAAAATTTTACGATAGCGAATTTGATTTATTCAAGCAGATCACTGATATATCTGGGAAAATAAGGCCATTTCCAAAGGGAGAAGCTAGAAAAAAGGCTTGTCTAGCTTCCCTTGCTGAGATACATCTAAAAACGGTGGCCTATCTGCCATCTAATCCAGAAGCAATAGTTCTGGACATAGACTACAAAAGTGGGACTCCGATGCAAAGGTAGGATTGTACGTTATTTATCAATGAAAAGTGTTTTCAGGAATTTCGAGAAACTCTCGTAATTATTTTTAGTGCCGCCAAGGCTCCTTTTCTGGCACGATTCAAGGTTCTTCGCTGTGGTATTGAGAAATTGGAACGATTGGGAATCGCTGCACATCAGCGGAAACACATTCCGGAAGCAGATATTAAATTTCTTTCAAGATCGGAAAATAATCTTATTTGTTGGCAGGCAGCCATCTTTAAAGTTGGCATTTTTTATTTTTAAGAATTTTATATTTCTTGATTTTTCTTTACTTTTCCCAGCTGTGATAAAAGATATGAGTAAAATCTACTATTTTTTCACTGAGACATTCATTTGATCATAACTATAAATGACCATTATAACATGTTTTATCTCAGGTTGGTGACGATGTGCGTCAGGATATGTTGGCGCTGCAATTGATGAGTCTGATGCGTAACATTTTTAATTCTGTGGACTTGGACATTCGCCTATTTCCATACAGGGTGGTAGCTACTGGGCCTGGTTGTGGAGTAATTGAATGTGTTCCAAATTCGAAATCAAGAGATCAGTTGGGACGGCAAACTGATTTTGGTTAGTTTTATTTATTTTTTTCAAAGTGCTAATGTATGCTCCAAAAGTTTTGTCTATCAAAGTTGTGAAATTGAATTACAGGATTGTATGAATATTTTCTGACGACATATGGTGATGAAAACACCGAAACATTGCAACTTGCAAGACGAAATTTCATTCGAAGCATGGCTGCATATAGTGTTTTTAGTTTCTTGCTGCAGATCAAGGATCGACATAATGGGAATATAATGATTGACAATGATGGTCATATTGTCCATATTGGTTGGCAGCATTTCATTTTTTAAAATTTTTTTTGTCACTGAAAGGTTTATTTTTATAGTTTTTTAGATTTTGGCTTTATGTTTGAGAGCAGTCCGGGAGGAAATCTTGGGTTTGAACCAGATTTTAAACTTTCGCAAGAAATGGTAGCAATTATGGGTGGCAAAATGGAAGCACCAAGTTTTCGATTATTTGCTTCACTTTGTGTCCAGGCATATCTGGCTGTTCGACCGTATTATAAAGTGCGTATTCCTCCATCATTCTTGATAATTGTTTCGAAGAACTTGTTTTGCATACCAGGTTCAAATTTACACAAGAACTTGATCACGAAATTTGCAAGTTTATGATATGGAAATTGCAGGCCTTTATTGCTTTAGTGTCACTGATGCTGGACACACATCTTCCGTGTTTCCGTGGCAAGACAATACAGCAATTTCGAGATCGTTTTGCACCACAGCTATCCGATCGTGATGCGGCAAAGTATATGATGAGTATAATACGCAATTGTTTCCTGAACGTACGAAGCAAAATGTACGATCAGTTGCAATATATACAGAATGAAATACCCTATTAATTTATTGTTAATTGTTGGAAGTTTTGTATATGTCCTCTAGAATTCCTCTCTGATGAGGTAGAAACTTTTTAAGGGACATTTTGTTGAATATTCTTAGCTTTTTGTGTTGGATGAAATCACTTATGACATGATGTGCAAAATTTATATGTAAAATTAAAATATCAGAATTACCTACAAATTTGAATGTTCTTTGTCATCAATTTATTCGTATACCAAACATGTAGAGCACTATCATCTCATGGGAGGCTTATAATATTAGTAGTTTAACCATTTATCTCACTGAACTTGTTGGTTAGATTGTTAATTGAACTTTAAATGCAGTAAATAAACAGAAGACTGGTAATGAATCCCGAAGATTAAGGAAGAAATAAATGTCACCAAGGAAAACTGTCAGTTTTGCATTTGCTCCACGTTAGTGCCGTTGATTAGCTCCACCTCTCAACTCTGTTATTGTTCTGAGGCATCGAGGAGGAGGAGGTTGGTTTGATTTGATGAAATAGCTGTTGAGGACTGCTCAGAATCAATAAAGATGTTTTCATTGTTCACAAATGGAAGACTGGAAAATCTATTTTCAAAGATTAGGTTTGGAGAAATAGAAATGATAAACAAAGTTTGTATCCTAATTTCTTTTTAATCTGTGATTAGGGTGTATATACTAGTGCATAACTTGCTATATCGTGAGACCAGTCTGTGATATTGGTGCACAATCATGTTTGGCATTCATCACAAAAATTTGACCAAGTTAAATTTCTGGACAATCCGAGAGTATGCGGTTTAAAAGTGTGGATTGTTGAGATCTAGTCAGCTTAGCATTTTATGTTTTACATGAAGTGCGTAGTATCATAGAAAACTTGAAGACATAAGAATGTCAACTTCCTTCTTACTTCAAACTATGCTCCATATTTAAATTTTCACTTTACTGAATATTTATTTGCTGAACATTTTTATCAAAAAAAAATTGCAGTCTGGAAAATTGTTTAAAGGGGATCGGTGATAATTCTGGAGAACATTATTGTAGATCATAATGCATTTGGTTGGTTAATGTTTTCCAAGTTTTTGTTTTTTGTCACTCCAGGCTTTTGCATTAATTTGTTGAGTGTTAATACATTACGTTAAGGAATTTGGTTGGAAGATTAATGAATTAAGTGCGTCGAATAAAACCGAGGTATTCATCGTTGTTGAAATCAACTTTTCGGAAGATTATTTACGATATAAATTGAATCCCATAATACCCCGAGTGTTTTTATGGGAGCAAAGTAACCCCCAAAATTCTTCTGAATCCTATTTAACAATGATGTCAAAGCTCGGCTAGTGATTCGGTAGTAAGCTGCCTCATCAAATGAATAAACAGTATATACAAAACTGACCGTCCTTATTCCAGTAATCAGAAATTTATAATTACAATTGATGGAATTCATTTTAAATTTCTAGTTCGCATTTCACTTACTGCAACGGAGACAGTAAATATAAAATTAGTAAGACTTAATTAGCAGATGGATTTGAAGCAGCTGAAGAAATGGGTGATTAACTGTAGTCAGGTAATGGGAAAGTCAACAGCTACTCAATATTACTGATGTCTGATCAAGCAGCAGAACTAGAAGCACAGGTTTGACGTTCAAGATGAATCGAGAAATTAATAACGTAAGCGAATTCGAATCCTAAATCATTCACACTTTCACTGTCTTCTATTTCAGCTCCACTTAAAAATTGGAAATGTTGGAGTTTATTCTCTTTCATAAAGAAACATATATGAATCATTCTTCCTTTAAATGCAATAGTGACTGGTACAACTGTATGATTCATTATTTCATCCTGTAACCGATCGCAGTATTTTCTCTTCCTTCGAGCTCTATCTTTTGACACCAATTCCTGTTGAACCTTTCAAAAGTATAATATCACTCAATTATCATCAATGTACTCCACGGACTTGTAAACTACACAATTTCGGGATTCTTTTCTTTTATAGACCAAAGATGCTAGGATTCGCATCTCTGATGAAACACTTTTCATTTCAAATTTTTTTATTCCTAAATTCGTTCGATATTTCTCTTTCCTCCAACTTATTTCACAACCCTCCTCCAATTTTCTTTTTTATCTCTCTCTCCATCTCAACCACAATCTAAAAATATTAAGCGACCAACGATTAACTAGCGAATTTCGCAATGCTTAAGAGGAAACTTTCGTACTCAATTTCTGTGTATCTCACTACCTTGGACAGTTTCTAGAACTTGGTTTAATTTGATCTTTGCTTCAATCTTCCATCTTGATCTACATCAGCAATACTTATTTAAGATGTTACTGTAAGGAAAATACATTTCTCATTATTATTTATAGATTAATCCATATCCATTCATTTTCTGTTCGTCGTCTTGGCATTAATTCTTCTATATTAGAGTGAATTATGACAGAAACGGAAATATAATTCTTTACTTTCGGACTAGTTGATGTGGCCAGCAGTTTATTCCCCTCTAACTCATTTTCTCTTGGCCATTTCCTTTTTAGCTCTTTCTCAGTTATTAATCGATATCTCAAGGGATGCATTGGAATTTTGATTTTTGCGCGCTTTGCTTATACTTCGTTACATCAGAGCACATTATTATTAACATTTTCTACCAGAAATTCTGGAAATTTCCCACTTTTCCCATATATATTCATCTTTTAGCTTTCATCAAATAGGAACTAAATTAGCATCACAATAACCAACAAGAATCTAAATTTGACCAATTGATTGAGTCTCTTTGATCAACCTTTACATACCGCTTGCTCATTCAATAAAAAAATTTTCGGTATGGACGAAGACTTATTGATAGGAGGGAAGAGACCTTTTAATATTAATAAGATTGACAAAATATAGATCCTATTCTTGTCCTGAATTTAAACTTCTGATATGGATATTGTTGAGAAATAAGCTTATGCTTATCCTTTGATTTGGATATTGTTGAAAGCAAAAAACATATCCTAAAAATTTTGTCCAAGTGATGTCAGTTTTTTGTCCTTGGCACATTTTTTTTTTGTAAAGAGAAATGAGATGAAAACATTTGAGGACAGGGCAGATCAGGGAAGGATAGAATGGGGTAGAGTGAATGGCTATTGCTGTGAAGCTTTCATTCCATAGAATGAAATCATAAGTAAGTGCCTATGAGTCAAGGCTCTAGTCAAAAAGTTTGTCCAACTCTTTATTCTTGTTAGCATCGATCGTCGTTAGCTTCCTCTCTTCCTTAGTTCTACTTTAAGGATGAATTTGTTCCTTATTCTTTGCCATCCACAGTAGTTATGCACCCACTTATTCTCCACATATTAATTTAAGAAAAAGCAAAGAACTAATCACCCTCATAACACTGTATCACAAATAATGGGTGCTGATTACGCCGGGGATTGTTGTTTAGAGGATGGGTTAGCCAAGGAGATGGTTGTCTGGGAACCTTTCTTGGCCTGAAAAAAATCACTTCCTTTTTTTTTCGCTTATATATTTGAAGTTTTTTTTCAAGCATCTGGACGAGATTGCATTTTCGAAATTATATCTCATATTTTCGAATTTCTGTGAACGATATCAGCAAAGTTCACTTCTTCTCTACAACTATTTAATGCGAAATCATTTATTCGTCAACGATGATTTTAGTATCATTAAATGGTTGATAAAATCTTTTCGACGATGGGATCACGACAGTCGTACTTAATGTTATATTATTAGATACATGGTGACATGCGACATGCCACGCGTCTCGCAGTGATAATCTCACTCTACCTGTGTTGTATCATCAGATACAAAATGGCTATTAAAGGGACCGATCAGTACAAACATCTGCAGAAGAGGCTATATAATTCTTTCGCAACATTATTTAATTTTATGATATCTTAACAGAAATTTGAATACTTTAAAATGTGCAATAAAATCATCCATCTCTGTTCAGACCTTACATCTGGCATTTCTATCATCAATCTACTGGAATGATCAGGTTTGGAATGACGTAATCAGAAATATATACATTTTCGGTAGAGCTAATCGATTTTGAATGAAAATTTTGTGAAAAATGGAAATGTATTATTAGGATGATGTATCTCATTTATCTGTCCTTTCTCCTTTTGGCACTATTTTTCTTGAAGAGGAAGATAATTTCAATCAAGCTGATGCACTTACAACTCCGCTTCTTTGTTTTTCTTTTTCATTTAGATCCATAATTTATCCCTTTATTTATTCTCAAAATGTATGGTATGATAGCCTGAGGATTTCATGCCTATAGGCATCATTCAATTTAAAGATAGATTGAAGGTGAAGAGCGCCCACGCTGTCAAGGAAATGGAACATGCATGTGCATGTACAGCATGCATGTTTGCTTGCTGACCGTTCTCGACTATTCTTAACTTCGTTTGAAACATTTAGATATTAAGCTGAGTTATTATAGGACAATGAAAGCATTATTTGAATGGAGCAAGATTTGTAACTGGTCCTTCTGCTAGTAACATTCAATCATTCGTTACACTGACCTTTTATAACCCCGTCTTTAAAGCCATTATTATCTTGCTGATCACGTGATCATTTATGATTCATTTTCATCGATACATTTCTCTCTGAATTTATCAACATAGAAATAGAAGTTTTTCCTGCATTCTCATTTTTATTAATTTAAAGATTCACCTGCTTTTTGGTTACAGGAACTGTATGTTATGGTGATTTTAAATAAAAAATAAAAGTTTAGATGGATTAGACCATTATCATTTTTCTCGATTACTTAGTATGCGCTGTATGCAGTTCGTATTATAAAGATTGTCGACGGCAAATAATTGATCAGAAAAATTTCTTTCTGTTATTATTTCTTACTCTCAATGATCTGTTCTATCTTTTCTATTTAATATTTCTTACAATTGGAACTTTGTGATAGAATAAGGAGGAGAGATTGGGTAGAAGCAATATAGGTAAATTGCTTCTGATATCAAATTGAGAACTTTTATTAGGCATTTTGATTTCTTTGCTGAGGATAAATTTGAAAACGTAGTAATATGATGACATCAATAATAACAACAGCAATTGTTAATTGTTAATGGATGTATTTTGATTGAGCTCATACCAGTTATTATGGCTATATTGAGAAATATTGTGGCCAAGTTATTGCTTCAACCTTACCTTACCACTTTAACTTTAAATGTCTACTTTAGTTTCCTTTTTAGTGAATATACATATATATATATATATGCTGCTGGAAATGAAAGGAAGCAGTTGACATCCATCAGTTTCTTCCCTTTCATTTCTTTCAATGAATTCACTTATATCCATTAATTTCCTCTTTTTTCTCTCTCCCTCTCTCTCTCTCTCAGTGCTTTCCTCTCCTCCTCTTCTAGTTAACAACACGACATCTTTTTTCTGTCCCATCATCCCATCATCTCACATTGTATGCTTTGACCTTGGACTTTTCAAATTTTTGATTAATTACTTTCCCCACCTTCCATATTCGGCCATACATATACTTTCGGTCACAGATGCACAAACACACACAATCATACACATACATACATACATACATACATACACTCGTCCATATAGAAATTTGAATCATTTTCATTTCTTATTTTTCGTTATCAAAATAATCTTTCAATAGCATTAGGATTTAAAGTCTTACCATTATATTTACTCATCTAATAATTTCATTCTTTTTTCTAACCTCAAATCTATGCATTGAATTTTTTAGGTGAAGAGAGTCATTAATTATGTAAATTGAGAGTATATCTCATCATAAATCTATCTAAAGAATATGCTCTCTTTTTTTGATATAAAAAAATGATTCGTTTTGCAAAATTATGCTAACATTTCTTGTTTTTAACAGGAAGTTGTAGAAGACAAGCTGGTACATATCATTGAATGTCATCATAGTTCCTTCATTTAATATATATGAATTATGATTAGAATTAGATGAAGTCTCAACTAGAGAAGTTTTTCTTCTATCAACTTCGTTTCATATGTACTCCCTTCCCTTCAACATTTCGAAATTAGCCTATATACATATATATATTTGCGGAACGAGTTCGCGGAGCTAAATGACGGAAGAAGGAAGGAGGAAGTGTATATGGATGCTGTAACCCTGATGGCGCAGTGAACCATCATCATCCATTGTCATCATGTCACCATTACCGCCGTCGCCATTGTCATTATCACCGTATTCAACGTCTATCCTCGATCCTACTTGCTTATTCATCACTTCATCGAGTCCCATCATTGATGTAGGATTTCCTTCCTCAATTGTTGTTTTCCTCTTCTTCTTCCACTCCGTCCACAGTAAGAACATCACTTACCGTACTGCGCTGTTGAGAATTGATGCTATTGTTGTGCACTGTGCTTTACTGTAATGCTTTTAGCGCTTTACGCTAAGACTATAAAATGTCTCTTTTTAGCAGTGGTAGTTGTAAGGTTTGTGATGTGTGACATTTCCGCATCCATCTATTCAGGTAAAAAAGGTATTTTCAGTATCCATTTAGAACTGAGTATCAGAGAAACACTATTCACTATTCTAAATAAGCAGTGACATTGATCGGATGGATTATGGATGCAAAGTTTGTGTCTTGTCTGGCTTTCAGTTTCGGGATTATACCAAAGTTGAAGAGTTGTTATTCAGGGAGAGAGAGAGAGAGAGAGAGAGAGAGAGAAGTATTGATGTGATGTAAGCAAGCATATTGTTTATTTCAAATAATTTTCATAAACAAACGCATGATCATCGCTCACCGTTTACCTACTCATGTTATGATTCCTTGAAGTTCATTCATTTTGATGTTTACCTCGAAATTTATTCATTTTGTTGTTTCCGAATTACGTTATCGTACTCTAAATTAGTTTCATTATTCATTCTATTATTCTAATTTGAAATCTGCAGTTTCTCAAATGATTTTCACTAGGAGAAAGACAGTGAATCTTGATGGGGAGGAAGGGTCGAAAATACATTTATACACACTTGGTGACAAGTTAGTAGTATATAGTGAATCACCGGTACGACTGTTGTTTGTCTGAGTTAGCAAGCTTATTTATTGATGCAGTTGTATAGAGAATCAATCCTTCTGTTAGAGTTTTATCTTACCGGTTTGTGTACATATATTATCAATAATGAATAAAGGTGAAGTATTTGCAGCTCATTGTGGGTACTATAACAACATCCGGAAGACCACAAAGGAGTGTGTCAACGTTAAGGGTCAATGATGAATGAGGGGAGGAAGGGCGTTTCCTTTCGGGTTGATGGGTACCGATCTTCATTTGTCCGCTTTCAGGTGACGAAATGCCTTCTCACCACTGAAATAAGTTATCGCTTTCGCTGGGAAGTATATTTCAGGCACTGCGAAGGATCACCCATTCATGAATACAAGGCGAGATGTCTTCCTCTCTACCCATCAGTCCTTTTGTTCGGTCCTCTTGGCGCCACTTTTACTGTCGTTTTAATCAGTTCCTTTTTATCGAGCGATGATCGTGTGATCACATCTGTTGTGCCTTCTCAATTCTGAATTCCCGTAATCTATAGGCAGAAAACATCATTCGATGACTATCATCTGAGGCCATTGTTGCCGTTATCAGTATGTTAGATTGATAGGATGATATTAAATTACACGTTGGTGATTTATTTAAAGTAAACATGTGAGAATAAGTAGAACTTATGATAATAGCACTCATGGGAATGATAATACTTGTTTGGATGAAAAGAATGAATAAACTGGGAAAGCTTATCATAATCTTCCACTCTGTCGGTATTCCTTAGACTTGTAGTAGGATAGAAATTACTGATCAGATTTCTTCTGCCCGCAAATGGCAAAGATCAGACAGATTCGGTTCAGTGGGAATTTTCGATCTGTTTTCAGTGCAGGTATCAGAGGGATTTATGTTTTTTAAACAATATTTTGAGGAGAAATATATGGAAGGGATAAAGAATGATAAATGAAATAATCTCTTTCATTTCCTCCTACTTAAGAAGTTATAGATAGACTTACGTGTTATGCAGTGTTCACGCCTGTATACGAAAGATTATGATAGTATTGTTTCGTGATAAAAATGTAGTCTTATTCACGCGAACGCTGAATGATTGAACTGTTGACTGATAAATAGTAAAATCAGTGAGACGGCAACTGATAACTTATGAACTGTATTCGAGTTGTGAATGATTATTATCAGTTTGTTAGTTATCAGCTAATATTGATATGAAGCAGGCATTGCAGAGTTTCCATTTTGCTGAAAGCGAAGTGTGACCAAAGTGAAATCTAAAATGAGTGAAATGGTAGCGTCAGGATGTCTTCAGCTGCCCCTATCTCCGTATACGCTCCTCTATCTTCCTGTAAACAAAATGGTTTTTGTATACAAACGCTTGCTTGTCTCTCTGTTTGTCTTTTCATTTCACCCATTTAACAGTTTTGGTGGGTTGGCTTTCAAACTTTTTGTCCGTCATTACAACAGCGCCCACCTAATGTTGTAATGTTTGAGGGATGACAAAAAGGGGCTTCATTTGCAAATTTTAAGATTGGATTGTCGTCTTTGTTTTTAGCAGTTAGATTAAGAAGTGCATATGCTCATACTCATCTCTCTTTCCTTTTCTTTTCTTTCCCTTTCCTTTTCTTTGTAATTTTCAACTGTCACTTTAATATACCATCAAAGTTATCTGCGCCATGTCACTGCCTTGTCGTTCTCACATCATTCATCCTGTTTTTGCCGATGGGTACATTTCGGAACATTGTCGAACCCTCTCCCAGTATCTTTCTGAATTAGACCATTCTCTTTTGTTTGGCATCGAGAATAGGCTTACTGGAGAGGGAAAGATTTTTATTTAATGCGAAATACAAATAGCTAAAGTTCATCTTGATTTTAATCTTATTTTGTCGCTCTTAAATTGTTCTTACTTATTATGCATTCAAGTCCTTGTCCAAAATCAAATGGAGCAATTAGTCTCAACTTACAATTTAAGAATTCTTAGTTATAAATATATTTGCAAACGGGATAAGTAAGAACGACCAGACAGCTGTACACATTCTTCCGATTACCTTGGCATTTAGTATAATTATTCTATCAATCATAGTGCATATAAAAATGGTTTTAGACAAGTGTAACTGTAGTTTCTGACTGTCAAGTCATGGTTTGAAAATTTTCAATGAAATATCGATTTCGTGGATTCATGGTAAGACCATAGTTGATAAATGATTTTCTTTGCAGATACCATTCTTGCTTTCTTTACATAAGACAAAAACCCATAAGATTCTTTCTCAATACTGCAAATTTTCAATACCAAAACACATCTTCAAGAACTTCCGGTATTTTACGTCTTTATTATATATATTAGAATTTTATAGAACTTTCGATACTTGCTTCGACTACTTAGGCTACCTTGGTATTTTTTGGACAATAACGAGATTCGTGTAATATATGTGGGGTGAATATTGCATTTATTTTCATAATTCATTTCATATAAAAAACAAGTTACCTCAAATAACCCACAATACCTACCTGTCGGAATTTTTTGTGTTTTATAGGTTCCAGCTGGTTTTAAGGTCTTCGCAATCCCGCCTGACACTCGGTCTCAACCTCTGATGTTAAGAAGGTGAGCAAAGTCTCAGGTGTCATTGCGGAAGTTACCGAACTTCTTCATGGCTTCCCTCCATTTCCAAATGTTCCACGCAGAGTTCCTTTTATATTTTCCACCTTTTTTCTCTACTCCATCTTACTCATTAACTATAAATCTTTTAGCGATCGATGCTTTATTTGCTTGGTTTTTACGTATCATATGATCATTGTTAGCTATTGGTCAAAATTAAGGTTAAAGTAAACATTGTGTTTTGAAATTGAATTATTTGCACTAAACTGTATGAATTCCCGTTTCAGTGTCAACCGCACTATTTTAACTTTCAGTATCTGAGATGCAAATTTCGGATAAGGAAGGGTTGTTGCAGAGATATGGGAATGATAATCAGAAATAAATGTTATAGTAAACAATGGGATGGTGATGAACAGGCATTTCTTTTAATTCTTTCACTAAAATCAATGCAAATGATTTCGATGGTTCGATTACGAGAAGGTCGAAAGTTTTTCTCTTTTGGTTTTCCATCAGAATGACAAAAGAGTGATTGTTTTGTATGCATTGATGCCCCTTATTGTTGCCGCAGTTTGCATATTTAGTAACTTTATCAACTTTAGCTTCTTATAATCTTTCTTCTATTTGATATCTTGTCCAACGCTAACGTCTGGATAGGCTTGATGTTGAATGTATTTTAAGTTAGCAGAATTGTATAAATCAAGTAATTATCACTCTTTCATAATTATCCTTTTTCAATGCCACTCCTTATTATGAGTGAGATTCTTCCTTTACTAAATTGTGTTTAAAAAAGTTTCAGCATTTTCAGTTTCCATACCTCTCACCTTACTGAATACTCTGATAGTTCTTCACTTCGTTCACTTATTTTAAAGCATTTTTAAACTGTAAAATTGGAGAGTGAATTATTCTTCATGGAAACAGGCCTTTTTAGTTTTTATTTAGCGCTTAAAATTGCAAAAAATAAATGAAGAGATGCGTGCCTTTAATTCCTGCTTGATTTTCATATTTCTGCACAAGATTTCACTATTTCCCGATCCTGCACAGTATCTTGCTATCCCATATCTTATCACTGTTGTTGCTTATTATACTTTTTTGCTTAAATTCTTCGGATACCACATCATACATTTATCGAAGATAGCATAATTACCACTCTCTCTCTCTCTCTCTCAAAAAAAGGCGCTCTTGGTTAACCATTGGTTTACCGCAAAAGTGTAGCTCGGACGAGCAATAATCGTCTTATCTGTCTTTGAGATCAGAATAGCTGTTCTCAATGGTTTGGATAAAGGCTATTGATCGAAAAGATTACTTACTACTACTATATATAGGATTATAGATGTCCTAAATTAGTAGTGATCCATCGGTGCTATATTCTTTCCGTAAACAAAAATACTGGCTGAACAAAAGCAATTAATGGGATGATTAAACTTTATAAGTTCTGGCCAACCAAATCCTTTTCGTTAATCTAAACGGATGAACCAAAGATGGGATAAATGTCTCTACCGTAGTAATCTCTTAGAACCTCTTATAAAACTGTGCCGTCCAGCACACACCTACACTAAAAAATCTTCTTATCGAAATGTGTTGGCCATTCATGAATCCATCAGAAGCGACTATTTGCGCTTTCTTCGTCATCCATGACCAGCACAGTGACATACGACTAATATTTCTTTTCTACTTCTGAATAGATTTTAGTTGCTGTGCAAATTTCCCTTACAGAACGTTTCATTTCTCGATTTTTGTTATTTGCATCTAGTAATTATGATGCATAGCTTTTCGAAATTATCGTTGAAAATGGTGCAGTCATGAAATTCCAGGAAATCGATGTATTTTGCAGCATACCACGAAAATGAAGAATAGACGAATTTCCACTATCATTTCTTTGTTTTTGTATCCTCTGAAAATCATTTGGTTTTGGAATCGGACAACAGAAGTTAACTGTTGAAGTAAAAACAGGTCATAGTTTGATTGTATTTTTTAATTTTCCTAATAAACTGATAATAAGGTCTGTTAATTTTACTGAAACGTTGTTTCCTTCTGGAATTCTTCATTTAGAAATATTTTAAAAAAAAAAAAACTTAACTTTATTTCAAGTATCTTCATTAGTTCTATCTTTCTGTAAAACTTATATTCCTACAAAACATTTGAGATAGTTTAAGTTCTGTCTGACTGATTTTAAAAATCAAAAAAATCGATTGAGTTTCAAATTATCGAAAGACATGAGCGTTGGAAAGTGGAGAAGAACAAAGATGTAATATACTTCGGAAAAATTTTAAATCATTTCCACTTTTATCAGGCAGATGTACAGAAACATATTTCTATAAAGCGTTCTGTCCAGGATTTCTTCGGAAGGTAATAATATGCAAGTGGTATTGCAGTCTTATAACTAAGAATAATTCCAATCAGATCAATTTCTTTAGCTGCAAAGTTCCAGGTAAACATAGCAATAAAAGTAAGAAAAGATGAGTAATGTTTTCCGGATCCTAGTCCTCTTGTCCCTGCAGAAAGCCACATGTTAAGAACCCATTTTTTCAAGTGCCTCATAACTGTATGAAAAAACACTAAGTTCGCTATTTGCCTGAATAAAAATAGGATAAATATTGCTGCATTACCAAATAAGGAACAGGTTTGTTCATACTTTCAGGAAAATTTATGAATTAAAAACTCATTGTCTTCCAGAATATACTGCATAGCCTGTTTCAGGAACTAGGGAAAAAGTGTCTCTTTTGATAGAGAAGAATATCACTTGTAATATTTCAAATTTCTTGTTGGTGAAGTAAAAAAATGGCCAAATTTTGCAACTAGGAAAGGGAGAAAGTATCTGATAGGGAGAAAGTGAAACTGGAGAACGTTTTCAGAATCGAGAAATCTATCCTTCCTCCAGATAGGCACAGAATTCAAAACTAAAGTTTTCTTATAATAATAGATTCCAAAAACTAAATAAATTTTTTTACAATAAAAGGTTTGCTCAACTGCGTACAACAAACGTCCACTGCATTTGTGTCAAAATTAGCATTGAAAACGACTAGAAAGTATGTGAATAAGAAATACCCATTTTTCTTGATTTCACTGAAGTTTGGCCTGAATTCAGCTACCTTTCACTTCACATCAAAAGATATGCCATATTGAATAAGCAGACTGGTTAGTTATGATGAAGTAACATTAGTGAATATCATTTTGGGGAAGCGAAAAATCGACCGTTTTGCTGATACAAATTTTTTAAAGCTTTTTTCGATAGGTTAGTTTATTTAAAAAATTTTCCCAGAATGCTTTGCAAACTTCAAAGTTTGGAAACTAAGTTATATAAATCTTATGATATTTATGTACGTTGAGACAGCCTTCAAACTCGATAATTTTAGGTAGACAATCTATTTAGAGAGTTTGGTCAGAAAACGAGTCGACATCTTCAAGTGGGTTATTACTTCAATCACCATTGATCTTTAAGAGACCTGCCTTATTAACCTTCTACAGTAGCTGTATTTCGGCCTTTTTCCGAACACAACCGTAACTATTGCATTTTGACGGAAAAAATTCCACGAAATTCTTCATTCATCGATTTCTATTTTGCAAATGGCAGATAAAATTTAGTTGAAGGTTTACTTCCAAAATCTTTCTACTCAAAAATAAGAAAGCAATATATAGTTCCCATGGCCTAAATATACTGTAAACTGAGGTAAACTCAAAGAATAGAATATAAAACTAAACGAACTTAGTTGCTCAGTCATCTAACACAATGAAATGAACAAAAATCTCCATGTTTCAGCTTCCGCATCTAAATATTAGAATATTTAGAATTGTCATATTTTCATATTTTTGGATTTATTAGGTAGGTAATAACTTACTTGCATGCTCGACGATCGGAATGGTTACAGGACGAAGAGCATCAACAAATTGCTGCTTGCATCGTTGCACTTTTTTCTACCTCAATCGGTGAGATAACAATTATGAACCATCAAGGAATTGTAAGGAGTCTTCTCCTTATACTAAAGTTAAGATCACCTTTCTTGCTAGTGAATCTTTGATGAGCATCATTATATTTAAATTTCAGTAAGCTGTGATGACTGTTTACTTCTTTTACACTGATAACAATGATTACAGGAAGCAGTAATAAGTAAAACAGCAATTTACCTACATCTATCAGAGGAGAATACAGTCTAATAAATGCATTGGGATCAGTAATCTCATAGTGACTCAGTCATCGGAACAAACTGCATCGCTGTCATTTTTTTGTAAGAGTTGATTAGAATGGTTGTAGGCGGGAGTTGTTAGCTTTGTCTGTAAGTGTCATTTCGGTGTACAAGTTCTCAGAGTTATCCCTGTTATGAGCGGGGTTAATTTCAGTTGTTTATCGATTCGATTACATATCAGTTGGTTGATAGAGTTTGATTTGCAAAACAAATGATTTCACTTGAAAATGGCAACAAAGAAGAAGAAAAAGAGCAATAAGAAAAGTGACTGGTAAGATCGTAAAAACATTGTTGTCGTTTACTTTAGTCATCAAAGTATTACATTGATTTACTTTTAAGTCTCTGTTACTATCTGTGCTTGAAAGATTATAAAGTTATACTTTCTCTTCTTTCTGAAAGATGATTTTAGCTTGCTAAATTTTCTAATCAGGTTTCACTACTGCATTTCGTCATTTTTATTCAAACTTGCTGGTAAATAGGTCGGAAGATCTGGATGTCAAAACGACAGGATTGAAACTAACGTCTGGTTCTGAGAGTGAGGATGACAATGGGAGTGAAACAATGGTACCCGTCTATGGGAGAGGGAAAAGCGCATTCAATATGCTCGCTGGAGTACGTCTATTTTTGTCACTTATTGGATCATGTATCACTCTTCGGCATCTCTTAGAGATCCTTTCACTCCTTGCATCTTTTCCTCATTATGCACGATTTCTCCGCCATTTGCTTAGATCAGCGATATGGAAGCAGTTGCTGCTCATCAAAAGTCTGGACTGCGGATGATTTTCACTATAGATTATTTTAGCATATATTCCTTGCGTGTTGTTTAGTTCATATACAACATTATTGATTCATATTTCAGCATGATTCTGATGACGATGATACAGAGAAGGAAGGAAGTTTTAGTGAAGATTCTGACAAGGCAGAGAAGGTTGGAGAAAGCAAGCAGAAGAAAGGGAAAATAAACGAAAGGAATAAACCTAATGAGGGAAAAGGGTTCTCTAAACAGCAGACAACAACGAAGTTAAAGGAAGAGGGAAAAGGAAGGGGGAAAAAAGGCAAAAAGGTGATTTTTGTCGAATTGAGTATACGTCTAGTTTTGTTGAGGTACTTCTTATATTGCACCATGCATCGCAAGCCTTACATTTCAGAGTTTGAAAGAAGATGAGGATTTGGATGCTTTGCTTGCGGATCTCGAGAAACCAATAGAAAAAGTATCGAAAGAAAAAAAGAGAAAGGGAGCAGCTTCTGGCATGCCTCATAAAGCAGAAGTACAAGCCGGTGAAGATTTAAAAATATCTCCAGCTGCTGAAAATATTACAGGCAATTTATTTATTCATTTCAAGTTAAGAGAAAATTATATGAGATTGACTTTTCAAGTTGATTTTCGAATCATGCACATCGTAAAGGATTATTTCAGTTGACGCTGACAAGGTTGGCGAAACAGCCTCTGTGGCAACTGATGCTGGAGATGTTATGGCCAAGAAAAAAGACAAGAAGAAAAAGAAAAAAGGTGTAGCAGAAAAGGAAAAATCAGCAGAGTTCGAATTACCTATTGAAGGAGATGCAGTTTCAATAGAAAATCAAAAGGTGAGTGGTTATATTTGCTCACTTGAAGTGTGCTTCTTAGTTTAGAAGGTCTGCTATTTTTATGAACAATTACAGCAAATTTTTTTTGAGAAATTAGAAACTCAAAGTTTTTCTGAATAGATTTGTTTGAGGCAAGTGATGCAATAGAAAAAAAAAAGAAGAAGAAAGGTGATGCAAAGAAGGATGGCGATAAGAAGGAAACGAAGAAGAAAAAACATGTATGTTTGACTGTAGATGCTTCTACAATAAGTATAGAGTAAATATAGAAGTTTTGCTTCTATTTAATTTCCTATTAAATATTATGAAGTGGTCTTTGTCATGTGATATTGTCCTAGTCATAAATTAGCTTGGTTTTCCTCTCTAAATGAATTTTAGGTCGATTTTATAAAAGAAATACTACGTAAGAAACAAGAAGAAGAAGAAAGGATACTGAAGGAGCAGAAGGAAGAAGAAGAGAGACTGATCGCACAACAAAAAGCAAAGGAAGAAGAAGTGAGTTTCTTTTTCCTTAATTGATTGTGTTTGCAATTGGTGAAGGTTCTTCAAACTTTAACGTAGATATTTTTGTTCAGGAACGATTGGCGAAGGAGAAGAGGGAACGTGAGAAACAAAAGAAAAAAGAACGTGATGAAAAGTTGAAAGCAGAAGGAAAATATATGACACCAGCACAGAAGGAAAAACTGAGGAGACAGCAAGCATTATTAGCTAATTCAAGTATGGCTTTCTGATTGATCAATTTAAATGATGTACTTATGTGAATAGTCGATTAATATTCATTTATGATTCATATTTTCGTAGATATTATACTTCCAAGTGCGTTGAGGCGAGAAAACGATGAGGTACCTGTGAAACGTCCTGTATATGGGAAGAAAAAACCGAAAAAAGAGCTGAAACAAGACGAAAAAGGTTTTTTTTTCTTTGCAACACTATGCTAACTACAAATTTATATTTTGGTTAAACATTGCTTGCTGACGTAATTTTGCATCGTTCTGTTCTAGAAATCGCTCCAGAAAGTGTTCAGCTTTTACCAGCTATAGAGATAAAATCCCCAGAATACATTGAGATGGCAAAACCACGAGATGAAGAAATATTAAGTTCGTGGGATGCGACGGATGAAGTTATTGATGACTGGGAAAATATGCATGGGGAGGAACAAGAAGTGACATCATGTGGTGTAGAACAGATCGTACAAGGGACTACTCCTGCAAAAGATGAGGTCTGTATATTTTCCAGGTCACAGCATTATTTAATCTTGCCTACAATTATAACTGAGGATATTCAACTCGCTTATCATACTTTTGTAGATGGTTTCGATGGAGTTTGAGTCAAGACAGTTCATTGAAGAAGTAGAAGGCTCCGATTCTTCGGAAGAATTTGATGAAGAAGACGAGGAAGAAACCAGTGATGATGAGCAAGAAAGCCGAGAAAGCAAAGAACAGTTGAAAGAGAAAGTGCGAGCACGTTTGAAGGTTTCAGTTTCATCCTTTAACTTGAGATTATCAATGTTGTACCATTTTTTAAGAGTTTCGTTTTAGAAGCGACGTGAGCAAGCTGAAGCCAAACGTTCAACGAACAACTTACGATCACCAGTCATCTGTGTGCTTGGACACGTCGATACAGGAAAAACGAAGATGTTGGATACGGTACTTCAATTCCTTTGTTTCTGCCGTTTGATTATGTTCTGCTTGCTCTTTTAATAAATTCAACTGATGTCCCATCCATTTTTTTTTTTTTTTTTTTTTATTTTGATAGATACGACGCACAAATGTACAAGATGGGGAAGCTGGTGGAATAACACAACAGATTGGTGCTACGCAAGTGCCTGCTGCTGCAATTATGGAACGTACTAAAATGGTTCGAGATGTAAGTGATTAATTAAGGTTTCATTATTTTCACTTCAACTTTTCTTGTCATTTTGCATCATATCTGCATCTTTTCACAGCTTCTTTTAGTTCGTTGGCTGTGAAATGAAAGTCCCCGGTCTTTTGATAATTGACACTCCTGGTCACGAAAGTTTTTCGTAAGTTCTTTTATCTTTGAAACTTCGTATATGTTTTTGGAAAATATCGTGATAATAATGATATGTCGTACAAAATTCAATCTGGACATCTCATCACGATGTTGGAATGACTAATGATCCATTGAATAAAAATTATCAAAGGCAGAAAACTTGGAATAGTTGTGTCCAACGTGAGATAACTTTCATGCAGTGCTGAGAGCAATCATCCACTGAGGAGTGGGCATTGCAAACACCTAATATTACTTGTTTATTGTTTTAACCTTAGTTGCTTTGAGGAAAGTTGTTTCTATGTTTTTATTATAACTCGCTCGTACTGAGAGATTTAAATGATTGTTGTGTTGAGAAGTGTGAATGGAAGGTAAAAGAAATTTACAAAAGAAAAATAAGTTACTCATCAAATAATTTGCCAAGTAATTAAGCAATAAAAAGATTTGTTAGGTAAGAAATTTATTAATTAAAGAGTAACGAGTTATAGCAGCTATATTGAGAAAATAAAATTCATTAAGTAGTGGAATATTCAGGATAAAATCAGTTCAAAACAAAAGTTCTTTCAACTGTTATGGGAATGGTACAGTGAGTGTGACCATATGTAAAATAAAATATACTGAATTTATTTTTGTATGAAGTTCATTAGCATTTCAACCTGTTTTGAGTGTCAAGCTTAGTTTTGCAGAAATTTACGATCTCGTGGTTCTTCGTTATGTGATTATGCAATTTTGGTTGTTGATTTAATGCATGGACTTGAACAACAGACACTCGAGTCATTTAATTTACTGAAAAAAAGACAAACTCCATTTGTGATAGCATTGAATAAAGTAATTTTTTGTAATTTTACATCATTTGTTCCTTTATTCGTATCTTATGATTGCTGTAATTATCGCTTTCAGATCGATCGTTTGTACGATTATGAATCGAACCCACGAAAAGATATTTATCAGCATTTGAAGTCACAACCACTCAATACCCAACTGCAATTCAAAGAACTGAAAGATAAAGTTGTGTTACAATTCGCTGAACAGGTACATATATCAAAGGAGAGACATTTTAAACGAGATGAGTGAAAGAAAGAGTCGAAGATTGTTTATACTTGGCTATTTTGGTTCGAGAAAAGGAAAAAAGTACTTCGAAAATTAGGAAGTTTCGATTAATACTTGCAGATGAAGTTGGAACACTATAAAGTTTGTCAGACTAGCAGGAATGTTCCCATAAGAATTATGAAATAATTCTAATTCATGTATGTTATGCCGTTCATTTTTAAGGGAGTAAATGTTGTTATGGCAAACGAAAATCCAGATTTGAACGAATATATTAGTATGATTCCGACTTCTGCATTTCTTGGTGATGGTATTGGTAATATTATGGCACATATTATCAATGATTCACAGAATAGGCTAGCTGAGAAGTTAGCATATTGCGAAGAACTTGACTGTACCGTCATGGAGGTAAGAAAAATATGTTTAATTTTCCTCAGATTTTTGTTTCTAGTACTATCAGAAATTTTTTTATCTTTTTCAGGTCAAATCTCTTCCCGGATTAGGTACTACGATAGATGTCATATTGGTCAATGGTTCATTAAAAGTCGGCGATATCATCGTTCTTACGGGTACTGATGGGGCTATCATCACTCAGATTCGTGAGTTGTTGATGCCACAGCCTTTGAAAGAATTGCGGGTCAAGGTATAGTTTTTCATTCAGTGTTTTTTTTTTTTTTTTTTTTTCCAATTTGAAAAATGTAGTTTTTGCAGTTGGAGTTGATGAAATTTTTATGAAAGCAGTTTTAAGTCAATTGCTTACGTTTAGTGGTAGTTGTGAAGTTTGTTTAAATGGAAGATGTATTTCATGCTGGCATGCACTTAAGACATGAATAGTGGCATATTTTTAGAATGCATATGAACATTATCAAATGATAAAAGGTGCACAAGGAGTTAAAGTACTTGCAAAGAATTTGGAAAAAGCACTTGCTGGCTTACCAATATTTGTTGCAAACCGAGAAGATGAACTCCTCGTACTTAAGTATGTTTTTTATTTTTGAGGATAATAAGGTTTCCTCTTTTCTAATCTGAAAATTTATTGCTTATATAAACGTTTTATTGGAAAAAAAGTTTTATTTCAGGGAGGACTGTGAAGCGCAGTTATCTAAAGCTCTTATGGCTATCAAGAAGAAACCTGAGGGGGTGTACGTTCAGGCTAGTACACTGGGTTCGTTAGAAGCTTTGTTGGAGTTCTTGAGGGTATGATTTCATCTGAAACTTTTTTATAATTATGTATTCATTTCAGAGGTAGGTTTTGATTCATGAAACTTTCCTTATTTTCACGAATGTTTCATTTTTAGACGCAAAAAATACCTTATTCAAACGTTAATATTGGGCCGGTACATAAAAAAGATGTGCAGAAAGCAGCAGCAATGCTGGAGAGGAAGGAAGAATATGCTTGCATACTTGCATTCGATGTTCGTGTTGATCGTGAGGTGGAACAGTTTGCAGCTAGTGAGGGTGTTCGCATTTTCTCTGCTGACATCATATATCACTTAGAGGATAGCTTTTTGAAATATAGGTATGTAATTTTGTAATGTGGAAACTAGAAATGATAAAACAGATGGATGTCCTAAAAAATAGCATCAATTTGAAATCTAAACTGTTTCATAAAATAGTTAGAAATTAATACTTGTCTGTGGCTTCATCAGTCATTTCCACAAATGCGTGTATTTTAAAATATTATTGTACATGACAGAATCCGCGATTACGATTCATTGGACAATTAATCATGTTTGTAATCACGGACGTGAAGAGACATTAGAAATAGATCCACAAAAGTGAAGAGAAGGTTTGTCGTTTCTCAATTTCAGAGAAGAGTTGAGACTTAAACGCCGACGGCAGAACGAACATTTAGCAATTTTTCCATGCAAATTGAGAATTCTTCCGCAACACATATTTAATGCCCGCAATCCCATCATAATTGGTGTATCTGTTGAAGCTGGACAACTCAAACGAGGTGTTCCACTGTGCGTTCCCTCTAAAGATGTAAGTTCTTGTGAATTTTTGAGGCTATTCTTACTTTTTAATCAGTTGATCTACCAAGAGAGAGCTGAAGTCATATTTTCTCAATTGTCCTGTTAGTTTCAATTTCAGTCTATCTTCGTTGGTACCGTATCAAGTATTGAGCGGAATCATGAACAAGTGGAAATAGCTCATACGGGAGAAGAAGTTTGCATAAAAATAGAAAACACTACTGGTGAAGCACCAAAACTTTATGGTAGACATTTCACGCATCAAGATACATTAGTTAGCCGGGTAAGTTTTTCAAACCTTGAAGTAAGGAAGTTGCCGCTTCAACATATATTTATGCTTTCGTTCAGGCGTGCCCTATTTGAGATTTACGAAAATTTTTTTTCAATTTGGACATTACTTGTCATCCCTATCAATTGTCGATTGACTGTGTTAGTTTAAGATACTAAATCATATTGAGATTTTAAAACGTTGTGTTGGACGGCACAAGAAATTTAATAAGTTTTTAATAGTAAAGCTAATATATTTTTAATTGTAAATTTTTAACAGGAGGATATTCAGCAATTGAAGAAGTAAAAGTGAAATTCATATTAAAGTTTATTTCCTTAATTCAGATAACACGTGAAACAATAGATGTTTGCAAAGCACATTTTCGAAATGATTTATCAAAAGCAGATTGGCAGTTAGTTGTTCAACTGAAGAAAGTTCTTGATATTATGTGATTGTTGTTTTTATTGACTAATACTAAAATGTATTATAAGGAAGCAGTACGGTTTTTTTTTTTTTGTTTTTCAACTTTTCCACATTCTGTTTTTTAATTTATCCCTAATTCCACTCGTTATGTACGACAACTTGTTATAATTAATAACGTGCAAAGGGAATAAATAATTGTTCATGGATATATTAATTATTCAGACTTTCGAAATGAAAAATTACTGAGACAACGTTGTCATGCTAAGAATGAGTTGTTTGTAAAATGTATAGGAAGCTTTCTTGTCATTCACGAATGTGAAGTTCGATGAATGTTGTCTGTCCTAATCATTCTATTGAAGTTTGTATTTTGGAAATTGGCAATGGTTCAGTACATTCTGGCTTATAGTAGTGGGATAAAGACAAGGTGAGTGAGGAATTTTGTGGATGGTTGGACAGCAAACTGTGGCGAAATCTAGGGCAACTAACTCGTTCTGTACGCATTTTCAAATTCTGAATATCATCTATCTTGGGATATATATCCAAGACAGATGATCCGATATGTGAGATTTGTTATTTAAACATAGCGAAGTTTCTCGCTCTTTTTTTTCAACTTGCGACATTGGATTCGTTTTGCAGTTCTTAAAAATGATGGTCGTAAATCGGTCAATGTCTTCTTTTGCAACTAGGTCAAGGAGTACTGATCGGCGGACGTTGCAGATTTTCAGCAGTGCTGAACTTGTTTTCGTTAATCCTGAATAAATATTTTTGCGGTCTGATTGGGGTGATGCTTCTTGATACTGGTGATGGTTATGATACACTACGTTTTATTTCCTTTTTTTCAAGTTCTATGAGGGATTTTATAGAAAGGAAAAAGCAAATATGAGTTTTTATAAGTCATTATTGATGCATTAGAAGAATGCTGCCAAAACAATAATATCCAAGGTTTTGAACTCAGCTGGCTAGAATTGTTGTTCCGGTTCTCCATGTTTACAAATTTGTTTCAATGTAATTTATTCACCTTAATGTTCTTCTTCCTAGGTTGATCTAGAAAGAAAAGACTGACAAACAAAATTTATTAGTCTTTCTAATCGATCTCCGGTTCTCATTGCAAATCATGTGTTTCGATACTTTCGTCACTTCGAAACTTTTCCCGAAGAACTGTAAGAAATATTCATCTTGGTTGAACTTGTCACTTCGACTATCTATTGCGACAATACTTAACCTAACAGTATCTGTAATAGTTTTCCAAACTTCACATATTGGATATTTCGAAAAGGTCACACATCTCTCATGTAAATTTCTATCGCATATGGATATTTCGGAATAGTTTTAAAAGATATCAGAGAAACTTTTGCAACAAATTTAAACTATATTTAATGACGAAAAGCAATTCACTCTATACATTTCAGTTTTTGTGCTATGCAAAAGAATGTATGAAATTAAAAAAGATGCATGAACTTTGGCCACCTCATCGCCATGCAGTCCTTTATTTTATCTATTCTGCTTTCGTTTACTACGCTATCAGGTAAATTCCGCATATTTTTGGTAGTGAGAATACTAGAAAGACTGTAGTCGTCTTATTCAATAGGTATAGATTGTTTTTTAACAGACTCTTTCGAGTACAGTACCGATGGAACTGCTTAAAAGTTCTTAGAGACTTGGAATAAATCACTGATCACATTCAATTCCAGAAATAATTACTGTTTATCATTTAGAAGAAGGGATTTCTAAATAGAATAAGAGATAGTAGTTGTAAGAGTAATGTGAGAGTAATTTAGAAAATTAGTGTTTGACCTAATCTCTCTAAATAGATCTTGTCTGCATACAATGACTATTCGTCCCACTTCGGAGAATGAAGAAAAGAACGACCTTCGACCTTCATATCGAAAATATCTTCACTCATTCCTACTTTCCACTCTTATCTTCATGCTAACATTACATGTACAACGGATCAGTGAGTTTCATTTCGCCATTATTATTCTCAATTATATGCACACATTGCTCACCGGCATCATTATTACTTTTATATGTATTTAACATATTTCATTTATTTACCTAAAAATATTCATTCCCATCTAACTGATTAGGAGATAGATATAATGTCAAGTGATATTTGAAATGAGCTTAATCATATCATCATTGTTTCCATTTAACCTTCTGCTATCACCTGTGGGGTATTTCCCTACAAATGAAATCGAAAAATATGTTATCTTCTGCAATCTCATCTGATAGTCAGATTAGATATAATTAGACATTGCTAAAGTTTGCCAAGATATGTATGAGCTATGTTGCAATGGTGTTAGGAATGAAATTAAAACAATACATTTTGCTTATCAAATGATCCTCATGAATTTGAAAAATTTCTCAAATTTATGAAAAATTTGTTGAAGTAAGAAAAAGAGATGGAAGCATTCAACATGGCAATCATTTTCTAATTTTTGTAATTGGGGAAACTGATAAGTTGTGAATAAATTTGTATCACAGCATGTACTGTATTGTATGGATTCATGATATTGACGCATCGAACATTCAGTAATATCCGGGAAATATGCCATTTTAACATTTTGCAATATAATGGTCGGCGGTTTATCAGTTTTCTAACTTCCGATTTTGATATTTCACATTTACACATATCATTCTCTGAATTTATTGATATATTTTACTCACAGTGATAAAGTGCAAGCTCGAATATCCAAGTTACAGGATCACTATTCGAAATTCAAGGACCCATGGGTCACGTTAGGACCTTTTTATTCAATTATTTTCTTCTCAGTTTTTCCATATGAATAAGTAGAGCTTCATTCTCCCTGTCTTTCCATTCTTATTACTATTCTAACCGCATTATTATTTACTGACTTATTTTGCAGGAGATTCGTTTGCAATTTTAGCAAGTTGTTCAGGTGTCATATCGGGGCATGATTCATAACCTCCATTTTCCTCATCGCCACCTCCAACTGCAGCACCACCAGTGTTAGTCTCTTTTTTTGGTACGCTCTGCAATCTCGAAAAATTAACACTTTTCAGTTGGTTTCTCGGGATTTGTTGAATTGAGCTAGGAAATCATTCATGCTCATATTTCAAATTTCTTTTGATTTGTACAACGAATGACAGCAGGACATTTCTCAAATCCACATTCTCCTTAGCTTTTTTTTTTCGCATCCACTTTTTCTCAGTGAAATATTCACAAATCACCTTAACTTCTGTGACCTATTTTGAATGTGTTTGTCATTAGAGATGTACGATTAAAGAAGAAAATAATGAGATTTGAAAAGAGACCTCTTTGTTTACTTCTTTTTCGTTTGGTTTCTGAAAAGCGTAAAATCGATTTAGTATTACATATATACATTGGTTATATTAACAAAAGATGCAGTATATTCTTACTTGTGCTCACTTAAGAATACTTTCAAATAGTTCAATAAAACCTTTTCTGCGGGTACAGCAGGTGTAGGGAGAGGTATTGCTGCAGGTGTTGTTGGTTGTCCCTGAATTGCTGGTCCATCTCTTTTTCCTCCACCTACTTCAGGTTCCGCCTTTTTGGAAGCTAAAAAATTTGTACATATGCTTTCCTAAATTTAATAATGATTTTTGAAAAGATCAGACTGGCTTACACAATGTGCCTAGTCTTCAGTGCACTGCTTTCAGTATCACTGAAAGAGCCAAGAGTCTCCTCTCTTAACGTATTATCTGATGGTCAACTCTTCCTTTTATTTGCCATTCGATAATTCATAACGTTCACTTGATACTAATAAAAGGGTAGCTCAATTATACAGTCATATTATTAAATAAAATAGTATGATAGTTTAGAGGCAATATATACATATAACGTTGGAAGTAAGAGCATTATGTAGAACAAATTTTTATAGCAAGCGATCCGTTGCACAGCCTAACATCGGTTGGAATAATTTATTGTATATTGGATGAATCACTGTATTTGCTTAAAGCTTTTGGAAAAACTGTGCAATTTGCATGTATCAAAGATATTCTTCCAAAATGCTTAGGAAATGTACAGTTAAAAAATATGTCTAAAACATTCGAATCTATAAGAGAAACTTACAGCAACCGATGATAAGTAATCCGAAAATGAAGATAGGAACTGTTGGGAGGATGCACGCAATCGTCACCAGCGGTAGCATTTTTGCTGCTACAAAATAATGCAATGCCTAAATGTATCATTTGTGATTATGAAGTTGTCCTACATCTCTGTGAGAAAATAGAGGTTAGGATGAGTCTTATTGCTCCAGAAATATGGATCATCTGACCAAAACCTATGGAACGGCAGAAATGGTAGATTGCAGAAAATATGGCATGGTGCTACATTTACTTGAAAGTGACCTTTTGAAATAACAGATACTGTCTTAATTCTGCTTATCTGACTGAAAAAGGAATGAATTTTCCTTAGTGCTGCGAAAGTATTATATAACCCAGTTACAAAACAGATTAGTGTAGACGGTTTCACTTAGTTCTATCATCAATTTAACGTCCAACTGAACACATAGTTCGGAAAATGTTCCACTCACTAACTGCTTTGAGCCGCCGGACGACAGAAACTAAAGAAGAATAAATAATGAACAACTTGTTTTGAAGGTGCATATAAAGCGCTCAGTTCGCATCCGTTTAAAATTGCAATGGTTATGAAATTTGTAATTATGAAATGAATCCAATAAAAAACTGTTTTGAAATCTTTAAGGTTTGAAAGGTATACTCAGTCATCCGTTTATCACATCACAATGGTAGTAAAAGTACTACAGTACGGAATGTGGAAATAAATTATTCACATACAAAGCTGATATTAGAAAATTTGTAAATTCTAATAATAAAATAAAACGACATGATAATGTGTGAATCAACTCCAGTTCCTTTCCGGCATTTTTTAAGGGATTCATCAACAATTTCTCGTGATTACGCAATAAGCAACAGTTATTGGTCTCCAATCAATAAAAAAAATTTTCTGGTCATGAGATATGTAACCTCATTTTTATATTTACAAATTCAAAAAATATGTTGCTTTTAATTTTCATATAGATAACCACAAAATATGAAACGAAGGGTAGAGGAAATAAAAAGTAAGGAACAAAGAACGAAAGATCACAGAAATATAAAGAGAAAGAGAACGGGAAAAGGATGAGTGCGTAAACTTCAGACAATAACCATAAACTGTCAATCATGGGGAAGTGAAGCTTTTAATCTTTGGTACATAAGAGAACCAAAATGAAGCAAATTCTTTCAATTAGTGAAAATCTACACACCCTAGCAAAAGCCAACTTCTTGAATCCAAAATCTTATCTTGAACTGCAATGAGAACATCAAAGTGAATTTTTCCAGGTTTTTCATTCGCTCCTCATAAGCAATCATTATCATAATCATCTGCTGCTCCATTACTTCTAATTTCCAGTCCCAATTCTGCAGTTTCATTTTCAAACCTGGCACTTTCATGCTCTTCATTATCTTGTTGCTTCAGCTCCGATATGTCATGCATTTCGGCAGTTTTTGGTTCATTTTGAAGTGAGATCACGGAGAATCTTAACGATAATTATTCCTTCATAAGAATCAAGGAAAAGTGATTTTCAATAAAATATCTGCATAATTCTTCCAGATATTTAAGGTTAATAGTTAAATCATCGACCAATTTTATTACAGCAACCGCTGCCGTTATTTCTTTTACAATTACGATTCAGTACCTTTGACGTCGTGCCAGATCCTCGATTGACAGAGCTCCATAACTGCGCACTAATGGCCACATGCACGCATCCCAATTCTTGTTCCATGATATTAAAGGATCGGAATGAACATTTGATATTAAAGTGTTCAACTGCTATAATAAATTTGACAACTCTAATTAGATTCAAAATTTGAGCTACAAAACAGTGTAAACAAACCAAACGAGATATAGTAAAGGATAATCTAGTCTACTTATAATAATTTCAAATTTCTAGCATGAATAAAAAACTAACGTTGCAATGAAGAGGGAAACCACATGTTAGTGATTTAATGATATGTGAAAGTTCATGCGAAGTATCGAATAGTCGTCCATTATGGCCATCTGAAACAAGCTCACCGATGCAACCAAATCGTTTGGCAATGACAGGCAAACCACACCCAAGCATATCCACTACCTTCATTGGTAGATCCAGACCTTAATCGTAAAAAAATGAGTCTTACAAGAGGCTTTAGTAATAAAAAAAGTGTAAACTAATAGATTTTTCTAATGAGACAAATGTATGTTTGAAATTTAAAACTAAAAGTGGCTTTGCAAATCGTACTATTAACACCTACTTTACATTTATCTTTTTTTCTAAAAGAGTTGACCAATGCATGAGCTACTGAAACTATCAGATTAAATAAATTTAATACCTGATGTGGAAGTATGCAGAGATACTCCAATATCGGCACAACCAAGCAAAAGCGGATAATCTTCCGCTTTTAACCATGGTGTTAATATTTCAACATTTTGCATTTGCAAATGCTCAATGCGACCCAAATAATATGACCGTAAAGGTCCACGTCCAGTAATTATACATGTTATGAATGGCAGGCGAGTTGCTGGATTCCTAACGAAATATTTGAAATAATACTCGGAAAAAAATCAAAAGATAATATTCGGAAAAATTGAATTAATTTACAGAAACGTACGCTTTTGAAGAAAGTTTAGCAATATTATCAAATTCACGAAGCGCATCAAGTAGGAGTCCAAAATCTTCATCTTCTGTCCAACTTGTAGATGAAACAAGAAGTAAAGGACGGTCATTTCGAAGGTGGACTTTACCTTCATTGTCACGATAAGAGAGTAATGTTTCTGGAAAAAAGTAGTAATATGCAGTTCATTTTTTGCTGCTGTATGACTCGAGTACTTGTAAACAAAATCAAATACGCAATAAAAATTAACCTTCTATGAGAACGCAATCTCTCTGCAAGCCTGGATTATTAGCAGCTTTAAAAATTTCGAATTCTCCATTGTAACTGACTAATTTCAAAAAAAATTTATGTCGTTCCTCATCAGTCAACTTCCGAAAGTTCCAGGCTGGAGGCCGATCATATACTGTAGCTGCACTAATATCCCATGCATCGAACATATCTTGTCGCATAGCATGAGTTACACAAATGTTCAAATCAGCACGACGACCAAAACAACCTTCCCAGTAGTAAATCTGCTCAACATATCTGAAAGGAATCTTCAGAAAAAAACAAAAAAGTCATCTATTGGTAGGGATCACATTTATAAACTATAAGTCAAAGTTGTTTACTTTTTCCATTCGAAGCTAACCTCTGCATGACTGAACATTTCTTCTTTCGGTCAGCTTGGCGTTTTCTTTTGTTTGCTGTAGCTGCTGCAGCCTGAACAGCTCGTTCTACTCGCGTCATTCTTTTTCCACGCAATTCGGAAACATCATTTGTCACTGAAATGAAAGTAAAATTTCAGCTTTTTATATGTTTTCCAATTTCTCCACTAACTATAGATTCAAGAAATTCCACTAAAAAATCATTAAAAACGATAATACTTAAGCCATGATCCTCGGAACAATTTAAAGAATTCTGCATTCGTCGATCGGAAGCCCGACCAACACGTATTTCATCGATATTATACTTTTTGCGTAATACTGAATAGGTGTAATTATGCCAGTCAATGATAAACTGTGCCCTTCTAATACGAGCACACTGAAATTTTAAACGTTAGAAAGCATTTCCATAGATAAAAAAGAATGGAAAAATTTGAAATAATACGTCATTTCTTGTTGATATTTCGCATAAGTCTAACTTTTATACGTTAGAAAGCACTAACACGTAAGTTCTTCGGTAAAACAAACAAATATTTTAGAAGTAAAAAAACAACCAGCCAACAAGCAAAAAGAGATGGTAGTCCAGGAGGGTTCTGCACCATAATTAACAGAGGCCAATCAATTCGGAAGAAGAGCGTTAATAGTAAAACAATCAAAGTCCACAAAAATTTCAATACCAAAGCAAAAATAGGACGCAAGTTACAGATGTATTCTGGCGGACATCTTAATGATACGACACTGTAAAAATCAATACTTAAAGTACAGGAAAACTGATGGATTTTAACTAAACCCGGATACTTAAGCAAGTAATCTAGCAGTGAAAACTATAATTTGTACAGTACACGCTGCTTGGGAAAATGAAAATGATGAGAAGAGACATTACATGGAAACGTTGACATCTTAACTATTAAAACCGGAAGACGTAATCTGACTGCCCACATTTCGATTATAAATCATGCATTATCAGAGCAAAAATATGAACATCAAAATACCTAATATATGGATGCTGCTGTATGGATTGATGTATTGCAGAATCCGTGTAGCCAACTATTTGCACTCGATAATTTTTATCTGCCAGCGACATAGCATGATAACACATTCGTGGACTTCGACCAATATCCCCAATAACTACCAATGTTGCATTTTTCCCACGGAGTACCATTTCCTTCACAACTTATCTACAGCAGGAAGTTCCACAAAACAGCGACATCAGAAATGGACGAAGCAAATTTTATGTAAAATCCTTTATTCCGCGATGCTTAATACTTGCTTGTTACCTCGTCCTCATATTTCAGCAACACTATTTAGGTTATGAGACCTGAATTTCTGAAAACAGCTTCCACTCTAGGCTAGCATTCCTTATGATGTATTGTGCCAATATATCGAATACTATATTCTCTTCATAAAATGACTACGTCTTCCACCACTTGAAACAAATTTTGTCGTCAATGATTGAAAACTTTAGAATATCTTACTCAACATTGAAATATTAGCACCGGCAACTTTTGGAAAAAATGTAAAACCAGAATTCATTTAATCTGAAATTTTTATGGTCACAGTAAATTCCTTATACAACACCGAACACACATAACGCATCTCAGTCGTTCCTACCTTCACAGGTTTACAGTAAAACGGGACATTAGTTTAATAAAATTTTACATTTGAAGCATTCCTAGGTAATATATCTGTTAACTATATACTATAAAGAGCAGCTTCACTATTACTAAAAATTACTGGAATGCTAAATGACTGTAAATGATTTCACCAGGTACAAGACATATTTCAAAAGCCATCACAAAGAAATTAAACTATCAAAATCATGATAAGTAGCCTAATATAACTACTTATTCCTTCATATTAGAATCATGCATGGCAATAAAAAATACACACCAATAACAAATGAAAGAAAATAAAACGCGTTACAAAAAAACTCCTGGCAAAATAACATTTGCCCGTTATAATATTTACAAACAAAAAACTTCGATTTACTCAACACGAACACACAGCTAAAAACAATAGAATTCCGCTTATCTTAGATATTATCTAAAACTACTTAATATGAGACATTTCGGCACCCATTCCAATAGTTTAATTCTTACTACAAAAAATAATTGTTCGTTTTCAATCCACAACAGCATTAAATTCCGCAGTGAGTGAACTTAAATTTTGTAAAACAGTTTCTGTCGGAATTTCTGAAATTAAGAAGTATAGTGATCATGATTATGCACTCAAATCATAACCACATCGTCAATGAAAAAGGTCAGAAAGCCTTTACATTAATTCATAACTATTATATATACTTTCATTTTAATGAAGCATAAATTGTTGTGCTCCAGAGAGAGGATTTTTAACAGTCATTCAAAAATTGAAACTGTGAAGCAACTTCCTTAAAATACGAAGTAAATCATACTGATATAATAAGATACTTACTTGATGATTTCGGTGGTGGAGAAACTAAATCAGTTCCTGCATTTTCCAAAGGAGATGAATCATGTTCCTTAATGTCATCGGCTTTTTTAAAACTACTCCAATTCTGTCGTTTGAGTTTCCTTTGTTCCACTGTGACCTTAAAAATACTCATAGCCGCTTTCTCACATGCATGTCACATCTTTCAGTATTAAGTTCTCGTTAGGAGAACTATTTTATGAAATGTAGTGAATGATTTGAACAATAGAAAGAGCTATTATTAATTAGGATGAGCAAATCAAACAGCACAGCAATAATGTCAACTTGCTGAAGAGCAACAAACCATCAAAGTGCCAGTCCTTTCCTTCTCGGAATCGCGCTCATCGACATCAAACACCTTAGTCAATTCTGCCAATTCTTCAGCCGCTGTCATAATTTCTGCACCCTACAAAGGCTTCATCTTTCATGAAAATGGAACAACACATAAATGCAAAAAGAAGTTCAAAATCAGTTCTTACATCTTCCTTGTCTTCATTCAGTGTGACTGACAGATCTCGAATTTCAGGTTTTTGAATTCGCTCTGCAGACTTCATAGGTTCAACTACTACACCCCCATGAGATTCTGGAACAGTTAAAGTCAAAGTAACGTTAAAGTTAAAGTTTATAAAAGATTCAGATCATTAAGCGTAACTGTTAGGAAGAGAAATCTTACCTACGGGCGAAACTGAACATTTGTCGGACAGAACAAGCGATGTCGATGCCACTGCAACCGTACCATGCTCACTTCCCGGGGCATGTTGCTGAAATAATTTTAAAAACTAGTCAATCTCACTAAATTAAAAGTGTTTAAATTTTCACCTCCAATAAAAAATATGCAATGTAAAAAAAAATAACCGTTGAGATGTGAATATCCGGAAATGATGTTGGAGTGAGATTCCGTTCACGATTCAGCAGAGGAACATACTGCGAGCTTCCAATAAGACCCACTGAGGAAGGCGTTTTCTGACACCCTGATGGTGAAATACTCATACTGACATTCAAACCCTGTTTCTAAAAGCCAGATCATTAGCTGAACAAGGATTTCATTAAGAAAAAATGAAATCCTTTAATTTCCTGTCCATATAATTCATAAAAAACTGATAAAAAATAGTTTATAAAAAAATGTGACATGACTTTCTTGAGTTCTTCTTAAACATGCCTCTACAATTTGTGTCGGCTGGACAATTGGAAGGTTTCTGCCACTTTCATGATCTTTAATCGGTGCAATTTTAATAGCAGGCGACCATCTTGATAAACCTGAAATTATAGCAAGTGCAAATAATAATCATTTTTTCTTTTTGAGCCTTAGCCCGACGGTGTAGAAAATTATAGAAATTTCCACTTATTTTAAACCTCATTAAAAACTGGTAACGAAATTGGGACCAGCTAAAATTTAACACAACATGATCAAAAAGAATGATATTCAGAGCTCGTTTAATAATGTAAGGTAGCTAACAGTGGTGATAAATTAAAACCTTCCGCAGATGGAAGACGAGGGTCACCAGGTACTGAATAATTATGCCGAGCGACAGCTGGGACTTCTTCAGGCCAAGGCCGAGCGAATGATCGTGAGAGAACACCGGACATATCTGCAGAATTAGATTTACGATGCATTTCCGGACGCCACGAAGTTGAATACTCATTTTTCTTTGAATCACAGTCACTTGCACGTCTCGTATCTCTTCTTCCAGTTGACCTGGAACTTTGGAAAATCAGTTTTTCCAAATTAACTGCCAAGTGTCTCCTTCGATGCCTTTTTTGAAAGATCTATTTGGGGTTTCTGATTTTAATTTCTCAAACAGCAAAAATTTGTTTAATCCACTGAAAAATTCTACCAGCAATCAGCAGTCGAAGATGAATCAGTAAAGCGCCGTTTGAAAGTCTTGTCCGGATATCGGTATGAATTATGGCCAAGTTTCGAAGCACTAAAAATTCTTATAATATCGATCTTTCAAAAATACAAGTAGCTTTGAATTGCTGAAAATGCGTAAAAGTAAAGCTGTACATATATCAGTTTTCATTTGATGCTTTATATAAAAGTGCTAATGAGTTTACATCCTTTATGATATATCAATACTTTCAACATATTTTAATTCAGAAGCATGATTAAAGTACGAACACATTTGTCCCCCTATTACTTGGACCGGGTCGTACCAGAGGTGACCGATACTGCAGCTCTGGGTATTCTTCCTTTACAGTGTGCCGATTTTCACGCTGATTATCTTTGTCTCGATCGCGATGAGATCGCGCTGATTCTATAACCAATGTAGGTTTATAGGAAATTATTACAGAAAAAACGATTTCCATATGCAGTTAAAAAATTTATTAGTTAAGGAGAAGATTTTGAAATTTACTTTAACCATTATATTTGCTAAATCCTAATTAGTTAGAACTCAAACAACATCAATCTACGTATGTTAAAAGTGACCATTATGATGAAAGCTTCTTTCAGTATCAGCCTGTGCAGCAGTTACAGTTTTGCTTTCATATTCTGTTGATTTATTATTATTTGAAGGTCCAGGTACTGATGTAACACCTGTCGACCACGACTTATCTGAAGTTTTTTCAGGTACTGTTTCCATTTTTTCGGACGTAGCTACAACTTTGTGCAATTGAGGCTGAAGACGGAATTTCTGGCTCGGTGGTGCCTTTGCCATCTAAAATATACGCATTGTATATAATCTTATTGAAATGTTATGTTATCAACGGATACTGATCAAATAAGACTGTGTATTATACAGAAGAGAAGCACTTACGTCAGGTGTGCGCCTATAAGCAGAAGGCAGTTGTTTGTGTCCCAGTGGAGTGACAGAGGCCAAAGGATCATAGCCATATGGGTTAGGCACTTGAGGTGCATCAGCTGGCATGATAGCTGGTGGAATGCCACCCACAATTAATGGTCCATCGGGTTTATGATAATCCGGCTTCTTATTGCTTTTAACTTTTAACTTTGGTGGCTTAGGCCTTGTAAACTGCTGCGCTTCCATAACTGGAAAAACCGACATATTTTGTGGTTTATGTGAAATGAAATCAATAAGAAATCTGAAGGCAAACCTTTTTCTTTCGAAGGTACTTTTCGCTTGGCAGTAGGCGATTTATTTTTCCCAAAAGCTTTCAACCACTGATTCAACTAAAAAAGTATGAAAATTTAAAATGACATGAGTTCCTTACAGTTGAGACAAATTTCAAACCAGAAAATATTCAAGAATTATACCTTAGGTGAAATTTGCTGTTCAATATCCTTCTTTTTTTCTTTTTCGACAACAAAATGTTCAGGAATTTCATGAATTAATACTTTCTGCAAAACAACAATAAGCTTACAGTTTTAATAAACTTTTGATTACTATAATTTTCCTGTAAACAAAACTTGAAGACAATCCAAATCAAAAACTTGAATGTAATAGAAAAAAATATTACCGTGGCAGCATGCTAGTGATATGCCACTCACATTAAATGCCTATAAACTTATCACGATGAAAGTGAAATAAAGGCTAAAAACAAATTAAATAAACTTGCTTCAAAAACATCCAGCACATCATTCTTTTCCTGATTTATTGAATCTTTATAATTCTTAACAATCTCACGCATATAAACCAGTAACGATTTAAATCCCTCGCGTTCCTTTCTGCTGATTGTTGCGAGATACTCTGAAAAGGGAACCTTTTCATGTGTCTCTGTCAAAATGCTCTTCCCAGTGAAAATTTATATCATGAATGTCAAAAAATCCAAACTTGAATGTGGTCAAACAATCTCAGGATTTTTGGACCAAAAGGTTTATCATTTGGCTTAAAAGTCATTGAAATGGCAACTTCTATAATTTATTGTATACTTTTTGAAACTGAGTTTACAGAAGAAAACAAAGAAAAGAATGGCAAAACTAACCATCATTATACGTCAAACTGTCCTCTTCCGCTTTATATGACGATTTCACCTGTTGACAAGATTCCAATTAAAATTTAGGATTAGTGCTCATTTGTTATTTTGCTCACTACCAATTCTCTCTCCTTACGCACACCCGCCAAAAAATATGAATTTTCTTGGCTACGGAATGGAAATTTAAGCATGAATAAAAATGGCAATGTTTCAAAATGTTTATTTTTCCAGAATATAGATTCTTTTGACCTGTTTTCTGATCAACAATTGTATTTTGTTCAGCCTTTATCTGTAGAAAAAATGTCCTAATAAACTGATACCTTATCATATTAAGGCGGAAATAGGCCATAAAATGTATCGACTTGCAGATGCTCTGTTGAACTGAGAAGTAAAACAAATGGGAAGAAAAATTAAAATGGCTGAAAAGTTTCAGAAAAAAACTACCTGTATTATAGCTGGATCTATCGCACTCTCCTTTACTTCTGCTGATGTATTTCCTTCGTATATGGCAACATCTTCATTTGCTTCTTTTTTTGTGCCTGCAATAACCCTAGTTGTAATAATTAATCAGGAAAATACAAAAGTGATATAGACAAATTCAAAATATGATAAAAACAGATGTGATAGAAAGAACTCGTTCAATAGAAATAAAATAATTTTAGTTTTAAATTTAAATTTCGAAAACGGCAGGAACCATTATCTGTAGCATTTTCCGCTGCACTATCCACATGCATCATGATGTTAGCATCAGTTTCTACTTCTAAAGCAATGCTATCAACTTTCTGATCGCTGCTACTTGATACGCTCTGAAACAGTTGAGTGAAATCTTGTCACTCACTGGATGAAACAATGTAGTTTTACATTTTTTTACACTATACATGGAGTCTATCTGGAAAGACAGAGACGGCATTAAAAGACAATTAAAGATTTTATCTACGTAAATTTTCAAGAAGAATATTGAAATTTTTGTAAAGAATAATTTTAAATATCAGGCAGCATTACTATTCAAGAACTTAAGGATAAAATGCATTTTAAATTAATAAAATATCGGGTAACTTTATAACTTCAATAAATAAATTACCTCGTCGGTTTTATTGATTTTGTAGATGCGACCTGTTGCTTTCTTAATAATATTTTCTATCACATACCATACCATTTCCATATAACTTGGATAACGGTATTTTTCTTTGATCTGAAAATAACAACTATAACAGCAGCAAAGAGAATGCTGAATCAAGCTACTTAATTCAATTTACATACCATAAGCATATTTTCAGAACGGATGATTCGTAACTGCATTGGAATAGAGAAGCTATGAAGAAAGTTTCCACCGAAAACTAAGCTGTCCTCTGGAGTATAAACAGCATGAATCCAGCCTGAAATAAAATAATACATAACCAATATACTATAAAGTATCTGCCACAAATTCTGCAGGCCTTTTTATTAAGTAATGTGAGGCGAAAAAGTACTTACCTGATGGAATTATAAAGGTGTAACCCTCATATAATTCGATTCTTGCACATTTATCAACAAGATCGCCGAAAAATGCTTCATGTTGCGATCCTTCCAATATCCACCTTTCGTACTTCAGTATATTTTCTTCTGTAGGTTCAATAACCCAGAAAGTCTGCAATGCACATTATCCGCAAAATATTGATAAAACTATAAAATCTGCAATGTACATTATCCGCAAAATATTGATAAAACTGTTGGGAATTTGTAATGGACATACCTTTCTTCCTTTATAAACGTGATACCAAACTGATGTGCCACCGAAATCAATATGGAAATCAGTGAATGATCTTTTGACACTCATTAAGCAGTAGCTGAAAAAAGAGTGAAAACTCTCATTTAGAAAATGAAAGAAATACTTGTGATATAAGGACGTAAATAAATAATAAATAAATATGTATGTAGAATTAAAATGTCCACATAAACTAAAACATACTTCTGAACTTTAGGAAAAGTAGATGCGGAGTTCCGTAAATCTTTTGGCCAATAAAGCTCAACCCAGTCGATCTCTCGAGCCAACGTTGGTCCTCGTACTCTTTTTGAAAGCGATGTGAGAGAAAATTCAAGTGAAAGTAAGTTAAGTAGATCTTTTCGTTCTGTAGGTGGAGACCTATACAAACAAATTGTTGCAAAACGTTTCTAAACATAAACTTGGACACAGTTACTTTATTGGTGAAGTAAATTAATATTATATCCAGAAAAAAAGAAATCGTACCAGTCGCAGAACTTACTCATAATAATCAACAAAATCACTGAGCATCATTTGCCGGCTACCTTGTGTCATTACATCAACAACTTCAACCAAACGATCACCAACTGCTTTAAGCACACATCGTACAGTGAGCGTCCCATCCTTTGGCATCCTAATAATTACATACCAGCTTAATATTATCACTTCACAGCACAAAATGCTTACCACATATCACAGAATACAACAAATCTTCTTAAGACAAGGAAAACTCTTACTATAAAGACAAAACTTCACCTTCATTTTTCGAAATCTAATCAGAAGAAAATATAATTTAAGACGTGTGAAACGACTTTGAGCTGCAGAAAATAATCAAATCATCATAAGCTGACAAAACATACTTCATTCCGAGTGAGCTCAATGAATCTCTGAACAGCAGAGGCTCCTCTAAACCGTTTTCTTGCACATATTCAGTTGTAAAATCTGAAGAACTTTCAGAACTTATTTTCTGCAATAAAAATTAGAAAAACAATAAATAATCAAACTGATCAATTAAAACCCGAATAATAACAAACAGTGGCTCAGGGGTGTATTCATTTCCGTGTATTCAGAAATGACTTAAACAAGGAGTGCCCTTATCATGCTTTCATCAGACTCATCATCTGGGATCGTTAAAAGCTACTACATCTTAGTCATACTAACACAATCACCACTGATTCATGACAATCATGAATTAAGTGACGCACCAGCAGCATTCATTTCGCGACACATATCCTTGATTTCAAACTCCTTCTTTACGAGTACCACATCGAGATCATACGTCCAAGGTCCACTGGCAAACTGTTGTTCTTCCTGGTCTTCAATAAACTTATCTTCGTGGGTACTTTCATCGCTGCTGAACCAGTCCTCTTCTGAACTTGTTGATTCTGAACGTCTCCTCTAAAATTTTTTGCGGTTAATAAAAATTTGACTAACAATGGAGGAAGTTCAATATGAACAGGAATAACTGTTCAGAAAAAGTTATTTGTAAAGCGAATAAATGTGATAAATGAAATTTGAATATGATAACAGTTCATTAAGTACAGAATAAAAGTGATTGTAGTAAGTCACTCTAACAATGAATTACTTCCATAATATGGAGCATAATTTGTCAGAAATATCTAACATGTTCTTTTAATTTTAGATTTCACAGTATGAAAGAAATTTATTAACTCCAAAATATATTTTGAAGCATACTTTCCTCCGATTTTTTCGGAGACACTTTTGCTTCGTTCCACTTGGATCCAACTCAGTCATATGTTTGACTAAATTATTAGCGCCTCTTCACTATTGCAAGACCTGCAATGATGTCTGGTTATAACGAACGAATAAAACAGAAATAGAATCGTAACGTAGCTTGATAATACTGACTAAAAATTGGAAATGCAACTTTATACTTCGACACTATTAAATATTAGGTAAAGGAAGAGCATCACAAGGATGAAATACATGAAAAATTACTCGATGTTATCTCATCCTTTCTCATCTTTAGCAGAAATAAATGAAAACAAAAGTTAAAATCAAACACATTACCCACATCTTCATTACAACTTCTACATCATCTCAGCGACGTATTTCATTCCACGATCGTGGCATGCAGTCATTATGAAATGCTACATAAACAAAGATGGATTTTAAGGCATGGGTAAAGAAGGGTAGTGGAGATGGGGTGAGGAAGGATAGCTGGGGAGGGATGAGATCATTATAGGCGAGATCAAAGTTCACTTGATGGCATTTCAGTTAGGTGTTCCATTTGTGATTGATGAACCTCTTAAGTCTTTTCTTTTTCCGTAATTCAGGCCAGATATTTTTGAGATTTTTATTAATTTGAATTTATGGCTTCTCTTTAAGTGATCATTTTATGGCATGAAATGTGAAAGAGAAGAAAATGAGATAGGGTTCAATTCCTTTTAATAAATATGTTCTTTCGTGGTTTGCAAAATCTTCTCTACAAAAGACGACATTTACAGATTTTATCTTTTCTGCTTACTCCCTTCCAAATTCCATTCAAATAGAGTAAGTCTGTTGTGTGCAACTATAGCATATACTATTTCGAAAAAAACTTTACTGTAGGAGATCAGTTCTGTTCAGAATGCTTTATTGTTAAACAAATTTAATCGTATCTGCTCATGAACTTCTTATTAGTTTGCTTGGTGGCCTTATTATTGCACGTCGTGGTTCATATATGCCTGCAATATGCCCAGATTTTACAAATGATATACTTTCCCGTATACCACACACTTCACATTGCAGACAAGTAAAAAAGATTGGGAAGAGCAACTTTTTAGGAAAGTTTCTTTCCAGTAGATGCAGTATACTAACGACATTAAATCAGTATATCAAACTTCACTTCTTGACTGTAGGATCTCGTCTACTACAACTGAAAGCAATTTGTCTCCGTTTCGATTGGCAAATGATGTTAATCTTTGTATCTCAACCGTTTACTTTTTCCTCACCCTAATGAATTTTCCGAAAATTCTTTATGACTCCTCACACGAGCAGTTGTTGCAGCAAATTGCTGTAGTTGTTCAAGTTTTTCTCGTATAACTTGGTCATTATGGAGAGCAGCATCAGGACTACTACCAGCTCTTTTCCGTTCCTCTAAATCGGTCAGCAGTGATGCGAGTTGCGTCTGGAAAGCCGCAAATTCAGGACCAATCGAGGTTGCGCTTTTCTCAATTGTCTGCACTCGTTTTGCGACCAGCTGAAGTTCATTTCAAATGATCTGGAGTTTAGTAACTCTCCTCATAAAATATTTCAACAAGTATATCCTAAAAAACAGTCGTTTTCATACTGACAACTTTTCTTAAACTTAAATGGGACAAACAAATAGGAAATTTTATCGGTTTAAATGATTCGTTAAAATTAGTCACTTTATAATCTTTTTTTCAATGAATATGAGAAGGGATTTATTGATATGATATGATGCATAAGACAAACTTCTAGTCGTTTTTGAGCTTCTCCTATCCACTCTTTATCAGTGATGTGTCTTGAGGGAGGTGACCTCTGCATATCCTCTTTTGGTAGTGCCTACAAATGATAATCGTTTGGATCATTTACAGAAACAAGATATGATTCATGTTAAAACCTTTGGATATGAAACAGAATTATTATCTTTATCCACATTGGTATGGTTATACCTACCTCTCTGTATATTTATGCAATTTGTTTATCTGATGATAGACAGATAATTATGCTCTAAAACCTTTATAAATTTGTTAGCATCAAATTTTGGAATGCGTGATGGCATCACTTCTCCAGAATTCATCTCCGCATATTTTTTCATCAAACATTCTACTGCTTCATTGATTATATGTTCCTGAAATGATGCATCGAAAGTTTTCCCCAGGCAATTATGTTCCTTTTTAGTTCTTTGTTTGGTTGAATTGTTCATTTTTTAACATCAAATATAACATTTAATTGATAAAAACTTTTGACAAGTTTAATAAAATCTCTTAGTTCCGAAATAATCTTTGTTTTAATAGAGGTTCAAATTTCTAAATTTCGATATAGTTATTTCAAGATCACAGCTTTGAAAGGCAATTCTCCACCAGGACATTTTGAACTATAAAATTGTAATTTTGTTGTATCGTCTTGCCTCATAAAGAGCTTTTTCCTCTAGATCCTTTCTCGATTGGTAAATAACGAATCGCAACTCGGTGCGTACAACGTTTTCTTCGGGTTCAGTCCTTTGGATACGAATCATTTGCCTTGGTAACACTCTTCCTTTTGAATCCGCTACATCTTCCGTGCTATAAGGTTTTCACATCGCTTATATTGTTGTTTATCCTATCAAGCACTTGTTCATAAGATATAGCATTAACAATTTAGATCATTTCCACTCTCATTCTTTAATCCAAACTGACTCTCTTTTCCAATGCACATAAATACCAAATTCTCCCACAGAATCTATCCTGGCCAACTCTTCAAGATTCAGTGGAACTAGTGGAAAGTGAAAGCATGAGCAAAATTTGCACTAAACTTAACGATGAAATAGTTTGACTGACCTACTGATAGTCTAACCAGTGAAATATCACTTATGCTTAAGGTAGTTAACAATGTTGAACATGTCAATACAGTTGCAACTTTTCTGTCGATTTCACTTAGGCAAACTTGCTAGTTATGTTTCACCGATAGTAGGTCGCACTATTTGTAAGTGTTTAATGGATGCTGGAACTTTTAGAGGTAAAAGCACAATACCCCACGGCTTTTGATGATTCAATATCGTGTCCTGCATTTGTCCTGAAAACGATTTCTTTCAAAATTTTAAGAGTGACGATACTTTATGTATTTTCCTCTGATTAATAAATATAAAGTTTTGGTTCAAGTATAGTTAGGAATTGGAAAATTTCCCGCAAATTGAAGTTGGTAATGTTTTACAGTTTCGAGCAATAACAATTTTATGACCTCATTATTAGCAAGGATATATGCAGAAGACACAACCGTCTAATAAAGTTTTCAGTGATAAAATTACGTGAATGTGGGGTGTTGCTCATTTTAAGTTTGCTTTCTGTGGATCAAATGCAAAGAATTTCCGAATCGCTCATGATCCATTTAACAATGATGCAAAACAATTATTTTATATTTTCTTTCTTTTTTTATTGATTACAAACAATCGTATCAGGCATTCTTTTTATTCCTCTTTTAATTCAATGTAACAGCCCTGAACGCTTCTCATTTTACCTTGAACACCCTTACACCACCCGCTCATTATTTTTGAATATACCTGTACCATCAAGAAACACAGTAATTACTCTACTCTTAGTAGTATTCATGTATAATCAATTACTTGTAAGGAGCTTAAATAGAGGCTTTTGAAAGAAGTAACTAAATCAATCAACATGATCTCTAGTCATTCTTTTTTTGCACCAAATAGATATGTATTTATTGTACTACGTTGAAAACGCATGAAGTTTATGCGTAGATTATTTCAAGTATTGAAGAGAAGTGCACTTGAAGGCAGTAATACAAAAATTAATAAAAAAAAGTAGCGTATTCAAAATAGTTCATTATGTGAAAACATTGCGTTAGGATTTAAAGTTCCCAAAATTTTAAACAAAATTGAATTTTATTTTCGAAACATCTATGATTTTTCAAAGAAACGTTCCAATTGATGAGATCCCTACTAATATTTACATGTATGTGTCCAAATTACAAGCAAGACCAATACTTACTGTCATAATTAACTTAAGCAAAGGCACATTAATTAGACAAAATACTACAGCAACAGCTCTTTTACACAGATAATTAATTATTCAAGCATGAAATATGTCAAATCGATAAGATATTTCGGTCAGAAAGAATTATTAGGTGATATAAACTTTCTAACGTTTAGTGTCGTAACGAACGAATAATCACTTTGCCCATATGCTTGGTAAAAAAAAAGAACTCAAATATCGAAATGTGCCATCAATACATGAGAAAAATATTGTTTTATACATGAAATACCCGCTGTATGGAACGAATGTTATAAAACAAATGGATATATTTTTAATATAATGTTGAATAACAACTTTTCATATTTAGAATTAAAGTTTGTTCGGGAAGTTTCAGAATTCAGATGGGTGAAAGTATTACCAGCAATTTCCATCTTGAGTTTTTAAAATTTTTTAGTTACTCTAAAAAGTCTCTTTTCATGAGGCTTTTATCGCTTATTTAATGCTGGAATTCATAGATTGTGATCTACTGGTATACAGTTTACATTCTGATATCGCAATACTTGATAGGAATAGCTGGCCGAGTTGATTCGTTTTCCAAAACATTTAACGTTCGGGTTTCCACATCAAACGTCATTACGAATCCTGGTTTTATCGTAATTTCCGTTTCACGTTTCAGCCTTAACGTTGAATTATGCGAGCAGCGTGGAGGCTTCAAAGAAATTATATCAAATGAAACAAATAAAAAACAATGCAACAGATTGCTGTGGATTAAATGTATTCCTATTCGAAATATGAAGAAGAAACTTACGACTTTTGCCTTTTTAAAATTTGAAAAAAGTCGTATTAAATTTAAAAAAGAACTAACAATCATATCTTTGCATGCATCATCGTTTTCCATATCACACAATGATATCTGACACTGAAAGACGATATTCCCATCTCCCGGGAATTTGAATACACTCATTTCCTTGAAAACATATACATCGTTCTTCCGGTTCTCAGAAAATTTCGTGTAATCGGGAGTTTCCAAAAAATGTGGGTCTACTTCACATCTGAAAAAAAAAAAGGAAATGGGAGTACTTAAATAGTACTGGACAACAGATAACTGAAAGTGTTCATCGATCCTTACCCGTTGGAATCCAGAATTAACACACTTTTCGTTTCTGATCTAACAAAACAATCATGTATCAGATATTGATAATTTGACGCTGAAATAAATTGAGATTTATTCCAAAAATGGGAAAAAAGCTAAAAACAACTTCGGTGGATTCATTTCAACAATTCATCTCCAATATTACACTGCTCTCTAATTTCTGCTTGATCTCAGACAATCACACAAATGAATGGATTAATACTAAGTAGTCCTACTTTGTAGTTAGCAGGAGTTGCAGCTTATTTTCAGTATTAGTGAATAATGTAATCTACAATCAAGAGTACTGATTTTTGAATGTGATAGCAGTCTTCAAGATTTGAACTCAATATGAACTTACGACTATCGCATTCCCATCTATGATATAATGATTCGCCAACTTTAGCATCCAAAGGGACGCACTGATCAGGCGCAAATCGATGAAGTCGATATGAGCATTCGGTATCACTAAGTTTCTTAATTGATGAACGACCCACTTCTTGCAGCGGTATCGGTTGTTGATGGAAGCAGGATACACTCAAACCCTATAATTTCCACCATAAATCATTGTCAGAGTGAAAATGTTTGTAACTATTAGAAAAATACCATTATGTTAATGCTGTGAAATTTAAATAAATTAAATTGTATTAAAACAATTCAAATTACTTGATCTGCTCTTGTGTTAATAATTGGATGGAACTGTAATATCACAGTAATATTGAACAAATAGCCATCGAGTTGCTACAAATAAAAAATGAACAAAAAATATCCCAAGAAAATTAAAGGATTTGTTGAGAAATCTAAAAAAAAAATTGAAAAAGTTGTCAAGTTTTTTAGTTGTAACAAAGAAAAAGTAAAGATACTGTAGCTGGTGTTTTTACGAGGCCACATGTCCCCTCGTAAAATATGATCGAGATTTCCCTGGATGATCCATCGGTTACCTGCAAAAATAAATTATTAAATGGGTACATCATTAGTAGTTTTAAAGTTAAATGAACTCTTTTAAACAATTCAAACCTGTAAATTTTTAAAATTCAAATCTAAATTTATATCATATCAGATAAATACGATAATCTAATGCAATCTTTTTGCGAAAAATCTCAGAGTTTAGAAATATCAGAGTTCTTCCAGAAAAAAAAATCTCAGAGCCTAGAAATCTTAGAGTTTCAATGGCATCGGTTGTACAAAGAATTCATCCTTAAATGAACAGCATGGAATCTATTAACCAAATAAAACGGAATTTACCTTGACACATCTCATATCATCGTAGTATTGCTGTGCATACATAAGGCCTGTCATTGGATGCTGTGTTCGGACAGTGAATGTAACAGAATTTCCATCACAGATGACATCAGTAGCACCTCGAATCCTTGGTTCCGGATCAGGGCCTAAATCTACACCAACACAACCAAAGCCAATGTATGGGAGAAATTTGGTTTCGAAATCCTTAAATAGACAATATTTTTGAATTTAAATATTGATAGTGATTGATTGTATAACTTTTCCCGACATTACTAAGAGTTAGAATTTGACAACAAAACTTAAAATAATTACTAGGCAAGATAATTGAATCCCATAGCGTATTACGTAAGATTGACTTTTATTCACTTTTGTTTCATTAAGTGATATTATTGTTAAATGATCTTTTGTCTCCTTCGATTTAAACAATATGTTAGTTTTTATATAACTTCACTTGAATTTCGTCTAGTTAGCGTATTACGTATAAGGTTGAAAGCATAAGTGAAGTTATTTGAGAACTACAAATAGTGTGCTGAAGGACATCGTACCCATCATAATTATCTGTTTCATTAATTATATTTAAACTGTTATTAACAGAACCTTTAAATTAACAGGCGTAAAAACATGATCAGTATTTTGCGCGATGCTTAATAGTTCGCTTTCATCTGCATATGGTGCTGGGGTCAACGTTATCGCAAAAGTTTCCACATTTTCATTTTTAAGACGTATCGCCATATCCTGAGGTGAACGTTGCGAGTGTCCATCCGTGAATATGATAATCATCTTTTTCACTCCTTCACGTACACCTGAATGATTTCGCAATTAGCTTTCTCCAAAATTACTGTAACTCTTTCGAAAAATATAAATTTCAGAAAGGAAAGAGGTAAAAAAAAAAAAAAAAATCAGCACCGCTTTCGTTATCAGTGTCCGTTAACAGTTTGTAAGCTTGATGTAATGCGATGTGTGTCGAAGTGGTACCCTTAATTGATTTTAACCCATTTAAATGTCCTATTACTGCTGTATTGTTACCAATTTGTGGATCGTTGAACTTGAAATGGACATATGCTTTTCCCGAATAAGTAATCAAAGCCAACCTGTAAATATATATCCCAATTTAATTTACTTCATTTTATTATAAATCAAGTTGAATTCCACTAGTTTTATGCGTCAACAATGTGTTCTGCTGGAATGATGTCGCACATGTAAATTAGCGAAATTTTAAATTTGATGTAGAATGATTTGAAAGCAAAATAGAAATAATCGATTATATACCACTTATGTTGTCAACATTTTAAAAGTATAAGCAAGTTTGAAGAAGGAATGCCATTCATTTAATTTTGAGGAGGAGTTGATAAGCGGTAATGAACAAAGCTTGAAGTTTGAAACACTATCCAGACAGGTTGTTTTGTATTTATTGCTAACATCACATCAAGACTATTTCATTTGGAAGAGAGGATGCAAGCAAACAGGCGGTTGTGTGTCACATCGAATCACATACAAATGCGCCTGAATGCTTTTCTACGTTTTGTTGTCATGCGCTGTGCAATTCATCCATCAAAAACAACATTTCTAGTAAGGAAATTCCGTGACCATATTCTTTTTCAATTATTATTTCTTTGTAAAAATGAAATTTTAATAAAAATTGAATAATTTTGAAGCAGATAATCTGTAACGGTTATTTATTTGTTTATGGTTAAAATATTTCATTTGATATATGTGAATGCAGGAAACACTAACTGTACATCAATTTCTCCAATGGAATGCAAGGGACATACTTAACAAATAAAACGGTTCAAGCAAGAATTACGGAATTACCTGACAGCATCTGGATGTATATTAATATTTCGGACGATTCGTTCAACTGCAAATCTGACTTGTTCATCAAAAAGGTCAGCAACCGACTCAGAAGAGTCAATGATCAAAATCAAATCAAGCGGCTTATCAGATCCACGGACGCAAACTTAAACATGTTGTTTAATTAAATCATTAAATACAATCCTTTATTTTTATCTATACTATCTTTGAAATTATTTGCGGCTTTTGGAAACATCAGTGAAACGATCCCTTCGACCGTACCTACGCTAAATATCAAATTCTTTTTTTAACTAACTTCAGGTATCAGAGGTAAAAAAAAGTATTCGTCGTTTTATAATGTTTTGAGAATTTGTGATATCAGAAATAATGGAGATTGACCTTTGACAAGTACCTAATGCTATACTATTGAAAATGGGTAAGCACGAAACATGGAAATGAGTATATTCTCGGTGCTGTCATGTTTTTCATAAATTTCTGATGGAATTTGTTTGAAGTTAACTCATATTTAAGATTATCTTAGTTAGATATTTTATTTAATGTTAACATACCAGGTAATTTCTCACAAACTTCAGTACCCCTCCAACGATCAAACATTGGCTCCAAATCGTCCAAATTTTGATTTGTCACAATTTTCTTTGGATCCTGCAAGAAATAAGAATAAATTTCGAAATTGTTTTTATTACAAAGACTGGAACGAAGATTTTATTCATAAACTGCTTCTATTCTGCAATTAATGCACTGTTTAATAATTCATTAATAACTTTTACTAATGAAATCTGATCTAATTTCTAACTTAAAATCATTTAGCAAAAATAAAGTGCCATTTTGATGCGTCATCTAATAAATTTTATTAAATAGCCAGGGTAAGAAGCCTGAAGAGTTAGTAATTATACTGTTGACTACCTTGGTAATAGCAATCAGTTCATTCATAGCAACATATTCACCAGTTCCATAAGCGTAGATATCAACGTTATCAATTTGTTGCCTCAATAAATTTGCCATTTCCGTATCTTTAGGATAATCGTGCGTTCGACCATCCGATAATAAATAGATTATCTTCGGTACATCTGAAGGCCTCATTCCCTTAAATTTTAAAAATTGAACTCTTTTCAGTCTTCCATAGTAATTAGATACTATTTCTAAAACCAATTTAATTAATACAGTGAATCTTTTAACGAAAACAAAGAACGATTACAGAAATTATATATAGAAATTATGTGAGAATTCGAGTAGTAAGTAAGGATAAAAAATACTAAACTTAATTCATTGTATATAACAGCGCCAATTTTGAACAATTAGTGCCAAATATTTTTAATTAATTTCTTTCTCGGAAAATTTTTCATTTTTTAATCTAAAATAGTGAAAATGCGAGCTGATAAACTAAATAAAAAGTTAAACGAAACTATGCATATTACATTTTCTTCATTCATCATATTAAGAGTGTATTCAAATGCATCACCCATTCGTGTTATGCCTGACACATGTCTTAATACGTCCAGAGCACCAAGAATATCTTCGCGATCCTTGAATTTCTTGAAATTAAACTCCAAATGTTGGACACCACTAAAAAAATATTTTGCAGAATTTCCTGGCTTATTATTTCGATCAAATTTTCAAAAATTTCCCAGAAATTTGAAGTTTAAAATCCGATCTCAAAATTTCTAACACTTTTGCAATATTTTTTACAAAAAGCGATGTGTACGACAAATTAGAGTATGCATTAATTGCGCAGACTGAACAGCAAAATATTGTTCAAATTTAAGAATACATGAAGTTAATTAAATATTTTGAGCAGTGAAAAGACCTGAATTGTATAAGCATGACCCGTGTAGCGGATTCTCCGATAGTAACATGATTGACGATCCGACGTATGATATCGATTTCGTCTTGAAATTTATTTTTCAACGAACCTGAACTGTCCAACATAAATACCAAATCCAACGGTTCTGCTTTGACAATACATCGAGCTGCAAATGCATATTGATTAAGTCAGAAATAAAATTTAAGTTAGATATTCAGAAATGAGTAAAGAGTTTAATTCTGTAGTAAAAGGTGATGTTGGAATGTTACGCTACACTTAGCAGAGCTTTCTTTTCGTTGAATTTCGATCTTTTTTGTTAAGAGTTCACAATCATCATCAGTTATCTCCCAACCATACAATTTTCTTAAATTTGTCTTTAAGATTGATAAACAATAGTGGATAGTAAAATAAATATGCATTATCTACATCTTCTTATTTAACATCGAAAAACTTTTACAAGCTAAGTTAGTAAGCTTCTGAAAACTATTTTTTGGCCTATCGTTTTGAGATAATGCAAGTAGTCATCCTTAATGTTACCATTTATTTTGCAATACTTTTTTAGTCAATTGATTTATTTTTCTTGCAATGATAACAGCTATCGCTAAATAACGGTATTATTTCATTCAGTGTTTAATTATATCAAAAACTAGTTCTACATCCATTCGTTTTTATGACAGCGCATTTCATACAATTTAGAAACTCAAATGCCGTTGGCTGTTTTCCTAATATCTTTAAAAAGTGCCGCTCATTTACCTTCACGAATAATAATCATCATAATTTAAAGTAGTAATGGAAACCATCAAAATTAAATGCTTTTTTTAATTCCAAATTAATTTTGTTTAGGTCAAAAGAACAGAATAATATCAATCAAACTGATACAAATTTGTCAAGCAGATTCATTATTTCATTTATCAATATAAATTACCTACCAATAATGTTATCAATTCATTCAGTGAATTTAACAAATGTCCTACTAAAGTTATTACCCTTTTTGGTCGATTTGTTTTATTTAAAATTACAGTTCTAATTGAAAAAGTGAAAAACAAACGTTTGGTTTTTATGGGTGAGTGGACAATTTCAGGTGGTGCTAAGCCATTGTTGATTACTTTGATTGCGGTAGTGATAATTGTGAACTGATAAAACAGCAATGTTAGCTGGGCTTTATTCATCCTCCTTCTGCTATAAAATCCATGCATTTGGATGACCAATGCACCAGCTCATGCAAACTGCGCATCATGTTGTTAAAATTTTGCAGAATCGACAAATACATATCAATTAAGCATACTAATGGCGACGCGATGGCGTAAGAAGAAATGCGAATTGGAATTGTGTAGCATAAAATTTAGGAAAATACAAAATTTGCGAATATTTTTTTTTTAATTTCTAAATATCAAAACATACTTTCTATTCAGTTCTGTTTACGGAAAATGGCGTTTTCCTGTGGTTCTAATCAGTAAAGGCTATAATTTATTCTTCTTTAGACTGCTTAATAAGATTGAAACTTGATTGATCGATGCAGGTTAAGGATTGTCATTGATTTCTTAATATGAACAGCTAACCGGTTGTATGAAACACAACAAGCAAGAATGATTCTTGTTGACATGAGGAAAGGAAACATTCCGCTTTCGTCTTTACCCATTCCTTTTAGGGAATGATACAGCAACATATAGGATCAAGCATGAAATATTTTAAATTGACTAACTCGCTTACTTTTATCTTAAGCCAAACCAAATTTTTGCTAATAGTCATAAGAAAACAAAAGAACTAGCCAAGCGATTCGGCATTATCATAGAATCACCATAAATAGATGCAACAGTTCATAATTCTAGAAAAGTTGTCGATATTCTTTCTGAGTATAAATGTGATCGTTGTAACACAATGGCAAATCTAAGACTGTCAGTCATTCGAGTAAATTGTACCCTTATTTCAATTTTCTTTGGCTATATTGTTAACTGAAATACCTTTTCGGAAATGGGTCAATTCTAGTTACCTGAGGAGGGCGTGCACAATTACAAAACAATGGCCTTTCCAGTGAAAGTGACGAAAGGTAATTAATCATAGTTAACAAATTAACAAGTTTTCGGGAAAGTCTTTCAGTCATTTCTGTAATGCTTGATTAACCTATGATGACTACATTCCGGATGACCATATGATGCTTTCAGGAACACTAATCACACGAGTAATCAGTTCCAAACGAAGATTTTTTCCAAGTTAATCATATTTTAATCCAATGTCATAACTTATATGGCTATTCAAATTTGTTAGGTTCCAATGACTTTTCCACCTTTCATTAACGTGACGACAGTGACTCTAAGGCTTTTGCAGTTTTCCAGTCAAAATTAAGAATGATGATATTGCTAGGGTTGAGTCATAAAGTTAAAAAATGGAATATGCGAGATGTATATGCTTGTCCAATTGTGCTTGAAAGAAGTTTTTCCATTGCAACTGTTCTCAAAGTACTTTAAACCGTCGTACACCTTAGTTTCAAGTAACAATACCATAATTCAAAAATAGAATAATTTTGTTATTCAATGGAAATATAGCAAAATGGAAGAGATTATTCATTAAAAAAATTAGATAAAATCAAACATTAACAAAAATTTATGGTCCCATCGGCATGGTATTTTCAATCGACAGTAAAGAAGGATATACTATTTCTCCAAATAATAACTTCTTCCTTTCAATTCATTTTAACTTTTTTAAATCCAAAACCTATATGAGACAAATTTCACGTTATGGAAACTCTTCTACTCGAACGGATGATAAGTAGTGACAGATGTCTGAAATTGAGAAATTTTACATCACTTTCTTTTCTTCCTTATGCAATGCTTTATCATTCTGATAATTTACTTTGTAGCAATAATGATCAGATGAGAAAGTTGCAAGGTTGAAGGATAATGAATTGTTATCGTAAAAATTTGGTCAAGGTTGTGAAGAACAAAATTGTTCCAAAAATTTCCAAAACAAACTTCAATTTCGCATAGCTGACTGATGCAAAGATGTTGATTGAAGTATTGTTTCTTGGCTCAATGACTTTTCCAAAAGTGACTAATGCGCTAAGAAATTTATCCATAGTACAAAAAATTGTTTTATCATTTTATAACTAAGACTCATTTCCTCTCATATTGCATTATTCTAGGGAAATTCATCGGAAAAAAAACTGATAATTGATGAAAGGAACTACGATATCTTAGTTAATTAACTATTATCAGCAACTAATTAGATAAAAGATAAGTTTTTTGAGAAGTTCATTTGTACTTTACCAAACTTAAATGGAAACATTTGGTGCTTCGAAAAAAAAAAATTCGTCAAACTACGACGAATTTGAAAAGCATCGTTGTATCGACCAACATACTTGCTGGTTCAGTTGACAAATTGTAGTCTTTCTGAATACGTTGCAAATTGTAATGTTTTATGTTTTTTTTAGTTTTTAACTGCATTGCCTTACCAATATCTGTGAGACGTTTAAACCGCTAATTGGAATCTCATTCGTCGAAAAATCTTTGAACCGGTTTTTTTTTTACCAAGGGGTAAAACTTGCAAAACAAAAAATTTACTAGCACCATTGATGCATATAAGAAATTACAAGAATCTAACTAGGATTAAATTTAATTCTTCAAAGTTGTTCGAGCTAAAGCAGTAAATTTTTGCAATTTAATGACCTATTTTCCTTGGAAATGCATTGCAAAAGTAAAAAAACATAAAATATAAAGGCATAGAAATTAGGAGAGAAATATAAGACTGATTATTAGTAATAGAATTTAATCAGATCAAAGTTTTTAGGGTATCTTTAAGTCCCAAACCTATCAAATAATAATATTTTAAACTCTTGCAAATTCGATTCTAATCAGGAATCCAAGAAATATAAATGATCCTTCAGAATCAAACTTTCTTCACGTAACAGAAAACAAATACAATGAACGATGGATGGAATGATTCACTTGAAGAGATCGTCAGAATTAATTTAAAAAGGATATATTGTTGTGTAATGAGTTGCATGAGGGGAAAAAGAAGTATATATTTCCTCTTCTTATATATTCGTTGTTTATCATGCATCTCAATTTTTCTGGCGTTGTTACCAGTGAACCCCGCCCCGCTCCTACCGCCTACTTCACTATGCCATCTATCTCAGTGAAAATGTCCCGAGTAGAAATTCTGAGGATGTTCTTGTCTACATGCTATCGTAGTATTTAGCTATCTGCTTTCGATGTTATTTACACTTTCCTGTTTTTGAACAACAATACCTTTTAAGTGGGAATCCGAAAATTTAAAAAGGTAAAACATCAAAAATCGAAATTAAAGTTCATTGGAACGAGCGAAATGAATTCTTTTCTGGTTATAGAAAGCATCCGAAGGGATGTACTAATGAATAGGAAGAAGGGAAATTGATCGCATTTTTCTTGAATCAGTTAATCAATATTGACATCTAAGATAATGGATAGCTAATACATATTCTACATTTTATATCTTAGCTTTCTTATCCCAAACTTATCCTAGTTTACTTCTGCTTATTAGTAACACTTGTTACTCTCATTAGTCAAATTATCTAGTAATGATCATAGAGATCAAAAGTATCTCTTTTCCACACAACACACTATCTGAATGGTCCTCACTTTCAAAAGAATTAAACGTCAATTTATCCATTTCAGGCTCACAAAATATCAACTACTGACAACACATAGTGGGCATCGATAATTAAATTGAATATACCACTCAGACTTAACCAACCAAATTCATAATGTTTGTAAATTTTCTATATGGTCAATGTTCTTAGTACGTTGTTCTCTTACATAGCACATATATCATACCACTTTAAAAATTATCACAGAAAGATTATCGTTGAAGAAAAAATGCGGAAGAAAGTGACAAAAAATTCAAAATGTTTGCTTAAAAGTAAGCAAAAAATGGAATGAGAAGTTTTCAACACAACAAACTTTCACTAAATGAATGGGAAAATTCCTTCTATCATTATAATATGCAAAATAAGTCAAAATAGTAACCTTCTCTTTCATTTACTTCTTGTTTGTGATTAAATATATTCAGATGAATGTATTTGCGATATTTTTTTTCCCCTTCTTTCCCTGCTGCTTTCTCAAATCCAGTTTTTCAATCTTGTATGTATGACAATACGGTAGATTTCTTCGATAAAACTCACCGAACCGGAATGCCAATCATCCAAATTTGCTAAAAAGAAAAAAAACCGGTCGTTATATGTATATACAACAAAAATTTTAAAAAAAAACCATAGCTTTTAACGATTATTTGAACTAAATCTGTTCACTTTGCTTTTTCTATCTTTATTTCACTGTAATTTTACTCAAATAATAGCAATAACAACAAGAGAAATGGTAGGGAAGATGAAATTTGGCAACATTTAAATTTATTTTTCATTTGGACTCAGATCTGAGATTTCACTGTCTCAAAAAAAAAATCTCTAGATTTTCAATATATGGTTTCTAACTATAATTTTGAAAAATTTTTCTTCCCAAAATTTAAAACCTTTCCCATTCAAATTTTTGAAATGAAGATTCGATTACGATAGCTAAAATCAATGCTCCAAATCAGGATGTCGCTAATAATCGCTTATTGGATGATGGAAACCGTAAAATTTAAACAAGTCTTTGATTACTGAAACTGGAAAAAAGAGTGTTGTAATTTTTGAAAATTCAGATTAATTCTTCTGGCATTAGTAACAGTCATCTGACAAAAAATTGATACATTCTAAAACTCGAATGAAAACCAATTAATCTATCATAACTTAATTAAGCCTTCACATAAATCAATAAGGCTATCAGATATCTGAACCAACGCTAAATATAATCCACTAAAATTTACGAAACTCGCTTAACCTTAATTTTTCAAGCCTAAGTGCAATCTCTTTTCATTTTCCATATTTTATGATTCTCTTCTCTTTCCTTCTTCAACAAATAAATATAAAAGTGAATTTCAGATAAGATAGTTGCATTGTTTGTTTATTATTCTGTGGCGAGTGCTGTTGTTCGATTAAATTGGTATATATTTGATATGTACTTATCAATTGTGACGACAAATGGGTTCATAATTTTACTCGTCGGTGTTTTCCTACGGATGTTCGATAGATAAAATTACAATTACATCCGTTACTTAAGGTGCCACTGGACACTCTGTCTATGCTTCATCAATGGAAAATTTGCTTAGCAACCCATTTTTATTCTTTCTTTCAACAGTTTTGATTTCAACACTTTTCAAAATTTGACCTTTCTTAAAATACTTATACGTGACTGTCTGTGACGTGTGATACCACTGAATAAGAATGTACTATCTGCAGCGATTGAATGATCCTGCCGAGTTTGTGATAGGAAGAATTATCAAATTGCTACTATTTATCATTATATTCCAGCAAAGAGTTAAAGTTTCCCACGAAAGGTATTTGTTGTGTTCTCGTGGAGTGGTGACAGATGACAGCGGAAACTAAAAATTATGACCAGCGACTACAAACAACATCACTAAATATTTGTACCAATTTAAAGCAAGAACCGGAAATAACTGACCAGTCCAATTTCTCGCATACTGGTTTTATATCCAAGTCAGACGAAAATTGTGCAGTGATGGTACTCATTTTTATAAACTAATCATCAAGTAATTAAGAATTATAATCATTACTTGAGATTTTATGTTAAAAGATCGAGTTTGTAAGATGATTTGAATTTAAACATAATTTAATTAATCTATGAGAGTTTGGAACATTTTGGATACAGAAGCTTACTACTGATGTAATTTTATGAAACCGGTAAAATAGGCCGGAAGATTTCTGAATGGTAATGTTTAGGAAAGTTCGCAATCGGCTTCACTACCGTCAACATCAACACATCCGGATTCAGTATGGCAACGTAAGGTGCATGCTTATGTAGCATCATCACGAGAGGAAATACTGAATGATGATGACTTCAATGAAAATTTGAAACGAGCTCTGGAAGCAATCAAAGCTGGCATACAACCAATACGAATTGCAGCTGGGAGTTCCGGTAAAAATCTTGAAAGCCAATAAAGCTCTCTTCCATTTATGATTCCAACATAACTTTCCACGATGTTTAGCCAATATTACCAGAAACTTTTATTACTCATTACTATTTCGATCCGTAGATCTTATCATGTTATAAAACTTTGCAAGTCTTGGTGATAATTACCATTCGGAAGACTGAAATGCAAGGATAAATTCATCTTTTGATTTCAGGATCATATATTGTACGTGATATAAATTATCAAAATATAGCAGTATTCAAACCGAAAGATGAAGAACCATTTGCGCCACAAAATCCCAAATGGCCAAAATATTTTCAACGTATGCTATGCTTTTGCTGTTTTGGAAGAGCTTGCCTTATACCGAACAATGGTTATATGTCTGAAACTGCTGCTTCTCTTGTTGATGAAAAATTACAAGTAATTCTTCTTTATTCAGGAAGTATTAACAAGAATACTGCTCATTATTATTCAAATTTGTTTATTTTCGGAACAATCTTCCGGTTGTGTGACATATTGTTTGTTTGAAATCATTTGCATATTTTTTCAAAGATCGAAATTTTGCAAAAAATTCAGTTGAAATTGTAAAGAATGTAATTTTAAGCAGTTCGGATAGCTGCAAAAATTGTAATGAAGTTTTCATCTAATTGATCTACTCTCCTCTTATCAATGATTTGTCCATCGTTTGGGTCCGTTTCACTGGTTACAAGGCCATCATAATCATTCTTTCAATATGTAATTCTTTTTGTTACAGGAACTAATATGTCATCGAGTACACAATTTTTGTTTTAAATTTTCATTTTAAACCGTTTAACAAATGTTACAGCTGCATATAGTACCGAAAACACGGGTTGTGAAGCTTGCTTCACCAGCATTTTACTACAAGGGTGAATCAGGCGCTAAAAATAAAGGACCGAAAGGAAAAGATGGCAGTTATCAGGTAGTATGGGAAATTTTCACTTGTGAAATAGTTTTAAACGATATTAAAAATAATTTATTTATGCCAGTGATTATTTTGTTTTCTTCTTATCTGATCTTTTTTCCATTCGTGAATCGAATGCATTCCGAAAATTTCACCGTTATGTTTTATCCCATCTTAATATTTTCAGATTCTGAGACTTCTAAGAATTTTTAAACTTAATCAACAAACTCCTCCAAAAGATAGCACTGAATTTGGTGATTTAACGGGTGACATTCCTTGATTATGAATTGAAACATTTACCTCGTTGTAGCTATTCGTGAATGGATATGTAAGTGCTTCGGATATTATACCGCGGTGGAATAAGGGAGGTGGATTGTGCCCGTTAACAGCGACAGAAGTTGAACGATTCAAGTATCTATTCCAGAAACTGTGTATCCTCGACTACGTTATTCGCAATACAGATCGCCATATGGAGAATTGGCTCATTAAGTATGACTAATCTGTAGTGAACAATGCCTAGATGTCATGGTTACATCCTATTTGCTCTCAGAAACATTGTAAAAAATATGAGACCCTAAAGGAAATACGAAATTTCGAAAGAGCATCTTTTAAATTCTTTCCTCGAAGTTCTTTTTATACCTTTCCAGTCCCATTCCTGCTGTACTTGTTACATTGCGAAGATAATACTTGCTTAAATGATGCAAATAATTACTTGTGCAGGTATGAACCAGGAAAAGTACTGGAACTTGCTGCTATCGATAACGGTTTGGCATTTCCAGTAAAGCATCCCGAGACATCCAGTCGTTTACGACAATTTCCGTTTGCTTGGGCACAATTATCTTGGGCTAATTATGTCAGAATTTTTTAAAATATTTTCTGCTAGTCTAAATGGAGAAGAGTTGACTTTTCATGAATATTATAGTGAGATATTTCTATCGATACTGCTATCGCCGATAGTGAATTCTTCAATTTTATACAAATAGTATTAAACGATCAATGTTGTTTATCCAATTTACAGCCGTGGAATGAAGAATTAAGGACATTTCTACTCCAATTGTTAACACCACAATTTGTGCAAAGTTTATGCGACGATATTGCCACTTTATTTAAGTATGACCGTGATGTAAATCGCTTTTTAAAGTACAGCCAATTACGGGTACTCAGAGGCCAGGTTTATATATCTTACTTTGTATGAGTTATCATTTATTTTATGATCAAAATGGACATAAGCATTCTTCATCTTTCTAATAGTTTGCCCGAAGTAGCAGGCCAAATCAATTAATTATAGTTATCCACACTGTTGGAGAACCAATACTCCTTTAATCTAAGTCTACAGAAGTATTATACATTTTTAATACAATCCTTTAGAAACTTACATCCTCTTTATTAAATCAATTTCATATACAGTTTAATCAAGCCAAAAGTATGGATAAATAATAAATCTCTGACTTGTATTGTCTTTTATATTGTTATAAACCTCATTTGCTAACTATTAATATTATTCAAAAAGCTTAAGGAAATGAATAATATGTTAACTTCAAGAAATGATTTAACAGAAGGATTTCAAAGACGGCTATATAATGTTACTTTTATTCATATAAACTATTTTATTATATTAAAAATGAAATAATGTATGATTCGTCAAAATCATAAAAATAATATAATATAATTATATGCTCCTTATTCCCTCTTGAATAAATCATGCAATATCCAATACTTAATTTAGATTTGGAACTTACGATTAGCTTTAATGATGAAAGAATCACCAGCAAAAATGGTAAAACGACCGCTAGTTCTTGTTTCGCGGCGTTATCGTCGCTTCCCACCTAATGATGATTGGAATCGAGCATTTCGAGTGAAACCAGCTGATTTTGGTAGTCGGGGATGTTGCTAATTACAATTACCACTATATAATCTTACTAATTTTTAGTTAGTCTCGTTATTCGAATATTCATAATGTTCATTTTGTTTAATAATTATACATGTATTATAAAAATTAAAGAAAAATCTGTGATACTTATATTACCTCCATTGGTGTCAGTTTCTCATCAGCATGCTTAATGCTACCTGTAGTCAAATTAGTGCTGTATTTCAAAATTTGATAATACGATCAATTCAGAAATACAGTCCAGATCAACAAGTAGCACCAACGATTTATTTATTAAATGCGATGATATAATTAGCAAGAAATCAGTTTCTGAAATGTTAAACTTTACTCTTGAACTCGAAACTACTACAAATTTGCTCCTTCTGATAATCAGACAAATGCAATCAATAAGCAAATCAGTAATAAAAAATTGTTAAACAAACATAAAATCAGTACATAGCTTATGACACTGCTAGGAAAAAATGATAATTAACATTGTGAACAATGACACAAAACTGGCAGATTTAAAAAGTTTTTCTGACAAAATGTAAGATTAGAAAGTGATGGGTAAAAGTCTTTTCGATATTAATTAAATTATTGCTAATTTTGTTCATTTGAAATCTTTTTCCAAGTTTTACTTTCCAAACCAGCATCATTTGTTGAAGAAGCTTAAATTTTCAAAACTGGACAATCATTAAACAGCTTACCTATTTAAGTACATATTTACAGTAAGATATAATAAGTAGAGTATACAAATTTAAAAAGCAACTAATCAAGAAAATGGCAATGACCATCACAAATTGGCAGGCTTACACTGTTTGAAAATAACTGATAAAGAAAAGGAATGAACATTATGCTTTCATTGATATATTATGCAATGTAAGTATCACTGGCAGTCTATTTAACTGTATGACGAAAAGAGAGAATTCAAGATTTTTACCTATGCAATGAACATAGCGACACTAAAAATCCAAGGTTATGGGTTAAAATTTAAGAGTTGAACTATCGAACGTCATCATTACAGATGATTTGATTATTAAATAAATTGCTATAAGAAGGGATATGCTATAAATTTTAGTAATGCTTTTGAAAAATAATTTCTTTATATGAAAAGTGAAACGTTGAATTCTGATCCCTTCCGTCTACTACAATACTTTTATATTTTACCAAAAATGTTGGGTTTTTTTAATTGAAGTATGTTTTTGGAAAAAAATGGTATAAAAAAAACACGCAAACATGGCAATATTAGAATAAGGCAAAAGATATGAAAGTTGATGAAAATCAATAAATCGAAAGTGATGCAAGATATCATTTGCATAAAGGTTCTTCGTTAAACTGAAAAGAGCGGGGATATTTCGAGAAAACATTTTCTTTTTGAATATCTATTTTGAGAAATTTCCTCTCTAAAGAATGGCACTATGCGGTGGCTTCCCCGATAGGATTTTCATTGATGATCCGTGATTTCAGCACACCATTCTCAATCACCTCAATAGTTTCTTTACCTTCTGCTTCTATCCTGCAATTTAATTTTGTCGAACTATTTAAAATTCGAAAAGTTCAATAGAAACTTCAGTTGACCATGATATTGCCAGAATTATTTTGGATGCAATTGTGCAGTGAAACTGTTATGTGAAAAGATATGATAATACGTTGTGCGATGTATCAATCAAATGAGCTGGATAGTATGCTACTGATAAGGGATGAGCAGGCATATCAGTTAAAGCATTATAACATGTTAACTTATCACATCAACCTGGTTCAAATCAAAAGTATCCCATAAAGCAGCGATCAAATCAAAAGTAATGAATTGATAGCTACAAGTAATGAGCTGCACTGGAGTGATCCATATCATAAAATTAATTTGAGATTTTCGAAAAATTAGAAGACAACCTTTTCGTAACAACTTTGACCCCATCGATTATTTTCGTGCTCGTTGATGTTTTACGACTGGAGGCATTTTTTCCGGGCTCTGTGGATGAGAATCGTATTACCGATGAAAAACTACTGCAAGATCAAAGTTTAAAAAAAATTGTTTCATTTTCGAATAGATCAGTTTCAAATGTCTGCCTAGAAAAGTTTACTGGTTTATCGCTTACTTCTAAGAATTTTAAACATTTGAAAATTTAAATATTTATAACTTTGATAACAGACAGAACAATACCAACCTTAACAATACGCCTGTGCTTCGGTAAAAAATCTTTAGTATCTGTCCAGAAGAAATGCGTCTTCGTATTTGTGGGAATTTTAGAATTTTTCTACATTTAGAAATTTTATAAGAAATTGCTCACCAATCATTTTCATTGATAAGTTCATTATTTCTTTTATCATCAAAAAAGATATTGTTAGTAAAATGCGTCCTATGACTTCCTGAAAAGTGCATGAGTAACGATTCTCAATAAAAATGAAACTCGTTGCAATTTAAAGAAAATTAAACTGATGAAATTTAAGAATCCAACAAACCGGCTCTCCTATAAAGTGAATCAACGCTATCCGATCTTGCTCGAAAAAAGAACGGTGAAAAAGGTTTGTCATCCATCATGAAATCCTGAAATATCATTTTACCTCTACAATCGGGAGAAAATATCATTCAGGAAAGAATTCGAGATGAAAGTTATAATCAATCATCCAAGATATCAAATTAATGAAGCCTACGTCAAACAAATCCTTGCCACCGAAAAATTCTTGGAAGATATCGAAAGGTGAGCGAAATCGATGATAGAAAACATCACGTGACTGTTTACTGTGACGCTGTGAACTAGTCAAACGTGAACGATCATACGAGTTGCGCTTTTTTGCTGCAAAATAGGTCTCAGTAAAATGGACGAACAAGACCTGGAAAACTGCTTAGATGTGAAATACAGTGTCACTTAAATGGGACCTGCCTCAGTATCGAACCCTCTAAAAAAGATTCACGGTGCCGAACATTTTAACCAATTTTCTGATTGGATCTCCAATGATCATTATAAAATATTAGAAAAAGTCGAAAAAGTAAGGCAAAGATAGTAGTAATTTATTAAACAACTAATTAGTAAACTTATCTTACTATGTATCCATTCTGATTGTTTTTAACTTTAATTGTTGTAATGTATTTAAATTTAGAAATTTGATCAAAGTCAGAAAGATTTAGAATTGAGTAATTATGTATTCTTTTTTCTTGTTCCTTACGACCATGAAAATGGAAATCTTTCAAGAAATCATGTGATTTGCGATATCTGATATGTAAAGAAACTTACGGTCTGATAATACTTCATATGCTTGAGTAATACGTTTGAATTTTTGTTCTGCAACTTCATTGTTGTTCGGATTTTTGTCCGGATGCCATTGTAATGCCAGTTTACGGTATCTGTAATAGATGTTTCATTTTGTCGCGATATTTTTCTTCACTTTACCACTTTTCTTTTAAATATTTTAAACGGATCTATATTAAAGTTTACATGCATATTTATGAAATATTTCAATTCAATTGAATTTATAATGGTCAATTTATTAACAAACGTTGAATTTTCGCTCATTCTAGAATTTGTTAAAATTCGAACGAATTAAAATATCTATATTTTTTTTAATATACAGCGCCCGTAATAGAAATTTCATTGCTTTTTTTTTACAAATTTCCCTACTTCACAAATAATTATAACCCTGCCTGTTTTATGCATGTCAATGTGTCATTTGTGCTAATTCTGATGATCAATGTGATTCATTTAATATCTAAATAAATAGGACAATTAACAGTGGAAAAGAAGTACTCGCAAAAGTTAAAGTCAGATATTTCTTGTGCTTACCCGACTAACCGTTAGAACAAGATTGGTAAGGGCCATGTTCTTCATTATTTTGATACAGTTTAATTAATCGAAGTACATCATTTATAAATCGGACCGTATTAAATCTCTTTAAATAGGAAATTAAAATTAAAATTCGTATTTCAAGGGATCTACAACTGAAGTAGAGTCTTTGTATTACTGAATTAACTAGTTGATTTCCGAAATTTGAAATGACGAATTCTCGATTTTTTCATCAAACTAATGAAATTCTGAAAGAAGTAGTGATGAAAAATGTCCCAACGCAGAATTTCTTCTAATTTTAGACGCGTTTAAAAATTCACTCTCTTCTTTTATCTCTCTCTGCTGATGATTATTGATGAATCAACCTAATATATTTAATATTCAATTAAGAAATTTTAAGGAATAAAATTTACTTAACTGAATGTAAAGCAATGATATTATACAAAAGAAAAATGAGGAATTAATTTTTTGTCGAAGAAATGAATTCGAAAAAAAAAGTACTTTTCATCAATAAGTTGGTGAAAAGCATAATCGAAGAGACTATATTAATTTAGAATTTGGAGAGGATTAGAAGAGACTAACTGTTTTAAAACAATCAAGACGGAGCTAAAATTTCCATCAAATATAAATTAGATCGAAATAACGTCACGATCAAACTTCACTAATGAAAGAAATATTGAATTATAAGCATATTTCTAAATCCACTGAAATTTTATTAGAAATCTTTAGAAATTTTGAACATTTGTTATTTAAAAAAAGAAAAATTAGAGAAGAAATGATCGGTTTCTTACAACAGACAGGAAATCAACAATATTCCAATGAAATTTAGCTACGATAGTACTTAAGTAGTGGTCAGCTGCATGAAAATTGCTTATTCATAATTTATAAAATGATTTTGTAAGATAAATAATTGACTGAATAAGATAAAAAAAAAAAAAAATCCAACCTGATCCGGGTAAGTAGCAACTACCGTAAATAATCGCTGATGATCTAATAGATTTATAAATTTAGATGACTGTTTGAGAGTAAATGGAACAAACTAAAGAATAAAGGAATAATATAGCAAGCTAAACATACGCTTTCCGGATAGCAGCATCATCAGCATTGCGTGGTACTCCAAGAACGCTATAAAAACAACTGGAACCACTAGACAAATCATCATGAGAGCCTGAATTCGGACTTGTCCCTGTGCCTAGACCCATCGAGTTATTTTTGTAGCAAATACACTTTGTTCGTAGTACATACAAATACGCCTAAATGTAATCGAATGCAGCAGCAATTACGATTCTTCGGTCTCCTTTTCCCAAGTGTGATACTGCAACACATTTTTTTTTTTTTTTTTCATATGGATCGAGCAGAGTGCAAAAAAGCTGAATGAACGACGATCCAAATGATGCTTTTGCCATCATAGAAAAAACATCTGTACCACACAGATTCCATTCTCTCATTTATGATACTTCAACAAATAACTTTAACATCTAACTTAATGATGAAATTTCTTCAACGCCCTAATCGAAAATGCATATTTTGAACATAACAATAAATGGTTATGAAAATGATAATTTGATTTATGAAGCAAAAATCATGTAATTAAGGGATGGATTGAGTGAATTCATATCATACAATGGGATATATTCAAAATTTGATTTTCTTCTGGTTGTCTGTTTTTTTTACATTATTATAATAAAAAAAAAATGAAATATTATAATTTGTATTTAGATGAAAATGTTTGAGATCTATCATTTGCTGCTTAAATGTAATTTATTGCTTGAACTTTTTCCAACGATTTTTTTTTAGTCAGTTTGTTACAACAGCACTTTTTCACTATCACCAATTAATTAAACGATGTACTTGAGAATTATCACTCATTTCATTAATCGGATAACTCAAGAAATGTTGAAATGCATGAGTGATAACTTAATTAGATTTGTTTAAATTCATGGATAAGTGAAAGATGAAATAAAAACTAATAATTTATTAAAAAGACTACTCAGATGAAATATTAGACATTTCCATTGGAGAGGTCTAAAGCATTATGGCATTTGATTTGATGTCCTGGAGGTTCAATCTTATCGATTTATGAAGATCATATCTTTTGAAATGAGTTAAGACTGAGCGGATAGATGTCAAAAATATATTATTCATATCAGTAATTTATAAAAGAATTTTAAGTTTGTCTGTTAACAAAGATATATTAACGAAGAAAAAAATGAGATAATTGAAGAGGAAAGCATAAGTTTATTGATTTTTAGGGGACACAACTGGAACAAAGGTATAGTGAAATTGTTTTTAAAAAAATTGGGGAATGTTACGAATAAGTTCTGGAAAATCAGACACAGCAGAGAGTTCGATTTTAAATTCTCGACGTATTACAAGAAATTCTGAAAAAATTTTGGAGACTAAAAAGATAAGACAAACGCACCAATGCAACGACAAGGCAAAACATAAACATTTTTTTAACGCATCCACTTTTAATTTCTGATGTTATAAAAACTGATAAAAATTGAATTCCAAATTTTGTCTTTTTCAAATATGCAAAAGTGCTGTTCAAGCGATTAGATAATATCATTTGGGCATTTTCAAAGTCTTTTGATATAAAATATGTCAAATATCTTTTAAATACTACTTAAAAATTGGTACGAGTCGTAGTGAATAAATAATTTTTTTCAAATATTTTCAACTTTCGGGTCATTCACGCTATTTATGCCAATGAAATTATTAGAAATATTAAACTGGATCAAAAAAAAGTACCACGAAGTGTTGTTAGGAAAGAATAAAATAAACGAGGAGAAATGATGAAAATTACTGTTTGAAAGCATTCTGACAATGACAGCTGCAAAGAGATAAGTGTAGAAGAAAATAAATAAGTGTGCAGAAATGATAGCACTTGTTGACTGCTTTATTTTTAACTATGAGCCAGTGAAAAAGCTTGCCTGTGATTCCTCGGATCATCGAGACAAACAAATATCACTGACCAATGGACTTATGAGCTGTTATAGTGGGATTGTTTTAAAGAAAATATATCAACACTGTTATTATTATTGATGCTAAAATTGGGCATTTTTCTTGAATATCTTATATATTTTTAAATTGCTTTATTGAAGAGACTTGGCAAAGAAGACATTTCAGTGAATCTAGTGTTCTCTTAGGATTTCATTTTTTAATAAAATATATTCTTGTCTTTTACTCCATTATTTTTGGCTTCCATTATTCTTTTTGGTAAGATATTTCGCACAAAACAAAAATTGGAACAGTTTTCAAGTTTATTAAATTAGAAAAATTTCTATTTCAGAAAGACATGGCTTTTTTTTCTTATTTAGAACACTTTCTTTAAAGTTTTAATCTTGAATGAGAACAGCATTGGGCGATTCATAACTTCATTACCATTTTTAATAATTCAAGCTAATAAAATGAACAAAGTATATGAAATCTGCTTCACGCTGTGTCGGCAGCCTTTATTTCTACAGTTCATTTTATCGGACAAGCAACATACGACAAGGAACAAAAAAGTTAAACTCACGATTTCCTGTATTTCTCCCATATCAAACTTTCCCTGGGCCAAAGTGCCTATCGCTTGGATCAATATAAAGTGCAGAATATTGAGAAAAAAAGTCGCAGGAGAAATTAAACATAGAGGATGGAAAAAACTGAAACGTATCGTTGGGCATGCAAGCCAAATGATGATAACTATATGGACATTAATGATGAAAAAAACAAATGCATTGATTTGTTTTGATTATAATGAAAGAACTTGGCTAAAAATCATTCGCCAAACATAATAAAAGAAAAACTCGAACTAAAATTTTCGGTATTTCATTATGATAAAGGGAAGCAATGATAAGTGCTGTGATAAGAGGAAATGGAGAGCGATCTAAGTTATATGTCTCAGTGAAATCTTAAAGTGAATATATAGTGAATGGAGCATATTTCGACATAAAAAAGGCCGTAATATTCTGATAAAACATTTAGAAAAAAGTGGAAATAAACGGGAAGGATTAAAAATGATGGCAACACAAGATCATATAGCGAAGTAAACAAAGAGAGTTAAGGGTTGATAGGCTCTAGGACCAAAAGAAATACACAGATTTTGGTTGAAAAATGTAAAAGTTATTCAGTTAAAATAATCAACAGGTTTAACATTACACAAGAAGCAGTTATTTGGAGATGAATAGAGAGGAAGAAATAAAAACAAAGCCACAAATACTACGAGCTAACTATGCACCGTTATGTTGCTTACGCCTCACTAATACAATCTTAAGGATATATTACCAAGGAAAAGAGTGGTAATTATAATAATAATAATGAAGAGCAAAAGATAAACATCTGTTTGTAGCATGAATTGACTAAAACTTTATGATAACTTGGAAGGGATAAAAAGAATGGCATATCAGGTTGGCGACTGGCAACTAGATCAGATCAATCAGGCGTGGAAGAAGACTTCTCAAGCATTTTTGCAATAACATCTTTTATCACGGAATTGAAGAGAACTAAATATATATATGAAATCTTCATGATGAAAGCAAAATCAACCATTTGTTGTTCTACATGGATTACTTGAAACTGAATAGAAAATGAAAATTTCAAACAATGATAAATATGATAAGGGAATCATTTAAATGGAATCAAGAAATTATAATACTTTCATTCAAATAGAGTAAAATGCTACAGCTGGATGGGATGAGGAACGAGGAAAAACTGCACTATGAATACTTCGGAATATCTCAGGAAAAGAGAATTTCTGTTGAATACTCGGGAGAGGTTCGAAAAATACTAAGGTGAGAAATATAAGTGATGTTACTCGTACAATGAGGACACTAACAATTTCAACAATTCCATTTACTGCTGACTGCATCACTTCATATAGTGATATCGATCAGTTGCATTTGTCTCCAACATTTGTTGGAGAAGGTTCATTGCAAGTAAAGGAGGTTATTGAGAAAAGGGTTACTGAGTGGATAATTATATTAATGTAACTTTTTTTTTTCTTCAGACAGGCAAAAGGGTACCACTTCATTATTCGAATGCAGGATGGCGATGTTAAATTAATGAATTGAAAAGTTGGGAAGGCGAATCATAGTGTGATGGAAATCACAGTGCAAAAGTCTGGTTATAGGTAAGATAAGAAAGTTTAAAAGAGAAAAAGAAGGATTAATAACAGTGACAAAGGACGGGACGCCACATACAAATTGCATCAAAACAAAAAGAAAAAAGTTAACAGCTCATAGCAAAATTACACAATACGTAAACCGGCTTTCAATACAGACACAATCACGTTGATGCTGTGGTGACACATTGAAATCTTTATAAGAAAGAGATGATGTCAATTGGGTAAATGCGGAAACCAGTAAAGAGATATAAATTTAAAATGAAAGAATTTAAATATTTTGGAGTTTCGAAATACAAACTGACAAAAGAAGAAATTTGAGCATAACACTATTATCACGGAAGTGATATCACCATTACTGGATGGAAAGATACGACGTCAGGGCAAAATTCGAATTCGGTAGTTATGCGAAGTAGTTCTTATCCAAGTATTGCAATATCAAAAGAACTAGAGGAAGCAACCGGAGAACAACTTAGCTAGAAGCTGATTCAAGATTCGAACAGTAGGATTTCAAATTCATCATAAAACATCGCGCACTGTACGTGAACACATTTATCCACGATGTTCATACTAATTATGATAATGACAATATAATAAAAAGTAATAATAACAGTAAGCCGTAATGAATAATAATAATAATAATAATAATAATAATAATAAGTGACAATAATAATAACAGTACCAATAATAGTAATGACAATAATAATATGAAATAGCAGTAACGCCATTTGAGCGCCACTTCATACCAGTATTGAGCGTAGTGAGTTGTTTGTGATACTTGTCAGTTAGAAATGGAAATATTCTGTGTCGTTGTATCGCTTCGCCATTTCTGATAAATTCTCATCAATTGTTGGCGGCAGTTCATTCATTCATTCATTTACTCACTCTCTGTCAAACATGGAAAAATCGACCACTTTCTGAAATTGCACTTATATATGTGTATAATATATATATATATATATATATATATATATATATGAAAAGTTCATTAAAACCGATACGATGTCATTAGAATTGCTGATGAGTTGTTATGAGTTACGCTAAAATGATTCTTCAATTTCCTGTAGAATTTGAGGAGGAAGGACAGAGAAAACGTCCTTTTGGGAAATGTTTGTTTGAAAAATATATATAGAAGGGAAGGGAAGGGATGGGATGGTCTCTGTTACAGAAGAATTGTATGGCAGTTTGTGACTTGTGACAAGTGTCATTAACAAGGCCGAGGACGAAGAAACTAAATAGAGCATTGAATTCTCGTGCTTATTACGGTGTTTGTTGAGCTGGATGAATTAAACACTCAACACAGCAAGAATCGATTGTAATTAATCGATAATATTAATTTGATATACTTTCCTGATATTATTACCGAATTTCTCAACAAAGAAACTTAACTTCAACATGACATCATATTGCATACGGAACATAGATGGATGTTATTCACATATGATGTCACATATTCTCGAAACCTCAAGCAATGCGACATTAATAGCTTAATTAGCTGAAGAATTAAATGAAGAGGACAGGTCAAGCAAGCTCCAATTGCGCCAAGAGATGCATTGTGCCGCTCAGATTACGATAAACTGTAATTTTTTAAGAGATCAAATATACATTTCATTTTTGTTTTCTTTCTCTAAAAAAAGAAATTCAAATTAGCACTTTGAAAATGCCATTTAAGGGACATGAATAAAAGAGTTACCAAAACAAAACAGACTTCAAAAAGAAATTGTTGAAAAGAGAAGAATAGAAGTGCGCAAGATCACTGAGTAGGATAATCATGCGGGGACGAGACGACTCCAAAAGGTCATCAAAATCATTTGATTCACTATTCAGCGTAAAAATTTAATTGTTAAGAAGAGCATGGAGAAGGATGGCACAAATTGATAATGTCACCTATCATTGCTCCTTCTCTCATATCTCATCTTCGAACGATTTATCAATGAAGTTTGCTAATTGCCATTTCAATTATGTTAGTAACAACAAGTAAATTTAAAACAGTTTTCCGATTTAAATGCAAACAAATGAATGGAGACAGTAACAAATAACAACTAATTCTCACAGTAAAACTCATTGTAAAACAATACGAAATGATAGGAAGTCAAATGGGCGAATAGATCGCAGGAAAATGACAGGAATGGTTTTCGTAGAGCTTCCTGAAACTATCATTTCCATATTTTGAACATCGAAGTCACGACAAGTAATAATGAGAAAGCGATGGGTTGGATTCGATCACCGGATATCAGATAGGTTAGGCTTTGATTGTTCAATCATTTCTACATTCATTTTCTTATTATTTGATGATCCATTTTTTTCACTTATTCTTATTGTATTGAAAGTCAGTAAGTGACGATGGAAAGTGAATAAATGTTTCTGTATAATCTTAAAAATTTCACGATTTTTGTTTCATTGCTTCAATCTCATATCACCGGGAAACTCAGAAACTTTATTAGTACAAAACAAAATAAACCTAGGAAGAAAATCCCAGCATATATTCTGTAAAAAAGCCAAAAATTTAACATTTTCATTATGAAGAGATGTGCGTTAAAGTAACGGAAACTTTCGGAATTTCGCCTTTAATGAGAGTTATTCGAGGACTTATTAAGTCGTCAATCTTTCTACTATCGGGCACGAAAAAACAATTTTGGTTGGTAATCATAAAATCGTATAGTTTGGGTCATTTAAATATACTTGAAGATAGTACTATCATTAAACATAATGCATTAATTTTTCCTGAATGTCAATCCTAGAACCATAAAGCCCTCCTGAGTCTGTTTATCTCGGCCAGCATAGCCAACAACAAAAACACTATGCAACCAATCTTCCGGAATATATTTTAGCCGGTACCAAACCACTTCAATTAAATGTCCTAATGTGAGCAAAGTGAAATCGGCATGAGCCCAAAATTTTCATAGTGATCAGTCATGATAGCAAATGGATAGACACGATTGGTAGTGTAACGATACGTGAGTAATCTCTGCAAACCATACTTAAACCTATTACCTCGGTGAGGTTAACTACTTTTCATCATTGTTAGATCACGATGATGAATAGTGTGAGGGAATGGTTCGAATATTGTAAGCATGGTCTATTTTTATTAGAGGAAGTAATGGTGATGCTATGTTTTTTTTGTTCTTACCTGCTGAAAAGATGTTGGTGTGTGGGTAATTTGTCGGAGTGGAGGCATCGAAGTTCTGATTGTCGTACTTATTGCTATCTTAGAAGTGACAGCTATCCAGGATGTGATTCTTTCATGACGTGTTGTTTCAGAGGATGTGATCTGTTTGTTCAACTGATTGTTGACATTTGATGATAAGCGAATACAATGCTTAAACGGTTGGGCGTATCCTCATTATGGAAACCGAAAAATCCGCATTCGTTAGAATATCTGAAGTGAGCCATCCATCACTCCGCTTTATCCGCTAAATGGCTATGTTCAAATTGAACAGTAGTGTTTTTATTCCATTACTTTTAGATTGTTTCTTATCTTTTAATTACATACTCTTCATTCTCTTGCCTTTACCTCTCTTTACCATAATTTTTAGGTATTTACATGAAATACTTCGCAAGAACGAGCAGGTTACAGAGAATAATCGCAAATTGTTGGTGGAATGCCTGAGAGCAATTGCTGAAATTTTAATTTGGGGTGATCAAAATGAAAGTTCTGTTTTTGAGTGAGTGATATATTTACTTGAATTTATTACAGATCAAATCGTCACTTCTAATTATGAATGCCTACCACAACCTCATACATATGCAGAGGTCAAATTTACAAGAAATTAAGATGAAATTAAATTTAGTTTGCTTTGCAACTAAAGTTTTATTTCAGTATCGCTGGCCATTCTTTTCATAATTTTATTTCAGTTAGAGAGAGAGGGAAGGTCTTGATCGATAAAGACATATGTTACATGTTCTGACAACTTTTTTTTGCTTAAAGACACAACCATCTCATGATAGTTTTCAGTTTTTTCTTAGAACGACAAATGTTGGAATATTTTCTTTCCATAATGAAACAAAACTGCGGATCCTTTATCTGTGTTCAATTATTGCAAACGCTCAATATTTTATTCGAAAATATACGTCACAAGACGTCTTTGTGTTAGTTTGTCGTTCTTTTGCCTTTTTTGAGATGTTGGAAATGCGTCAGATTTTTTCTTTCATTCATCTTATAGAACTATGCTTTTATTAAGTAATTGTATGTGGTAATGAATATGCCAGCTATTTGCAGATTATTTGCTCAGCAATAATCATGTTAATTCAATCATCACATATCATTTCAATTTTGAAAATGAGGAAGTTATGGCATATTACATATCCTTCTTGAAAACGCTTTCCTTTAAACTCAATATGTATACCATACATTTCTTTTTTAATGAGGTTTGTCTGCTTTTTATTACTAGCTCTTTATCATTGACTGTGATTTATTTCATACTCCCATCCAGTGATTTTGTAGGCTAATCAAGACTTTCCATTGTACACAGAAGTCATCAAATTTCAAAATCATAGTGAAGCTATGGTACGCATTGCAGTACGAACAACCACACTGAACATATACAAAGGTATTCATCATTTGTTGCAAAATAACTCTTTATTCAAAATCATGAAATTGGTGAATTCTATGCACTTGTTTCGTTCGTATTTTAAGTGGAAGATGAAGCAATGCGAAGGTTTGTTCGTGCTCATTCCCGGGTTTACTTTTGTGCTTTGAGCGATTGCATTGCTAGACAGTCGATTGAGATCGATCATTTTGCTCGATCTGCTGAAAATGAATCCAGCAATCGCAAAAGGCTTGATGCTATGATTGATGATTACCTTGATTATATGCATTACCTCAACGATATTTTGCTTATAAAAGTTAGTTTTTGATCCTTACGACTCTTTTCTTTATGTTAATTTTTGTTACATTTCAGAAATAAACAGGATTACATTCTCTGTTTTTTTCCATAGCAAACACATTCATTTTAAAATCGAGAAATTTTTTTAAAAAATATTTTGACGCAGGGAACTGTAAATTTAGATGAAAATTTATATTTTAGGATGAAAAACTTTCTGCTGTGCTCATTGAAGTAATTTTTGAAAGACTGCTGGGGTCGCTATATCTTTCATCTCTTGGCGGTATTCGTCTTCATCCCGTTACTGTTGTTTTAACACCAGTTTCCACTCTTTTCTTTCTTACTCAATTTCTGCTAATCATCGATGATTTCCAGGTATGTTAAATAGTAAAATGTTTGTAAGATTATATTTTGTAGCAGATTCGGTGTCGGAATGGTTATTTGTCTTCCTTGCCATTCAAGATATCAGTGTAACATCCTCAGGTAGCTCAGAAGTATTTGTACTGGGCACATCGTTAACATGTTTTTTCTACTGCATAGCCCAACATTAGCCTACTTCGACAATGATGATTTTTATTACTTTTCAGTTTACGCTAAATATCCAGATCTATATTGTAAAAGATAAAGTTAGTTTATAGGCTGTACAAACACTTTTGTCATCATTCTTTTTTGGTGACGGTTCCGATGTGGAATATCAGTGGATTCGTAATGAAAAGGCAGCATGGATTCTTGCGAAGATGAAAGCTAAGGACATTGAACCGAGGTTGATTTATTTCCAGATGTATTTACTTGTTTTAAATCATATGTACAGAACATTTTGAACTTTCTTTAACTTGAAAATCTCAGAATATGAATTCCAGAGCATTTTTCAACGGATATATGAATGCGTTGGTTTGTTCGAGAAATGATCATTCGGCTTTTTACGGGCTTATTTTCATTTATGCTCTTTGTCAAAACAAAGGTATTAGTGTTTTATATTGAAAGCGATTCCTTGTCGATAGTTCCATCAGTCGGGATTGAATTGCTTTGAAACCCATAAATGCATTAAAGTCTTTTTTCCACTGTTGCGGTATTAAGCTTCATCATAGAATTAAATAACTCATTTCAAAACATTCCAGGAGTAAGGGGAGAAATTCTGGAAGCTGTACAGTTCACTTCCAATGTCGTTGGTCCTTCTGATCACAATTTCCTGAACGGATTGTTGAACATCATAGCTCGAAGTGTTGAAAAAGGTATTAATATGTTTCCAGTTTCCCAGTAATTGTTATTTCTATTGTCGGTCTAACGCCTGACCAATTGAAGCATGGCTAAAAATTTTTCAGATGCGTTTATTCGTACAATAACAGTTGAATTATGCTGTATTGTCTTAAGGCAGCTGTTATTGGTCATGGATGCATCTATAGATGCTCAAGTAGAATGTGAAAGGAGAGCAGAAAAAGTTATAGCAAGTCTTGTTAGCATGCTTACACCATCAGTTTACTCGGAGGAACTGTTTTTGGAAATGTTTGAAGATGAATTTTATAATTTTGAGGTTTGTTTCAACATTTTCTTCATTTTGAGAAGTATATCAGCATGATGTTCTTGATCTGGTCATTATTTCATTTTTAGCGGAATAGAATCCAAATTGGAAGTATCAGTACTGATTCATCACTTTTGCTTCCTCCTCCTAGTACACCACTGAATGGTGTGTCGCTGAATAAGCGCCTTCCATGTGGCAATGAAGAACGAACCCGAAAGGTGAAAATTTTTTTCCATTTAATTTCCATTGAAGGTCTATTATATCCATAAAAAGCGTAGTAAAAAGTTTGTGAAGTTAGTTTTTTTTTTTTCTTTTTTTTCAGAACATTCAGCTCTTTTTCCACTTGAGACACTTTGCATTAGATTTGCGTGATGAAGAAGAAACGCATTTACCAATATCGTCTAAAACTGATGTGTTCGTTGAAGTGAACGACTGTATTAACCTCGGTTAGTTCGACTAAGTCTTTTTTTTCATTGTGAAAAAGGACAGAAGCTTTCTGTTTTGCATCGGTGTTCTTTTTCTTTTGCTCTAACGTTGTTCGTCTAACAAAACGTGAATAGCTACGAAACTTCCTATTTATCATTGCTGTTATTTTCTGATTTGATTTCACTTCCATACAGCACTTTTTATTGTAGAAAACAGTGATTTGCTTGCTTGCACAGTTGTTATGAATGAGAAAAGTGAAAAAGTCCATCGATTCCTTGTTACGGATCAAGCGCAGTTGATACTGGTAGAGCCAGATAACAAGCGTATGGGGTGGGCCGTTGTCCGTTTTGTTGGTCTTTTGCAAGTGAGTTTCATGCTTTCCTAAAGTAGCATCATACGGTGACAGTTTTTCCGGTCAATAAATATATTATTCTAGAACACTCAACTAACGGGTGATCTTGGAGACAGTCGTGCACTTCATATCATTGTTAATGATGCAAGTAATCGTTCAGAAGCAAATGTTGCGGTTTATTTCAACGCAAAATTTTTATTTGATGACCATATCCGATGTATGGCCGCCAAACAACGCCTTACCAAGGTTTGTGAAAATATTTATCATCTTTCCTTCATGTATTCAAGCGTTGAATATTTTTGTTCAGTGAACGGTGACATATGCCCCTAGATGTAAGCTTTCATGTTTCTTTACTTAATATATAATTTTCAGTTTACAGAAAGTTTTGTTTAATGATATTCAAGAGAGTAGTCACTACCGGGAAAACGTGAAATCCATAGAGATTAACATGTTTTATAGAATAGCAATGTTTTAGGGTAGACAAATAGCAAGGCAGTGTAAATTGGATCAGATTTGTGATTTGCTCGGAATCGCACGCAAGGCTTCTATATGGAAAAATAGTAGGAATCCATTCCGAATAGTCAAAGGTTGTCCGCCTGGTTCATTACGGAGACAGCCACAAGTAAACAGTCCACATAGCAGCAGGTCATCCAGCGGTTCACTGAATATTGTTCCAGATGATCCTGAACATGGTGCAGGTCCTTCAGCAAATAAAGATTGGAAAGTAGAAGACATGTAAATTGAAGATTGTATAAATGTTAGAAAAATTGTATAAAACTATAGATTATGATAATTCTACATCACTGCTATTTATTTTGTCGTCACTTACTCTGCATTTTTAATGTTGCAGGATGTGATCATTTATTGCATTGACTATTTAGTCTTTACAACTTATTAGTCTTTATGTAAGTTCCTGAATTTATACAGTGCCATATGAGAAATTATTTTTAGAGAAGTCAATTCTAAATCCACTTTGATGGATTTCAGTTATACAATGTTTATAATAATATTGTTGCTCACTCTCGGAATGTGGTCCGTTTCATTCGTAAATTTTGGCTTGAACTATTTGTCAATTTTTGAATGAAGTACTTAACATTTCTTCTCGCATTTATTGATTTCTACGTGAGGAAATGCATTGCATTAATATATCTGCCTCTCAACATTTCTCGTTACTTTAATTTTTTGTTAATAATTTTTTTAAATAAAATCTTTCTGTAGTTTTTATAGCCTTTTGGTTAAGGTTAGTGACAGTGAACTTGATTAAGATATTATTGTTGTAGAAAAGTTTTGCGAGTGGCTTCTATTTGTTGAAATAGTAGGCGAGGTGATGAAAATAGCTTTACAGGTGTGTGCTATGTCCGATGATGGACCTATTGACATCCAACAAGGATTTGATAGTTCGACGACTTGCAGCCAAGATCCTAATTTGGACCGCGATACTACTGAAAAACTAACAAAACTGACGGTTGCTAGAAATGATTCGCCTCTCAAAGGTTTTGGAGAGAGGAAAGCTCGAGAGAGGAATATGAAAATTGCTCGAGGGCATCAGATGTTCAAAAACATCGAGTCAGCGCTGAGTGATGGTAATGCGAAAAGGAAGTCGATGGAACAAGGTAAGAAGGGAAGGCAACCTGTTAATAGGTTGCAAGTCGGAGAAATGATGTTGCCGAGTGAGTTCATCAATTCAGAGACACGAAAACCTCTAGGTTCCCCCGTTATAACTGCGGACGAACTGATCAGTCTGTTTGACCTTGCTGTTAACGATCATTGTTCGATGCATGACAAATTCAGTAAGATTTTGTACTTACTCTTCAGTAAATTTTAATGCATTCTTCCTATTTCTTTGAAAAGGTCCGATGATACTGCTTTTGTACGAGGATGTGATTGTCTGTTTCATGAAATCACAGATTAAAACACTAGGGGTTTGCTGAGTTCTATTCATATTAGGTGCTATTTATTTCTGCCTTGACTTTTATATTTTGGAAATGGAAAATGAGTATAAAAGTCACATCAACACTAAAAGGGTTGTTCCATGATCAGGATTACTTGTTTTTATTTAAACGAAAACTGTAAAAAAAGACTAGAACTTCTCTTCCAGGAAATGCAATGAATGATGGAAATTTATGTCTCAGTGATGAAGACTGGAATCGGTTTGCTTGTCATGTTGCAAGTATTGGAATACGGGAGGTCAGAGGATTTGCAGTAACTGCTGCCATTATGGCTGTCAGTAAGTTATCAATTTTGTACATGAAGTGATTCAATGCTGTTTTGAAAATCTAGTGCTAGGTCAAGATAAATGTGAAACAGTATTGAAATATACAAAAAATACGAAGTGGTTGTTATGTTGTGAAGTTAAAACTGTTACGTCGTTACTGTTACTGAGCATCTTCTTAGGATGCATTTGTTCTTCTGTTTTTCATTCTTTTTTTGCAAAAGGAGCTTTAGATACTTGCAAAATAGTTTTTTAGAGATAAAGTAATTAGTTTTAGGGACTGATGAGGAATGTTTTTTTGTTCTAAAACTTTTGCACGAATTTTATTTTTGATGATTGCAGAACAAAAAGGTTTTCGATCAGCTTTTGCACAGGAAATCAATGTTTTAATGTCAGATTACGTCTTGTTTGGAGGAAAAGCCGGGCAAGGACTCCCGGAACTTGTGGCGCATCTTTTAATTGCTAATTGGCCTCGAGAACATGCGCGATGTGATCTGGAATCGAATGATATTTTATTCTGTATCATTTCATCAATTAAGGGATGGTTGGAAACAATAATTGGCGAGGTGTGCTTTGGAAACTTCTCCTCTCAATTTATATTATGTGTTGATACTACTATTAAGAAAGCAATATTTTCATAAGTCGAAACAACTTCAGGCAGGTGAGATTGAAGAGATTGAATCGAACTGTGCTTGTGCACTGTATGAGGTTTGCCGTTTCGCACAACGAAAACTTTGGATGAAGTGGCCAGAATTAGTAGATGAATGTTATGCTGCCGTAAGAGATGGTATAACCTTAAATATCACATTAACCAAGTGAGTTTAGACAACAACTTGAAACTGCAAATTTAGCACCTCTTGCTGTAAGAGTTAATTTAATACATTGGTTGTTTTATTGCTTCGAGAAGTAGTAGAATTTGTCCTGACACATTTTTTTTTTTATTAATTGGTAAATAAAAGTCTAGTTTTTACAAATTTAATGCTCTTAGATATTTTAGCAAGTTATTTTCTGGTTGTGACGGTTACACGGTCTGTTCAGCTTATTGGGCTCAAACATTGATGACTGACGACAAGCTAAAATACATTTAATACATTACACTTCTAAAATATACTGTTCTTACACTGCGATTTTGGTAATCGAAGGATCATCGATAAAGATTAATTGGTAGAGATTAATTGCAGAGAAGCACGGAAAGCATTGTTAGATACCATGATTATGATGCACGAGTGGACTAGCCGGCATGCAAAAACATTGGTTAATGTCAGCACACAAACTTATAGAACTCGGGTTTAGTTTGTTTTCTGTATGCATTGTAATTTGTTACCTCGAATGGAAAATATTTTCAAATTATTCGACAGATTGGCGTTGATAGCTCACTATTGGTTATACTTTGATGGAGTCGCTAATGATTTACCTCATGTTTTTGTACTTCTTGCTTGGAAGAATCAATTAATCATACGTGTATGATTCAAAATGGACGTATTATTTGGGTTTCTTACTCTCTTTTTTTCTTATTTTATAATATATCGGTGTTAAATAATGACACAAACACACTCACACATACATGAAAGTGATGAATACAGAAACACATAGTTACCAATGTCGCAGACCTGTCATGTAAATTGATAGAATGGGTACTAGAAATGTCACGCAAATCTCCATAAGCTCTGGAAATAAGGACATTATACCTTTGTGTTAATCAATCAAAATCTAAATGCACTTCTGCTAACGTTTAATGATGGGATTTTGAATGAATGACGAGAGTGGATTTGTGCAAATTAGACTTTCATGTTACATTCGTCATCAAACTGGCTCGAACACCTTTTAGATGTTATTGTTGTCTGTGCAACAGATTACTCACTGTTTTTAAATCATCTCTCCCTTTCTTTCTAATTTCCTAAGGAGTAATGCTAGTTGTTTTATTGATATTACATTTCTTTTTCAGCCTTTTCAAATCGTACATTTCATTTGTATATGTATATAGATATATATATATATATCTGTAGTACGTTCCAAATATCATGTCTACTGCTGTATGCGTGCTGCTGTTGCGGGCTGCACAAATTCATTGCATTTTGTTCTTCTCTCAAATGACATAATTTTTGTGTGTTGCAAGTTGTAATGTTCCGTCTGCCTCTTTTATCTGTACATATTTCAGTCGTTCATTATTTAGATTTTTTTTTGTCTTTTTCCAATTGCGCTGATTGCCTCTCAATTTGCCCACCTACCCCCTTGTTTTCCTTGCAAAAATATTTTGTGCGTGCATTGGTATTGTTGTAGTTAATATTTTGATAGATGGATAGATAAAGGATTCCTTTGCAAGAGTAAGATTAGATTTGAGGAATAGATTGATGCATAGATAGTACTGGTCATTATCATACATCTGTCATGTGGACAACGGATACATACATACATACCCATCCGAGTTAAAAGACTATTCACTGTATCAGACAAATGGGCGTGCCAAGCGTACAATTACAATGGGCGCAGACGTCCTGTCATCTCTATGTATAATTCTTTGTATGTTGAAGAGAGAAAAGGGATGTTTATGTGTCAGATGAAGAGAGAGACAGAGAAGAGGATTGTCTAGACGGAGGAGGAGGAGCGATTGAAAAGGAGTTGTCTGTCTGTCTGTCTATGTGTGTGTCGTTGTAGGACATCTCCGGGGACGATCCTTATGTTGTGGCAAAAGCCAATAGATCACTGCTTGCTGTGTGTGTCCGTCTGTGCGGGTGTCTGTCTATGTGGCCTGAGGTGGTAAGGCATGGTACTTTCTGAATTGGTACACTTCTTGAAGAGACGAGTCCGACAATCTGAACCTGAATCTGAGCATTGCTTACTAGATAGTGAGCCTACTTGTTGCTCTACTGCCAGATTACCTTCACCACAACGACAACACATCGAGGCTTTGCTGGTAAGTAGTGCTTATCACTTACTTATCATTACTTATCTTTATTGTTACTTTTTATTATCAGTAATCACATTATAATCATGATTGCAGAGTTTTATTGTGACTCTATTTCTGTAAACAAGATCAAGTGCACCGTATTCGTCTGGTGTTATTCCTGATCTGTTCCACCCAAGCCTTCTCATACAAGCCGTGTTAATAAATGGCCAGTATGGATGGAATATTCCATGAAACGGATTTCAGTATCATCCCTTGACGATAGATATTCCCACTTTCGTATGTATTTGAGAAGTGACATACATACGTCCTTTGTTCCACGAACACATGCTTTCTTTCCTTTTTATCCATGACAAAATGACCTCTTCATTTTCAAAAAGATCGCATTGAAAAGATGGTGATCACCTAGCTAGACGTTATTGTCCACTTTGAGATTGATTCTGTCCACCTCAGTAGTGCATTCCATCGATCGTTCAACTTGCCTTTGTGATCGTTGCTTTCCGCTCTTGCTGTATCTCGACCATCTCTTCAACACTGTCGCGATTCTTGAAACGTAGACGTTGTAAATCTGTTCTATATTGCTTTCTATGTTTTCTCTTGCAAGACAATCATCTTGAGATGGCTGACGAGAAGCTCTTGAAAATGGGATACCTATCTCGTATCTTGGTCCATTGTTATAGGAGAGAAAGCAGTGTAGTATTGGTTGGATAGTCTGTGTTCTCGCTTTCCACAAGTTCTACTGAACTGAATTTAAAGCACGTGTTTAAATGAGCGTTGTTAGGATAAGCTCTTTCAATAAGTTTGTATAGAATAGGAATTTCATCTCTTTAGTGAGTTTAATTGACGAATATCAAGTTCGTTGGAGCATCGTATGAAGTAATTATGACATCTTTTATAAGCTACTTATTACCAGGGAATCGTTTTCTGATATCATCTTTGTCATATTTTTATGTCACAGAAAAAGCTTTGAACACCCACAGATCTAAGTTATAAGGTTTATTTCTTTGAGAAGGATTTGATTTCCGGAACTTTTTTGGTTAGAAGTTTCGTCCTGCTATTAATACGACATATGCGAAGTTTCACATTCATGGCTTTAAAGGATCCTCGTTGTTTTCAGAAGCGGTTGAAGACAAAACTTGCTTGTGAACCTGAAGATCGTGCCAATGGAATAGATGATGAATGCTGTGTGTGTGTGCAGCGGCGTGCATCAGTTCGAGCTTTCCCATGCAGTCACAAAGTATTCTGTCGGAATTGTGCTGTCCAGTTGATTGAGGTGGGTTACCATTTAAAGTTTCGCGAAAATTATGCAAGAAGCGGATCTGTCTGTGCATTCATTTATATGCTTGTATTATGAAACCTCTATAACTGCGTGAGATGTATCTTTGTATAGAAGAAATGCTGGCATAGTGGCATAAGACTATCATCGATGTTGAAGCATTCAATATTTCGACAACTTATTTACGGTTATAGCGTTCTTTTTGTGTGCTCCCATGTTTGAACATATTTGACTTCTGCAACCAGTTTTGTTTTTTATAAGAAAAAAAAACTCGCAGTGAAATGCTCATGCATTCCCCATGTAAACAAACCATCCATTCCATAAAACATTTAAAATCTATTATGTCATTGATTTTCTTTATCAGCAATCTTAATTATTTTAAATGGGCAATCCAGAAAGTTCACATTTTAAGTAACCGAAATTTGTGGATAATTTCCTTTGCTAGTGACTCAGTCAGACTAACTTTCATGTTAGGTTGTATTTGGATTCGAATATTATTCACTTCCTGGGTTTGAACCTTTTTATAAATCTTTCATTTCAGCATGCAATCAATGAAAACAGAATGCGGATGAGCTGCATAATATGTCGCCGTGATATCGCAAGGTTACAGTATAGTCGACCGTCGCGGTCTGCACAAATTCGTAAGCAGCAGGCGCTTCTTGACAATAGGAACAGTACTACTTCTTCCACTGCTACTTTTACCACTGTTCGTGTTCTGAATAATGCAATTTGGTGTAGTCCCGAAGTTTCCTCCAAATATCCATGTCATACTTTCCCTGCGCCTGTTACTCTTTCGTCTTCTCATTAACTTTTTCTGAATATGTTCCGTTTTGTTTTGTTCTGTTTTTTGTTTGTTAATTCTAAAATCTTTAGATTGTTCGAAATACACTTGAACGGAATATTGCAAATGTGAAGTGTAAATTATAACGTTAACACATAGGGATGTTTGGAATTTTTCGTGATTGAAATACTTGTGCTACGTAGTTGTGCTGCATCTGTAACAGTTTAGTATTAATAGTGAGGCCATTTGGAACATGTTTGGGAGTTTCTAGAGAATGGTTTTGTATCACTTCAGTATCCATCAAGTGGCAATACGTACTTGCTTTCAAATTGCAGCTACTCTGTCACTTCCTTCTTTTTATTTCCTTCACTCATTTATGGAAACTTTCGAATTTGTTTGGGATTTGTCGGGTCCTTCACTATTCTCTTTTAAATATTCCTTCTAACGAGAAAACAAAACAAAATAAGAACAATAAAATACGAGAGAGTAATAGAAGGATTCTAAATTGATGTGTAGACACGGAGTTGCTTAACGTGTTGCAGTCACAACAATAATTTTGGTATTTTGATTGGTTTCTCTATACACTGATTATTATTATATCTTATATGTGAGTATTGTTCCGTGCGTGTGCCAAAGTCTTTCGTCGTATTTATATGTGGTCATAATTTGAAATCAGTGTTCACGAATACAAGTGGACATGTATACACATTTGCTCAACAATCAATAACACTGTGCATAAATCAGCGTCACTAATGGCTATAGCAGGACATATGCTTACCAGAAGAAACTTATTAAATAGTGAATTCAGCAAATTCAAACGAGTTTGTTGTGCTTCGAATACATTTGCAAATGGACCACTGAGTCGAACTTGAAGGAATGCAGTTGGGGTACTGTTGGAGTAATATAGTCTAAAATGAGATTTAAGGCATCATATTTATTCATTTTTCACTAAGATTTCAACATAAGGAAGGTGGAAGATGGGAGTGGTATTTGTTCAGTGATTTAAAACAATTTAAGCCAGGCATGTAAACCTAAAGAGGTTAGTAGGTCACACATATCCTACCTCGTACTACCGGATTCTCTGTGATCGATAAGACAGGATTGATTCCTGAGCCTGTTTTAGGATAATGACGAACACTCGGATTTCTTTGAATAAAGACGTGCTGAAACTTCTGAGTTGAATGATTACGAGAGTTGTCGTGAATTTTCTTTTATGTTTGTTGATTTGGGAAAGACTTGCTTTAGACACTCTCGAATATTTGGTGGGAGTTGTTTTCTTCCTTAGGAGAGGTTCTTCTTAGGCGTTACAGGATAATCTTGAGTCGTCCGTCAATAATGAAGTTGATCGTCAATGGGATGTAGATGTGAGTAATGTAGAATAATACCATAGAAAATCTTTATTGCTAAGTATAGTAGAAGAAGGAAATTATAACTGTTGTCGAAGAATGAAGCCAAATAATACAACACAAAAAAAACTATAACTGAAGCACAATCTCTAAATGAATAACACTCGAGAAACATTATTTTGGTGTAACTATATATATATGTGGGTGCGGTAGGAGTGACATTTCAAAGAACATTGTATTACAATATTTTATTAAGCATAACGAACAAAGGTTATTGTGTATCAATCCTTTCGCAAATATGATTAGGGTTAATCTAAATGTGATTTGTTACTTTGGTAATGTGAATAACAAGGCAGATGTTTTACCGTATCTCAGGTAAAAATGACTGTAAACAAAATGATTTATGTTAGACATTGTGACCTTCCTCAAATTATCAATTTATATGACAATCACTCAAATGAGAATAATTCCAGAACAAAGGCTAATTTTATTTAAAAATACTTATGATGAAAAATTTTCGGATTCACGACGAGTTTTAAAATAATTATTAACAGTTAGTGACTAGTAAGAAAACAAACTGAATCGGAAGTTGGAATAATATTAACTTATTAGTAATATTATACTGAATCGGATAGATTATTGAAGTGCGTTTGACGTAAAGAGACGTGTAATAACAATGAGAAATGTGTTGTAATACTGTCTTGATAATGCATAACAATAAGGATAATGGGAAAAGGAGTGCGTTGTTCCATTTATTACATCTTTACATCAATCTCTCCTGCCGATAATTTTTTTTTTTTTTTTTTTTCTTTAATATTCTTTATAATTTCCTCCTGCATTTATGACAGTCATTATCATTTATGCTAATTTCAACAGTGTAGGAGAATTAATGTCAAGATATTTTAATTTACAACAATTGTCGTTTAGAAAATTGGTATAGGGCGAGATGGCCGAGTGGTCTAAGGCGCTGGTTTTAGGCACCAGTCTCTTCGGAGGCGTGGGTTCGAATCCCACTCTCGTCAACACGTTTCACAAATAGCGGATTTTTTATCGGGTAATATTGATACTTATTGGACCATGTATCATACGGTAGAGGATATATGTAGGGGCGAGATGGCCGAGTGGTCTAAGGCGCTGGTTTTAGGCACCAGTCTCTTCGGAGGCGTGGGTTCGAATCCCACTCTCGTCAACAGGTTTAAAAAGTAATACCTTTTACCGATGATATTGATACTTACTGAGATATGAAATATATGTTGGAAGATATATCCAAGGGCGAGATGGCCGAGCGGTCTAAGGCGCTGGTTTAAGGCACCAGTCTCCTCGGAGGCGTGGGTTCGAATCCCACTCTCGTCAAGTAGAGGACCATTTTGCTAGGCTATTTATACATTGCTTCAAGCATTTGCAAAATCCAGACATGGTTGAAGTGATAGGATTAGCTTCGTTGTGATCAGTAAGTATTGATTTGGATGCTTCTACTCCCTGTCAGTCAGTCCTCTCGGAATTTATCATCAGGAAAGGGAACTCATATTCTGCTCATACCTTCGAATATTATGGGACATAATCAAAATGAGGGTGACAACAATAACGATTCTGTAACTCTATCTTATATTTTGAGAATTTTTAATGTTTTGATTTCATACTCTGTCCCTTAAAGGTATTTCTAACCCGCCTTTCTTTCGGACGAAGAATTATGAATGCAAGCGTTATGATGGATGCAATTATCAATTCTACAATGTCTAATGGTGCATATATATCTAGGCGCCAACATACAAATACACATGGGATGACCTGTGACCTTCCAGCTAGTTACCGTGTCAATCTCTCCATTCATCGCTTCCACCATGATGATATTAACATCCTCATTATTCTCTCGTCCTTTGACCTCTCTCAATATGTAGTAGCTTGAAATATGCTTTGATTTGAGGAAAGTTTAAAACGGCGCGATCTTTTCCCTGCATAAATGTTGCATTTGAAGTGCATATGCACAACTACACTGCATTACAACTACTTATGCCAACTACTGCATCCATACTGCAGCGCGACATTTACAACAAAATGGCATTAAGCCAATAAATGTAGTGTTATCGCATAGGAAGCAGACTGTTGCCTTTGTATAAGAGCTGTAAACGGTAGAGCCTAACATTTAATAGCTGCATTGTCGCTACGTGTCGCATAGTTGCAGTATGACGCGCCGCCTTTTCATTCCTACCAAAAGCACTCATTCACTCATTTTGTTATAAGAATTTCTCTGTTGTTCATCTTTGCCTCTCAGAAGTGTGTCAGTTTGATTTTTTTCCTTGGTATGGAATTATTAAGGATATCTCGGGGGGTGCATCGAGAGGAGAAATATCTGGGGAAGATACGTAGGATAGCTCAGGAGAAGAAAGAGATTGTGGTGCATATATTATTCTTCAGATTATCCTAACAGCAACATCTCTCCACAAATTACAACAGTTACAAATTATCCAGGAAAGTGCTACGTTCTACTGATACGTGTTTTTTTCAGTGCATTTACAGGATTTTATGTTGACATTATTAGGATAGTTTACGTTTTGCTCATTATTTGGTCTATCATAAAACTGCTCTCACCATGCTAATTTACCTACAGTCTCATAGTCTCGCTATTCTAGATTTTCCGCGTATTAACACTGTTAGCATGTGGTAATTTTTCGTATGACACTGATGTTATTCACGTTACGAGCATTGATACTGGAACAAGAAAACAAAGATACAGTTATTGGTTATCGAGATTTCCACGAGTAGTTACTGCATCTTCTATTGTACTGCAGCACTATCTCGTAGTTCTGGAATTGTGCAGTGAGCTGTGCTTTGGTGATATCGGTGCATATCATCAGGAGTCGCAAAGGTTTGTTTATTCGTCGTGCACTTCAAGGAACAATGCCTAAAGAAAGCATGAAAAGTGCATGGCCGTTTTCAGAGCATACTGTGGTCGATGGCACTATCATCGACACATACACACACATACACACATACACATACACACACACACATACACATACACACGCATACATAAAACAACATACTCATATATACATAACATACACGCCACAGAATAGACCAGGAGGAGCGGCGCATTGGGATGGATCGTAGTAGCGGTGGTGATGGTCGTCATCATCGTGGTCGTCACCGGCATTTTCATCATCATCCTCACGGTCACCATCACTGTTAACATCATAGCACGAAGTGTTTCAAGAAAATCGATAATTTGTGCTGTGATATCGTTGTTACCGGGCTTGGTGATGAACTGTGCAGAGAAGCTTGGAAAAATCGAGTAGCAATGGGTCGTGATAATGTCCCTTTTACCAATCCTTGACCATTGATTCGGATGAAACTTCATTTATTTTCTGATTATTCCCTACATAAGCATCCCTAAAGAAACATGCCTTTTTGCACTAACACGTCAAGTGCGAAGGAGATGTTTTTTATAAACTCTCCTTTCTTTCATACATTATTTTGTTTTACTCTGTCCACATATAATTCTGATTCTGTCATATTTAATTTTGTTCACTTTTGGCAACATGCGTTACTTTTGGAAGCGTACGTATTTCTGTATCAGTATATCATTGACTTTACAAACATTTTAAATCAATTTCGAAGGCCCAATGTAGTGTTTCAGTTTATCTATATTGGACTTAGATCTTTGTGTAATTGGGGATTAAACATTCTAGGAAAGTGCTCATTTGTAAATGTAACAAGGAGAGCGCGAACGGTAACAAACAAAGGCTATGGAATTGTTTGATACGCTATGACCAGTGGTGAGGCTGCTACCGGTGATATTGTACAGTGTGAAGATTTCGATACTTCTTCTGGTGAACCACCGAGAATTGACCTTGAAAGACGCACATTTAATTCTGGTCTGCAGGCGAACAGGACCTTACCGTCAGAGAAGGTATTTTGCTATTTGGTTGTACGATTTAGGATTATGAAGAGGAGGCTAATTCTTGTCGGCCACATATCGTGATATTTGCAGTAAATTATCGACTCATCATTTTGCTTTTTGTTGGATCTCGACATTTCATGGTGTTTTAATTTTGTTTCCCATTGTATGTTTAGGTTATATTCATTTGGAGCTATGTATGAACATATCGAAGTATGCCTTTTTCGCTACTTCCCCTGTGAACTAATCTTTTTTTGAAACTGTTCTGTATTATAGCTACTTAAAAAAGGTTCAGCTGACGTGGTCAAAACAGTCACAGCAATCAACAAATCCAATACTGCGTATTCCTTGCCAGCTGTTTATGAAAGGGAAAGGCTAAGCAGTAAGATTATAGAAAAGGTTTGTTACGCTTTTTTGTGTTGAACTTTCCGGATTCCATTTAAAATTCATCTGGTTTGATTTTTTGCATGATCTGTTACTGCTATCTAATGAAGGTAGTGCTATCCTCTAATTATCTTTCATACGAATGCTCTTTTGCTATCATGGCGGGGGATAGTCTTTTCTTTTTATATAAGATTAATTTTCTTTTTGCCAACTCTCCTCTACATTAGTTTCAGATGGAGCTGGGAGAAATTGTTCAGACACAAGTAACGACGCCACTAGTACCTACATCAGTTACAGTTGCGGGTTCCAATGTGCCAATACCAGTCGCTAGTGAATTATCTAATGTAAGCAGCACGGGTTCGGTATCTGATCGTGAGCCGGAAACTCCCGACAAGGGTAATTACACTAAAGGTGTGAAATCTTTGGAGCAAAAGCCATTACGAAAGAGGCGAAGAAATGATGGCCACCCACCTAAAAGTGATCGGAAGATTACTGAATGTTTTAAGGTATCTCTTTCATGGTCATCTACATGTTTCCTATAGTTGGACGAGTAACTGACCATAGCTATTTCATGGAGGTGTATATTTTCATGGAATCCGTTGTAATTCTATAAGTCATGTCGATGTTACACGTCACATGAGAAATGTTAGTTTTTTTTTAGCTCCATAAACAGAAGAAAATTCACTCCATTATCTAGTTTTCCAGAACATGGCAGTTGGTTCCAGCCCGAAGCGTCAAATAAACGCCTCTCACGCAAATGGCGATAGTTCAAGTAGTGACTACGTATGTTTGTTTCTTCTTTTCTAAAACTTATCGTAAGTTTGATTTAGAAGTATGCCATGATTGTTTTTCATCAAACTGTTGCTCTCTTTTTTCGGCACCTTTGTACATCTGTTTTATACAAATAATTTTCCAGTAAGTATAATAAAGTTGGTTGCAAAAATGATACAAATTGAACCCCATTCACATTCTTGATATAAAATAGCGTTTAGATTTTTTTTTTTTATCCTCTTTACACTATCTCATCGAAAGTTTTCGTGCTTGATCGATAGCCGTATGGATATTAAAATTCTTGACACTTTGTCACTTTTTGGATAGAGCAGTATCTACGTTTGTGGTTCATAGGAACCATCTACGTTTGTGGTTCATAGGAACATTGTTGCCATGCAATACATGTTAGCCCTTAGTATTCAGAAATATTTTGTGTATCTGATAGTTAAACTGAGCATCAGGTATGTTTGTCCGCCTTCTCATAATTGATTCATTGTTAGGCCGTCAAGCTGTCTGTTTAAATTGGAGTAAATATGTGCCTATGTATAGTTTCTCATCCGACACCATTTCTTCATATTTTCGAATTTTTTTGAGTTAGGTGATCGGCGGTATCGTTATACAGTTTTTCATGTGTAAGTAGTGTCTGTATTTTTCCTTCATTTTCGTAGCAATACAAGCATATTATTTTTCATAAAATAAAAACATTGCGTCCAAGCCAAATTCAGACCCATATACAATGTTAATGGAAACTGCAAGACTTATGTTCCAAAAAACTGTAGTTTTGTAACTTTTTTTTGTAATGGTTTTTATCATTCATTTTATATAAATATTTTTAAGTGTGCAATCATCACATCTGTTTCTCCATCAACCAATACTCGGCCGAATATTCATCTGACCATTTTTAATTCGAGTGATTCAAGCCAAAGCCAAAGTCCACCGCAAACGTTGTTGTGCAGACCTCGAATGGATTCTCAGGTATCTTTACTGAGAACTTTTTTTTCTTGTAAAGTAATTCACAAGTTCAGAATAATATTCGTATTGTTTCATTTTCACAGATGAATTCTTTATTTCATATTTTATGAATTGTTTTACATTTATATATTTTATTTTCATTAAGGAATTGAGTGTAAAATTATTGTTAGTCTGTCAAAACTGATAATTCTTCTTTCAGGCGCAAACTGATGAATTATCGTTAATTGATGCAGCAGAAATGCGTTCTGAGCTCTCAAAAAAAGATAGTATAATTGAGGATATGAGGAGGACAATTGAAGAATTGAAGCAACAGATCATCAAAAGAGATCGATCCATGGACGCATGCAAAGAGACTATAAGAAAATTATTGATTGAACAAAGTACCATGGAAAGAAAACAGGTACAGCTTTTCTTCTTTTGTTTTTCAATATAATTGGTGCACAGTTAAAAAAAAAAAATTTTGCGACGTATTTTCTACGCAGAAAAGCTCATTAATATTAATATTGTGTACCATATTACGATCGTTTTTCGTATCCTCTGCTGTGCGTTTTTGGCTATTGCTTTTTTTTCTGTTTCTCAAATTAGCTCTGAATAGATCATTTTATAGGAGAATCGTAATTCATAAGACGAAAACACAGCACGATTTCTGTCTTCTTGATTGCTCATTAATTTATCGTCGACTTCAGTTGTTTTTTCCAAAGTCAAAGAACTTTTGACGTTTATGATGTTAGGTGCAATTTCCAGGCGAAAGCAAAATGCATGGAGGATTGCTTACGTATTGGGCAGTTCAAGCCAACACGTCACCGAGAAGAATTTCGTGAAATGTGGGCTGATGGTTGGGCGTTTGAAGAAATTAATAAAGCTCAGCAGAGGATTGCAAATGAAAGGAATGAGATAATTAATGCTTCGCAGAATCTTCGAAAAAGGAAACCAACCGGAAGTGCCCGAGACTTGAAAAGGTAAAAAACTAAGGAATTTTCATTTATTAGAAATTATTTAGTTTATTGTTTCGATTACTCATTGGTGTTATCTTCAAATTCATTCCCACGTTAAACACAAGTATTTCTAGTGACTTAAAAGCCAAACCTCTCTTCTGTTCTTTACTTTCCCTTATACTTTTTTCATTTCGAAAAAGAAGGGAATCTGAAAAAAAAATTTCGCTATTAAGCTGAAACCGAAGATATATAGTTATAAATGATAAATCACTGCATGATTGAAAATATGGCATTTGGAGCCTAACAGTGAATAATTTTCTGGAAACTTTCACTTCATTTTCTTCATGAAGAAAGCATTATTTTCGAATTGAAATTAACTAATTTCTTTGCCATACTTCGTGGATTGATTTTTTCTTAGAGCAATGTCGACTGGTTCGGATGGTATGGTGCCGTCTACATCAGCAGGACCAGGTCCTATTTCACTCACTGACGAACTGTTCGCAAAACCAGAATTACCAAAAGAACTGACTTTGCAAGAATATCTGGAACAAGAAGAAATTTATCGCTTGCGTAAGGTAATTTGGTTTTTTTGACGTTCTTCTTGATTGCATTCTCATTTGACTCAAGAGAATATGCTTAAGGTAGGTTAAGACTATTGAAGAACGCATCGTCTGGAGTGTTTTTGACACTTCTTGGTATTTTCTTATTTTGATAAAACTAATAATCACAGTGATTAATCCTGCGGAGAGTCAACGTCAATGGTTGTCACAATGTTCCAAAATTGTTTGAATTACTTGAGTTGATTGTCTTTTTATATTGCACAATTTTTTGTATTCTTTTTTCTTTCTTCTTTGCTTTTGAAGACCATTTGGCTTTATTTAAGGAACATCTTAAAAAAGAGGAGGCAGAACTGGTCGCTGAACGTGATCGCTTGGAGAGAGAACGTAATCTGCATATTCGAGAATTAAAACGGGTTCAATATGAGGAATCAAGTCGGTACAAAGACCACGAATTGCTCAATAGGCGCTATCTTCTACTTTCGCTTCTTGGAAAAGGCGGTTTCAGGTTAGTTTATTTTAGTTTTATTTTGAGTTGATTTTTATAAGGTCCTTTGGTGTTGATCGAGTCCCTTCAGTAGGCATTTTTCGTACTGGTGAGAAACGATGTAATTAGTTTGTCATGTGACATATCACCAATTGTGCAATAACAATGCTTCGGAATATCACCGTTTCGGTCCATTATTATATCAGTAATAAAGTTTTACTCGATTTTGTAGTTTATATTTATTTGTTCTACAGCGAGGTTTGGCGGGCTTTTGATCTGGATGAGAACAAGTATGTGGCTTGCAAAATACATCATGTAAATAAGGAATGGAAAGAAGATAAAAAGGTTATTGCTCAACTAATTCTCAAGTTCCTATGTATTGAATGTAGAACTACTAGTTTTAAAAAATTAATTTTTGAATGAATCAAACGAAGTGGACCGATTGTTATTTCTCCTGTTTTCTTCTATCTTTAAAAACAATATCTTTTTTTCTGTTTTTTGCATTCATTATTGCCAGTGAACGAACAAATTGTAGGCAAATTATGTGAAACATGCTATGCGTGAAAAAGATATTCATAAGACATTGGATCACCCACGTATTGTTCGCTTATTCGACTTGTTTACAATCGATAATCATTCTTTCTGTACTGTGTTGGAGTACTGTGATGGTAATGATCTCGATTTTTATCTGAAGCAAAATAAGCAAATCCCCGAAAAGGAAGCACGCTCTATTATTATGCAGGTTAGTTTGCTCTTACAAATTTCTGAAAAATGTACAGATAACAAGAATACTAATTTGTAATAGAAACTGCAATTGAGAATTTGAACGAGCTATCGCATACGGCTATTTCTTCAAGTTTCTGACCTTTTACGATGGGATACAATTTTGCTCCTTATTCCAATATACATTGCGACTTGGAAGCACGTCCGGCCTTGGGACACTTACTTTTTTGAGGACAGCAATCTTATTCAAGAAAAATTATTGACGTTGATTACGAAAGATAAAAATCTCATTGGACATTGTATTTGAATTAACCGGGAAATTTTTTTCAGTGTAAAGCTTTAACCGTCTGAGTTATTTCAGGTAGTGTCAGCACTTCGTTATTTATCAGAAAAACGCCCACCGATAATTCATTACGATCTGAAGCCGGCAAATATCCTGCTGCAGTCGGGTACTACGAGCGGTGCAATAAAAATCACTGATTTTGGCTTGAGTAAAATAATGGAAGATGCTGATGACGGTGATTCTATTGAGCTCACATCCCAGGGAGCTGGAACATACTGGTTAGTGTCTGATTTAATGTTATTTTCATGAAGACGTTATCGAGTCGGTCATATCCTTTTGCTGTTTCATTGTTCCTTTTTATCTATTAATCTGATTTTTCAAATATCTTAAGAAAAGCTTGTAGTCTCCATTACATCAAAACTTCCCCATCAGTGTTGATAAAAAATGAATGGTTGGCCGTGGGTCATGTATATGAATAGACACTTTTTTCATTGCTATGGAAAACTTAAATCCATCTAGCTACTAAAAAGCTAGTTTCCTACTAGATATGAGCACATATCTTGTAATCATAAATTAGGATTTACCAGTTTATTTCTTCCTAACATTTCCATTTTCTGAATTTCTAGGTATCTTCCTCCTGAAACTTTTGTTGTTGGTCACAATCCTCCAAAGATAAGCTCAAAAGTGGATGTTTGGAGTGTTGGTGTCATATTTTACCAATGCCTATATGGCAGACGAGTAAGCTTTTGTCTTTCTATAAATCTTTTAGTATGTAAACAATTGTTTGGAATTTTCTGAAAAGACACTTCACACTCATTTACATCTTTTTATAGCCGTTTGGACACGAACAAACTCAACAGAAAATTCTGGAAGAAAACACTATTCTAAAAGCTACCGAAGTCACTTTTCCTCCCAAACCAGTAGTCAGCTCGGCAGCGCAGGTAAGGTCACGCCGCATGTTCTCGACAAAGCACATAGAACTATTTTTATGCACCCATTATGCTGAAAATTTTGGCATGACTTGCGATACTTATCAGGTAGCGGGAAGTTGTTAGAGATGGAGATTTTTTTTAAATCCATTTTTCTGTCGTGACCCATGCTACTAATTTATAATAATGATAGCTTCCCTTTACTGGAAATTTGTACAAGTTGTTGTATATTTCAGACACTTAATCTGATTTTATTTCTTTCAGTGCAGTAGTTCAAATGAGATTATAAATGAATTTGGAAAATTTTCTCTCCAATATTTTCCAGGATTTTATTCGTCGCTGTCTGCAGTACCGAAAAGAAGAGCGGGCAGATGTTTTCGAGCTTGCGAAACACGAGCTTTTCCGTCCTCGTGGCCAAGTAAAATTTTTTAAATTTATTACTTGCAAAGGATTTTTTCTGTTCACTAAAAATCATATTCGATGATACATATTCACTTTATCAAAGCTATAGGAATATGGCTGCATGTCCTAATACCCTGAATACTTTTCGAATTGCATTTCTGATGGCTATTTACGATTGTTTTTTAAAAATTATGAAAGGTTATTTTTCAGAAATCTTCACAACCACCTTCTTCGCCGCTGGCAAGATGTCTAAGGAGTGATGAGACGGATTTTTGAACAATACCGGTGAAGTTGTAAAGTTTGTTCGCGCTTTTAAAAGTTAAAAAGTTTTACTCCTTCATATCTTTTTTATAATTTTTTTAATGCTGGACATTACTGATGTCACAGTTGTCACATTGTCATTGCTGATTGCATCCAGTTGAGGTTAGTCTATCGTAACTATACAAATTTTTGATGTGCAACACGCTTTCTGCTCTGTTCTTTCCGATCCTTTTGTATTTTTTTGTTGCTAGTTTACCATTCCTACATTTTGAAATTACTTGATTCGTCTGTATACATGGCCTTAACTCTTCCAGCTCTTTTACTGTTTTACTCGTTATCTTCATTACCATCTTTCCATTTCCGTTAGCTGCGTGCTTAGGGCAGCAATATCTATCCACATTTTTGAAGATGGCGAAAGGTATGTTGGCAATCTCATGCGCTTTGCCGCTATCCATCTAGATTTCTTGTTATTCTAAGATGTCACAAATTCTTGTTCGGTTACCTGTGACATCCGTAAAAGTTTGGAAGGTGATATTCAGGATTCCGAACGGCTAAATGGATGTATATATTTTGATTTTGGGCTCTAAGGAGTTAGAGTCATGTATGCAGAACGACCTTTCATGTTATCGAGCAACTGATCAGTTGAGGCTGCTGCTTATTTTATTACCGTTATCCACGTTTTAAGGACATGCGTTTGCAAACTGATCCTTTGTTAGTATTTTTTTCTTTTAAAATATTGTTGGATTGAAAGGTTAAAGAAGTTGGAATGGAAACATTTTGTTGTCTATCCTACAAATCCACGGAACGTAACAATGTTGAACGATGCTGAGTTTTTTGCTAACTCTCTTTTTTTTTGATCTCACTGTTTCTGAAGTAATAAGCAATTATCTGTTTTATTTCTTGGCAAATTTTGATAAGCGCCAACTTATTGAACAGTCATATGGCTAAGAAGTTGCACTGAATTGCATCTCTTAAATGAATCCATGAAAGATAGATAACTTTTAAGATAGCAAAGGAGAATGATAAGAAGCTGAGTCGTATAATGTTGAACAGACATTTTGCAGTAAAGATTTCGATGCAAATGTAAAATCTATATATCATTCAAAATTAGTTTTTAATTTGAAATTTACAATGTTGCCAGGCCTAACGTAAGGGATCCTTCGGCTACTTAACATGTTAAAAAATGTGGGAAATTCTTAATGAGAAACAGCATACATCGAAGTTTCGTCTTCTTCGCTTATAATTTGCTGGACTGGTGATGAATAATGGCTAGTGACGGACTCTCCATGGCGCATTGATGATGATTCTGGGCTATCTAACTTGCAAAATATAAATCGGTAGTCTTATAGATCGTTTGAAAATTAATCTTGTGTACATCAAATTTTCAAGGTTTTTCAGATTTGGGAGTGCGTATGCTGCTTGTTAATGGATTCATTTGAAAAAGTTTCACTCAAGAGAATTTGAATGAAGTTTCGTATTAAACTTGCCAGTTAGAGTAACAGTGGCGTCAAAAGAACCGGAAATTCTTCGCATCGGGCAAAGGTTTTTGTTTATGGAACTGGAAAACTATATACATCACAAAAAATTTATACATCCTGAAAACATTTTAAAAAAGATATCGGTTCACTGATCTTATACTTCACTATAGAGTCTGTAATTTATGGAAAAAATTAGATTTTCGGGAATGTACAAACTACTCCGTTTTTGTCAAGACCAGTCTGAGCAACGATCCAATAGCGGACGGTGTAATTGTTTTAAGCCGTGCACGCAAGGCAGTTCACTGACAAGCTGATAGAATGTATAGGACTACAAAACTGCTTTCCATATGGCTTTCTTCGAAAATTTTTTAAACTTTCAAAAAACTAATGTTGAACTAACTTCCGGTTAGTTGCATTTTTTGGATTGCCGACAAGTTTCCCAAACAACATTTTCACTTCCACCTCAACATCCTCTTCATTACTGGCGTTTGCGAGAAGTTGTCTTGTCATATCAGCCACCAGCTGTTCCACTTTTCTTGTTGTATTTTCATGCATCTATAAAGGTGTCAATTGATTCAGATCAGCTTCAAATCCCAGCCCTATCGGAAGGCAAATTCATTTTTCATTAAAAGTTTCCGAAATCCTACTTTTTGAGTGCGACCTACATACTCAACCATCTTTCCGAGAAATGAAATTGCTTGGCAATGGTTAACCGTTTTCATTGTTTTGACAGTAAACATTACGCAAATTTTTCATCACACAGCACTGTTAAATGATATTCATGACACGAAAAACCGCCATTGCTATCTGTTATTCGCTGATGGATTGTAGGTCTCAATTTTGAACATGGTTGGGATTAACTTTTTACCTTTTGAAAATAGAATATTCAATACATATTCAAGAAAGGCGTCTACTTCACCCCTAGCTTACATTTTTTTCCCAATTTTCCTCCATAATCTTTATATCGAAGCATTACAGTTCATACAATTTATTTTTTGGAAAAACAGGCAATGTCTGTACACACAAACTTATAGTTCAATGAATAAGTTAACAATTTTGTATTGAGCTAATCAACTTATTACCCGTTATTACTGCACTTGAAACAACTAGTAATTTATTTGAAAAACGTGTTTTCCTGAGGCATGCCAATTCAGCCTGTGTGATACCACCAATAATGAAAATGATGGAATGAGTATTGTGACCAATTGTTGGACGATCATCGCTCAGAATCGTTGTCCAGTCTCGCCAACTATTTCGTATACCGGTTTCAATATACCGAACAATTAAGGGTATGTAACCATTATAAGGATATGCTGTCGTTCCATATGCCTTAATCAATAATGCACAGTGAGTAATCACAAAATTAATTTTTTCTTTTATCCTTCACTTTTCAAACAAATACAATTTTTGAAACGTATCACGATAAAAACTTAAATATTGGAACAGCTTAAGTTGAACAAGTTCGATCAACTCAACAGACAGACACGAGTCCGCTTGAATAACAACTTACAGATTCTGTTCCGAAAGTGTCTTATTTTGCATCAAGCTTCGCAGTTCAAAGGTCGAACATATCAACTATAACCCGACTATTTTTGTTTTGTTCTGTTTCTTTTTTTTTTTGAAAATTTTCTTTTTATTTTCTCACATTCCAGATTTTATGTGGGCAACTTACACTGTGCTCTTCATTGACAAAACATGACATTCGGTGACATGCTGTTTGGAAATCAAATGGAGCATATTCGCACTGAAAATTGTATAATCTCACTATCAGTGTGGGAAATATATGCTACATTTAAACCACAAACTTTCTTAATCTTGTTTGATGTGAAGTACTCACTTTTATTTTGCCATTTCTCTCCCACAAAAGTCCCGTCATCTGCAATTTTATCCACAGTGATATGTAATATCCACCATAGCACTAAAACAAACATATTCAATACTATTTCACTATCATCAAAATGTTCCTTTTACCGTCCAAAAATGTGAAATTTGATACAAAAACTGGAACTTGTTAAATAACAAACAATACATATGAAAGAAGTCGCTTACTTGGATGAAAAGTCGCTCATACGCACTAATAGTAGCATTCTTGAAACCACCAACAACCATACATTGAAGCGCGATGAAACGCGAAACAATTAAAGGATTGTATGCCTCCAGAATAAGATTCTCAATCTGCGGAACGATTCGGTCACCATATTCTCCTTGCACAATATCTAGAATAATTTTTGCAGTCCCGAAACCATTGAACACAAAAATACTAGTATTTTCAATATAAATTTTACAAATGACTTGAGAAGTAATCGGTAAAAACTATTTCTGAAATACATTATTGATGAGTGGGAACATCAAACCATTACCAATGGCCAACTTTGGAAAGGTGGAGTAGCGTAAATCATCACGGATAAAGTTCATTACACGTTCGGCAATCAGAGTATGAGTATCGGCATGTTTTTCGCTTCCTTGCATGTCAAGCAATCTGCGAACAAAAACTTTGCTTTCCGCTAGCGAATCACTCGGTGGATTTTCTTTTAATCTCTACAAATGTCTGTCAGTGGAAGAACAAAGGATATGATAAATGAATAAATGGCCAGTATGCAGATTACTGGCGAAAAGAGCGCTTGCAGTAATGCTTATAATATTATAGTGTGCATTGTTTTACGTAGGTATGTACAACTACTGCTGAAAACTTATGAATTTCATACACATCGTTAACGAACGCTGGTTAAAATATAAAAACAGCACCAATAAATGTTGGATGTTGAATAGTAAATAAAACATACTGCCCGCTCGTCACGAAGCGTTCCAAGCGTTTCTGCTATTTGCTTCCCAACATCCTTGATATGAAGATCTCGAATTATTTTAAAAAGTGGGTCATGTAAGGGTATTTCACTTGCAGTATCAGCTGAATCATTTGCGCTCTTCACTTTTGATGTCTTAATGTTACCTAAACAAAATATATATTTGCTCTCAGTGTTTAATAAGCGAAAAATCTGCAATACGTACTTCGTGATTAAAAAGGAATAAATAAAACAGGCCATGAATGTAAATTTTACTTTCTGGAAAGTTTTCCCCAAGATTCTGTACTAAGATACTCATAATATTATATGTCACTATCAAGTGATTGAAGCTTTTTTAAAAGATGTCCTGGCTACTCTGTGATGAGACAGAACTCATTACGATTAAACAAATTTATATGTTTTGAAATCCCAGTCACTGAATTTCGACAGAAATACGAGTAAGATATTTTTCTAAAAAACATATAAGAGAGAAATATGTGACGAGATAACAAGAAACAAAAGAGAAAAACGAAAGAAGAGGGAAGACATGTATTAGTGAGGGGGAGAAAACTAGAAATTTTCTCCTGGACTTGTTGCAGTTTTCAATATTTGTTACACAAGTGCTAAGCGTAAAGTTGAATTTAAAGCGTCATAATTATCATCACTGTTATTATCAAACAATCATTAATAAGTTTATAGAGAGATAACGAATTTCAATTTAAGGAGTAAGTGCATGAATACATTGAATACACACAAAAAATAAGACCTGTGGAACCGATATCGAATATTTCATCGACCAAACCAGCATATGTTAATTGTATCAGTAGAGGTGTTAAAGGATCGATCCATCTGTCGATTAGGATAATATCCGATATTTGAAAATCATTATGCTCCGATACAGCTTCCGTTTCCTCCTGAAACATTCATTTAACAGAAATTTTAAAATAAGCTCCAAAATACAATGACATGTATCGGTGAGTTAAATAAAAAACATTTATTACTCAAAACATAAAATGATGATTATTCTGAATCTGACAAATACCAAATGAAAAATGAATTATTCACCTGAGTTCTCATTTTCTTTACAATTTCAACTACCTGCGCCGCCCATTTCCCCTTGCATCTTAAGTTGGGTAAACCACCCACTAAAAGTTCAAGCTGTCGTACGGCTGAAGCACATTTCTGTAATTCCGTCCAATCCTGAAATTCATTAAATCGATATTTCAGAAAGCTAATAATATCAATATTGAGAAGAAAAAAAGACGAAAACATAACTTATTTCCAACTAAACATTTCTTACGTTATCTAATAGAAGCTTCGACGGTAAATCATCCATAAGAAGGGTAAGGAAATCACTATAAAGTGGAAAGAGTCTCAGAGGCAGTGATTCAAGTGTTTTCAAGACTGAGCTTGCTTCTCGGTTCTGTTTTAGCGTGTCCCGAATCATGAATGAGGCTTCTGGAACTATCAAAGCGTGATGCTGCCGACTGTCCTTAAAAATATGCATTTCTTTGCTGCGAAAGAAGAATTATTATGTTGGTCACAAACAAATGCAAAATTAGTTAAACTGCTGACTGAACAACAATCCGTATTTTATTCAACTAATAAAAAAGGAAAAACGCTAAGTTCGCATTACCTATAGAATGCTGTTGACGATGAGTAAGACAAGTGATTCATAAAGAAAAAATAAAAAGCTATGAGTCGTTTTCTTAGATGGATAAAGTGACAATCGGTTCGAAATATATCGACAGAAAAGCAAAACGAACAGCAACATCATATTATTCCTAAGTCATTATCCTTAAAAACTGTTAATTAGAACTGTAAAAAATTACATTAGTGGATCGAGCATGCTTGAGGCATGCGATCAGTTTGTTGATTACTGATGGATTAGATGTCGATAAAATATACACGACATGATTGTGCTCTGCTTGCGGTACTCTTGGTGAAAGATCGAGCTGCAACATCGATACAACCTTGTGTTGCTTTAGCTGTTCTGTTGTTGTTACCTACAAGTAGAAATTAAAATAAAATCAAATTTAAGAGAATTTATTTTATCGCCCATATTGAGCAATAAAAGAAGCTCGCCTAAACTAGAAACAGAAATGAACTTGACATGATAAGTCAGTTCTTTAAGCCGAACTTGGTACTATAAACTAAATTAAACACTGCAAGTCGTCAACCGATACTAACTAACTTCTGATAAAGGGCGAAACGATTTAAAGGATTATTTTGAGATCATTTCACATGCTTCATTACGCCGTGATGTGTGTTCCCAGCCCCTGAACAATACCGATGACAATGGATAAAATATTCAGTAGATTTGTGTAACAGTACTGACGAAAGAGAACTATAAATCAGAAATTTCAAGACTGAAAGAACGGAAATTTAAATCATAGTGGGAATTATTCGAAGTTTTCGCAGATTTCTAAAAGAAAGAAATATAGTAAAATAGAAAATGCTTCAATCTAATAAATTATTAAAAGGTTTTTGAACAATACTAACTAAATTGAATTGTTTGATAAGAGTAGTATCCCATGTGATTATTTTCGTACCATCGATCGCATCCAATGCAGCAAACAGAATCTTTGCATTAGCCTCGGACAAGACATCAACAATGCTTCTGTTCTTGATATCCATGTCACAATTTGACCTTCAGCTGAAATTTGATACCTTACCAGTACTTATATTAACTATTGAAACGATATTATTTCTTTCATCTTGATGGTTCGACCTAGTGTGACTGAGAGTGGGGAAAATTTGACCTTTCATGGGTGATATTTATTCATTTATCCATCACTCCATCCCTCTTTTCATTCATCTTTCTATCCGTTCAATTCACCTGTCCACTTTTCAGTCCATTTACCTATCTACCTGTCATATCTCTATCAGTAGGACCTTCCACTTACCTGACTAGCAATATTTAAGGACCAGGATGGATCTGTAACTACTAAGGCCTGATCGAAATCATTCACTAAGTGTAACTAACTCTTCCTCTCCTTCCATCAGATTTCATTTAAACCTGTCTTTTTCTAACACCAAGTACACCGCAAAATAATCTCAACCCTTCCTTTTCCTTCTCTTCCATGCTATCTCTTTTATCATCATAAATATCTCTAATTCTCTCCTAAAGCATTCTATTCTTCCTCTTGCTATACTAAAAGCACTACTGAGATGGCCTCTTCACCGGGTGACTGTCAACAAAACTAGCGCTTTAGATTATGATATCGTATGCAGCTGATTTATATCTGTGATCAATACACGATCGTTTATCTTTCTAGATCAACCGAATGTCGAATTAAACTAGATTAAGTGAATATCATAGAAGAGTTTAGTAGATCTACATCTTGATGAAATAATCATCGAGGAAAACTTTATGAAATCGATTAAATCCACTGACTTGATAGTACTTTTAGATAGCTTTCAGTAAATTGTAACTGATTCCCAAATAGAAAAATGATAAGTAAGTGGTCTTGTGACTTTTGTCGGAAAGGATAGAGATGCTTAGAATTTCCGAAACTAAAAATATAAGAAGATAAATCAAGGAGCTCCAGATTTTCTTCAAGTAACTATGAGATAATTATGATGACAAAGATTTGCAACAGTATCATTATTGAAAAGACGATATAGTAATGCTAATAGAGTAATAAGTCAACGATGCGAGATCCAAGAAGTGAAACAGATTGCACCAAGTAAAGAGAGTAACCATTTTTTCGTTGTTTGTTTCTTATTTGAAGATTATTCCAGGATCTTTGCAGATTCATTCTATCTACGAATAACTTCATTTCCCAAAATATCCCTAATGTTTCTAATGAGGAATTAAATGATATTAACATGTTTAAAGCATACAGAAATTACTATTTCTTCCCACTACCCATCAAATGTTTAGATCATCTGACTTCAACAATTGTGATAACCGAGATGGAATAGTCCTGATGATGAAAGAACTTTAGTTTCTCAATAAAATATGCACAGGTTCGAAATGATAATTTTTAAACTGAAAAACCAACATTCTGCATCTACGCCACTGTTCGGAAAATTTTTGACATGGTATTGACAGTATACAGTTACATTTATCTAAATTGGGAAATTATGGTAGTAAAAAATGTGAGGGGAATTTTTGGTCGAAATAATTTTACCATCAAGTTAACGGGCCTAGCTGCAAGTATTTATCCATTCCGCTTTAACCAAGAAATTTTTAACTCTTTTTTAGAATGTTCATTGAAAATCACAAGTTCTACTTTTGTTTGCAGCATAGCTTTATTAGACTTGCCTAATTTTTAGTCACATATATACTTATTATTATTAAAAGTTCCTGTATGATATTTATCTTAAGCAAGCATTTAAAATGTCATTGTGAACTCGATATGACATCAGAGATAAGAAAGCGTCACTGAAGATATTCTTCATCTCACAAAGTTGATATCTTTACTTAGAAATGTTGGAAATTAAGATATACTCAGGGTAGTAGGGAAATATGTTGTTATTAATCTAAACCAACAAGGGAAATGAAGCGGAGTGATGCTACTGATAAGGTAAATAAAACGGGCGCTATTTAAATAGATATTAAATAAATTGAAATAAACAAGACTTGTGAAGAAATCAAGAAGACATTGGAATATAGTCAGGTTAGAATTCATTGAGTAATTTAAGGTTTACCTTTTGAGCTGTATAACTGAGCTCGTTTCACTGAGTCAATCCTTATTTAACATTTGAAACCGACCAGCGATACTGTGAAGCCGATATAGAATGGATCAGCTGGATGTCATAAAAACTGAACTGATCTATAGAGACGTGAAACTCGATCGGATTTAACCTGAACAAATAAACGATTAAACGATCAAGTGATTGATGTATACAATGGAATGACATGACATTAATAGGTTCTTCTCAGTAAAGAAGAGAGATGAAATATCCCACTAGACTACAACAAAATGTGTCACAGCTTGGAATTTCCATTCAATTTAAATTTCGACCCTTCCCTCATTTTACTACAAAGTAAAACACGGCTACTATTGTATCCGGTCGATTTCTGGTAAGCGCTTGTCACCACCAGAAATGTACACGTGAGCTTACGTGAAAGTTTTCCAATTGTTTCACGTCATCAACGATTTTCGGTATTTTCGGTTGGACTCCTTCACGTGTGCCAAATCAATGTTTACAACTTTCATTGTTTATATTGTATTACATTTGGACAGCCTAAAGAAATTAAATGATGAAGGGTTCAGTATTTGAACTTAAAGAGTACATGAGAGATATTATTGCCGTGTATTAACTGTGCAATAAACTTGCTTCATTAAATGAGATGAATAAGTCCCCTTCATTTCAAACTATATGTTTTTCCAAATCAAATAACAAGCAAAGTTTATATGATGGATTGTCCATCTGATATTTATATTTTCGAAGTCGCATACTAACAAATGATAGTTTACAAATTAAAACCAGAATGTTTCATCCGAAATAATATTCCTTTAACTTTTGTAGATTTTTTATTCAACTTGAAGTAATTGGAACTGGAAGCTAAATTAAGATGAGATGGCTGTTATAATAAGTAATTTCGTTTTGTTTTGCGTCTATATGATTTACTGGAGATATTTGCTTTGAATTTTACTCTATAAAATTTTATTCGAGGAATTATCCAAACAACCACTGAAATCATAAAATTCACTGTGATACTCTGGAAGTATGCAAAAGAACATATCGAAAGCATCCGATACTGTCACCAACAACAATTGTATCAACGATGTACAAGCAACAACAGTACCATTTCGTATGGGACAAAATTGGCGACGTTTCAGTGGAAGGTGGAGAGGGAGTATGTTATATATTTATTTAATAGGAGCAATACATTTGAAGTGATATATTCCAATCCTTTCAAGTTATGCCAGTAACACTGTAGACTTTTGTAAGATGATGTGCATGCGTAGTTGTGTTTAACTTGCAATCACACTGCACAAAACTGCCTGAAGATTCTATTATGCTTGATAAGTCAACAAAATCAGAATAGGATCGGAATATAATTTTGACTCTGACCTTTTTTGCTGGAGAGTTCATCCTGATAGCCAACAAATAAAAATTAGCAGAGAAAGTTATTACCAGTTTAGTTTATTATTTTTACGGTTTCCAGGTAGGTCGACTTACTGCGGACATCGTAATCAACCGATATTTTTCGGTCCGTTTGCAGAATTTTCAACCCCGCCACCTGCCGTTTTTGACATACCACCGCGTGTACTACCTGTCAATATGTTTAATGCCAATGTGGTACCACCCAGCGAAAGAGATTCTCAATTCGAGATGCAGTTTGCTCCTTTCATGAATCATTTCCCACCACATCAGTTTGACTCCCACTTGCCACATTTTCATAAGAATGGTAACTTTTTATCATTTCCACTACGTATGATTTTCCTTAGTTATCATTTTGACTTTTATTATCTTCATAGTTCTTTGATATTCTACTAATTGATGCATGCAATGTATTAATAATCAAAAAATTATTATTGTAGCACCTCCTTTATCTTTAAATGACAGTGGTACTGTTCATCCATCATCATCATCGTCCTCAACACATAGCCATCGTTATATGTTAGTTCCAATGCGACTTTCGTTTGTGTGCATCACGTTTCCTGCTTTTGAAAGATATAAAATATTCAGATATGAAAGATATACGTTTCTTTTTTTTAATATTGTTAAGTCTCAAATTTTTAATAGCAGTTTTGTAGAAGAGGTGGAAAAACACGTCGTCACAAAGTAAAACGGGAAAATGTCAAGAAATCACGACATAACTATCAGGAATTTCTACCTGAGCAACTGTCCCAACTAAGTTTAGGTATATATATTTATACCATTTACTTTGGTTTACTGATCGTAGAATAAAGAAAGTTAAAAACTTCTAATTCATGTAATAGGAGAAGATAAGGGAAAGTGAAGATCATTCAATCTCTTTATATCAGCGTAGTTCTTGGAATGGTAATTTTCCATTGTGAACATGGCCGTATGTGTACTTCCTAGAATAACCTTTAGTAGCTTTAAGACTATTTAATGCATTAGTTAGATTTTTGTTTGTTTAAAGTTTATCTTCTAATTGCTTAATGCTTTAGAAAATATATCGCAGTTTGCTTCAGTATAGTGCAGCTTTTATTACTCTCACATTGTGACAAAATCCTATTTATATTTTGAAAATGCAAGTAATAATTGCAAGTGATACATTTGAGCAATAATAGAGAATAAATATCAGGAAAAAGAACTTCGGATTTCAGAAGATAAATTTTAGAGGGTGAGGTGACTGACGTCCAAGAAGGCTATGGATGTCCACCTTCGTATGTTATGGAGAGCTATCGTGATCAGACAGAGTTGACTGAAGCAGCACATGATTGTCGGTCTTATAAAGGTTAGTGCAAATGTTGCTCTCTTCTAGCTTTATCTTAAGTGTCTCTTGCTAACGTTGACAAAATATGCATTTCATAGTCTTCAAGAAGAAAGAGATTTTCGGGGAAGTATCAAGAATTCGGAATTATTTCAACACCAGTTAAAGAATGGGTCTTACTAGAATCAGTTAACAACCTTGATTAGTTTTAAAATTAGAGCAAGGTAGAAGTCATTTCCTTCATGTAAGATCGATAAATTTTTTGTGCATAATGATGAATTCGAGTCTAGGAACATCGAGTGATTTAAAAGCATGATTTCTTTATTTTTGGTTTAGCATACATGTAAAGATTACTTGTTCATTTGACATTCTCATATAAAACCAAAAAATTTTTAGAGATTTATGTCAAACTACTCTTGCCTTTTTTTTTTCAGAATTTGAATAGAAACTTTTGCTGCTCATTTGGTTAATTACATATTTCATATTTCAATAAAAACTACTCACTGGATTGTGAGGTTATCTTAGGATATGGTAAAAACAAGATTCAAAAGTATAACATTTACTCTTGCTTTTAGATGATTCTAACTCAAAGGTACCGGTTGCTGTAAACAAAATCTTTCAAAATGATAGGGAGATTACTTATCGTGAACATGACTCATTGCAAACATTACGAGGTCAGTTTGTTGTCTGAAACATGGAGATATCAAATTTTCTGTAATCATCAGAAGATATATCCAGATAAAGCAAGTGCCTTTATTCTGTATTTGAGAACCATATTATGATTTGTCAAATAGCAGGAAAGATAAAATAATATGAAAGAAAAAATAAGATTGGAATATTATTTCCATCCGAAACGAGCTGTGAATGCTTTAATAATAAAGTACCGACATCGTTACGAATTATGGAAAAAGCATTTTTTCACACTTCAGAAATCTGTGAAATTTCGCCTGGAATTTATATCGGTCAGTTTCCTCAAATTTTCAGACAGACTGAAAAAGCAGTTGGAGGAAGAAAGTTATGAATGCATGATTTGCTGCCAAGTTATCCGTGCTAATGAGGTACTTCTTTTATTTCTCTATTTTAATTGCAGATTAGTAAAAATTTTATTCATATTATCCCTTAAACAAAATGAAGATAACTAAATCAAATGAATTTTCTTTTTTATATCAAGTTGCGATCATAGGTCGAACACAATTATTCCAGTTTTGTTTGTCAAAGTTTTGTTTGTTTTGTTTTACACTTTTGTTAGTGCTTCGTAGTTCCCATCAGCGGATGAATGATTTGATAGTGATTTGTTCGTTGAAATTCTCGCTGACCTTTTTTACAGACACAGAACAATTGGTTTGGAATTTCCATTAAAATAATTTACATCTTGCATCAAATATATTATATTTAGATCATCTTTAATACAATCTATATTATGTTTTCAATAATGGAAAACCGTTCATTGCTTTTTTTTATTTCATGCTTTTCTTCATAAAAGATGACTCAGAATCATTGGATAGATAGAGCTGACTGATTAACTTGTTTTCATTAAAAGGAGCACGAATTCTTTTAGTGGATCTGGACTTGCAAAAAGTGTTACCACATGTTCCATATTAATCGTGCGAATTCATATGGTTGCATAACACAATGGGCTGCTAAAAGTTTCAAAACAGATGTCGGTTGGCGATGTCCAAGTTGTCAGAATGTTACTTTTGAACTTCCTAAACAGTATCGGTGCTTCTGTACTAAAAAGCTAAATCCTGCAACACAAAGGTATCAGAAAAATGTTAACTTTTTTTATAAATGTTTTTTATATAATACCATCAAATTTTTAGTTTGATTTCATCTATTTATTTCTGAAATGATTTAAAAAGATTTTTCCTGGTTTTAGGAGATATGGAATGGCGTGTTTATAAATGAGAATTATGTAACTTTACCTTTCAGAATTATTATTGAAGAGTGGGACTAGGTTTATTGAAGAATAAGACTAACGGAAATTAAGTAATGTCAGAGCCCGGTCGTCCATATGTTCTAGAATGTAGCCAAAGCTTAGCTGTTTATTTGCTGTTAGAGAATTGGATCTGAAGGTGTGAATGGTTGCAAATTAAATTAATGAATTTGATATGAGCTCGTCTGCAAGTTTCTTCCATTAGGATTTGCCATGCAAGTTTCTTCCACTCTTACCTAAAGGGCGGTGGATTCGTTCATTATATCGTCAAAAAAAGAGCGTTGCAAGTTTTATTTGTATTGTATTCATAATAGACTTCGTTTAGATTCCCGGATATGCCTCATTCATGCAACGCAACTTGTGGGAAAATCCGTGGTGCCGGTTGCACTCATCCATGTACCGATCAGTGTCATCCGGGACCTTGTTCAGAATGTCCGCTTACGATCACTCAGAAATGTAACTGTGGCCGGCAGATTATTGCCGGTCGCTGCGGTAAGCAACTGGAGTTTAAGGTGAACAACTTTTTTTCCATCTTTGAATACATTTCACTTCTCAAAGATTGTGATGTCTCATCTGTCGGCGTATTAATACAATGACTATTGTGTAGAGTATTCTTCAGTAGTTCAAAAATGTAATTTAGATTATATTCTTTCGGCGAACCAATTCATGTTCATTGGGAACAGCAATTTCCTGCTTAAATTTACAAATTATTATTAATTGAATTTAGTACTTGCTGGTTATCAAACCGCTTTTAACTGTTATAATCCGTTGAAGGATTATAAATTGTTATAGTGTTCGATGGTATGCGGAAAAACGCTCAACTGTGGATTACATAAATGCGAAATTATTTGTCACCAAGGAGAATGTAACGCTTGTGAACATGTTGTTACCCAAAGTAATTTCCTCGATTTCTGATAATATCATTAGTATTTATATAATCTTTGGAAATTCAAGTTTTTAATTTATAGTTAATTAGTTTTTCAATCTTTCCAGAGTGTTTTTGTGGTCTCGAAGAACGCGTCGTTCCGTGCACAGCTTTGAATTTGAAGGTCACTTCATTTAGTTGTGGTGCTCCATGCTCTGGGATGTATGCATGTGATGTACACAGATGTGAACTCAGGTAATCTAAATCCCTTTGCCCAATCGTTTTTCACTTATTCTCCTGGTCCCTTTTCACTATTATTGCAAAGAAACATTGAAATACCGTGTACTCTTACTTACGATTACTTATCAGAAGTACGAAATTGTAGAATGAAGTTCAACCCAAAAATTGTATTATTAAACATTAGTCTTGAAAATCAATTGTGAAGAAATAATGTAGAAGTATTCAAATCTACGACCTATCCTTTTATTTTAGTTGTTAAGGTTTCAGTAATGCTTTAAGTGTGGGTTCCACATATAAACGAAATTGACAGCCATACAAATGAAGTTTTATGATTGAAAGAGACAGATTACTGAGAAATTGCCAATTTCGTTCTGCTTGTACCTTCCAGTTATTATATTTCACCATGAAAAGAAGAAATGAAGTAAAATGCAGAGTTTAAAATGACATTTTTTCCACATTTTCATTATACATCTCCATCAATTCCAGAGATTTCACTTTTTTCTCTGCGGGAAAATTTTTATGCGAATCAGAATTTATTTCAGATGTCATGACAAACATGGAAGAAATGATTGCGGACTGTGCAGTTTATCACCGAAAAAAAAGGAATATTGTCCATGTGGAAGGACACTTATTGCGGAGCTGGGAAAGGTAACACGAACATCCTGCACTGACCCAATTCCCACTTGCAAAAATGTTTGCGGCAAAGTTCTGGCCTGTGGTTCAAAAGGTATCTGTGAATTGTTGTCGGTATTTGTATTTAATGCTAAAGTTGTAGCATTCAAAACCTTATTCTAGTAATTCAAAAGCAAAACTGCTGCCATTTTAAATCAACCGCCAAATAATTAGATTTCATGTGTCAGTTTCCAATGCATTGAAAAATACAGGCTACTTTACAGCTTATATAAATTTGACAATTCTTTCCTTTTCATTTAAAGTCCATTCTGGTTTGCTGTTTGAGAAGACTAGCTCGAGATAACACTACAATTTCAGATAAACCTCATCGCTGTATGCAGTTATGTCATGTAGGATCTTGTTCTTGGTGCCCTTCAAGTTGTTTAATAAGTTGCAGGTGTAAAGCCCTGAAAAAAATGATACCATGCAAGGAATTTGTTCTTTATTCAGGTAAAAATTTTGCGTTTGAGTGTTTCCTCAAAGAAAAATTAACATTAGCTTCATTTGATGGGTTTTGTTAAATAATGAAGTCAAGAGTGATCGGTGTAGCATTAATAAAAATCAAATATTTTATTTATCTTCCATCAGCGTGTACTTTTTTTGAAACAATATTAATGGTTTTATATTGATTTTACATTCATTCGAGATTCCCTCTAAAGATAACATTTCAAGTCAGTGTAATGAAACTCATTAATAGCTTTGAAAAAATAAAGTTTCGGATTTGTTTGCATTTGTCTGCATAAAATGAATGTTTCTAATTCACAGATGATATTTTTTAGCCGAAAATCCGTATCTTTGTGTGCGACGGTGTAAAAAATTAAAGACTTGTCAGAATCATCGATGTCGTGCTGTTTGCTGCATTGATGAGGAGCATGTCTGTATGCAGGTAATTCGTACTATTCAGTTTTCGCTCTCCCAGTCGTTATGGTGAGCATGAGTTTTTGATTTTATAGATCTGCGGTAAAAAATTGAATTGTGGAATTCATAACTGCGATCGATTATGTCACGTTGGACAATGTCCTCGATGTTTGCAAGCAAGTACGTTAAATTGCTTTTTCTTTCTTTCTATTTCGTTGTTTCTATCACTGTAAATGAATATGAAACTGTGTTCACATTACTCTCTTGCATATAATTTTACTCTTCTAGATTAGTTGAGATTTGTAATTTCACAAGAGTGCATGAAATATCGCATGATTATTGATATAATGCAAAGTAACACTTTTCACATTTTGCTTCTACTTATGAGGATTCACAGTATCCATGAGTCGTTTAGTTTCGCGAGACTGCTTTTCTTGTCAACACCTTATATATTTTAGTTGACTTTTCACTTCTTTCGTTACTTTATAGGCTTCGAGGAACAATACTGTTTATGTGGACAAACTGTCCGCGAACCACCTATTCCTTGCGGTACATCACTACCATCTTGCGATCAACCATGCTCACGACAACATGCTTGTGATCATCCTCCAATGCACACCTGCCATGCCGAACCTGAGTGTCCGCCTTGTACTGTGCTTACTCAGAAACCGTGTTACGGTGCACACGAGGTTTTTTATTTTAATATTTTATAATGTACTAGTTAAAAAACTACCTAATCTCAAGTCTTTGCTGGTTCCATTTTCTGTTCAATTCTAAAATAGCGGTGTCGCACCAGTCAGACATCGCTATTTTCATGTTGGATTTAAGATAATTTTCAAATCATTGCATCGCGAATTAGTTTGTACAATACCTTGCGAATCATGTTTGAATTATTGAGAATTAAATCGCAATTTTTTCTCTACTCTTTAGAATTAGAGTTCAAGGTCACTAAATCATGTCAATACTTCATGCAACAAGTTTTCATTATCACTTATTTTGAACAAAGTTGGTTACAGTTCAATATGGTTAAGGCTGGAAAAGTTTTTGGAATATCTTGAAAGACAAATTTCTTTTTAGATTCGCTCAAATATTCCATGTTTTTTAAATGATGTTTCGTGTGGACGCCCATGTGATAAGAAACTGTTGTGCAATATACATCACTGTAAACGAATTTGCCATCCAGGACAATGCTTAATAAACGATACTTCATGTCAGCAACCGTGTACTAAAAGAAGAGTTGGAGAAGCTTGTGATCATATTTGTGGCCTTCCATGTCATGGCGATACTCCTTGTCCCAAAAGTTAAGCTTTTTGAGATTTGCTCTGCTCGACAAATGTGGTATATGATGTTTCATTATGCAAGTCGTCAACTGGGAACTTAAAAGTTGAAGTTTGAATGGATGTACTTGCAAGAAGTAGGGCGATGAATCCTTCCTGCCAAAATTTTGTTGAAATTTGCAAGAAGAAGATAGCAAGGTGTGAACGGTGTTACTGATAAGCTCATTAACTTATTTTTTATTTTTATTTATTATTTTAGCTCTTGTGCAACCAAAGTGGCCGTTACTTGTTCATGTCTTCGGAAATCGTCTGAAATGCGTTGCTGCGATGTTGAAAAAGCTTACCAAAAGTTATTATCACTGAAAGTAATGGAGGATAACTATTCAAATTTTTCTGCCGAGAAGCGGATATTAAAAAGAAGTTTAAGTGCAGACAAATATCGCTGGTATGATTATTTTCTAGCCTTAATTTTTGCAAGTTGATCAAGATTGACGTAAATTTTTAATAGCTTATGACATTAATATCGGGTAGAAAAATATAAAATAAAATACGGTAAAATATAGTGCATCATGGCGTTATACACCTGTGATTTGATATTAAAATATAAAAATTCTCTGCTCTTATCGAATTTCTAGTTAGCTTTTGATATTAATATGGTTTATGTGATCATTGTTTTTTATTAAGGGGAAAATTTACAACAGTTTTTCAGCCTTCCATGCGATGTGGAATGTCAGCGAGCACAAAGAAATAAAAAAGTGGCAGAAATATTAAATATTTCTCGTCCAGATGCAACTGATGCTGTATCTGTATACACTGTTTTTCTGAAAAATAAACTGAAAACGAATTACAAAGAAATTTTGGACATCGAAGACACATTGATTGAACTTGTGCACGATTTGGGTGCGGTGAGTTTACCTATGATTTCATTATGATTTTTTGGAGAATGTACAAAATATACTTCTTTCAAGTCTTAATTTTGTTTTAATAACGGATGAGTTTTTTTTACTCAGTGCTTCCAATTATCATGATAAAGTCTTTGCGAAGAAGTTTGATATTGCCTATCCGTAGTTCAGAAATATTACAATTGCTTTGATTCAAGATGGTTTTCATTAATATAGTATTTACTAATAATATAGCATTTACTACCCTATAAACATTGAGACTGCACGAATCATTTAATTCCTGGCAATGTCTTAGTTGCAGAATTTATGAAATACAAAAAATGATGCACATATGCCTGTGCAGAGAGTTCCATGATTCTAACCCTAAAATACCATTTATTCATCCAATAGTTAATCATTCTCTCTTGGCTGAGATGATTTACTTGCAAATCGGATTAATAGAAAAGGAACATTCATTGCAGCAACCAAATGTGACATCGGTTAGTCACTCATTTCCCCCAATGCATTCGGAGCTGCGTCGTATAATTCATGAATATAGCGGACATTTTGGCATCGAAACAGTCAGTCATGGCCAGGAACCACGAAGAAATGTAGTCGCTATAGCTAAACGGTAGGTTAAAGATTCACAAATCCAAATACATGAAATGCAAAATTTTAATTTGCAATATTTTTATGTCACGTCATTCAGGCAAAAGAATGTGTGATTAAGGTTTTCCGTTATTTTGAAAATTAGTGGTTTCATGATTCAGTTAAAAGTACCTGCAATATTTCCACTGCATAAAACTTGAGGGATTAGGATTTATGAAAGCATGAAAAAGAGAAAGTAGAATTTATCAATAACGACGAATAATTTAATCTGAAAATAAAGTCGAAATTATAATATAACTTAGTAAAAAAACTTCTCAACCGTTTGAATTAATTAAAATCTAATTTGAAATTTAAAATAATACATTATTTCCGAAAATTTGAGATTGTCTAGCATAGTTAATTATGATTTAAATACAAGAAAGGTTTAAAAAAGCTTTTTGTCTGTGTTTGCAGTTGTACTTTGATTATGTGAAATGTTTTCTTTGTGATTTTCACCACTGGTGCTGAAGGACGTGTTAAAATTCTTCAGGGATGTGAGCTATATGCCAGCCGTACTTCTTACAACTTCTAAAAGACAAGCAGCAGCATCAACTACATCAGCGTAAGCTATTCATTGTATTACTGATTGAATTTAATTAAATATTTAATTTAATAGACAACTAAAATCTACAACCATGTGAAAGATATCCATTATTCATATCAATAGTGGTTTCACTTATTTCGAATTTGTTCTACACATATTCGATACAATGCCGTTAAGGCTTACTTGGTTCCACATTCTATTCCCATGAAGTCATATCACAATTTGACTTATGCATGACTTGCATTGATATAGCACTTTAATTCTAATTCTTTATTGCTTGTCTAAAAACACAATTAAATCTCTGACCGAGATTTATAGAAGAAGGATGCAGTGGAAAAGAGTTATTCTCTATCAGTGGAATATTCCTGGATGAAGTTGAAGATATAAGGAAATGAATTATTGAAAAATATATTTAGGTCAAACAGTGTGGTAGTCGCGCCATCCAAGACTCTATCATCGATTCCAAATAATTTTTTATGTGGTGAAAACAGAATGCAGCAACTGCAACCAGTAGGCAAAGTGCTAAAACGAGGTTTTAAAGAACCGCTGGTATCACAAAAATAGAGTTTCTTCGAATTCTTATCTTTTATGTTATACGCTAATTGAAATAACTTCCATAAGACAGGTTTTTATTCCTCCTAACTTTTTAAATTCTTTTCAGTAAATCTCTGCTGAATTCATCATTTCCTGTTTATTCACATTTCCGTATAAAACACCAACCCTTTGTCAGTAGTCAGCAAAACTGATGGATATCCTTACCGAAATTACTATCAGAGAGAAATCGTGCACTAACATCGATCATGTTTGATAATGGCCTAAATTGATACTCCATTTCACACATTCTGTAATTTAAAGAGGGAGTGTAAAGAAATTAAAGTAGGTATGAATAGCTTTTTGATTTTTGTATTGTGTTAGCAAGCGCTCCATCATGTAAAGGTTTTTGAAACATGATTAAATATTCACTGCTTGTCATCATATTTTCTTTAATTCTCGGAAAATTCGCATTATGATTAATTATATAATTTTTGATCTACTCACGATTATGGTTACGCATATTCTGAAATGCAACGCAAGAAAATGAATTATTTTTGAATTATTTTCATTGAATTGCATTTCTAATATCGATGAGAGGAACTTTTATATTTTCATAGCTACATAGAGTCATTCCTGTTAGGTGCTTATTAATTTTGTCCATGCCATACTCCTAACTTTCTAGGCAAAACTGAAGATAGAATAATACGGTAGGAACAAAATCATTGTTATTTTTATGTAATTCACGAGACCATTTTGTGTCCCATGAGCCTTCTTAAAATTTTATTTTTTCCTATGATATTCTATCTGTTGGTTTCATCGATGTTTCTGCTTTTATCTCTTTATTTGGTTTTATTTTTAGACAAAATAAAATCTTTCAATACTTTTTCTTTCTTGCAAAATTGTTTCATCTCCTTTACATATACTTTGAATTCAATATTGTTGAAACAGGATTTTGGGTCAAAAGCCGCTTTTTTTCCAATTCCTAATATAACCTTATAATTTGACCGTCTCTGAAAGAAATAATAGGTGGACTTCTTTTTTCATCTCTGTTTTAATTTATGAGCTTCATTTGCATTCAGCTTTACACACACTTATGCTGTGATTTGCATTGCTTGGCTTTAGCCTCTTTGTATTAATTAGTATTCTGTTGACGCCAGCTTTGATTAATCGCAAATTTCATTCGTCCGAAATGTTTTTCTGAAAGTCTAATGATTATGTGAAGGAAGAAATAATGATGAAGAAGTCGGTCGAAATAAATGGCGAATGGACGCTTTCATTCCTTGACGAACAGCAAAAATTGGACAACGGAGCTGATGGTTTGTTACTATGTCGTCTTTTCTAAGCTGTAAATTTCTTTTTGAAATATGTTGCTTATAAGGAAATAACTCAAAGAATTTACAAAGTGGTAGAAGTTGTTCACGTGTATTTTTAAGAAACTATGAAATATTTGTTTCAGCTGAAAACATGGCGAAAATTATAGAGGATGCTGAGGTTGTAGAAGTTCTGGAACTTCGAGGTAATACTTTAGGCGTTGGAGCAGGACAACGACTTGCGCATGCACTAGAACTTCATCCTGAACTGAAGGTTATTTTACATTATGAAGTCACGTTGATCAATTCCGGAAAACAATTTTTGGCTAAGACAAGTCTGATTCATCCTGTTAAGGACATGCTTGAAGATACAAATTCAATGCTGTATTTATGTTTCGTGGATTTTAAATGTGTGAACATATTGAAAATCGGTGATCCAAATGCAGGCTTTTTTTTAAAAAACCTATCTGCACTTTTGATTTTCATATAGGTTTGCAATTAGTTGCTCTTGTTATTTAATGTAGAATTCTTTTTACATCTTACGCATACCTTCTTTTTATAGTTTATCGCCAGTCAGTTGTACTTGTGTTAACTATAATTGAGTTTAATTCTCTCCCACTGCTTGACGTTCCTATGCTCATGAATCATAAAGATTCATGAATCTTCCTAACTATCTAGAGTTATCAAGTTAAATGCGGAAGTCAAAATGTGTGAGGCGAAATCATTTGAGTTGCTAAAAAAATAAACTCAAATGCGAAATATTTCTTTTTCTTTTCCCATGACTTACCACTTCGATGGTTTCATTGAATTTAGACAATTAGTGCTTTCGGATACTGATTTGAAATGGTTATTGATCGCTGTTATTTAATTCAATGAAATTTCAACTTACATATAGCAGACATGACTTTTTATCCTAATTTTCTTCAACTCCAGTCAGTTACTTCCAGCGAGCGTTATGGAGCGATATGTTTACTGGACGACTGAAAGAAGAAATTCCTCCAATTCTGGTTCGACTTCATTTGTTGATTATTATTTACTTCAGAACACGTGGATTTAACTAGGAGGAAAATTGCTCGCAGTTTACTATTTTACCTCAATCTATTAAATAATATATTTGATGTTGTGAACTCTCATGTTCAGGAAAACATGCTTTTAACTAATTATGCGTAAATATTTAGCAATGGGATACATTTTGCTCAGAGCAAGTCCCCTATCCAAACTTCCAGTATTATGGTATGTGCTAAAGTTGAAGAACCAATTATACACATATTTTTAAACTTCCTAACATGTTTTGAAAAGAAACGGAAAGTGAAATTTGCAGCGTTCTCTGTGTGGTGCTATGATTAGGTGTGGGACGCGATTAGTCGAATTAGATCTTTCGGACAATGCATTCGGCCCAATCGGTGCAGAAGGACTTGAGGAGTTCCTAGAAAGTTCTTCGGCATATTCGCTGAAAGTGTTGAAATTAAATAATAATGGCTTAGGCGCTGGAGGAAAGGTAAATTAATTTTGAGTAATTCCGGATTGTGACCATGAATATTATGATGGGAATTAGTATTTTCATGTGTCGATAGACGCAATTAGTCTATGACAACATGGATCGACCCGATTCGTAAATTGAATGAGTAATTGAGAAAACACCTAATATAGTTAGTAATTGTTCTAATTCATCGCCAACAATTCATTCCTATACTTCTTCCGAACTTCATTAAAAAATTTCAGATTATTGGAAATGCACTTATACGATGCCATACAAATGCACGAAGAGATGGACAAAATTTTCAATTAAAGACTTTTATTGCTGGTAGGAATCGTTTGGAGGATCCTGGAGCTTTTGCTTTAGCAAAAGCTTTCCAAGTATTGTTGCTAAAAATCTTTTTTGTCTGCTGGAACTTTTTAGTGTCAACTATATTTTGTAAAAAGTATTCAAAAAATGAACAATTTTAATTGAAACCATGATTCACTGAAAATTAATAATAGTGTTTCGTTTTTAACTTGCATTTCTAAATTTTCAATTTACATTTCAAGAACTCAAAATGAATTGCAATTTTGCTTAGATTTTGGGCTGTCTGGAAGAGATAACGATGTATCAAGATGGCATAAGAGCTGAAGGAATTAAAGCTCTTTCAAAATCATTTCGTTACAATCCCAATTTAAAGATAATCAACCTTAGCGATAACACATTCACCGTGAGTGGGGCTCGTGCAATGGCAAAGGTAGTTTGGTTGTTTGCGTTTGGTTACTAATTTGTAGCAAATATTCTTCCCGTCGTACATAACTATTCTGCGGTTCTATATTAGCGCATTATACTTTTTCATTGCATATGAGACACTGACAAATGGGTCTCCAATACCTCGGTTTAAATTTAAGTAATGACCTACTAATGAAGTATAAATTCCAATTCGAAGTCTCTGAAACATAATTTGATGACGTTTCTTAAAATATTTAAAATAATTTCACAAACCAAACCTTACAAAGAGGAATAATGCTCGTAATTATAGTAAATTATAGGAACTGGATCTCTGATGTTTCTATCGATGTTAGCAGAATTTTGGTTTGAATTTAAATAGGTTTACCATTTTTTCAGGTAATCCGACGTTTGAGGAATCTTGAAGTTTTGAATTTTGGAGACTGTTTATGCCGAGACAAAGGTGCTTTAGCTATAATTGCAAATATTTCTCTACCATTTCACTCCCGTTTGAAGGTCTGTTTGTAATTTCTTTTTTTAGCTAATCGAAAGCAATTATTCCATCTAAATGAATTAGTTTTAAAATGTCGATTTATTACACTTACTTTGGATGCAATTCATCACCAATCTTTCTTCATTACTCCATCATCGGAAGCCTTTTATTGAACATTACGGTGCAAAATCGATTTTGGAGAAAAATTTGGGCCAACATTTAAAAAGTCCACTTCGATAAAGCCGAAGTAGATAAATACCGAAATAGTCAAGGGGCAGTGGGAAGTGTGCCTTCTGCTTTCTTTCCAAGATGTAATGATTTATGGATTTTCATATAGGAAACATTTCGAGTCGTATGTTTTAGGAAATCAATTTATCGGGGAATGAACTGAGTCCACGCGCGATTGAGACAATCCTTGGTAGAGTCAGCCAAGGCTTGCATTTGAGATCCCTCGTGCTGCATACAAACAATATGGGAGTTCAGTTTGATGGAGTTAAATCGAAATGTGACAAATATGGTTTTATTGATTTGGGTGAAGAAAGGTTGGTGCTTCGATAAAAAGTAGTGAGAAATTTTTGCTATATTGGCTCATGCTTTCTCTCTTCATCTTCCAAAAATTAAGTAGTATGTATTTAAACTGAACGTTAAACAACGCTTATATTGATTTCCCGTCAAGAAGTGACAATCGGCCAACGTCGTCCAATAAACTTTCCATCTTAAATTGGATTTCCTTGCTTTAGCCGGTGGATTGATTTCACAGTCGTTTTACTATGCTTACTAGTATATATGTATCGCGTTCTTTGTTATCTAATCTTTGTCTAAAGCTCAACAAAGTGATCTGTCTATGTTTAGTGGTGCTATTTTCATTGTTCGGATCATGATTGCAGTGATGATCAAGGGACGCTGGATGAAAGTGAAGAGAATGACGATTGTCAGGAACTTCGTTCGGAAGAAAGCCATTCTAGTGATTCAAACAATGAAAGTGGTAATGAACAACTAGAAAATGGCAATGCTGTTCACAGTATTTTTGTTTCAACTCATTTTTTCTCTTAAATATATTTTCGATATTTTGGGGGAATACTAAAGAGCTGTACCAATTGCTAATGTCAATATCATTTGTTCTAATCATTCTTTTCTTACAAAATAACCAGCAACGGAGTGCTTTAATATTTAAGATCAGGCAAGCGAGATCTAACGTTTCTTCACATTTTCCGCATATAGAAACTCTTCCATGCCATATTGATTTTAAATTGCTGATTGATTCGAAAATTTTCGTCGGCAAGCAATGAAAGTTTAAAAACAATTCCAGGTGCACTTGACAGGTCTTTGGAAGGTGATAACTGTCAAACAGTAGTTTCATTTAGAAATCAACGATGGAATTCTGAAGAGGATGGTGAGCATAGCTTTTCTTGTAGTTAGTGTTGGTTTTTTTTTGCTCCAAAAAATTTCCTGAACAAAAATTTTTGCTGACAACACTGAATTGTTTCTCTCTTCGGAGCCTCTCGTTTGATATTTTTCATCAATGGAAGGGTTACTTTTTGGTATAGATGCTATCATTTGTTAGATTCTGCGTTATCGATATGTGAAACATCCTATTCGTCTATTTACTGATCATTTATGTTCCTGTTATTTCTTATTTTTATGAAGAAGTTACCATCAGTCGGCGAAACGTGTTGCTGACTTCGAATAAAGTGTATGAAGAGTTGTATATGAATTTTATTGCAGTAGAGGCCGTCACCCAGGCATTGTTATCGCAGAAGTTTATAAAGGTATTGGATTTGCACAGAAACCACATGGGTGTTGGTGCATGCAAAAAGATTGCAGAGGTTATGCGAGAGCGAATGAAGAGGGTGAATCATCATTTGTAAAATTATATTAAGTTTAAGATATCATTTGCTAGCCATGCATCAATCTAACACGTACAAAATGTTAGTTTCCAAATAAGATTATTCCTGATAAGTTTTTTTCTCCTGCTCTTCGACAAGTAATACTATTTATAATATCTGTTAAAGTACTTTTTTTAACTGAACAAAAGTATGAGCGTTGCGCATAGTGGGAGCTGCACGGAGATAAATTAGGATATCAGGCTGTATTATTTTAGAAAATGATAGTTTTATTGTTCACATCTGTTGCAGAATATGCAAAGCTTAGAAGAAGTGAATTTAAGCCAAAATGGTGTCATTGCTGAAGGTATGTTGGAACTGATTCATGCATTCAGAAGCAATCCAAAGTTGAAAATCCTCATTCTCAGTGGAAATACCTTAAAAGTTGATGGTGCTACTGCTTTTGCTCAAGTAAGTAAATCATACACTTATCAGAAACTGTATTACTTTGATTTTATCAATAAATGGAAGTTTCGTTGTTTAACTGCTTAAAATGCTAAAAAGCGCTAATGTAAATTTCGGTTCAGCTTTTTTTTAAATGAAGCTGTTGTTTGGTAATTATAAGTTGCACAAAGGTCAGATGAAGCTATCTTTCTCACATATTCGTAGCTAAAACCAGTTATAGTGAAGTACACACGTGGAACAACTTTTAAATTTTCATCACACTGCAAATCTCATTTCTTTAAGGACGTGAGAAAACTGGTGACGTTTTCAATTGTCCACTTCAATTTTAACAAGGAAATCAGTTGATGCTATTTTCAGGTGTTACCTTCATTACGCTTACTTGAAGTCCTAGATCTCAGTTCTTGTGCTTGTCATGAGCGTGGAATTCTGGCGGTAGCAACACATTTAAGCTCATCAACACATCAACGTCTGAGGGTATTATTTTTCAACGGACTATAGAGTATCATTTGTTGAGTTTACTAGATGCTTGATAGATGACTCCTGTGATGTCTGTTCTTATAATTGTATATGAATTAATGAAACATACATAACGAGAAGAAATATCTCCTTGACAGTCCATTCTGAAATTCATTCAAAACGCAAGAATATCACTAAGATCAGCACAAACTTCCCAATTTTGCCGAATTGCATCGAGTATAGTTCTTTCAGTTCTCACTCTCTAGTTGGTAGTTAATTTGCTCCAATTGAGACAGGCGTATGTGTAACAGCTATTTAAATAACGATTATTTAGATTGCCTTAAAATGGGTTATTCCAGTCCATCCGATTTTATCTCCTTTCAAAATCAGACAGTAGATTTAATTTAGGGATTTTGTTGATATTAACCTTTCTGTAATGTTGAAGTTCGTCTTGCAGTTATTTTCAAACTTTTCATTTGTAGGTTTTGGACTTCTCTTCGAATGCTTTAGGAGCAGATGCAGTGCAGCAGATTGTACGTGTTTTTGCAAGTGGCGGATTTCATTTGGAGCGTCTTTCGTTGCACTCTAACAATATTGGACATCGTTTCGGTGAATTGAAAGAGGAATTTTCCTATATTCGGTTCCTAGATTTGGGAAGCGAAAGGTAGAATTTTGATCAGGAAAAGTGAAAAAGAATGAAAAACGAAATCCATTTTCTTCATTGTTTTAAATAAATCGCGAAGCTTTACTTAAATATAGCAAAAAATCGGGAAAAAGCGATAATACGACTCTGCATATATTATTCTTGGTTTTTAAATTTATTGTAAAATCATATATGGTACAGTATTCATGTTAGTTATCAGCTTCTTATAATAATAAGATTCACAAAATTAAGATTTAATTGGACTGACAAAATCTGTGGTGTTGTTTATGATTTTTTTTATAGCAATGATCAGGGCTCTTTGATGGAGGAAATATCTGTTATCGATGAACTGAAACGAGAGTCGTGGAATGAAAGGGATGATGAATATGCTGAAAAGCGTAGTAATGTACGAGTAAAAAAATTTGTACATCTAACCCTGGTTAAGTTTAAAACGATATTTCCAATAATTCTTTTACAGCTAATTGTTTTTAAAAGGAGTTGATTTCATAGTAACTGTTTCTTTTTTTGGTTCGTTACAATGTTTTCATGTATGTTAAGATTTTAGGATGATATAATTTTATTCATACAAAAGCCGTCAGTTGCCGTACTGGACGTTCTATTATCACATGTGAACACTCTTCCGGAAACACTGCAAGTACGCTACTTTTTTCCTGTTACAGACCTTGTCTTCCAAACAAGAAAGCCTTTTTTTATTATTTATACTTTCACTTTTCGTACTCTGTATATATTTCCTCATCACATAATCGTCGAAATCTTTCTGTGCTTACTTTTTCATTTCTGAGATGCTGTCACATACTTAGCAGAAGCATTTAGACTTAATGTCTTATTTTTCTCTTAAGGTATGCGATTCCAAATAGTATTTCTGTTTTTATGTAGTTATCATTTTGGTTCTGTTTACTTGGTGTTTCAGGCTGATTTATATGGAAGAACTCAGGAAATGACATCAGCTTTATTGTGTTCCTTTTGCACATTGCTTTCTTTGAGAAGTTCTGATATGCAAGTATTGAAAGAGAAAATCGTGACACTGGCAGGTCAACTCCTTTTTTATTAAACATTTTGAGTAGTAAACAATTTTTCTGAAATTTTTAAGCGCAGAGTACAGCGAGGGGCGAAATAAGATTCAGAGATAAAACAGTTTTTTGAAAGCTTATGAAAACGATGATTCGTGCAAAGTATCAAAATGTGTTTTAAGTGATCAGAAGTAATCGTCTTCTGAAGTGTTATCTTTTTAATTATATTTATTCTGCTTTTTTTCAATTGTAATGTTAGGATATAATTCATTTGCTGTGTTATTGCAGATACGATTTTAACTGCAGCGAAAAAAGTCAAACGTCAACCAGTTTCAGCCACAGAATCAATATGCAATCAGTTGTTAGCATTCGCTGGTGCTGTTCGGGTTTGTTATTTCTTCATACATCTAAGTGACAGTTCTGTCGGGTTACTCTTTTCTTCTCGCTTTTATTAGAAGTAATTATCAAAAAAGCAAAAGGAAATGCTAGGTCTTTTATATCAGTAAAATATGTGCAATAGCCTGAAGATTTTTTCTGCTATGAACATTTATTCATTTATGACTTGTAGATTCGAGATTTTTTATCTCATTTGTAACCATTTGCAGTTAGAAGCTCCTCAGGCAATGGCTGATATCAACAGTGTGATTTTCTTACTAGAATCAATGATAAAGCGCGGACATTTTCGAGATTTATATCCAACCATCGCTTTTTCTTTGTAAGTAATCCCCTTTTCAGCCTTTGTGAAATATTAAAGTGCACAGATTTTGGTGTTGGCTAAACTGAAATGATATTTAGCAAAAGTAAAATTTTTGAAAATTTCAAAGTTCTGTTGCGTCTTACCATATTCATGTAGGAAAATGAGAATTCGTTTAATTTCAGTGACACGATAAAACAAACCTATCCGGATCAAAGTGTTGCAATCGATCGGTTAATGCAAGCCATGAGCTTCCAGTAGAGACTGAAAGAAATTCAAGGGCTGATTTTTTCTTTTCTTTAACTTGTCTTTTAAGTGTGATTTTGTTTCATTCTTTTGTCGAGAGTTGCTGATGTGCGAGATTAACTCATAATTTGTTGCAATAGTTATCCAATGAAAATTTCAGAGAGTGCGATCCTCAATTCTTCTAATTTCTGCCCTTCAATAAGCTATATAATAAGGGTAGTTTTCGCCCGGAATTCCCTACAAAAAGGAAGCTTCATAATAAGATCATTACAGTCTGAGTAATTTGAGCTTTTTGTTAGTGTTATATATCGCCTCATGCCGAATACCACTATGCCTTGCTCATTTCTCTGTGATGTGGTTTTCGTTTCCTTTTTTTCACTAGTTAATACATGCTGTGTAATAGCCACATGTTACAGTCAAAGTGTAGGTTTTGCCCGTCATCTAAGAAATTTTTGCAATTTGTTAAAGCTTTCTCTACATAAAGTAGATTAGTCTTGTATATAAGAAGCAGTTATATATCTTAGCTGAAATATGATTATGGTTATTGGCAAGGATAGAATCGTGCTGACTGGGGAAAAAATTGATTAGTGTCTTGTTATTGGAAAAATTAATCTTGCGGGTGGTTCAAGCAGTAGAATTAAGCAATTGTATCAGCATCAAACATTAATTCTTTGAGATGTTATGCTAGCATAACCGATCTCAACTTGTTTATGGTTTTTACTTATTATTATGTCTTTAAATACATATTTCCAGTAAGCCTTATCAATTACTCCATTCCTCGGTGCTTGCTATTTCTCTTCCATCTTTATGTGTCCCACATATTTTGAGCGAGAATATTGATTATATTTGCTGCTTGTATGCACTATATTGTGAATAAAGCTTGTTGAAGCGTTGCTCTAAATGATTTCCATAGAACTCACAACAGTATGCTAAATTCATACATATTGCTATGAACTCATTAGCTGGCACATTTTCGTGATGCAGTCAGTTGGTTCTTGTAGGTGCATTGAGTGGTAGATGGTCGAACTTTACGTCTCGTGATCACGTACGAATTTTGTTTAGTGCCCAAATCATGAAATGATATGAAGGGGAGGTGTGTGGTAGTTGTGGATTGGGGTTTGGCACTTTCATTAATTTTTTATGATAAAGAAGGAGGGGTTTTTGGGCTTATTGTAGTAACTGATCAAGTTTAAAATATCCCCAATAATTATGGAATTTTGTGATTCAAAATTGGATAATAGCAATTTGTTCAAAGTCGTAACAACTGCCATTATTTAATTTATTATTTGTAAAATGAATGAACAATATTCAGTTCGTTTTAACTACCTCGAGCCGCTTATATGGCTATATTTTACTTCGTATAATTTCTTTTTTTAAGGCGTGACGTATGGCTTCAAGGATTCTGACGGATTTTAGTCGATCGGCTTTGCGTTTATTATGTGACCCAAAGACATTAAGGAGGGTGGCTATTCGTACATGTGCTTCTTCATCAGGTACTCGTGACTTCGTATCCCTAAATCCTTCCATATCATTTAAATGTGAAGTTTTTCCGGCGACAAAATGGGAAGCCGAAAAGAAGACTTCTGAAAAGTATAAAAGTAAAGTTAGAAAGGAGTGGGTAGGAATCCGAATGGTGACTCCTTGCCTGTACTTTTTGGCCCACTCGTGCTACTGGAAGAACTGCGTACTGGGCAGAATTGCATATAATCGTGCTAAGTCTCAAACTGTTCCTTTTAATTTACCTGTTATCCAATTTCGATATATTATATGGCCCGTTTGTGTTAAATAGCTATGTGGTAGTGTTTTCTGAACTTTCCTGCAGTTTCGAAGACTGCGTTTTGACACTGTACGGATCTTATCTTCCTCTCATTTCGTTGAAATGATACCGGCTCCCCACTCATTTTTTTATTAGAGAACTTTTCGTCTGATGTTTTACTTTCTATCTACCATGGAGAGATTAAAAGTAGCTTTGAATTGCTGCGCTCTTACATCATCAGCTCTTCCACTCTGTTGCTATTTTTTTCAGTTAATGTACAAGGAAGAAGTTTGATTCCGGTTAACTGTCGGAAGGAATTGCATTCATCTACCTCAGCATTAGCTACTGCAGATGCTGCTAAAAAGGTATCACTAGATTTGTAAGTAATGCACACGTTTTGTGATTTCTAAATTCATATTTTCTTCGTCGTACCAGGCTGTATCTACACCGGTGAAACCGACAGTAAAAGGTTCAAAGGGACGTATAGTAGCAGTAATTGGTGCCGTAGTGGATGTGCAGTTTGATGAGGGGTTGCCGCCAATTCTCAATGGTCTTGAAGTGTCTGGGCGAAAACCACGTCTTATTCTGGAAGTTTCACAACATCTTGGTATGTTGAAAGATTTTTATAAGCTAATGGGGAGACATATGGTTGCCTAGAAAATCTCCTTGAAAAAAAATGATTATGAAAAACTTAGTGATAATATAAGTAACACTGTTATTGTTTGACTAATGGCCGATGCCGAAATGGACGAAAACAAATTTCTGACCTTGATGTCAATTGAATTAGTGAAATACTATGTTATCCTTATAAAAATAGTTCACTACCACAGTTCTAAAATGTTTTGTAAACGAATTTTCCAGGCGACAATGTAGTGCGAACAATAGCTATGGACGGTACGGAAGGACTTGTTCGGGGGGATGAAGTAATAGATACTGGTGATCCGATTAAAATCCCAGTTGGGCCAGAAACGCTTGGTCGTATCATGAATGTTATTGGTGAGCCAATTGATGAACGAGGCCCAATCAATTCCAAACATTTTTCTCCAATTCATGCTGAAGCACCGGAATTCGTCGATATGAGCGTGGAGCAAGAAATTCTTGTGACTGGAATTAAAGTTGTCGATTTGCTTGCGCCATATGCAAAGGGTGGTAAAATTGGTAAGGATTTTTGTGTTATTCATTCTTTGTGGTTTTTGTCTATCTGCGATCCTATATGGTAGCATTTCAAACTTCTCTGAAATTTTACGGAGAAAGTGAAAAGATGTGTAACTAATTTTCAGTGGGTCTCCATTAACTTGGAATAAGGAATAAACACAGAAAGGCATGCTTAAATTATTGTAATAAAATCAATTTGGACGGAAGTTTTACGAAAGTTCTGATGATTAGGCTAACTAAAAGTGCTCAGAATCATGTTTGGTCGGAGATGTTTTTAGTTCACCAAAGAAAAACGATCACACATCTTGACTTAACTGTTGCAAGAATTCTCAGTCTGTCTACAGTAAGTGCTGCGGCACGGTTTATAAGGGCATTGGTCATTACAAAATTATCAAAATAAAATTTCCGCTCATTCGAAGCCGTACGATTGTTATCTCAAAAATCGTGCAGTCAAAATGAGCATAAATTATTGTCGAAATACATATACGAATACTGTACTACCACCATTATGCTGATGGTACTCAAGAATTTTCGTACATAAATCTTCCTATTACATAAGTTCCCTCTGCTGTAATTCGAAAGTTTTTGTTGCAAAGGCACCAGCTTCAACTCTTTTTATTTCATCATGTTAGATGGATGCAACTCTAAATATTTCGGGCATATTTTTAATTGCTGAAGTTTCTTGATATTCACCATGTCCTAATGCCTTGTAATATAAATTTAGGATTATTTGGCGGAGCTGGTGTAGGAAAAACTGTGCTGATTATGGAACTGATTAATAATGTCGCCAAAGCGCATGGTGGTTATTCAGTGTTTGCCGGTGTCGGTGAGCGTACTCGAGAGGGTAATGATTTGTATCACGAAATGATCGAAGGTGGAGTCATCGATTTGAAAGGCAAAAATTCGAAAGTTAGTTGTCATCATCTTTTTTGACATCATGCGATACGGACTTCACTGATAAGGACGTACAAGCTCAATAATCAAGTGATACAAATGTCAAAGGAACCGGACTGTCTATTTTATCAAAAAATTTGTTAGATTTAAAGTAGGATCTAAAGATTGCTAGTACTCTTCATTTTAAGGTAGAATTCTTTTCGAAATGATTCACTTTTAGTTAATTTTTTGAAACGTCATGCAAACTTGATAATGCAGCTTAAGAGACCGTCGACTGCTCACGTATTTTCAGTCATTATCGCTTTTCAAATTTACATCATTGCTCGAAGTGCTCTCGTTTTAGTACTGAGCTATGTTAATATTTTAGTTATCTTCTAGTACATGCTGAAAGCGTCGACTTTTTTTACACATATCAGTTGCAAAAATCTGATTAGAGAATTTATAGAAACACCTGTGTATTGGCTGTTGTTAATTTCTGTGGGAGTGGTTTTAATCATTTGTAAATATTCTTTAAGGTGTCTCTTGTATATGGCCAAATGAATGAACCGCCAGGAGCACGAGCACGAGTTTGTTTGACTGGTCTAACAGTTGCTGAATATTTCCGTGATCAAGAAGGACAGGATGTATTGCTTTTCATCGATAACATTTTCCGATTTACGCAAGCTGGTTCTGAAGTATCAGCGCTTCTTGGACGTATCCCATCTGCTGTAGGTTATCAACCAACTTTAGCAACGGATATGGGTGGCATGCAGGAGCGAATTACTACTACCAAAAAGGTTTATTCCACTTTTTCTGTTACCAAATTCTGGGTAAAGGTGTAGACTACTGATAGTACGTGAAAGCTGCTAGATTTTTAGATTTAACTCAAATCTTCCAATATTTGTGGGTATTATATTTGACATCATCAACTCGAAATATGCACATTTCACTATTAGATCTTTCTGATATCGTTAATAGCTTGGTCCACCTTCTTTTCAGGGCTCAATTACATCAGTGCAAGCTATTTATGTACCTGCTGATGATTTAACAGATCCAGCCCCAGCAACCACATTTGCTCACTTAGATGCTACAACTGTCTTATCCCGAGGTATTGCTGAACTAGCTATTTATCCCGCCGTAGACCCGCTCGATTCAACATCTCGCATCATGGATCCCAATATCGTTGGGCAAAAACATTATGATATTGCTCGCGGCGTACAAAAAATTTTACAGGCAACTTTTTCCACTTTTCCTGACATTAAATCGTCTAATTGGTTTTTAAGACACTTCTCAATTCATTTTTCAAGCTCGCTATATATTATTACCTTTAATGACAATTTGGGAAGTTTAAGGCCCTAGTTTTCAGTCCATTATATCAAAAATGTAAAAAGATACGGAGGTTTTTTGCTCTGAAAGAAATGGATAAGATACCCAGTAGAGGAACTACTGTCTTTAAAAAATGGAGTAAGAAACCATAAGCAGTAACAAGGGTTTGTCGTAATAAATTCCAAAAATATTTAACAAAAAGCATATGATTCATATGTGTTTTCTTGGATAAGATCTTGTTCGTATTACATAAAGATGCTAAATTATGTCACTTATCATGCAGGATTACAAATCGTTGCAAGACATCATCGCTATTCTTGGTATGGATGAACTGTCAGAAGAAGATAAATTGGTGGTATCGAGAGCTCGGAAAATCCAGAAGTTCTTGTCGCAGCCATTCCAAGTTGCTGAAGTTTTCACTGGACACAAAGGGAAATTCGTAACCCTCGAAGAGACAATTAAGGGATTTGAACTTATTTTAAAAGGTAGGTTTTGCTTCTGTAGTTATTTGAAATAAATGTCTCGTTAGGACGTATTGTTGACATTTTTCGTGCTTTCGGCGTCTTGAAAAGCAGTTTTGCAAGCCATTCTATCTCAGTAATCGACTATTTTTGGAGAATTTTCCGGGTTAAGATACATGTTTGGTTAAGAAGGTATGTGAACTGAGCGAGTGAAGGATATAGGTAATCATAAATTTATTTGTTCTTAACCTAACTAATCGGGATAAATTCTACCATGTTAGGATTATTCTCAGTGCTGGCTTGTCGATGTTGCTGAATTGGTAACGCTAGTGGAGCACACCGATTCTGAATCCTTCTTTGAAGTATTCTTTCTTAGAATCTGAATGTCATTTCTACCATACTTTGTACGCTGCGTTCGTTAAGTCTGGTCGAATGGCCGTTTTACCAAAGATTCGCGGTGGCGCTACACTAACTCCTAATCCACCTCTTAATCAAATGTCTTATGCACATGTTTCCTGAGTAACCACTCTGGCTTTTGAACTACTGTCGCTAATAAGTGTCAATGGACGGATATTACTTTATGGTCATGATACTTGCATTATCGCAAATTTTATTTCATTTCAGGTGAGATGGATCATTTGCCAGAAGTGGCATTTTATATGCAAGGTGGAATCGATGATGTAGTCGTAAAAGCTGAAGAATTGGCTAAGCAGAATGTATGAAGTGTCCATATGGTTGATGATTACACTTTATGTTACCTGATATTGAGTAATAGTGGATCTTCTTCAACCTAATTTCAGCAGATTTCGTTTATGTTGAAAAAAGCTATACTGTGCTATTATTGTAATTTATTGTAAGTTTTAGGAAACATGACAGAGTATTTTACTGTTATATATGTTAGACTGGCACTCTGTTTTGTTTGTGTAATGGTTTATGCTCACATTCATCAGTTCTATCATATTTACTGAATACCTGTTTCTGTTCATTAGCCGATCGAATGTTCTTTGGTTCTAAGAGGACTGTTTTAATGATTTCATGAGGCAGTGGCATTTCTGTCATTTTTTTCGAATCATTTTAGGAAATTAATCAAGCACTAGAATTGCATATTCAGTTCCGATTCTAATGTGTTTCTGTTTGTATGTTTAGAAAATATCGGTTCTGCTTTTAGAATAAAAGCGTTAGAACTAATTTTGCTCTCCTTGTTTCGAACTGATTCGAATCAATTTATCTGACTGAAAGTATTACTAGCATCCACTTTGGTTGAGTCCTTTTATTTGTCTTTTCGGAATGATGTAAGAGAGAGGAACGGAGTAAAAATGGATTTATAGTACATTGGTTTATTCTTTTTTGTAAAGAAGGTCTCATTTAATCCGACTTCTCAAAAGATGCGAATGTCCGATATCAGTTCTCCTTAATTCCTTGCAACGTTGAAGAAGTGCCACTGAAGGTTTCTTGCCTTTCTACTTGTTATGATCTTATTTTGAGGTTGATCCCGCATATACTGCACATGAGCGGGATTTCTCCTTAAGTTGATCTATTTTTAGGGTTGAATTAAGTTGCCTGCGGACAAGTTATTCTGTTGGGGATTTTGATGTGCGTTTTGATGTTTTGTAACATTGAAGTTCTGGTCAGCATGAGCAACTGTGGAGTTTAAAACGTGGATTCCAAAAAATGATTTAAATCAGTGAAATGTTATTAACATGAAGTTGTTTGTTGCAGTGATTTGAGAAGATATTCTATGAGCTCGATGTTTATTCGCTGGAAGTGATTTCATGTCGGAAGAAGATAAGATCCTCTAATCTCAGCACAATTTTTAGCGGCAGTTGGTGAAGTACTTAAAGTGTAAAAGAAGGAATCGGAAAGAGCTGAATCATAGCTTCTCAGATGTGTCAGGAAGATGAGCATGTAGCGCAAGCATCCGATATAGAAATTTCGGCGTTGGTTGGATGGATGGCAACAAATAGTGATGGTATACACGATACGGATATTGTCGAGTATTGTTCGAGACTTGGTGCTCGGAATTATAATTTCATGAATTATCCAGTTGGCGGTATGAAACGGTCATCATGGCGTCCTGAAAAGTTGTTGCTTTTGATTCATATATTTAGCAACTTTAGAGGATAGAGGGACGAAAGAAATAAACTTCACTATGTTTTTTGATGGTTTAATGTTGCTAGTAAATCATTGAACAAGTCGAGTAATTTATTAACAACATTAAACCATCAAAAAACAGTGTGAAGTTTATGGTAAAAAACTATATGAGTGACATATATTCGAAACAGTATCAGTTTATCTGATCTGTTAATTGAGTTAGATTAGCTACGTGGTAATTCATGTGTTCAACTTAGTACAGTTTACTTCAACTTTTGGTTGCAAAATTTCTGTATTAATGTCATAATAAATAAATAGGGCAGTGAATGAGATCGATGAATATGTGAAATGATTTCGAGATTTAGGTGGTTATCTTCCTCCTACTTATATTTCTGCAAAGGTTGATAACTGCTGACAAAAGCATATAATTTAGATAATGGTGTATTTAGACAACATGAAGAATTAAATATGCGTGATATTTTTAGAGATGGCATCCCACCACCGATAGATCTGCCGGATTTGCAGCTTGATGTTAAATTATGGGGAACGTATGTTATAGGACGGATATCGGACTGGATAGATTGTGATGCGAACGAAAGCTGGTTGGCAGACTTATCTTGCATTGAAATTGAAAAGGTTTGTGAAAAACACTACTCGTTCGAATTATTGAACTCAGTTTATTTTTCCAATTCATAATTCTGATTTTCATTTCTATATTTGTTCCAATAATTGATTTTTTAATTTTTTTTTTCCCTCTGTACAAAAATATACCCTAACAAATAACAGAAAGGAATAGGGGTTTTAATGTTTTGACATGTAATCATGCTGAATCAAGGTGGAGATGGGTTAACATTTAAAACCATCATCCTTCATCAAGATTTAGCTACTCAGTTTCAAAGAAGCCATCAGTTTTCATTTTCCCGTTGTCTCCAGAAGCACATAATTGAAATGGTTCATATTTATTTACCTTCCCAATGTAAAAAAAAATTATGATCAGTAAGAGATTCTCAGAGATTCATGGTTTTTAGACCTACTAAAACATAAAGTACATTTCGGTAAATTCTAGAGTTAAAAGATATAGAACTTAGCAACATTTTTGTTTGTAGTCTTGTTGCAATCGAAAACAAATTAATGAACCTTTTTTCAGTACATCTTATTTCGAAATAGTTACATCAATAAAAAAAACCAATGACTTTATGAGCAGATTTATTAGCCGTAACTTTTGCAATTGCTATTCTTCAATGATTTGTTTAAAGGAGCTTAATTATATGACTTACATGCCATTGCGTGTGTTGACGTTGGAATTAAGACATCGCGATTCACCAAAATTAGCGGAAATATTAACAAAATGGATGTGGACGCGGAATATGACCTACAGGTTCTAATTACCACTTGAAGTCATTATATTTCAAATTACTCATTCTTATAAGTTGAAGTAGTTTTAGTTGCTCAAATCCACATCTTTTGTAATATCACAGTTGCAAGTTTTCGGTAAATAGGCTTTGTTATCGGGCTAAATTCTAATAGTCAAGTATGTGTGTTATAAATGCAACAAATGTTTTGTGTTATCCTGTTGTGATACTGTAAACACACACCACCGCAGAAAAAATATGGAAAATAATTGAGAATATTCATTGTGTAGGATAGAATAGCCATTTTCAGCCCAAGAACATGTGATATTATAACAAATTAATTTGAACATAATGATCAACTTGTAGTATTTGGATATTTCTGCCAACCGATGAAAATCTTCTTCCCATCGCGGACCGTGGACAAGATACTCGTGATATTTGGAGAATATGGGCTGATTTCCGGAGTCTCTGCACCAATTATCCAATGCAGAAGCTAGCTGTTGGATTGAGATTATGCCCTAATCTAGCCGATGAATTCTTGGAACCACGATTGTATAAGCGCTGGCATGCCGAGCCGCTCTGTTCATTTTGTATTGAAACATCCATTTTCACATCTAGTGGACAGTACGGCAAATGTACGCTTCCACCGTATGCCTTCCTCTATTCTGTTTCAATTTTATTTTCCTTTTTCTATGGCATCCTCTTTCTTTGAGTGACCTAAGCACTTGCATGTAAAAGTTATGTGTAGGTTCATAAATATACAAAGAGAAGATTTTCTTTGAATGAAGTGGTACGTTGTAGGTTGCTTACTATGTCTTTCTAGTGATGAACGACGGAAGTGTTTCCTGAAGTGTAATGTTAGCTTTCAGGGTGTAACCCGGGAGCTTAATAGCATTATTGTCACGCAGCTGGCTTTTTTAGTGTAGAGCATTACTGGGATAAGGTAGTAGCTTTAGTAATTTCCTTAGATTGGATGAAAATTCTGGAAAAAAGAAATTTCGATATTTGCAGGGCACATTACCGTTTACTGATGGATTTATTCGTGTCGGTGATACAGCGACCACTGATACATTGCAATAGTTCTGAACAAGTTGATGAGCATTTTCGGTTGCAGTACGTAAATATGATCAAACAACTGATACAGGAAAAAGCAATTCAGTCAAAAGAGGCTGCACTTGTTGGTAATGATGACAATGTTTTGTTTGAATATCTTGGACATCGGGAGTATATTGATACTTTACAGGTATATGTTGTGATCTTTTCTTTCACACTAATTACCATTATTTGAAGTACGTTTAAGATTTAAATGAAAAATTGGTAGACATGCACGGGGTCGGTTTATTCCTAGATTGAAATGTGAAAATTGAATTTTCTTTCGTTTCAGATGCCTCTGCAACCGTTAGCGGATAATCTTGATTCGGGTACTTATGCAATTTTTGAAGAAGATTCTGTGAAATATGATTTGTATCGTGAAGCAATATGTCATGCTATCGAGGATCTCGTTAAAATAACTGGTGAGGAGCGAAATATCGTTGTATATCTTTTAGGAGCAGGGAGAGGACCTCTGGTAAGCTTTGCATTCACTTGTTCTTGTTTAAGTACATAAAGGAATAAAATGTCATTAAATGATTGATTTCCTTGTGCGCTTATTTTCCTACAGAGTACATGCATTCGTACCAGCACGTAAGATGTTACTATGAATGATGTATAACTTAATGTTTCTATTTGAAATCAATGTTTGTCTTTTTGAAATAAATTGGGATTATTCATAGATGCAAATGATAATTGAAGCTGAAGAATTATTCAATGCAAAAAGTTGTAATCGTCGCGATCTATTGAAGCTTGAACTTTATTCAATGGAGAAAAATGCACATGCTGTGGTTACTTTGCAATTTAGGAACAAACATCAGTTGGTTTTTGTTTTGTAAAATGAAACATGAAATTATTATTGCTTGTGCGCATAGCATTGCTAATAATTTCGTGTTTTCCGTTAGGTGCGGATCTTTTATATTCCGCTCATATTTCTCCCTAAATTTTTTCTTGTGAATCTCGTTCCACTGAAGGTCATCAGGCAGTTTCTTAGATAAACAACCATTTGCAATTAATCCAAATAAATCTTTTGGTTGCTTTCTTCAAAGAAGCATGATAAACTTGGGATAAATTGGGAACTTTTTAGTTAGATTAGTTTATTTTTCGGTCATTTGAAATTCTAAGAAATATCATTCCGTTCAGTCAATATTGATATTTCATTGATTCTATATACAAAAAAATTTTCAGTTGGAAGGGTCGAGTACAAATTATTGAAGGCGATATGCGAAAGTTAAGTGAAAAAGTCAAAGCCGGTCAGTTGCCATCCCCAGATTTAGTTGTTTCGGAATTGCTAGGATCTTTCGGTGATAATGAGCTGTCTCCTGAATGCCTCGATAGCATTACGGATATTTTACGGCCAACCACTATCAGCATTCCTCAACAGTATACCAGTTACATCGGTAAGATTTTGTTTAGACTAGTCCGAACCTTAATAACTGGCATTATTAAGTTATCTGAGACGTACCAGTACTATTTTCATTTTTACTTATTTCGATATTTTTGCCATTTTTTTTTTTTTTTTTATTTCTTCTGGAATTATTATATCTACAGATTAAATGAAACTGCATGTTGAAAACTGTCTGCTAACGCATATAGTATACAGGGATCAACGTAAATTAATATTCGATATGCAATAACATCACATCAAGATAGTCACTCGTCAAATCTTTAGACATTTCTAGTAGAGAATTTCTACAGACTGAGCAGCACAGACTAATTACTTAGACATTTGATCGTCAGAATTATTTAACTCAGCATGCATTTACTAAGCAACACTAATGCATCTTGATGCTTATGCATAATTCGAATACTTCTAATTCTCCTCCTTTGGACTTTTTCCTTTTATTTTTCAATTGCTTTTCAGCTCCCATTCAGTCGGTTCGCTTACACCAAAAAGTACTGTGCTGTTCTGGTGGTACAAAATATTTTGAGCGCGGTTTTCCTGGCCGTGGACGATTGGAACCCGTTAAATTACAGGACGGCACTTACGCATTACCGTACGTCTACTCATGATTAATTTGTTTCAGTGGATGATTGTGTTTAGTTAAAGGGAATATAAAACTAAGAGTAGAAAAAATATGAATTCTTCTTAGCTTTAGTAGGTTTTAATTAGTAAGCGTGTTGTTTGGTGGTTTCAATGGATGAATTTCTTTCTTGTACTTGATCGACAGGATGACAGAATATTTTTTGGTCGTTTGTTCCCGTTTATTCTTTAATTTCGTTTCTTTCAATAGTGTAGTGTAGGTTAGAATAATAACCAACCAAAGTTTATTTAAATGCCAACTTTGCAAATTCCCTGGCAAAGAATTGGAACTAAATTTATAGATAGAGCAAAAAGTCATGAGACGATTACAGTAGGGAGATTAGAAATTAGGAAGAGTAAAATCGTGTTCGATAAATTCGATCATAATTCTATCTTCATTAAAAAAATAGTATTTATCTTCAACTGCAGCGTTTTTAGTGAATGCCCGGAAGCTTCGCAATTCGATGAAATATATGTAGTTTGTATGCGTTCTGTTTGCGAGCTTGCAAAACCCAAAGCTGTTTTCAATTTCGAGCATCCAAATTTTGAACGAAAATCAAATGCCCGAAGTGTAAGCGTTCAATTCACAATCGACATGCAGTCGGAGGTAAACATTTGAGCTGATTTAGAAATTTTTTTCCAAATAGCCAGTAATTTAAAATATTTCCTGAATTTCTTGTGTTCCTGTCATTAATATATTAGGTGTATTTCAGCTTAACTGTTTATAGTCACAGCTGTAAGTATGAACTGTTATTTTTCACTTGTTAATGTGACATAGCGTTTCGAATTAAATACAATCATTACTTTTCACCAGTCAATTTATTAACGGGATTATTGATGCTTGATACTTTCACATAATACCGCTAGGTAGTCACGTGCTGTGCTCGAGTTGCTCTCACGATCATATGATAATGGTATGATGTTGGAGATGTACTGCATTACAGTGCAGGTTTTTTTTAGAGATTTTTTGATCGGATGTGGTACTTAACATTGCAAAATATCTTCATTACAGTGCTTTCTTTCAGTTAATGGGATTCGCAGGCTATTTTACTGCACGACTGTATAGAAATTGCCAATTGAGTATTGTTCCACAGACGCATACAAAAGGCTTAGTTAGTTGGTTCCCTGCGCTTATACCACTTCGACATCTTTATCGCTTACAGAAGGGTACTGAAGTAAGCTTCTGTTTAATTTTTAGCTAGATTATAATTTAAGAAAGTTGAAGGTAGTGTCCTCGCCTGGACAGTTTTATTACTTTCAGGAAAAATGATTAGCAAAGAAAAAATTCCTTTCACAGATTACACAAATATATACAGTGATATGCCCCGTGGGTCGAATTCATAGTGAAAAAACTCTGCACTTCGAGATTCACATCTGAAGGTTTCAGATAGTTTTGTGATACAGCTAATTTGAATTGGCAAAGGCTATGATATTTAGTTGAAGCGTTGCGAATAAATAAATCATAGCAATTTGAAGATTTAGTGTGTAATGGTTAACTTAATTTAGGTTATCTTTCATGTTGAACGGAAAATTGATACGGGAGGTGTTTGGTATGAGTGGTTTTGCGAATTCCAGGTATTTACTTTCCTGATTATGATTTTTAAATTTCTGAGTTAGAAATCAAATAGGTTATAATATTATATATGCGGTATGTTGTTCTATCCGTTATTCAATTTCCTGCATGTATCATCTGAAGGAACTGGGAGGTTTGGTAAAAAGCAGTGCAGTAGTCGATAATTTATTTCCTTATTAGCTTGGTCTCTAATAATTCTAGTTTCCAATTTGTATGCTGAATGCCCTACGTATCTGTGTAGGAAAGGAATATTATGGTTCTTTGGAGTGTATAAGAAGCTTTGAATTATGGAATGAAACTTATTTTGTTGTAAGAAATGAGGTTTCTTTGAAGGATATCGATGGGAAAGTCAGAACAACGCCATTGCAAAATAAGGATGGTATGAGTTATTTCATGCGCTTATAAATATCTGATTTATCGATGGATGAATGTGGATGATGTTTCCGCTGTTTTGAAAGAAATTTTTATGTTGAATTCTTATCATATTTCTGTTCAGGCATTTAAGAATTGTGATTCCATGTTGATGGCTTTTGAAATGATAAATCATAATTTCGTCTTGTTATTGCTGGTGTCGTATTTCATGCTGTTTAAAAAAATGAGTTTATTATTGCGAACGGATTGTAGCGTTTTGTGAAGTGAGCTGTCCTGCTATGTAGCAGATCCAAATTTTGGTTCTCACAGAAATTTTTTGGTCTCTTAGAAGTATTTGGAAACGAATAATTCATGACTGAATTTTGCGAACTGATGATTATCAGCTTTGATTATGACATTGTGGACATTGTTGAAGCGGATCGGTGTATCTATCACAAGTAAAGGTTTTTCTGAATTAAAGATTTTTTTGTTGCAACTAGTTCTTAACTACTACTTTATTCACGTGGTATTTGTTGCCTTCCAATAGAAAGGTTCCTTCCTCTAGATTTTATAGGTAAGCTTCAAAAAGAAGCTACTGTTTTCTGTTCCATGAAAGTAGCAAATTGATTTCCCAGGCTATTTTCTTACTGTTTTATTATTTTATTGTAATGCTTCACTTCGAGACGTTTTTTTTTTTTTTTTTTTTTTAATATGGAGAATGAATGATTTTGTTTATGGACTGTTTTTTGGAGAATACAACATATAGAATGTTCTTGAGAGTTTTCTCGATACTTATTAAATAACATGTGCTTTTGATATGTTTTTTGACACGAAATAACACAAACTTTAATTTTGTAAGTCTCGATTAATATTTAGCTTCTTGTATTGGAAGGGATTATGTTGAACTTTGAGTAGTTTTCAGGTGCTAAAGTCTCGAGGGTAAAGAATGTTAAATGAAATTTTTCACAGCTGATTTAAGTGAAATATTACTCGCTGAACGTCGTGACGAAGGAGAAATTGACTATTTGGCGGGCGAACTATCACAAATTGTCAAAGTATCATTCCGATTGCTTAGGCTTAGGGATAAAATCATTTGGTCAAAGGAGAAGCATACTGAAATTTCAGAAATCCTCGGCTGTAGGAAGTCCTTTCTGCGAAGGAAATATTCAGTTTTCTTTATTGTCTCTTTGATCGGTCAATTCTTTCAAGTTTTTTCTTAATTGAAGGGTAAGTGAAGTGATAAATGTTTAGTTTTATTTCAGTACGAAGAGTTAGTTTGTAGAACTATTTCCTCTAAAATATATTTTCATTTTTCTTTGATCAAATGAATATTTTTTTAGGATTTATTGGGTCCACGGTTCTGGATTTCGTATTGGAATTATTACCCATTTCTAGCAACTACTTTGTATTACTCTGTCACGTTCTTATCAGGTAAAAGTTCTCGAGCAAAGATGTCATTGTTTTGGATATCCTGTAAACTTAGATGCTTTATTTCATTTTTTCCCATACTTTCATAATCTTAATTTTCTTTTACTAAGAATCAAATATCAAAAATTTTTTACCTTCTTTTCTAAAGTTGTTTTAAATAAACTGTATGCTAGTATTAATAAATTCTTCCAAGAAACCTATATTTAATCACATTAACCTATAGTGTAGGAGATCTCTTTAATTTAGCTATTACATTTCACGAGAATTTATTAGATCATTTGTTGGGCATATTTTTTTGTTAATCCTGTACTGCTTAAATCTTGGTCAACCTTTGATAAAGAAGACGTCCTTTAAAATGGATTTTTTTTACAGTTCAAGTTAATCAACTTCAAATAGAAATTGATCATGTAATTTCGAACTTCCTTGAATTTATAGCAGTGCAAACAGTTGGCGAAGAGTATACCGCGCTTCTACCATTAGTATCAGTTCGACAGCGCAAAGTACCGTTCTTCACACGTCGTTTAATTTTTATCCTCTTCTTTGCTGTGACGCCTTTTCTGACTGAAAAAGTCCTTGAAGGAATTGAAAGGAATTTGGAAGATTCATTGGTTGCCAGCAATACTTATTTTTTTGATAGGAAGAAAAGAAATCTTCACAAAACTCTGGTCAACCTTGTTGCCTCGATCAGGTTACTTATTCAAGATCAATCATTTGTGATTTGTTTGTATAAATTAAGGAAAATTTCATGCATATAATCTTCAGTATAATTTGTAGGAAACAAAATTAGACAGCAAATAGTATCATTTCCAGGTGTACTGGTATTCCATTGCTGTACCGTTTGAATTTAGCATTATTTTATCTATTTGGTACCTATTATTATATTTCGAAGCGTCTAGTCGGTTTGCAGTACGTTTCGTTTCGGGCGCAATCAAATTATCAGGTACTTTGCACAGACGAATTGATTTTAGTTCATTCATATTGAAGAACTGACTTTGTACTGTCTGCTGCATAAAAAGTAGCCATACATAAAATAAAGTTTTTGGAACCTTACTGAGGTTAGAAATTACCCTGCATTGTCTATTTTGTTGGCAGAAAGGAAAATCAAGCGATGTAATTTTATCCGCATGTTTTAACAGTTCGTCCTTTTTAAAGATGTAGAACTTAAGAAAAGTACCAAATTCTTACTGTTGAAGTAGTTAGAGTAGAAGGACCAAAGATTTTGCGTATTATGCAAAATTTTTGAGGAAGGTTTTTCAGGCTTCATCCTACTTCCGTTTTTTTGGAGCAGTAAACATTGCACAAATTGTTGCAAGTGCAGCAATTTGGATTACAAATGAATTGAAAAAACAGCATAGTGAGGAAGTAACTGTTGGATTCAGACAATTATCTGAATCCGGAATATTGGAGGAGGAGGACCTGGTAAATTACTTTGTAAATCTTGGTGATGTTCTTTTCGAAGTCCAAGTAAACGTGTTGTATAAATTGGTGATTTCGATTTAAGTATTGTTATATGAGCCCATCTGACTTCTTTAAGAAAAAAGAAACCAGTGTTGAAATTCGGCAATCATCTTAACATCTTAACAGCAGACACTGAATATTATCGATTTTTAAAAAATTGAACAGTGAGAGACTACATTTGGCATGCAAATATGTACATTTTTTAATTAAGCAGTTTTATTTCTGTCATAAGGTTGATATTAGTAGTATGCACCTGTTTCAATGATTCTTTTTGCAGCTTGCATACAGTTCATTCCGGTGTTCACTTTGTTGGCAGTATAACAAACCACCAATTTGTATTCCTTGTGGACATCTGTTTTGCTGGAGTTGCATTTCAAAACACATACAGTTTACTGTTACTGACAGTGCGTTAGCATTTTGTCCACATTGTCGAGAAGAATTTCACCAAAGTCGAGTGATACCGTTATTGAATTTATAATTGGTATGACATTTTTGAATTTTCAGATATAGTCGTTGTCAGATTTCCTTTTGGAAGAGAAGAAAAAAAATGGTTTTTGTCAGTGTTATTCCCAACATTTTTTTACTTTTTCAGTTTGCTAGCCTTTCAATCTTTTTCAGGCAATAATTATGATTGTTTCTGCTGTGATTTTGAGGAAATTATCGTATAGAGATGCGAAATGGGTGTTTGAAAAAGATATTTTTCGATTTGCATCATCAGTTAAAGCAAAGTTGGAAAATAAGTCTTTCCCAGTAATTTATGTCTCTGGTATTCAACCAACGGGAGTACCACATCTCGGTAATTATTTTGGTTTCGTCCAACAATGGATCAATTTACAAAATGTTTGTTTCTTTATTTCTTTCATTGGTATTTTTCTTTTTGATACATAATCTCAACCAGTTTATTCATGATTCGATTTTTCCATTCTCTTATAATTTTGGTTTGTGCTGGTTAAGTTGATTCATATGGGGATACTGGTTATAATGTTTAGAAAGTCACAAAAGTGTTACTCTTATTAATATTTGGCAAGTTCATAAAGTGCATGCAAGTGACACATTTTTTTCAGGATGGCCACTCAAAACAAATGTATCTTTCTGTGGCTGATTACCATTCGATTTCAATGGGTTTCATTGATCCTCTGGAAGTTAGCTAACTGATATTTTTCTTTTAACGCCTTGGAAAATCACATATAGACTGCTGTTATCAAGTTTTTAGATGACATGGAATTTAAATTTTCAGAGTAACTTAGTGAATTACAGAGATCTTTCAGTAAAAATTTCTCGCCCTAACTTTTTTTGTCTTATCTCCTTGCATATATTTAAACTTCTTCTTTGATAAATAAAATCGGCCACATATACTCCGTTTGTTGAAACTCAGTTGTCTATTTGCCTTACCCTTAATTCTTTAATCTTTGTGAACTGAAAGTACTCGCGATAATGATTGTCAGCTTTTTGGGCTCATCAATACTATTTAATTAATTCTGTCCTTTCGTTTGTCTATTTCATACTTTTCACTAAATTGCTAGAATTGCTGGAGTAAATAGGGCATGTCTAATCGCTGATCTGTGTCCATGCTAGCATAAATCTTTCAAAGATGGCTTAGCTTATAAACCTCAAACTATTCACATCAGTACAGAATTTTATTTATAGATGAGAAATAACATTTTGAAAATGGCTGCAAGTCTATTAGCTTGTGGATTGGATCCGGAAAAGACGATTTTGTTCCAGCAAAGCAGAGTGGCTGATCATGCTAATTTAATGTATATACTGGGAAGTTTACAGACTGTTGCTAGACTTACTCGAATGCCACAATATAAGGATAAAGCTGCTGTGTTCGTTCTCGACTGTTAAAAAAAAAGATAATATCCGTCTTTACTGATCATGTTCTGCTTGACTTGTATTAGTTCCATTTTTTCCAAAGTGGTGATTATGTTATTTGCCCACTTTTCATTACAGATGCGAAAAAGTGCCCTGTAATGTGTATTATATTATCCTGGAAAAAAGCCCTAGTACATTAAGTTTACAGTGTTTTCCGTCAGATGCCACGTCATGTAGTTCTAAATGTGGACGTAATTTACGAAAAGTTCCTTGCCTCTTTCCTAAACTTAACCTAACAGTAATTTTAGGTTTTATTAACAATAAATATACCCTTCTTAACAGTAATTAAATACAGATTTTAGTGACTTACTCAACTATAACAATTGTTAGTCAGACTTAATCTTCCATTATTCCAAAAAACGTTCCCTTCTAAAAGAGGGAAATTTTTGATCCGTTTGTTTGCTTAAATTTTCTTTCCTGCAGATTCAAACAGGGTGATATTCCTGTCAATCTGCAATTATATCCTATTCTGCAAGCAGCTGATGTATTACTGTATAAAGGAACTCATGTACCAGTTGGGGACGACCAGACCCAGCATCTCCTTTTGATGAGAGATTTGGCTGCCAAATGTAATGCCGTACTTCATTGTGATTTTTTTCCAGTTCCAGTTCAGGTTAAATTTAATCCTTTTATTATTTAGCTGAATGATTTAAACTCTCTGCTGAGGTTGTTGTGTGCCAGTAAAGGGTTGTTAATCTGAAAGACATCCGTCGCATCACGGAATTTCTGAAAATAATTTAAGTGATTTTTTTCCGAATTTTGTTTAAGAGCTATACACAGCTTTAGAAGTTGAATTGCGGGGAGAAGGAAACATTTCATTCGTAGATTTATAATAGAACTTAACAAATCTTTTTTGAAGTTCTGCAATAGTTTAGATTTCAGATAAGCGCTAGATGTGCGCGTTTAAAAAGCTTGCAAAATTCAACGAAAAAGATGAGCAAATCTATTGGTAACGATCGATCGCGTATTTTATTAAGTGACACAAAAGAAATAATTGCCGAGAAGTGTGCAAAAGCCTTGAGTGATTCGCAATCCAACATTACTTATGAGCCGGAAAAGCGGCCTGCTATCAGTAATTTGGTGAGTTTTGCTCATATTTTTAAAAATATATTATGGGTAAGATTCGTCCTAAAAGCCTTGTCATGTGAAGAAGACAGAAGTTGCTTCAGCAGAGATTCTATTCTGAGGAAATATGACTTGAGGATATCTTACTGTTGGTATCAATGATTTACGAATCTAATAACCTGTACTACATTGTATTACAGATTTGCTGATGCTATTATCTTCCTGGATGTGACGAAATTTTGTTCTACGTCTATCATTTTGTTGAGTTTATGCATTATAGGTAACTCTTTATGCCTTAGCGACTGGTCTGAGTATCGAAAATGTAATCGATGAATGCGCCGGTTTGGATACGAAAGGATTCAAATTACGTTTGGCGGAAAAAATTGATGCCCACATTGCGCCATTTCGAGAAAAATATGAAAGTCTACTCCAAGAGCCGCAGCTAGTTCGAGATATTCTGATGTTTGGTACTCAGAAAGCGGAAGAAAAGGCACAAAAAACGATGGCAGAATTAAGAGAATTGCTAGGTTTTAATTTGTTCCACCAAGTAAATAGTTATCATTATAATAAAAGTTCGGTCGTATAAGGTTGAACATAACTATTGTATTGTATCATTAAGAAAATATTGTCTAGGAATGTTTAATCTTCCATTAACGCTCCTGAAATTGTTATCATTGTTTTTTTTTTTTTAAATCTTTGTTTGCATGTGTTATATTGCTCTACTACTCTATTGATGATATATTCATTTTACTTGTAATTTAAAGCCATAAATTTGTTTATATATTTGACCTTTGACAAAATAGTCTGTCACCTTATCTTGTAAAAGCGTTAACAATTAGATAGTAGAAGTATGAGCGGAACACTGCCACAATTATGACGGTTGAAAATTGGAGATTTGTTCTATGATTACTAAATGACCACTTTCTAGATAACACGGTCAATGGATGAGTAACCTACAGTTGCCGCGATAGATTTCATAGATTGAATTATATGTAGCTCATGAGTTATACATTGTTGATAAAATCTGTAATTCGAAACTTATAAAATGAAGAAATTCGACATACAATTAGGAAATTATATTACTTTCAAGTTCCTTTCATAAAGAAGCCTTGACAGATCTATGGTTCAAAAGAAAGGGAGCGGTTATTCGAGAGTTCTGAAAATGAAATTAAGTTTTAGACAGATTCCTGAAATTCTTGAAACGTGAATTGAAAAAGATTATTTGTATCAAATTTCATCCCTGTTTCTTTGCTCCAAGATATTAGATGTCAAGAATATTTTAATTCGAGATTAGGTTTTGGTAGTAAAATGATCAGCTGAACTAATTAATTGAATTCTCTTTCCAATATAAATCATTCGATTAATGAAAGTTGAGTAGAAGTGGTAATCCAATTCTGAAAGATCACAATAAGTAAAGAAGAGTTATTCCTTGTTAGATGGATTTGTTATTATCATCTTGACGTATCATCAAAATTATTCAACGATATACAAGAAATGAGAGGGGTAAGAAAGAGTAGAACTTTTATTGAATACTTTCAAATTCTTTTTATAGAAATTTTCTAAGTAGTAGAAATAACAGTACTCCTCTAAAAACTTTTAATATCTTAGAATAATTGTTAGCTTCCAAACTACTACTATATTTTTCATCCAATGATTTGTAGTAAGTAAATAAAGGATTGAAGATTTTCGAACTCTCTTCTAATATCAACCATAATCGTAATGAGCTGATCTTTCAAGATAAGTCAAAATCAATGACAATGTGATTAACCAGTAATAAAATTTCCAGAAACTAGCAATCACATACTTATGAATTCAATTTATATACCAACTAATTAAGATTTTACAAAGTATACCTGTTCAATTCTATCATTATATAGATTGCGAATTCAATTTTCATCCCTTATTCCATTCTACTAGACGAAGGTATCTGTTCTTAATTATTTAATCCTACAAATTATTTCATTGGTCATTTTTTCATTTCAATGCAACAAACAATAAATAATGATTATAATCCATCGGAAACAACAGTGTTTATTGTTGATTGGTTGATATATGGTTGTGATCAAATGACGGAATCTTTCATTCATTTCACATTAAGATGTATCATCTATGTGATAACTATTGTTATGTTTGGTATCACAACGGTTACTATTAATCAAAGTATCATTGCTGTCGTTTATTTCATCTTCTTCAGCACATATTGCACCATTTTTCAAGTAATCTCTCCTTTTTTCAATTAATTTGAAATTATTTATCATAGCTTATTTTTGTTTCATTATGATTAATATCATAGATGATTATTCATCTAAATCATTCATCCAGAATTCTTTATCTTTTTTTGACTAAATTTAATTGAGAACTCTAATGTTAATTACTTGATGTTCTATTTTTACTCAGTGACGGATAATTACAAACTTATTGACATAACTCGCCGAAATGTCTAAATTTCCGCAATGTGCAGAAATAGGAAGGTAGTTAGTTCCAATTCGTTCTTTATTGTTGATATTAATCTAAGAGTATAAAATAAGATTTCTTCTTCTAAGGAAGAATTACCCAATGCAAAATATTATTCAACTTTGATTAATTTGCTATATTGATGTTACACCACATTTTCAGACATCGATGACTTTTTTTCTGAATCGTAGCACTTTTTTGTGGTATATGTTGATCATATTAACATTAACTCATTTGGTTCTGTTAATTGATCGATACATTGTAAAATATGGAATTGACAATAGCGATATCTTGCTTGGTCCATTAACTACAGAATATCGAGGTAGTTTTTTCTTCAAATCAGCAGAAAAGCTCAGTGATCATGGTAGACGTAAAGGTTTTGCTACAGTCATGCTTATTTCTATCAAAGTTGAAAATAAAAACGTTCTATTTCTTTTAAAAGAAAGCTTATTGTAATAGATATGAAGCTTTTCTTATCAAAATCTAAATTTTATATTTAGTTAAAACTGAAAAAATGAAATTTTTCTCTTTAAGTGTTACCAAATATTGTGGGGCGTTATATCACCGTATCTATCTTGTTTCTACTAACTACTCTGTGCGCCTTCATAGACCTCACTTCGCTAAACTACAAAGGTATTCTGATCAGAACTTATATCATCTAAGTCTTCATCGATGTACACATTTGAATTGTAAATTTTGTGCTTTTTTTTTTCTAGTAAAACTACTACCATTTTGTTCTGCATTGATACGAGATTCTGGACGAATATTATTGATTACTTGTATCAGATTAAGCGATATTTCCTGTGCATTGTCACTTGCATTTTGTACCATCCATAGAGTAAGTTTGTTAATGACTGTCCTATCAGTATGAAATATTATGCTGTAGAACTCCATGCCCATACCTTTCATCTCCTGGGTTAACTTATTTTTGACCTGCAGTAACACGTTCATCTTGGACATACGTTTGTTTACGTATTACTTGTCTTATATTTATTTACTTATAGAACATTCCTTTCAAATAATAAATGATGAGGTATTTTCTAATTTAAAATTCATTTTCATTAAAATGAGTAAAAATCTGATTGCAGGTATCACTCATTGCTTTACCTTTACTCCTCGTTGCAGTACTTTTACTCACCCCACTGTCAGCAACTATTAAAAAAGCAGCGTGTTTCCTTATCACCTACTATGTGTTAGCTATCACGATCTTTAAGCTAATATTTGATGCATATGAAGGATTTATTGATTATCCGGATTTCTGCAATACTCCTCATTTGACAGAATGGTTATATTGGATCGGATTGATTTCGGATGATACCAAACCGGCATTGGTTTCCCTTTTTAAGCATCACTTTAATTTTTGCTCACTATTCTTTACGTTAACAGTTTCATTGAATTTATTTACGCGTCACATATTCATTTGAAATATTGATTTCGATATATTGATTTCCATAATATTTCCAGTGGTGAATGAATATTACTTATAGTAATGTTTATATGAAAGCTGTATAGAAGAATAGTTTAATTCAGGAATTGTTTTTATTATTTGTGAAAGAAACATTCCTTTTTCAGGCTCCGGTAGTATGTCTAAGTACTCTTACTGTACGATCTTCTTTTCAACACATCAAGAAAATGTATGCGATACGCTACAACACAGCACTATCATCTTTGCCATTTCCGGACATAGATTGCTCTAATGCTGACAAAGGAACTATTTATTTCGTCAAATTTTATACAAATTTTATTTTGTACAAATTTGGTTATGAGGTAAATAATATCTGAAAGTAAGTAAAAAGTAATCAGGGCCAGTCTTATTTTATCCGCGCTAGGTCATCTCTTTTCTATGTGGCCGATAGGAAAGAATTCAGAATCTCTTAAGTCTCATCAGTAAGATATTCTCGTAGAGAATATTTGTACCCCGAACTTTCCTTAGCTTACAGATCCTGATGAATACCCAGATCTACTTAAGTACACTGAAGTTAATTATTGCAACTAATTAATACGGTATTGCAGAAGAGAACTGAAAATGAAAGAATGCTATGTTATAAAGTAGTTAAGTGAGAGTTCAGTACACATCAGCAGACTACAGATCTTTAGGTAATTATAAGATAATACCAAATACGATAAGAGTGGAAGATTATCATAGAGTTGGTAAAATGATTCTATAACTTCAGATATATATGACTGTCGTCCTTCTCTCAGCAGTAGTTGCTTCAAATATTATCTCATTGCTATCAGTAATAGGCTTGGTGATTTGCTTGCTAATAGATCGATGGCGTGTTCGACGTATATTCTTGATTTTTGTCTTCTATCATTTGATTGTCCTCGTTTACTCACTTCTCGCATACATTGGTCCTATACCTGGCCAATGTTATGGTAAGGATAGATTACATTACTTCATAGAATGTTCCAATAAATTAGATTATGAAATCGTCATTTAACTAAGGGAAGAATGTATGATCACTTTATGATCTTTAAGTTTCATTTTTACCAGGAAAATTATTTAAGACAACTATTTTATGTAATACATGAGGAACTGATGATAAGCTATTTTTCTGTAGGCTACTTTTCCTTGTTATATATATCATTTCAATGAGAGTTAATAGCCTAAAATTCGGAAGGAAAAGCGATGAACTATGAATTAGTTCACTAGTTTAAGATTTTTCTTAAAATGAATTAGCCTCAACTTATAAGTATATATTTCCGAGTTAATTTCAGGAATACCCATACATCCGGATTATGCCCCATATTTTGCTTTCATTAATAATGGGCAATATACAGCTAGTTCACAACGGAAATCATCATATGCTATTTATTGTTATTTTCTTAACCTTGGTTTCTCAATCATCCAGTATTATAATTTCAAAATTGAGGTATGGTATTAAGTGAGTTCAACATTGATCCCAAAGAGTTGCATCTTAATTATACTGTCTGTTTCCAAATTTCAATTTTACAAATGGAAAAAAGAACTCTTCCATTTTTCAGAAAAAAAAATTAAGCATACAAAGGGTCTCTGGGTAGGATTCTGATTAATGTATCGGAATAAGGCAGATATTATTGCTATCAGTTAGAACTTCATAATCATGCAACAAAAACAGGAGATATTATCAAATATTTTTCACAAAACTTTAATAAGCCTATTAGAGGTTATTTATGATACATTCAGTACTTCAATTTGGTTTTTAGTTTTCTTTAGATTTCTCAATAATTCTAGCGTTTGGAAGGCGATAGTGCTGCTGGTGGATCGAATGATGGCATTCTATTAGCACTACATCGAAATGAGTCTCTCGAATGTAATCCCGCACCTTATTTCTTCTCTGCTCATGTCAGGTTAGTGTAACTTAAATACTCATAATCTCAGTATGAGTAATTCCAGTACATTTTAGAGTATTGGATGAATTGAAACAGTGTATATGCTCCTACTATCATTGGTTTGTATTGTTACTAGTGCTATCAAATGGAATACATCTTTCATCACCAGTCTTTTTATCAACAGTTCTTATTATCCTTGCATTTATCAACCTTTGGCGTGGTGCTGATCTTTATCTATCACATCCAACTGTTTTTATCCGGAAATGGCGTCTAATAATAATTTATCTCCTTGCTGCTGTTTTCTTACGTATTGCGGCGTTGGTATGTTTTTTTTTTTTCCTTTTTAATTCCGCTGAAATGCAAACTATCGCTCTGTAGGAAAGTGCACTTCTCATCTTCATATTAAATGTTGATAATCATTATAGCTTTCTGGAAAAGGAACAAAGTACATGTCATCGACTTATTTCGTGTTAAAAACGGAAAGTGATCACTTGATTAATTATGAAAAACATAGTGTACTTACGTAGTAAGTATCTTTAGGTCCAGATTAATTAAATCTGTACAGAACCTACTCTATGATCCGGTGATATTGGTAACTCAGATATTGAATATGCTGATGCTTGATGTTTTAATTTTTCCAATTTTAGTCAGTAGAAAGTAAAAGTAGTGTAAAAGTGTTTTCAGATTGGTGATGGGTTAATAGGACATTTTCTAATATATGACAAAGCAAAACGTTCAATAAGTTATACTTCATTTCACGTGATGTTATCTTATTTTTCATATTCTTCCGAGGATAATACTAGTATATCTTTTTTTTACACTGTCTAGAAGAATGGGTAAAACAGTAGTTGTAGACAAAAGCAGGTCAAAGTGGAAACTTGATAGCAGATAACTTAAAGAATATTTTCCGGAATTTTATTACTATGGTTGTCTGAATTTTTGAAGAATGACTCATTGTCCATTGCAACAAAGGGAAATTCCAATTGCTCTTCTTTCAATAATTTTTTTACAATTTTTTAAGCTTGAAATATTTTTATGGAAAATTTACTCGTCTTTCAGCACCCTATGGAGAATTAAGTACAGATAGCTTTCTCTTCGATGTGCTTACATTTGCAGCTCTTCTACTACAACTTCGTCTAATCAGTAGTTGGTACGTTATTTATTAGTAATTCATTTTCCATGAAATATGAAAAATTGTTCTCTTCTCAATTTTATTACCAAAAAAAAGTAGGATTTTATTACGATAAGAAGTAGGATATATTGATTGTAGGCACTTTCAACGCACTGTCATTGATATACGAGCTGATCGGATTGTATGTTACAGGCAAGCTTTTTTAAAAATCGAACTTCATCTAAAGTATTCGATGTTGTTTCTGAATCCTTGATTAGATTTGATTACATCGAAACTTTCCTTGCTCATTATTCTGAAAGCAGTTACTCAAGAGCAAAATACTTCAATCTCTTTGTAAATGGAAAGATTTGAAACAAACTCAGTAAGCGAATTTCAACTAATGCTAATAAGTTAATCATAACAGTATTTCAGAGGCGTAGTGCTTCAAACTCAATTAATTTATAAAGCGATGACCTATCATCAACTGCAAGATCGTCGTCGCTTGGCGAAAATAAGACGTATTGTAAGAGCGATGACGAAACTCAATTTACCATTTGGAGAATGGTTTATTGAATGTGAGTTTTACTACAAACGTTGCATGGCCACTTCCAGTGATGCCATATTGGTACCGGCGGAATGATATTTGTTAAGTCTGACGATACATAAAAATGTTCATTGAAAACTTTTCGTGTTGAATTTTTCCATTAGAGTTAATTGAAAATGGTATCAAATGCCTTTATTTTCTTAATCCAAAATAAGTTTTAAAAATATCTTAAGATTATTTGTTCCCAATAAATGATTACAATCATTGGTCGGTTACATTTTCGTTCATAATTAGTTGATAGAATGCTAATTTTCCCATGCTAAAGTACTTGAAGAGTAAATTCGGGAGAGATGCATTGATCTTAAAAAAAATTTAAACTATTTCTGGGTATTTCAGCAATACGTGGATGGAACGAGAATTTATTGCATACGGTAGATTCGGCGGAGGAAAATATAGCAGAAACAGCGTTTAGCAGTTCCTCGTAATGCTTATTTTCATTTTTCAACTTCATCCGCACAGTTTATACGAAGTAAAGTGAATTAGAAGTAGTCGGTAAAATTCTTACAATATAATCCGATCAGTATCTGAGTACCTATCGGATATTGATAAACTACTTTGCTCTCGCCTGTAATGATGTTAGTTTTAAATGCTTCTTTCTCTAAAATTACATCAGAATTGAAAGATTTTGATAGCGACTTGGAGTTATGGATCCGTTAAACAGCAAGGTATCTAATATCGCATTAACTCTTACACCATCCAAAAAATCTTGATCGGATAAGCAGAATCTTCATTTTCTGACCCTCGACTTTCTACTCTCATCATTTAACATAAATAAAAAAAAGAATTATTTTGTATGCTGGCTTTCCCATTGTTTTTTATATCGCCATATTTTCTTTGACAGTGACTTTTTGACCAAAAAAGCCACCGATTAGCTTACTGTTTTAATTTTAGATCTACGCCAGAAATAAGAACTGGCCAAGACTATAGGATGAAAGCGAGTAAGAAAACACAGGTTAATATCTTTGCCAAGAAGTTAAATTGTTCAATTTGAAAATTTTTTCGCCGAAATTAATCCAAATTGATTATACTTTCATAAAACAGCAACGATGTGATATTTGATGGACAATGCTAACATGTTTTAGCTTCATCACTATTTCGTGCTTTTCAGACTCCATACATTACGATTTCCGCTTTGCTCTCTACATGTGCCCTTTGGTTGGCTCGTAAAACACTTAGCTATCGTTACGTTCGCTTCGTTATCAATGAAGAAAAGAGACTATTATTAGAGAAACTCCCAAAGGTATCTTTAATTTGTAGAATCAGAAGACATTTGATGTAGCATTTCATTCAGATATCATCTTGTAGGTGGGAATTAAAGAATGATAACAAAATGAATTTCTGAGCGGAAATGACTTGTAATTCATTCGTTATCAGCTTTGAAATTTTATGCAAGATTTTTATTTTATTTTTTCAGGAGTTAAGTTTAGCTTCACAAAATTCCTTGGGTAAACTTGAAAAATGCAATCTTGGAAATGAGATCTGCTTGGTTACCAGTTCCAGGGACATTATCAAGTAATTTGTCATTTTTTATTAAGGGTTATCATATCGGTGTTGTAAGAAATATATAATTTGAAATGCTGCATATTTTTCATATTCCAATGTGTTGTAGTTTACAATGAACATTTGGAAATAATCGACGAATACAGATCTATTAGTTTTAATTAGCATTTGATACAGTGGCTAATTCATGGCAGTTTTGTTTCAGTTTTTGAATTAAAATTGAGCTACTGCTATCGCAATATACAATGTTATATTACTTGCAGTTAAGTTTCATGCTAAGCATTAAATTGACGAAAACTTGGTTATAGATATATGAATGAAGTTCATCGTCGTTGGTTAAGATTACCATTAGTTTGGCGTTTACTGGATGCAGTTGGAACATTTTGGGTTTGTAATACAGCATTGTTGTGCTATCTGGTAATAATTATTGCTCATGGGCAAGCTGCTTGCTTACTTACATTTCCACTTACAATATTAGTCTTTTTTTGGGGAGCTATCACCGAGCGGAAACATCGTCTACTTTGGACTATTGCTATTTTTTATGTACAGGTGATGATGAGAAGTTGTAATTTTGAATTTTTATTACATTTTATTCCAAATTTTTTCTTAATTTAACGAGACTTTTCTTCATGTTTCTAAAACGATAAAAGAAGGTTCCATTTGAATTTCAAATAGGAAAAGACAATAATAGTTGCAGACAATAATAATAGTATCGGTTTGCTTCAAATATACCTCCTTACCATGGTTATGCAAAGAATGGATGAAATGTGGTAGATGGAGTATGGCAATGATTGGACGATTCGTTGGTATCGCTGATGAGCCAATATCTGTGGCCATATTTTGCCTTCTTGTCCTCGTACTCTTCACTCATCGTCATAATATGAGGGTAAGCTATTTTCCTACTCTTTGTATAAAATGTCTAAATTACTCTTTTAACAATGTTTAGTTTTAGTAAATATGAAGTTTTGAAACATGGAAGGGAGCAAGAAAGTATTTTGATGTCCTTCCTCTTTCTTGGACAATACTCAGTAATTGTGGTGACATTTCCGCCAGATTTCGTTTATGTTTATGGTTTCAGAGAAATGGTTTTTGGTATGCATCGAGTAGGCAACTACTGCGGAATGAAGGTTTTATTTTGTTTTGCTTCCTAATGAATGAGAGTGGATGATAGTAGTTCTAGCAGAATGCTGAAATATCGTCGTTTCAGTTTACTGCAATATCTTTTCTCATTTACTTCACCAAAAACTTTGATGGTAAAATTTTGGTGGGTACAAAATACTCATCCTGTAAAATGACGCTTAAAGTAGATCATTTTTTATCAAACGATAGATGATTAATGCATAGTAAAATTGTTTTATTCAGAAATTTCTCTTAAGGAAGTATTCTAATACCAGTTAGTAAATAAGCAAAAGCTTTAGATTAGAGAACTTAGTGGAATTTCTTGCATTTCTACTATATTCGATGTACTGATATGTGTGATAAAAGAATGCGAAATGCATTTTCATTATGATAGTTGTAATTTAGATCAAAGGAAATGTTGCTTTTGGTCAGTATTATTGGATATCTTAAGATTACGACAACGTTCTCCTACTAATTATTATCCATGGATGATTTTGTCTGATTTACTTGCTCTTATCACTATGATTGTTAATTTTTCCAATTTTGATTTGGCCCGACGAGATGCATTCACATTATTGGAGAGTAAAAGTAGTTTACTGCCGGATACATTTGTTTATTATTTTATGACGAGCCTAAGTATGGTAAGTTCAACTTTTCCCATCAGTTTTTAGATTTTGCATAATGGTACGCTTCATATGTAATGATTGTATAATGATTTACATGATACTGACCTTTCTTGATCTGTTTTCTGGCATGAGTTCGGATTTGAAGTGTTTCTGTAATGCTCGGTTTTAAACAGTTTGTTGGAAGTTTAATAATTAACATCATTTTTCAACAAGTTAAGATTAATCTAATGACAAGTACACTTTTATGGCTGCACAACAGTACCGTATACCCTTCCGTCGATTAAACTGCTGTACCTTTCTTTATTATGACTCCAGTCCTATATCGCGATAAAGCAAAGGCCATATATTTTCATTCCATTTATAATGTAGAAAGTCAAAGTAAATAAAATATAGATTAATTGTATTTTTTATTTTGAACGCTTCCATAGAAGTCCCAACGAATTATACTCTATTTTCCGAAGATTTCCGACCAAGTTCCTTACCTCTCCATAAAATAACTTTTTCAACGTCTGAAATACACATCACAAAGTATGAAATATTGAGTTAAACATATCACTAATATTGTTATTATTATTACTCATCAAAGCTATAATAGTTACTCTTAAATCGTGTATTCAGTACTGATCTTTTCGAATCTTCTTGATTTTGCAGATTATATTGGATCGAATAATTTACCTCAAGCGTGCAATACGAGCGAAATTTGTATATTTGGTGGTTGAAGTTATCGGAATTCATATTTATATCCTCATAATATTATTAATTTCACCACAAATGTGAATTTCTGCAATTTATTAGTGAAGTTATATCTAACTGAATGAATCAATTTATAAAATCTTGAAATTTAAACTTAGGTTTTGTCTAGTCTTACTGCATGTTGTGCAACGTATCAATTATTCATTATTTACCATATTAATTAGTTTCCACTTCACGTACGTTACTCAATCCGTAATACAATTATAGCGATGAGAATCATCGGATGACAGTGGGTCTATTTATTTGGTACATAGCTCGTGGTATACATATGCTTGCAAGTGCATTTCAAGTACGAGATGGCTATCCAAAATTCATTGTTGGTGATGTGATGATGAAGTCGAATCCAGTAAGCTGGATTTTATACGTCGGGTTTGTTGCACAGATATTTACTGAGCACCAAAGCTGGTATCGGTGAATTATTTCATATTATTAGCATGGGGGATTTGTCATCTTTCAAGGTATCACCCCTTAAACCGATTCAGGCTATTAACAAAATAGTTTTTTCTTTTTTGAATCGTTTATCTTTATATCCTAAAGCGCTTTTCCATTGGCCAAATGTTACTCTATCATATTTCGTCGGATGTGCGCAAATTAGACTGTAAAAGAAGGGTTTTTATGATGTTTTTGGAATGTATTGCATAACTATGCAATGAAGAGTACAAAAGTACGGAAGAATAATTTTACTTTTTGTAATTACCAATTAATTAGTTCTTAAATACATTGCACTGAGTGTCTCTTCTCTTTCTTAAATTATAATATATGGTTTGCATCGATGGGAAATTTTGCATCATTTCTTTTTTAGATATTTTTACACCGTCCCAGTCTTCGAAATAGCAACAATTCTTGATTGGACATTTACATCAACAACATTAACTTTAATGGATTTCTATATCTTGAAAACCATCAATTATTATTTGTACTTCATCAAAGGCATGCGAAAACTTGAAGCGGTCTTTCTTTTCTTCATTACATTTCCGTTTCCCTTATTACTAGATTTTAATTCATTTTACTTTATTTACTTCTATATCCATTCATATTAAACCCAACATTACTTCATTTATTAAAAAATTACACATTTATTTTGTCATTTCATAAATCAACTTTGCCTGAAATAATTTCTTACCTTATGTAGTAATATCAAGTCTCATCAGAAAACTCCCGAAATCTATTACATTCTTTCCGGAATCAGCGTCATCACATTCCAAATCGATCTGTCGATTTCTCCATCCGGTGCACCGATTAGTTAAGCATTTCCTTGGCACGAATTCCTCGACTCCCCACTGCAGTATTTTTTTTTAGCTTGAACTCATTGCCCAACTATGGTCATCATCACCTTTCAATGTTGTTTCAGAATCAAACGTGAATTCTGTCCTGTATCCGAGTGCTAGTCATATATTGTAGTAATTTGAATGGTGATCTTAAAAAAATTTTGCTAGAATAATTTTCAGAAGGAGTTATTTTCAGTTTTACCCAAGAAAACGTGCGGAATTGACTTCAGTTCCAGTTAAGATATTTTTGGGTGGAGGAATACTTATTGCAGTATTTGTCATTCTTGTTATGTTAATTTTGTTCATATCTGAAAATGTAAGCGTTTTCTTGTAATAAAAACAACAAACACAGTTTAAAAAAGTATCGAATTATGCGACCCCAAATTGTTAGTGATGATCAGTCAGTTAAACGTTTTTTATCACTTCATTGCGTGATTTAACTGACAGAATTGCTGGGAGCATATATTTAGAGATTTAACAGATCTAATTTCAAGGACAGAAATGACCTTTTCATTCACCGATTCCTTCTCTCATTGTTCCTCCTTCAATATTGCAATTAAAAATTGCGTTAATTTTGATTGAATTGGTTATTTATTACCAATAACTCATCTTTATAATCCTAGTAATGAGGATGAATAAAAGAGTTCCATTGAAAAAAAAAAAAATAATTTATTCCTAGCTGTATTTTCAGATGTTTGTTGGAATTTTCCTTCCAGTCCAAATGGTGTTCACATTAAGAATCGATAAACAACCGGTTAGATTAAAACTTCTTTTTCAAAAATTTGTCAATTTTTAATCTTTGTAACATTCTTATAAAATGTTCATGATAACATCTTATGAACATTTTAATTCTTCATGCTCATGAATCTCGATGTCATATACATCTAGTGTTAGCTAACCGTGTACTGCCCATATATTATCCGTCTTTACTATCCATATATTATCCATGTTACATTAAGCAATGAGCGTAAGTGTCAGATGAAGTTTAATTTGAGTAATTTTACTTGTTTTAATACTCTACTCCTCTTTTTACACACACAAAAAACTTTTCAATACTATGATATGTATATCACTGATACGTATAGATAATAGTGATCTTAATTAAAAAGTAAACAAAAGTGCTGTAAGAAATGGATTTGAGAGTTAAGACCAGTACTTTGATTCTGAGGTCAACATGCATGATTCTTGCATGTAACCTCGAAATATGCAAGAGGTTTATTTTTTTTTTTTTTTGTGTCTAATTTTTTATCACAACACACTACAAATGAGTTTTATGTCTAAGAACAGATAATATTTTGTTGTAGATATTATATGAGTGTCATTTGGAAGATTTACCACTGATCAGCGATCGAGAGTACAATTATTTAATCAAATACTTCTCCTTTGATATATATGCGCAGAATTTTATAAAGTCGCTCGGTGCAGAAACTATTGTTAAGGTTTTTTTTATTCTTCCTTTATGCTTTTTCGGAAGCTATTGGCAGCAACTCATTGGATAAGGGATAGAGTTCAACGTTTTATTTTTTACTTCATTTCAATTTATAAAATACCAGTTATGTTTACTTATAATTTTTTAGAAATTCATTTTTGGAGTGGTCTTTTTAAACAGACTAGTGAAAGATTGAAAAAATGTAGAAATTTTTTTTGTGAAAAGGAAAAGAAATGCTGATACCAGATAGAAATCATAATTTCAGGCTACATTACCCGCTCGAGGCATGGTTCATTATGTTCATCCGGGTTGGGAAACTCAGTTGATAAAACTGGTGAACGAGTCTACAGATGTACTGAAACTGAAATCACGAATTTATCTGCGAAGAATGCGTATCCAAGAGCAGACAGGTATTTTAATAAGCATAATGAATGACATCTTCATTTTATTCACTCTGGGTATTTTTGGGCAGTTCTTAATGACTGTAGCTCTTTGGATCTATCAGTAAATATTGTTATCATTGCACCCAAGATAATTAAGATAATGAATTATGTTTCTTGTTAGTCATCCACTGCAACTTCTCTGTAAATTAATAGAAAAAAAAGGCATTGCAATGTATTTTTAAGCTTATCTAATTTAGATGAGTGGAAATGTGGTTCATTTCGTTTAAGAAGTATCCGAGGATTTATTTGAAAAATAGTTTTTTTTCACGAATTTCAGATAATATACTGAAAAAAACGGATACAACACCGCTAGAAACTGCTCGTGAATGGGAAATGGAAATGGAACAAGAGGAGTTACAACATCTTGCAGATGTTAGTATAGTTGAATCCATTATCGAAATGCCATTTTTTTGTTTATTATTTTTGACTCTTGCTCATCCTGCTTTCAAATCCCGAATTCCCGTTTTCGTGAAAGATGCATTACTCGATAGCACTATTATTCAGTTTTGATTTCAAACAAGTTATTATATTTTCTATTAAAATAAATGAGATACTCATTCGTATTTAGGTGCTCCAATCAACAGACTGCTCAAGTGTTTTCGAAATGGACATATCGGAAATAGTTCGACCGTTAATCACTGTACCCAATGGTGATCTGATGTATGAAAATCCAACTATTGGTGAAGAACAGTTCATCCACCGTTTTACTTATTTCAATTATTCATTCAAATACATGACAAGGTTGGTATTTTCTTTCGTTACGTGATATTATTCTTATTAATAAACGTGAAATAGACGTGTGTCGTTTTTATTTCAGACTGAAGTACTTGCTAACTTGGCATATACGTGTTCTAGTGACTTATCTTCAGTGCTGTATGCGTTGAAGAAAATAGTAGAGAAATATTTGTAAAAGTTTTTTAACATACTAATCAATCGATGTCTGAAATATTCCACTCTATAACAAAAGTAATAGCCTATCGGGATAGAATGAGAGTAAGCTAGTCGTTGCAGAGAGTATGTCAATTTACTTTGTAAATTATCCTATTGTTTTCATCACTAGAAGCTTTGTTAATTCCAGGTTAATGTTAAAACCAGACTGTGCAACTCATATAGAAGGAGGTTCGATACCGCATGTTGTTATATTGGAACAGTATGGTATTGGCCATGATGGTTCGATGATTGGCGTGGTAGGAGCACCACAATTTTTATTTTTTGTCTCGAAAGTTTCTTCGAGCTATCTACGACTTCTGAATATTTCTACTCCGTATGTTGTAACTTTTCGCTCTTTGAACAATTTTCTGGTTATTTAATGTCGTTCGCTATAAGCCAAATAAGACTAATGTTTGTTTCTTCAAAGAAGTTTGCAGCTTCAATTTGTAAAATCTTTTGTTTCAAATCGTTTGTTAGTTAGACTGTCGATGATTTCACCTATTATTTAATGAGTTTCGTATTATATAATTGTAATTTTTTAGCGATGTAGAATTTTTCTCCTTTCTTTTTTTGATTTACTTTGGAAAAGAACAAGGAATGTTTTAATTTCTTCTAAATAAACTTAAACATTTTATTCCAGTTTTAGCTATCCATCTAGATGTGTAATGTTTCAGATTAGATGCAGAATCGAGAAGGATTTAGTCATCCATGCTTGGATTCACTGTCAAAATAACACTCAAAAATTTTCTATTTCTGCAGTTAACAGATAGTTAATGGTTGCAGGTCACTGATAATGACATTTGCAATGGTGTATTTACTTAGCTTTAAATTGCGCGATATATTGATGACGAAGCCATTCGAACTCACATTCCGTGAGCTAGGCGATCCAAACCGTTTGATACGACTTTGTACCAGTATAAGTATAGGTGAGTTCAACTTCAGTATTCATTGTAAAGTCTTGAATGCTTGATGTCAAAAAGCTGAAGTGACAAAGATTCGTTACGTAGTAATTCAAAGTTTTCTTGTTTCTATCGAGAGTAAAGTGATTCGATTTGGAAAATGTGAAGAAAGAATGGTTTAGAAATTGTTTAATTTGCAGCTCGTGAAGCGAAATTATATGATTTGGAACACGATCTATACGGGAAGCTCATTTATATTTTGCGATCTTCGGAAGCATTAATTCGTTATACGCAGTATAAAATGAAAAATATTATCTGAAAGCTGCCTGTTCAAAATATAACTCAGTTTTTTAATTATTAAAGTTGAAGTTAAAAACTGTTGATCACTCCTTAACTGTCAATTAGAGTTAAAACTAAAATCAAGAAAAATGGATCAGTAGTATCAGGAAACCATATAACTTTTCGGAACGAAAAGCCGTTTATTGGTTGAATTGTTGTAATTGCTATCCTTTGTTAATTATACAGCTATCAGGCTAATCTTCTTCTAACAACCTTTGCTTTGATAAATTTTAAAACTGTTGATGAAATCAAGAAGGCATTTTTGAAACCTCCGATAAAAATTTCGACTCGAATCAATTTCTTGACCTGGAATCGATTACTTGAAAGCGGTGTAAAGGAAAAAACTGAGAAATTTGCTACCCTGTTCTGTACGGTATATCACTACTGCCAACATCGAATATTTCCTCCAATAATAGATGGACAATTAGGTAGATCAGAATTCCTTCTCCGCTTTTTCGTGAGTCGCTTGACCTTTCTTTGGCTATTAATCCCTAATATCTGCCCTTCAAATCTTGATCACTTAATTATGTCCATTTCTAGGAAGTCTCTATTATACGCTTTGTGATATCCTTTTTCTATCGCAATTAGCATTTCTTTTAGGCTGATCATTTATTACTTTGAACCGATTCAAAATGGAACAGTTAATTTTTAGATAACATTTTGTTGGGAAGTTCTGATCTAATTGTACTTTTGCTTGAATCCTCAGCTACCCATTTTAGCTTCTTCCGCAAAAATATTTCACATTGTAGTTTCGATTCTCGAAAACTCGGATTCATTTCTAAATTCGAATTTTCAGTTCCCATTCTGATTTCTGCATATGAAATTTTGTTGTCGAATAAATTGACAAATTACCATGGGGAAAGTCAATCATACAAGTTTTAGTCAGTCGGTCACTAATAGATGATATGTGCTTAATTGTATTGAGAAACTTTCATATTTCAACAAAACTTTTTTCAGAAAATACAGCGCCCAGAAAATTCATATCATAAACAAAAACTATTTGTTATTCATTTCTTTCTTGATAGGTGATATGAACTATTAACTTTACGATCGTTTCGGTATCATTGATTATCACATTTTTATGCTTTTCTGGAAATTTTGAAGTTTTGAGATTCCCTATATAGTTCCTACATTTTCCAGTGCATTATGCAAAATATTTTTGTTAAATTAACTCGATATGACGCCTACAGGGTAGTTTCATGATAAGTCAGAAAGCTTTGTCTCAAATATATAACAGATTTGACAAATTCCGCAATTTCATCTGCAGGCCGTAGTTACTTTAATTAATCTAGAATCTTTAGACCTATAATAGTTTTGACGATTTCTTGAACAAATTCAAGAATAAAGTAGTGTTGAGGTTCGAACAGTCAATATTGATATAAAAACATTAAATTTAAAGTCAGCAAAACTTCCCTTACAGGAAAATTACAATTTGGTTGAATTTTGAAAGCTTTCTTGCAAGAAACAAAGAGTTTTACGTTATTCCTAATTTGTTATTTACTTTCATATTATATTTAGTTTACTAATTTCAAGTTTCAGAACCAATGAAGCACACTTTTCGAGAAGAGTCTGCAGAGAATTGTTGTTCCAACTGCCAAATTATGCAATTTAAAATGGAACTTCTCAATGCCAAAGTTAGAATTCAATTATTTCTTGCAATAACAACTGATTCTATTTATTCCTTACTCCTTGCCATTTCACGTTTACCTTTCAAGAAATTTTTGCGTTCACTTGATGGAAATAACAGGTCACAAAATTCTCGTGAAAAGCGAATATCGCATGATGTCCTCATATTTGGTTGAAATTCAGAAGCTTTTTGGTGAACAGTTAAATTTATATTTCAGCTTGATGAATTGCGAGCAAAACGTAAAGAACGTACTAACAGACATGTTTCTGACATTTCTAAAATGACGGTTTGTGATTGTTTTATTTACTGTACACTTTTTCTCTTCCCGTTAATTTCTAATGAAATTGAATTTAATATACTGTGTATAACCAGAGTTATTAAGTATTTCGAGGTTTAGAAAGGACACAGAATTGTGCTGTAATTCAATTTTATCTTGAAAAGAAAGTTAGAGTAAGCCAATCATAAAAGCCAAGATTATAACTCACCAAGACTTATTGTATCTTGTGATAATTTGAAGCCTAAAATTACAAATAAGACCAAACTTTAATGTTCTTAGTGCTTAGCAGTACATTTGCAAGTTAACTGAACTTTTAAGTCCATTATTTAACGACAGTGTATTGAATGAAAAGCAATTCATTCCCTTTGTTAAAATTACCCTTTTAAATAATTTCTGACGTCTAACTTTTACTCAGCGATTGCAGATTTCATTTCAGGACGAGGATGCAAGAACAAATACTAAAATGGTTACTCCTGCCAATGATGTAATTAATTGGGAGACTCGATGTGTAAGTTATCTGCCAGAATAATTGTTTAAGATGTCCCAGCGGTTTTATGTCCTTAGCCTAGTATGATAGTTGTTGAACTTGGCTGACAGTTATCTATGCCAATTTTTATCCATTCATTGATTAAGTTGTCAATATTTCGTGAGATATTTAAAATTTTTTTAAAATAACAAAATTTTCTTCCCCATAACAATAATTGGATACTGTAAAAAGCAGATATTAATAATCAGTTATCTTTTCCTTATCACATGATTCAGCTATTCGTTTCCGAAATTTACCAGAATAAATGAAGGACATTTTAATTCTATTCTCCTAATTCGATTGCTAAATAATTAAGCGGCAGTTTTGAAAAGTATTTGAATATTTTTATTAAAGAAACGTCTCGAAAAAAAAATCAGGAAACTCAGGGAAAATGCGCTCAATCAGAAAAGCGCTTTTGAATCAGAAATCGAGCAAAATCAAAATGAGAAAGATGAACTGAATGAACGGGTAATTCTTATATTTTGCATACTTTCGAGAATTAACATTTTTCTTTCTTTTTTTTTTTTTATTTGCAGTAATACAAGTAGATACAGTCTTATGAGTATAATGTGTTTTATGCCATTTTTAATACTTATCAATGAAAAATATAAGCTTAGTTCAAAAAACTTCAGCTGCAAAAAGTTGGACGGAAAATTGCTGCTCTGAACGCGGCGCTACTGAAAAACTGCAACGAAGGTGTAGAATTATTGGCAGTAAAGGAGGTGGAATTTTCAAGTTACTGATCCATTTTCAAATTATCGTATCTCCAGATATCGAGAAATGTTTTTAGTCCTGTGAAAATTTGAAATTCAATGTAGGGATTTTAAATTGACAAGGTTGAAATCCGGAACAACGTTGCCACATTTTTAGAAAAAAAAAAAACTTTCCATATCGCATATGTTACTGTAATTACTTTTGTTATGTTTCCATTAATTACCATTCTTACTGCATAAGGTCATCTATGATATTACTTGTATAGGATGTAAAAAAAAGATTCGAGAAAGAATTTGAGAAACAGAAGAGAGAAGTGGAAAATGCTTCAAGAGAGAGACTAATAGAGATAAAGCGACAGAATCATTTGAAGGCTTTGGAAATTGTTCAGTTTGAACTTCTACTCAAAAAAGCTCACGAAGAGAATATGGAACTTTGTTATCGTTTTCACAAAGTTGTTAGTTCACTCCAAACTATGAAATTTGCTGCAGCGGAATCTGCAAACTTCCAAAGCCGCTTAGAAGAAAAGTTAGGAGCGCTTGTGAAGGGGTTTAGAAATGAGGCAAATGATTCGAAAACAAAGATGATGACATGCCTGCTGAATAATTTTGAGGCTGCAGTGGAAGTCATTCTGAGTAATGAGCCTCATCTTCACTACTTGATTAACTCAAGCATGGCCCTGGCTTTTGCAAGAAGTGAAGAAATAAAAAAAAAGGTATTTTTTATTTTCTTTAGTAGACTAAGTTTCGAAGTACTTCGCTGAATTTAAATTAGAATAGAACAAGTGTGAAATGAAGTAAGTTCTTATATATGCTGGCCATTATTTCGCTAAAGACTGAGGAAGAGATGACTATTATTTGGTTGCAGATTCATTAAAATTTAATCTCTGAAACAACTATCGAAAACGAGAATCGACCTGTTATTACCTTATTTCCTCATTTAGTCGAGCTTATATCAGGTTGATTAGACTGTAAGTTAAAGTATTAAAAAATTTGCACGGTGCGACTTCACATGAGAACTATCGGTAGCTTAATAATCATCGTTGTGAATTGAATGATTTAAATTTAACTGATGATAATTATTGTTTGAAGAGGTTTATAAATATTTGAATCCAGTTTACTGCATCGAATAATCATCCTGAAGCTAAGTTTGTCGTTACTCTACTGAAAAGTGACAATAGAATAGAGATCATTTCGTTGAGATTCCCAACATGGAGGACCATAACAAATAATCAAACAATTTCAGGATTTCAGGAAATTTACTTCACAAATTGATTCCAAACTGGAGAAAATCTGTCAGAAACAAAAGGAAGGGCTAGCTAACAGTGTTTGGCCAATCATTAATCGCGTGGAAAGGATGGAACAGATCATGGTTACCTCAATCAAATCTAATTTTAGCTTTTAAAACAGCATTATCCTATCAGTTCTGTGTATCTGACCCGCTTCTGGAAAATATTGGGATAACATTCATCGATCTACTACTCTATTGTTGGTTATAAATTGCGCTTTAATGGTAGCAAAATATTTGAAAAACTATCAAAATACTTTGGTTCAAAGACATACTTTGCAAAGTAGTGGGGACAATTTGCAGAGACGTGTGGGTGACTCAATTAATATTCTTACAATGAACGAATGTGTGTACAGCATTTCCGAAAATATGCAAGAACTGGAAGGTATGAGTGGTAAAATCAAAGTACTACATAAAGGAATCGATGGATTGTGTCGAAAAATAAGATCAGAGATCGAGGAGACTGAGGAATTACAAAGATTGATCGAAGAAAGAAATAGATTGATGGGAGCTTGCCAGAGGATTGGCTACGTACAACAGGTATGTTTTGGGTTGACTTTATCCAACTTATGGATTCCTGTCGATTTTATATCATGAACGGAACTGGGATAGAATGGTTGGAATTTTGTGAAATTGGAATGTGTGATACTTAACACCCTTCAATTCTCAAAGTAAAAAGTGCCCATTCCTGATTTTCACAAAAAACTTGAATTTTTTCTTGATCAAGTCACGAAAATGCATGTTTAGGAACTTGGAGCAAAGCTAATTAGAGCAGAACTAAAATATGACCAGTTGTGTAGACTGATTTATGTGAGTTCAAGGATCGCTCCGTTTTCAACTCGAAATTTCAATGTTACTATTCGAACAGAACCCGAAGGCAGCAGTACAATACTAGGAGGCTTATATAGAGGGAATATCCAAGAATTCGTCGGACGTTGACGATTAAATTTATTCACACTGTATACGACATGTTCTCAAAATGAATTGCAACTGTACTACACTAATCAGTTTATGCGTTATCCTTCTGCATATTTCAGTCTTCTGTTTCAAATTTCATCGATGAATTCAGACTCAACGGAACCACTTTTTTCAAGTTGAAAATATGTTTGTAGGCGAAGAATATCGACAAGTGATACAACAAGCCCTGAAAGTAAATCGGACTGGAATGGAACCCGAGAATTGGTGTAGTCTTTTTTCCATGTAGTTATATTTCTTCGTATATTTTCTGTATTTAATTTCTACTACAAAGTCTGACTTACTTTAATGCTTTCTTTCATGGAATACCCGTATATATCACATTACGGATGTATAAACTAGTACTCAATCTCCCTTACTTATTATGCTCAGCAAATTTGTCTAGAATATGTATATCAAAATAGTATTCATTTATGTTGATACTCCTTTCAATGTATAGCTTATGATCCGTGTTTTTTTTTTATGCTATACTTGATCTCTACACATTACATTTTACGTGTTTATTTTCTGTATTTTGTCCTACTAACTAAGCAACATATTAACTGGTCGTTCGGCGTTGTGTAGATGTCTAAAAAATTTATAATTGATGCAGATATCGATGCCGAATACTGTTTGGTGAATGATTCAGTTCGGAACGACCAATTTTACTGTGGCTGCAACATAAACAGCTTAAAGTATCAGTTTTTTTTAGGTGAAAGGAAGTTCACTGTCTTCCACTTTAAAACCAATTGTCTTTTTCACTACATGCATATACTCGGTGATGAGGCTATATTATTTGGGGCACAAAACTTTTATACAGATATTTTTAATCTCTTCCACTTTGCAGATATTACTGGGTCCATTCACATTTCCATCATTCGAACCCGTAAATAATATATTCAAACATTCGTTGGAATATTTCATCCTGTAAATGGATGATTACTTTAGATGATTACTTGGTGGTCGCTAGGTACCACCAGAGTTCTCTCTTTTCAAGACATTACAAATCTTCTTGAAGTCTTCTTTCCCATCGCTTTTACATTTTTTGACAAGGTAAAACTTTCCATCACCCAGCTTGTTTAAAAAATGTTCTTATCCAATGAGAACTTCTTAACTGTTGCTATTGTCAGTGAATTTTAGATGCATTTTTGAACTTTCAACCTTCCAGAAAACCTTTTTTCGTTCGAGAATCACTGTTGCAATTTTCGTCGAGATTCCTAACCAAACCCTGCAACTTTTCTTCCAGCTTTTCGCGCCTCTCACGTTCTTCATCAAGCATCCTAATAAAAAACAAAAAGATTGAGTTTTGATTGGAATCAAAAATAACATCTAAATCAGAATTTTGATTTGTTATTAGAAGCTGCTGCGGCATCAGTTTATCTACTCACTAGATAAGCTAATAGTTGTCAAGAGGAGATAAATTCTAAAAATAAGTATCATCTTTTCAATAAACATCTCAGCATTTTGATACTACCCAACGCTCCCTCAACCATATGTTCCAGCAACCCTCAAATAATTCGAAATATCTATACACGTCTAATTAAATGCAAGTCAGTCCGACAAATAGATGGCATCTCTAAAACTAGCTTAGAACAGATGTGTACTCATATTTAAGAAGCTTAAACTAAGAGATATGATATGCTTTTGCTCTCACTAGTATAGTGATTCTCCTAAACCGGAAAAGTTTGCTTTTTTTAATCTACATAATTACTTATCGAAAAAAGTTTCATTTCATTGAATCGAAACTTTCATCTCTTCTAGAAATTTTCAACACAACAAACACATATACCTAGCAGCTATCGTTCTAACGATTTCCTCATCGCGAAGAGCCTTTCTTTGATCATCTAGTAATTGCATCAACCGCTCATTTTCACACTCAAGTGCCAGTCTCCAGGATAAATTTTTGTCTCGTAGTACACGACACTCTGTGTTACGCGAACATTCTTGGTCATGCTTCTGTAAATCCTCTACCGATCTTCGCTCTATAGCCAAGTTCATTGCTGTAATTTTACAGCTGATAAAGATTGACTCATTACCAATCTCTTTCGAAATTTTAATTCAACTCGAAAAACGTCATAATTTCACTTCCGTACGAGTGAACTGCGGCGCATACATTATTAAATGAATTAAAGTAGCATTACCGCATATCCAGTGCTTCCGTCGTAATTCATCGAAATGACCAAATTCGTATTTCTGTTTTGATTCTGCCGTAAGTAACCATGTAAATCGTTCCTCATCAAATATTCCTACCTAATAGATATTATTATATATATATATATTATTATCAGATATTATTATCAGGAGTTGAGCAATTTTAGTAGCCGTAGACTTTTAGACAAAGTTTTTGCATCGTTTCTTCTAAAATTAAACGCTTCATTTTGTCAGTCCAAAATGATAGACCCCCCACCCCCCGCTCATGATGTCACCAGAATACCTTCCCGTTCCATCTCCCAATTGTCCTCAGAGATTTTCATCAATGATATCTGAGAGCGAAAAAAAAAACGCCTTTACAACATTAACTATGACTCATTCTGATCTTTTCTCCTGTCTATATCTTTTACTTCTATGAAATCTGATTTGAATATCTTTTCGTGGAAGTAGCAATGGTATGTAATGCCAATCACTGAGGAACTATATGTTCCAAAATCTTCAGACTAACTAGAATGAGTTAGAATAATGGTAGTATAATTTTGCTTGCTCATAAGAAAGAAGGAAAGAACCAACTTGAACAGATGATGTCTGATCAATAGCGATTGTTCTTCGGTTTCTAACAGCTGTCGATTTATGCAAAGGCCACAAATGTATCGCACCTGGTGTTATGGTACACCAATAAGCTCGCCATTTAGAATTACTGTTTTTTATCAGGCAACGCTTCTTTTTATCACTTTTACTGCAGTGCAATAGAAAGCCCTGGAATTAACAATGGAATAGCTTCAATTCTCAAAAAGGGACATCACATCATCTTAAATTTAGTTATTTTTTTCTGCTTACCACTACTGCTTACGATCTCGCCTAGTAAATAACAGTTTCTTTCCAAGCACCTTCGCTTCAGATTTGTAAAAAGAAAAAAAAAAGGCTATGATTATGATATTTAACTCAATGTAATAAAAATGTGATTAATCTAAAAATGGACCAAATAGGGAAAGCGAAGGACTTGTCAACAGATGCTAACCATTCCCGAGATTCATGTCAATTTCGGTTAGTTTACAATTATAAACCTGAATTTGCGTTCCCCTTCAAGTTTGGCTGGTTAAACTGAAGCTCATATAGTACGTCTAAATATTTTAAGACTAAAGGACTTTGTTGAGCGGGGGATTTTTTTTTACACATTCAGACCATTCCATCTAAGTGTTGTAAATTGTATACAATAGAAATTGCTGAGTACTGCATTTTTTGCACGACTCATTTTTAATAATTTTTTTCTTCATTTTGTCTATTTATGGTGTAACCGTTTAATCAGATTTTTAGAACTTTGAAACTAAGGGAAAGAAGAATTGAGTTGCTAATGAGGAAGCAAAGGCCAAACTAATAAACCGGGGAATTAATGCTCACAATAGCAATTATCACAATGCGCTGTTCACATATTCTATTCGACAATTGTTAACTGCCAGCCAGATAAAACCAAAATTCTATACTCTAAACATATCTTGCTCCTTGGAATAACTTTAGAAAAGCTTTATAAATGACAGACCTTACAAATAATGTGCTGTACATATCGCTCAAAAATCCGATCTACCAGTGGTTCGAATTGTTTTCGATCCGGAAATAATAAATCACACATCCGTAACAAATCATGGAAGGTTATGGCATCGGACCGTATCAAAGTTGATAAACCGTTCTGTGCTTGCTCAGTTCCATGATTTAACCTGGAATGGTTATAAATGAGATCGTCCTTCATCATCTTCGACGTACTGGACACATCTTAAGATTGCTAACTCAAAAAATCGGCTAGATTCCTCTTGGGGATTATTTTCAATTTATTATTTCTATCGTTTCTTTTGCGCTTTCTGATGATTATTCTAAAAACTGTGTTGCGTTGACCCCAGAATTTCGGTCCGAGAATGATCACCTGAACAACTGTCCGATGATAAAATGAGCTTGATGTGGACTTATATGGCGTTGATTATCACTAAATACGGTAAACATTCGATGAAGACGTTGCAGTAAAGGATCTTCGGTGAATATATCCAGATTTTTCACCGCTGAGACTGATGATTCTTGGGCCATTTGGGTAGCTAAATTTATGTCATCATAACTTAGCAGGGTTTCCAAGCGTATATGTTGAAGTTTGGATGGTTTTAAACACCTAAAAAAATTTCGAAAGCTTAAATTTTAATACGGCCATGAAAGATCATGCCGTAGCATGAATGGATCCAGCTCAAATACAATTTTTTAGATCAAACGTTCAGACAAATAGATATGCCTATATTAAAGTAATTTTTATAAAGTTTAAAAGAAAATCAATTTTAGAGATTAAATGGAAGTATGCCCATCGCCGACTATGGAACTGTTAACCGATCCTATCGATCCTATTAAGAAAAATAAAATATGAGTGAAACTTGTCTTAACCAACAATAACAAACCCTATCTGCTTAAAGAATATTAGTAATTTCAAAAAAAAAGAAACTTCTTTCTAGCAGCATTAATTAAACTTGCAAACAATTGACCTATCTCAAAACTAATGAATCGAAACAATATTCTATTATACTTATTTGCTTATTGCCTTAATTTAGACCTTGTAATGTAATGATAGCCAATGGATAGCCTCAATCCAAAGGATAGCAGTTGAGAATGCTTCATTAATTATAATTCACTTTCTATCATCCTTATATTTCAAGCATCAATTCTTTCATTCATGATATTATCATTCATCTATGAACATAATGAAACGAATATCGATGGTACCGTAAAAATTATGCAAAATAAATCAATGTGAAAATGCATTTAAAATAATCAGAACAAAATATCTGTAAAATTATATGTAGGTAATATAATAAAAAGGGAAGCGCAACCGTGTTCAAACAATCATTCACTTACTCACTCATTCAACAAAGTAGAAAAATAATGATGATAGAAGAAAGAGGAGAACTATTTTTCACAATGATGTACTTTAAGTTTCACCAAAAATATGAACAATCTATAGTGAAAGAAAATGAAACTAATAACTGACCATATTGTAATGGGAATAAAAAAAATTTTATAAATTTCTTAAAAAGTGGTGATGGAAATAGTTAATAGGAAAATGATGAAAGAAATATACTCTTCATGTTTATCATTTATCATTACTATCGTTGAAGTTAAATGATATCATAAAACACAACCTTCGATATTATCAGTGTAGAAATAAAATTAATCTCATTAATTTGTTTATCAATAACTTTCCTAAAAAAACAACAAATAGAATATGTCATGTGTCACATATAGAAGAATACGTACAAATGTAAATGATAAAATCTTTTCTTATAATCATGCAACTAAGCAGTGAAGATGTTAGCTGCAAGCTATCTTATGCGTGCATATGTGGCCGTTTGCATGTGTGTGGGTGGTATGCAGCATCTATCTGTTGAAAGATGGAATGAGAAATGCCGGTAACAGCTGATCTTTCACTATTAAAAGATGCAATTGAGCAGAAATTTCTTCTCACCAACGGCTTCAATATTTCTATCTGTACAGGTGTATGTTGAAGAGAGATGAGGAAAGATACTTGTTTGAAGTGAAGTTATCACATATATAGCAATTACTTACACATTTACTTACTTCACACGCACGTGTCTTCTATCTACCTTGCCTTCTCTGTATAGCTATGATAATGTATGCCGTTTTCGATAATAAGAAAAGAATGAAAGAAGAGAGTTAAGAAAAGAGATGGAGGGAGAGAGAGAGAGAGAGAGAGCAATAATCTTGAATTTTTACAAGAGCAATTTTTCAACATTAACTATTAGACTATCTCTTGTGAAGGAAATGGGAAACTTGATAGACTCAGTGTGAAAAGATCCAATAACGAAACAGGTTATGTCGTATATTTTAGGTCACTAGTGGCTAAGATAAGATATCTTGCTTGTCAGATGGATTGGCTAGCCGTATTGACCTCTGACATTCCATAAAAAGAGGGTTGCTATGTTCATTAATGTTTCCATCATTAAAGGCAATATTCATGTGATTGGTCTTTGAATTTGTCGAAGGTAATGATGACGATAGGACGAGTGAAGTGGAGTCAACAAGCTGTTACTTTTTTATTTGTCACTATTCTTCCGTTGAAACGTCATCAGCTACTACTATTGCGTTTGATCTTTCGTCCAATTAAGGCTTACAGGGAAATAAACTGACAACCACTTATATCACTCACCGTGCTTCCATCTTTCCCATCCTCTCTCTTATCACTTCGGCATGTGTCACACTCTCAAAAACCCATTCTTATTCTATACTGTGTCATCAGGAAATCTGACCTTTCTCAGATAGTTTGTTTAGTCCTAAAACGGGATTGATATTAGTCTTACATATGCTACTTTTGTGGTCCTTTCAGTTTTTCATTATGTATTACTTTCTTCCCTAATATTGGCCCCCCAATAATGCAAGTAATGCCTTCTCTATGAATAATACTTATCCTCTCTATCTCTTCTTTTTTTTTATTTATGGCTTAATTATCCTTCTTTAAGAGGAGAAGGATTACTGAACGGATGGTCTGGTTTAATTTTAGGTCGCTTATCGTTTATTTTCACACAGTAGATAGTATGAAGAGAGTGATTGGTTGTCAAATGTATATTTCAGGTTACAGAATGGCCTGTGAATGTGCATTAGTGTTACTTGGCTGGGTTTTCCTCTTGTATTTGCTCTATCATTTGGCTACAATACTTTATAATCTCATTTATCCGTTCTTCATTGCAACTCCTATCAATCTACGCAAAGCTGCTGGAGGCAAATGGGCAGGTAAGAAATACCTGTTTCCATTGATTTTTCTCATGGCTTAAGATAGAATTTTAATGCCAGCAAAAAGAAAAAAATTTCATTTCAACAATGCATAAAGAATTGTAGTAAATATAGGAATTCGAAATTGTAGTCCTCAGTTACAATGGAAATTCTCATTTTACTGCTTTCAGCTATTACTGGCAGTACCGATGGAATAGGAAAAGCTTATGCTTTCGAACTGGCGAGACGTGGTTTCTCCATTGTTTTGATATCACGTACTCAAAGCAAGCTAGATGCAGTAAAGAAAGAAATTGAGGAAGAATGTGGCGTCGAGGTTTTTGTATCTTCTATTTCTTTTCTTCTTAACAGATGTTGATGCGCCTCTGTTAGTCCCTTTCGCGAAAACTTAAGTTGAAAAATGACTCTAACTAAAGTTACCAAGAAAATATTGTTGGCTGATTACCAGTTGTTCCATTGATCAATTCTCCGTTGGAAGAGAACTGTTTAATCACTTGTTTTCTGAGTAGCAGGTTTTTGTTTGATTTGTCAACAGGTAATGCAGTTTAATCATAGCTTTTTTTGCTCTCTTTTGGTTTAATTCCATTGAAAATAAATAGAAAAAATAGAGATTGTATTATTACTGTTAGGTCAAACAAAGCCATAGAGAAATAGACATTGATTAAATATTAGTTCGGAAATATTGATTCACCGAAAAGCTTAGCATTTCAGTTGTTTTTATACTTTATTGAAAACTACTATTTAAACAAAGAATTTAATATATTTACAGGTTAAAACTATTGCATTTGATTTTACTAGTGGAAATGTCAATGAATATGAAAAAACAGTGTTGTCATTGTTAAGAGAGTTAGATATCGGCATATTGGGTGAGAGTTATATATCGGCACAATACATTTATGGTCTGATGAACAGTGAATGATTATAGGGCTAAGTCTCATTTTACGTTTTGTTTTTTGAGGTTCACCTTCAAGATTGTGGATTCCTTTTTAGTAGGCCATTTGTCAGAGGAGTCACTTATGAAAATATGGAGTCCTCACAAGTGTAATAAGTTAGTAAGTTATGATCATTCGCGGGCTTAAAAACGCATTTCTGAAACGTGGTAGTAAGAAATAACAAATTAGGATTATAATTACGGATTAGATTAGAACCATTTTTTATATATGAACGTTGTACGCATTCTTTAAAAATGTCTTCATTGCATGTAGTAAATTATTTGCAGTTAACAATGTTGGTGTAAGCTTCAGTTATCCGGAACTTATCTATAGAGCGGAAGGTGGCCTTCAAAGACTTGCTGATGTCGATATTGTTAACACTCTTCCCGTAACTTTGGTAAGTTTTAGGCAAACTTATTAATTACTTATTTGAATCTTCGGCATTATTTCTAGTGAGGAATGCAGCATGCATATTATGATATCTACTTGTGTGAAAGCCGCATTCATTTATTCAAGAATTTTTTCATGGCTTCTGGCTGAGCCTTTGGACTTATTCAATTTGAAGCACCAAATTTTAATCGAAAAAATTTAAAACAATGGTTCTATAAAACAAATCATGTTTATATATCTTATAGAATTCATCGTATTTTATATTACCATTAAGGATTTAAGTTCGGAATTATAAGGATTTGTTTCCCACATATGCAATGGAATTTGTCAACTAGTTTTCTTCAAATTTTTTTAGTAAAAATCTCAAATTTCTTTACAGTTGTCTGCTGCAGTATTACCTCAAATGGTTGAGCGTAATAATGGCATCATTGTGAACATATCTTCTGCTACAGCATACAGTCCACTCAGTCTACTCAGTGTTTATTCAGCAGCAAAAGTAAGAGTATTATTAGAGAATAAATTGACAGAAGTATTAGTTTCCAATCCAGTTCCATCAATTATTGAATGATTTGATCATTTATTGAATGTGAATGAGTCCTTCTTAAGGTTATGTTATTTATATTACTAGATAGATCTGTTGTATTTCAGAAATATGTCACTTGGCTTTCAAATACTTTACAAAAAGAATACGCACATACGAATATAATCATCCAGACCGTGTGTCCTATGCTCGTTACCACCAAAATGTCCAAGGTTATGTTTATGAAGTGTTACTTACATGAAGCGACTCACACAGTTACAATAATTTGTTGAACCTTCTATCTCATTCAAGATATTTTGCAAATTTCCAAATAAATGTAGACTAGCTGACAAATAATCATAAATCTATTAGCTTCGTCCAAGTATTCAGTAGGCAACTGTATCCATGGACACATTTGAAAGAGTGTTTTACAGGTTTCGCGTGCATCATTCTTTTTTGTGACAGCTGAAGATTTCGTGAAAAATGCAATTCAGACGATTGGAATCGTGGATGAAACAACCGGTTGTTTTTCCCACCAGCTGCAAGTCCGTTTTTTTATTATTATAAATTACTGAATTACAGCTTAGCAAGTTTTGTGTTTCTGACAGCATTGTAGTAGAGAGGAGCAATTTGTTCTGATACCCTATGCCTTTTCTTTAATTTTACAATATCGAATCTTTAACCTGCTGTGCAGATTCAATTTTTTTGTTACGTCTTGGTTGAACTTAATTTGGCGCCTGCTTGGAACTTATTTGGCTTTTTGGAATTTCATTGAGATGGCTTTTCATGTATTTTCAATCTTATCAAAGATACTTTATCATTTCAGGCTGAAGTTATAAAGAATTTGCCGGAGTGGATCGTTGTGCCTTACTTGAGCAAGCAAACTGTACTTGTTCGCAAGAAAGCAATTGCAAAAAAGGCACGCGATACGAGGGCTACTTCATAATTCATTTACTTCTTGTTTTGACAGCACGTTTTTGCCATTGTTGGATTTATTCACTTTTTATTCACAGACTTGCCTTTTATTTGGTGTGGCATTTTCTTTATGTCTTTTATGGACCCTTCGTCCAAGGTGTGGAAGGTGTCTGTTTCAGGTTACCGATACGTATGTTATTTTGAAAATCCTTCCAGTTAGTCCTAAATTATCACAGAGCTTGAAAAAGAATTTGAAAGTTGAAGAGGGTCGAAGATGTAAGTGAAGAAAACATTCAATGATTCAGATAACAACTTATATTTTTTGATGATTTTTCCAGTAGTATCGTTATAGATCTGTGGTTTAAATTTGCATCCACCTGATTCGGCATTTACTTCTTCAATCTTTTGTTAATTTGAAAAATCTTTATTCTTGCTAGAAATATTTGCATTTTCAACAGTTATAGCTGTCGCAATCGGAACAGCAGTATAATGCTCTTTCTGTTTCCTCTCAAAGCACATGAAATCGACGAATAGTGCGTGAATTTTGGGGTCATATACTTACTTGATAAGTAGAAGATAGCTCAATAGATGATAGATGAGATTCACTGATAAATCATTGAGGTCCAGGATTACAAAAGCTTGGACTTTCGGTTTCAAGCACAAGCAGTCAATAAATTTTTGTGACTCTCTGTTCTTTGTCCTTTGAAAGACAAAAGGACAATCTTATGGTTTTATTCAAACAAAAACCTAATTGGTGCAAATGTTCCGGCCTTGAAAATCGGCAGCTTTCGCACCAAATCAAGAAAGACACCACGCTGATGTTGCCCAACTCCTGGTTTTTCTTACACCCTAATCAGATTGTGTTTGTTGACTATGGACTTTGGGTATCCAGTTTTAAATCCAGAAATTTTACAGCGAATGCCGTAGCCTCTTGTTTATAGCTATATTAAACAAGTTAAACCAATCTATAAATATATTTTTCCCGATCGAAAAAATACGATATGTAATTTATTATTTCTGTTATGACTTATTTGTATTCTGGCACATTTTTTTCAGAAACACTCCTTTTATGAAGACACATAAGATATAACAATGAAGTCACAGATGGAATCGAATACAAAAAGTTGCACCCCGCACAATGCAACCCTGTGCTATGTAGAGAACGTGCAAGTAGTGGGATAGTAGAGAAAATTAATCGAGATCCATGTGGTCGTCGGATCTGTTCTTCTCCGCTTCACGAGCAGCCTTTTCATTTGTTTCTTCATCTTCAACGTCCGACTCCATGCCTATAGAATTAGCTGAATCTTAAATGACACTGCTACCGTACCGAGTAGTTTAATAATTAATACCCCACATAATTATAAGACTCATTGTAATCCTTGTTAAAAAATTGCAGTCTGAACTTTGAACTGGGATTATATTTAGACCCGTTTTCGTCAGCATATTCAGCAACTTACCGGGACCGGATGAAGTTTCACTTTTCGCTGCAATTTTTTCCTTCCCATTCTCACTTGCCGTAAATTGTGTTGCCCATGCAACCATATCTGTAACTTTTAGTAATGAGATAAAGAAGGTTCCTGAATGAACAGTCATAAGAATTTTATTTTCCTAGATATTCCGAAATGGATTCACTCGATTTCTTCATGTCCCAAAAGTTTTTTGGAAATAAAATTTACCTCCACTGCCAGCAGCTGTGGCTGTATTTCCATCAATGCCGAACTGTCGCAATACCGGTGCTAACTGTCCAGTCTGCAAGGCATGGCCGAAAATATCAGCTGCCTGTCGAAATTGTGGTGTACGAAGTGTTTGTTCCAGTTCTTCTTGATTATTGTATATGGGCTCCTTGATGTATGGTAATTAGAAGTTGTGGATACGATATTTTCATAATGGGATATCTAACGTGACTGGTCAGAATTCTAATGGGTCCAGGATAGGAACTAGGGGGAGTATGTAGGTAAGTGGCGGGGTCCGTCCTTCTTTCGGAATTCAGCTAATCAGTTTCTAAACTGGAAGCTGAGTTGGCTTTCCCGACTGCAATTAGTAATACTTGTCCTACTAATTTATTTATCGGCTGAGTATCGATAATTTCTAAATGGTCTTAACTTGAACTGCTGAAATAATAGTTCGGCTCGTTACGTGCTCTTTTCACAAACGTAACCGGAATCTTCAGAGCATACTCCATCATGAATTGATCAGCACCAAGCAAAATGTGAGTCCCCCCAAAATCCACTAGATTAGCACTTCAGTTTTACTGTTTACATATAAATTATACAAGCTTATAATTTTGATCGCATCATCTTAATTAGCTAACTTCAATGGAAAAAGCAGTTTCAAATTTAAAGCGACCAGAATTGATCCGTAATCTTTAGTTATCAGTCGCCGTAAAGGCACAAAAGTAAACCACTCCTAACCCATGTTTTCATGCATGTCAGTTATTATTGCGCATTTGAATACTACAGAAGTAATTATGGAGAAAATATACTTGATTGGGTAAATGAGGAATTAGTCGCTCTGCATATTTCCCCAGAACATCGTTGATTCTGTCAGCACAGCAGAGCACATCAGTAAAGTCAATTGACGCTAAAACGGATGTAAAATCTAAGAAACAAGATGCATTACTTCACATCACTCAGTGGAAAACAGTCGTTTTCATTGTTGACTAAAAGAATGCGAGCAATTCTGAAAATCCTAACTTCGGCAAATGATGTTATAACCAGTCACTGAAGGGTACAATTTCATAGCAGTTCTACTCTTTAGATATCGCCAAATAAATATCTCTCACAGTACGTTCATTATGATGATTCCTTCTCAGGAAATTAATTACTTTATATACGACTAACAAATAAAGGGGCTTTCCTACATAAAAACACACTCACTCAAAGATAAAACATTGGATATAAAGTGTAAAAAGGAGCGCAACAGTTAAACTATGTCATAATTACTCTAATATGATCCAATAAAGCTTTACTCTAGAAATCCCTCATCTAGGTAGGAAGGGATAACATTTCTAATGAAATTATTATGAGTTAAAAACAGCCTTATTTCATATTAATGCTAGCTGTTGCATTATCCCAATTTATATAAACGCTTTTTTGCAGTTTTCCTACATCCTCGTTCGTATAAAACAAGATGCAGTCTAAGCCAATGGAATCAGTGAAAGCGGATATATTAGTCTTGCAGAACTTGACTAATGTTGTTCTGTTTATCCCCTCTTTTGGAATAAAATCTCAAAATCAGTTGGTGAAACTTCGAGTTGGTTTCGAGATTTTCAAGTTTTCTGATAAAGAGAGAGAGCACTACCTAGACTTTTTCGGAACCTACGTTTTCTTCCAGATCCATCAGGTGGTGTTATACTCGCAATAATTTCTTTCAACTGCGATAGTTGTACTGCGTTACTTGATGAGCTACCGGCAACAGTTCCATTAGAAGGTGTATTAGATGGTGTTGCTCCCTGCGTGGATGTTGCTCCGCGTTCTTCTGATGCCACCCTAGAAATTGTTTTATATATTCATCATCAAAAAATTTTAATAACTTCGATTTTTCAGATGTTTTTAAAACATGAAATAATGTCCCCTTTATGGTGCCATTAGGAAATGAAAGCATAGCAAGTAAATATTTTTAATTACTTTTGAAGTCATTCTAATTTGAATAACTAAGTCCTACCTCAAGTTTACTTTTATAAAAAGGCTAAAAGTCGGTAGATTGAATTATTTAAAGTTGTAGCGGCTAGAAAATCTTGGAAACTCATCGACCTTAATATCTTTATTATATCTGATTTTCATCAAAGAAATGTGAGAAAAAATTTTCGAATACTGCTCAAGACAATACTGGCACCAATATTAATATGACAAGAATAACTAGAAATTACATGGGGTAAATGACAGAAATAATATGAGTAAAAGAAAGTTCCAGGATGCGAAATACCAATTATAAAAAGAAAAATGTCCTAAAAGGAATTAAGGAAATAATTTCATTGCAAAAATCAAAAGTCTAACGGATGTGGTGTATCAGTAACAAGTGGAAGTTGCGGCAAAAGGCTGGTTGCTTCACTAGCTGATGCGCCGTTGGTATGATTCATCAGAGAAAGTAACTGCATTAGTTGACTTTGATCCAGATTTCCCAGTGCTCCAAGTTCACCATCCGCACCAGCACTACCCAAAGCTGCTAAAGTACCGAACGATGAGGCACCAGCACGATCGGTTCCTCCGCGTGCTGCTGCTCGTGGGGCTGGAGGATTATTTAATGTTTCATTTACCTAAAACACAATCTCTTTTTGTCAACGCATTTCTGAATAAGTACTAATAGAGTAGTGTGAAGAAAAAAAAGAACCGCGTGGACTGAAGACTTAGAATCTGAACAATAATTTTTTTGGCTCGAACTATGATGGAAGTCAGCAGGTTCCAAGTTAAATGGTTGTAATAACAACGGCAATTTCGTGAGAATATACCGAAAATCATGATGTCAAAAACCTCGCGAAAGAGCAAAACATATCTTGTCGCAGCAATATTACCATTTAAATATCATACTTTTTTTATCATCTAACCAAAAGACAACTGTTATGTTATAAATGACTATTTAACACAAAAAAAGAAGAGAGAAAGAGAAACCAACTTTTTTGCAGTTTTCATCATCCTTATCAGTTTTACCATCCTGCATCCAGAACAGACGTTTTTCATCCGTACTTTTGAATTTCAACATATAGACGCGACCGTCCGTACATTCTTTTACTCGCAAAAATTCTGTGTCGCCAGGAAAAATGATCAAATCCTATGCAAAAAATCTTTGGAGTCTCGTTTGGTTATAACATTTGCTTTACTTGCCTTTATGCAAGTCTTTTTAAAACCCTATGCAATCCCTAGTTTTTCATAGTATTTTAAGCTCTTTTGCGAAATGGAGAGAATTCTTCCTCACTCTCCTTTCCCTTATGTATCCACTTTGTGTGACCACATCTTTCTATAGAATTATGTGATAAATCACTAGATCAAAAATTAATATGCTAATATGCAATTGTAATTGCAGTTGTCAGCCACCGCAGACCAATCTTTGGTTCCCTAATATATCTGAAAAACTAAAAGCATCTAAAACAATTCGATTGCCCGCATCGACAATAAACCATTCGTTTTTATATCAGTAAGAAATAAATAATTATTGGGAAACGCAGTGGTAGAACATAAGTACAGAACATAGTCCCTAATAATTGTTGCTACTGATGTTTGAAATCACCACTAAAAGCTCGCCTAAGATAAAAAGAAAGTATTGAGAATATCACTAACATCAACAACTGCCCCAGTTTCACGATTTTTCCAGCAAAAATGCATCAGTTGATCACTGGACTGCTTTATGAAAATCAATCCTTTCGTTTTATCAGCCACAACCTTTCGCCTATCCACTGTCGAACCTGCTTGCAAATTCGACCGACCGGCCTTAATCAAAGTTTGTTTCTAGTACATTAACTTATGAAAACGACATTCGCCAACCAAACTGCTAGTGTTCCAAATCACTTCGTTTTGATCAATCAGAATCAAAAACAGTCTTTACAGCTAATTTGAAGCTCTTGGAATATGTGTCGCCATATGTGCACATGCAAAATCCTCACAGATATCTTAGAATCGTGAAAAGTTACCTTGAATTCAACCAAATAACCATTATTCGCTTGACTGGATCGCGAGTTCGCAAACATAACACTCATAATGAGAGCAATTTAAGGAAATATCTTTATCAAACCTTCTTGAATTTCTGAAAACTAGAACATGAAAACCGAAAAGCAACAAATTAAATTGTGAGCATGATCTAGAAAATCAAGCTAACCTATCGTTGATGATATAAAAGCTTCTTCCCTCGATAAATTAGAACTGAAGGTAGTAGAGCAGCAATTATCATTCGATTTTAATCAACCTTCTAATAATATAAGTATCCGACAAAAAAAATTCGATCTTTTGCTATCCCATTTCTTGGAAATCTTTGCATGGTGATTTGTCCTAAACTATAGTTTGTCTGGTCTTAAAAAGATCCCTCAAGAAGAAGCACGACATTAAATCCAACTTAATACAGCTTTTCAGTTTTGATTTTAGTTATACCCTTTTTTATAACTGTACAGCAAAAAGAACAAATTGCAACAAGCATCTTCAAATGCGCAAATCATTGGAACTACACTGCTCCCTTTTCGACCAAATATTTCGCATCGAGCTAGGAGTTTCGAAAGGCAAAAGAAAAATTATAAAATAACGATAATTAATTGAAGAAAACAACTAAGGGTTTCCAACCCTAAAAAAAACACAGCAAATAATTAAGTCGATACTTTTATTCAAGTCAAATATGAAAAAATAAGACGGCTCGTAAAAGCTGCCTGTCATTCATATACGAAAAAATAATAAAGTTGATTTGTGCAAAGATGAAATGAAAAAAACTATAAATAAGTGGTACACATATCCATATATTACACAATGAATTGACAAACACTTCACATCTTATCATTTTTCAGGTAATTATCAATCCACGTGTCATTATTTCTCCCCAGCTTAAACTCATTTTATTTCATGGAATAATAAGTTGTAATAGACTAGAATGTAAGATTTGTAATAAAACAAATGGGAATAAATGAAGCTAAACTTTTAAGAGTTCATCTTTCAACGACTTGAAGAACACACTCGACTTCGGACTTTCCAGAATGTCCACGAGGTCTTTCTGCGTGAGAATATGAGATAGTTTCGCGAGATGAACATGATAACATAGGACATTTTTGTCGAAAACCGAACAATCAGCAGCTTCTGATAGAATCTGAAGAGCTTTCACAGGCAATCTTTTGGAAATGCAATGAGTTACTCTTTAAAATAGAATAAACGACAGTCACAGAGTTTTAAAATTATATCCCACAAAGTTCGAATATTCCATGAAACGCAGAAACGCTACAATAAATTAGTATCAGTACCACAACGAAGATCGTCTCCGACGAAGTCGAGCTTCACAATGTTGCGGATAGGCTATAATCTCATTTAAAAATATAAACAAAAGGAAATATGCTTTTCCGGACTTCTTCAAGGTACTTCAATTTTGACAACAAAATTATTTGAATAGCTGTAGAGATAAAATTAATCTCAAAAAAGGAAAAAAGGCATACCTCGAGAGCCGGTCTCAACTCTAATGTGGGAGCAATTTTCCAGTCCGCGTAAAGCATTGTTGTGAAACCATGTAAGGGATTTTTATAAACACCACCAACAGAGCAATCATGAACAACCATAAATGGAAACGTCTGAAAAGTTTAGATACGAATTCAGTAAGAAAAAATCGTAGCTCCCATTTAGTTCTGAATTATAGTCGAACGATACATACCACAGAAGCGAAATGCTTCGTAACAATTGGAGTTTCTTTGATAAATGCCATAATGAGATCACTACGCCGACCAGTTAACCAATGATTCAGGACCAAAAAAAGTGACTGTCGCAGCGAATCTCTAGTGACCGAATAAGCAACAAAATACGAAACAAATTCAGGGACTTCATCAGCCAAAGGTAACAGATATTTGTGCTAGAAACCAGAAAAAATGAGTGACACCGTAATAAAGTCGATCAAAATGTACACATTCGTCAAATCTTTACAAAAAAATCCAAAAATAATTTTCGATCACAATCCTTTCTTGCCTTTGCTAATCACAGCACTAATCTTCTTCTCCTGCTTGATTTTAACTGTTACAGTTATGTTGAATTATTTGAAAAGGTTTTACTAAAAAATCCACCTGCCAAGGGACTGAAAGAAAACTCATGCTAAAAAGGAAATACCTGACTAGAAAAACATTAAAAAATGCCTGACCAAATTAGAATCATCAGGAATGAAAATGTAGTGGTCGACAAGTTGGGAAACAAACTGCTGTGCATATGACCTTCCACTACCAATCTAAAAGAAAAAACTTTTTGTAACCATGCACAGATGATAAATTGAAATTCCTGCACAGAAGACTCAACACGCGTAAATTTAAGAACACAGCTTTTTTTACCTTATGCAACCATTGTGAAATATGGTTCAGCACTGAATAACATGGATACTGCACAGCTAGTGAACATAAATTGATAAGTAATGAAATACGTGTTTCGTGTAAAAGTGGTTCGCCCTCACGACCACAAAATATCGCTTCAAAATAGGAATACTGATGGCCACGTGGTTCAGATTCTTTTTCCTGAAAAAATGCTGCATAACAAAACAATTGTAAGGTCCACATCTTAGAAATAATAGCGAGATTTTATGAAAAATTTCTAAACATTTGGTAATAAAGGTGTCAGTATTATCATTCAGTATTCAGTGCACATTTTCTGGTTATGGGAAGCTATAGCAAATTTGGTCAAATATCTTGGAGGCCGTAATGCAGAAACACCATTATTTTTCGTCTGCTTGAAATTCCTATAGAATATATCTCCAGCATGCTTCTGCATTACCTAGCGATGGGAGTATATAGTTTGTAACTTGCATCAATGATCAGAACAATTACGCTTATACTCTATGCAAATACCATTTATTGTCAAATATTCTACTAATTTCTGATCCTTTTCAACCATTTATATGAAAAATATCTATGGTAATTAATCTCACTGAGTGAATTTACCTGAAACTACCGCTTTATCAAGTCGTCAGGGAAAAAAGTATATCATTTAGTAGACTTAAAATAAAAGAAAGATCTCACTTTAAAATAATCGCAGAGAATCTGCATGAGACGTAGCTGTTGTATCTGATTCAACCGAGATACTCGCCGATCTGGAGCAATGCAAAACAAGTCATTATCCAGTTGATACTGTAATTCATTGTTTCGAAGTGCTGCAGGACCACGCCATTTCTGTCCTTGCTGACCGCAAACTTTCGTTACCTCAAGCAGTTCTCGATATCACTTCATAGAGATTTCACAACCGAAATATTCAGTGCATAAAAAGTGTCCACATAGTGTTCTAAGCTAAAAGATAAAGATCGAAATTAAGAAAATAATAAATTCTAGACTGAGAATTTTTAAAAACACTCCAACAGGTTGAAACGATCAGTCATTATACTAAGACCACCTACTTGACTAATCTAAATTATAGTGAGTCGGAAACGATAAAGGTAAAACTCAGAACAAACTACCAAAAGAATTATCATATATCAAACGACTATCCAGGAATATGTCACGAATTTTACTTTTTAATGGCAACACTTCTGTAAAGGTATTAAACGTTTCATTGGATGCCTGGAAAACCTTATCAGGTGAACCACAGCTTACTAAAATTGAGCATATCACTCTAGTGAAGGTGATAGCTGCACCTGTTCCAAGACATCTGTAACGCAAGCAGGGAAAGGTTGATGTTTCCGAGGAGAAGCTGCTCCAACACCAGAGGATTGACCACTACGCCGATCCATCGTTATCCCTCTTTTCTCCTTCTTTTCCGTCTTTCTCTCACAAATCTTTTCCCCAACTTCCCACCTCTTGTGGGCTTACTTCTGCAAAATATAATAAAATGAAATAGATACATTAATCTATTCTTGATATCACATACAACACAAATGATGCTAACGTTCAAAAGAACAAATATAACTAGCTTAAGATAGATCATGATCCTCGTGAGAATATCAGAAGGTTCATTAGTATCTATGAAATCGTTCATGGATGATATCTGACTATTGCTCATTCTTTCATAGATTCTTGATTAATTCTCTCTTCCAAACGATTCAGTAGAAAGGGACAGAATAAGAAATGAGCCCATAAGTTGACCAAATATTTCAGGCTTATTAATACATCAATCAATCCTAATGTAGTGATACGTCTTACCCGCCCGTACATCTCCCCCATATCGATTATTTCATCACAAAACTCTCTACCAATTCCCCGTTCTCTCTCGGTCTTACCACGATTATCTTTAGAGTTGTTATTTTGACATTTATGAAAGCGCGAGAATTGAAATTTTTCAATAAATTTTGAGGTTTTTAAAGGCTTTATTATAGGCTGTAGCTGTCGATTGGGCTAGTTAATGTGCATTAAGACTAGGCCATCATGTTTTACAGCTCTTTTTGGCACAATTTAAGGCTTTATTGCCATATTCTTGACCTCAGCTAATATAATTTAATTTAAGACAGTAAAATTAATTTCCAAATATTTAATTCGATATTAGGAAGTGATAAAGACACTCTCTATAAGTAATTATGATTGAGTGTTTTGTTTGATTTATTATTATATACATTATCCTTGGCTGAGTGTAGTCTTCTTGCACTTCTTCGTGGTTTTAATCGTAAAGAATATTGGTGTCCAGATACTTGGACACCAATATTACCTCCTGATTCATCTCCTACATTGATTTGTTCTATGGGAGAGAATGATTTTAATACTCATCAGTAATTTAGACATAACCTTAGGTGGTAGGTAGATGGTAATCTCTTTGGCGTACCTTGAATACATTTGATAACTTCTCTTTTTTTTCTTCTTCTTCGTCTTAGTGAGAGCTGAGAGTAGCCTTAATTAGAGAAGAACAAAAATAGACAATGCCTTTTCATGTCGTTAACACATTTCCATTTTTTAATCAAAAGCAGTGACCATATCTTGAAAATTCTGTCTGAGCATCATTTCATCTAAAAGTGATCATTTCATTGCAAATAAATACAGAAAATAGTTCATCTTTCCTTATCCTTCAACCATGCCATCGCATTAATACTACTAATTCTACCGGTGTATATCACTGCGTTCCACCATCACTCCTCTTTCCACTTCATGGCTTCATAACAAAAAAAGACCCATATGAATTCCAGCATTAATCCATTTCATTTAAATATATTTTTTATGGATAAGTTACACCTTCCGGTAGATTTATTAGAGATGCTAAAAAGCTAAAAAGGTTAGCTGTGCTCCTCTTCGGATTCCTTTACCCTAATTCGTATCGATGTTTTTCTTACTCTTATTGCATAAAATTTCCTACTTCATCAATCTGAAAAGTGAGGATCATAATATAAATTCTCGCTATTCCTAGAATCTTAGAAGCTCTTCATTGACACACTGCAGATTCTCGATGTCTATTAAAAAAAGCAATACTATGATATAAATTTTATTGATACCATTATCCTGAATCAAAAAACTCGATTCTTTCTCAGCAATTTCACTAATGTCTTTTGTTTGAAATCCTCAACCTTAATCATATGTTTAGAACTACTGACCATTATCTCTTTCAATGTTCTTGGCTTGACAGGTACGTCAAATCTAAGACTTAAGCATGTCTTTTCGGTATCTTGATAACAGTTTTCCTGGAAATATATTATTTCAAATTTTAACAATTTGATAAATTATTTCTTAATTGCCATTATGTAACAGTTATTCGTTTGCACTCTTATAATTTTTCAGTACCGAAAGAACATCCTCTATACTGGATCTATTTTCGATACTTACTCGAATCGAATTACAAATTGAACGAAGCGAATACGGCACCGGTCATTTTACTTTAATTTAATTATATTTTTCTCATTATTATCATTCTATTCAATGCTTGACAGAAATTCAGCGAAGAACTCTTAATCCCAAGTTTCTTTCATGCATGGATTGGAGTGGAAGGGAGTATCGAACCCATTTTTATTAATTCAGTAACTTAATCTTCTTCATTAAATTTTACCGGATGGAGTCTAAAATCGATCGGTGATTTTCCCTCCGAAATTTGAAGAAAATTTTGGAAATTTCAGATTATTACTAGATAACTTGTTTGGTTTATTCATTTGCCTGCACCTTACGCTAGTTTTGCATATCACTCTTAAACCACTGTTCCCTGCTATCCTTACTCAAAATGCATTTCATCTTCAAATAAAAGGAGCTTGTCAGAAATGTCACTCATCAATGAACTTTAGTTTTAATGCAATAATATACTTTTTTACATGTGCTTCAGTTACTAACCCCCAGTGGTGAGTGATGGGCCAGTTTTTCGGAAAAATAAAAGAAGAAAAAAAGGAACTTCTCCAAGACGATGTATATAGTACTCCAACCAAACCAAGAAAGATTATCCGGCGTGTTGAAATGGATCCAAGATCACCAACCACGACAATACCACGAACGCCTATTGAGGTTGAAAGGTTCGTTTTTAACTCATTGTAAAAAATACCATTAGAAATGGTAAATAGAGAAAAAAGTCATAATTAATCGTCGGAATGTTCGGTCATCTTTTGAAACACAGAGTGGTGCTTTACACGCCAGTGAAATCGTGCACTGGACATTTGAAAGAAGTTTCCGACGTCAGCCATGAAATTGCTTCATTACGTTGTACGTTGTCCGTTGTCCATGGTCGTAATTGTCACGGTATCATTTCATGTGTTCAGTGAAAATGAAATCCCTGTACTTGAGATTTTTTCCTTCAGAAGCTGAATTTTTTTGGAAGGTATTTTTCAGTACGCCAAAATCGAGTGATTCGTCCGTAACTCCACCTAGAAACAAAAGGAAACGGCAAAAACTGCACGAAAAACTTCTACGCAAAAGTAATGCTTCATCTAGTACCTGATCTATTGAATTACTATTTATGTGGATTAAAAATCCAGACAGAACTTTTTTCTTGTAAGTCACGAAAAATCAGATGTATTACTATTAACTGTAGGAAAAGTTTGGATAAACAGCAACGTGATTCCATATTCTTTCGCTCATCACCTTAAAGGGGTAGCACCAGCATGATATCAATCAGCTTCATAGTTGAATTTTATGCTAGTGTTTGGTAACCAGTTTGATAATCAAAAGCGACTTTAAAGCAAGGAAGGGATATTTTACTTTCCTCAGATGCAGTGGTATCTTGATACGTTTTGTAAGTTATAGTTTTTTTCTGCATTGTTATCTTTCACTCATTATACCTTATTCATTTTTTTTTTCGATTGTTATGTTATTGAGCTGAGCCTAAATTGAAGCGCACTCAGTTGTAAAACAACCTATGCATGTTTCTGTAAAATAATTTCTATTTTTTCATGTCCTTCAAGTCACCAATGTTTTGAACGTTTATGCTGTGTTTTATATACAAACAGGGCTCATACGAATATCTTGATAAAGTTGCTGAAATTCGAAGTTTGTAAATACCGTAATGAAGCATGGGATTTATTCTAAGACGTTAGAATAAAATGAATAATTGTTTGGTAAGCTCTTGCTTCAGAATTCTCTCAGACAGGCGTCTAGCTTTTGATAGGGTGGATCGTATGTATAGTAAACGCCATCTCCGGATAATTTATAATACCGTTGCGGGTCGCACTATTCCTCATCTTGCGTTGATTTCCAGACCCACTTTTTTATTCTTATGCTTAACTTCAGCTGCATTTCGCTCAATTTACAAGAGTTCCGAGCAGTGAAAACCATTTCGTCTGAAGCAGAAATGGATGAAGATATTTTTCGATATCCAAATTTATTCCGTTCGGTTTATTTTGCTGAATACCGTCTTAATGTTAGCCATGAAAAGCTTAGTGACAAATTTTCTTCATGCTTGCAAGTCAAATCGATACCAGCACTTAAGAAAAAGTGATAATACGGTGGACCAGATTTATCGAGCTTTATCTGGAAATAAGCTAAACGAAGAAAATTTCAACATCTACAATTAAAAAATGTAATGAATGACAAAATTGCTTTTACATATTCATTAGAATTATACTATAATGATATAGGAGTGTCTAAAGGAACATTGTAACTGTATTTTTGGTAAATTTTTCCATTCTTTTTGAAAAACTGAGACTTGGTATTTAATATAACAACAGTATTACCATAACAGTTTTGTTTCTCATATTATTAGATGCTGCCAGAGAATTAAAGCGATAGGTTTTGCATTCAAAGGTAAAAATAAGTGTGTGGTTTAAAAGAAGATGGGGATATGAATGCTATAAAAGAGAAGACAGAGCCAGTTGCAAAAAGTGTGAAACAAAATATACAGAAAAAGGAACTAGATACTTAAATTTAATCCCTTCTCATCAGAACAAGCAGTGATTAAGAGCAAAAAAATGTTTTAATTTTATTATGTAAAATATAAACAATGCTACGATATACTCGCTTTCGAGATCCGTTAAGTAAAGACAATAATGAATAGATTGGTGCGACAAATATTCTCCAAACAAATCGCATCATGCTGAAATCCAATTTCCAATTTCAGGGCATTTGCTCTCCAATAATTCCCGCCGGCCAGTAGTGGTGATGATAAATATCGTTGCAGCTAAACAGGAGCTGATAGGTTCAGTAAGAAATATTTGTAGAACAAAGTAAATTTAATATAGCAGTTAAATTTTCCAAAGATTTAAGACTAAATGAAATTGGGAAAACTGAAAGTCGTAATCCTGTTCCCATATAGTGAAATAGGTACGAATTTCAGAATAAAACGAATCAAATTTTCAAAGTAAATTGGAAAGGTCTCAGGATTATTTTTCATGTTTTTTGCTGTCCGGAAATGTATGTGGTAAAGTCATTAAATAAACAAAATGTTCCCATTTATTCCTACCTTTCGTGACTTCCTTCCCTAAAACTGACCTCCTCAAAATTAAAAAAAAATTTCCACAGCAAATTTGTGAATACTATCATTAAATGTCAATCTCAAAATTCGAACAGATTTAACTTAGATGATGATCAGAATCCATTCACCATTAAAACTGTGTGCATTTTTAATCTTACCAAGTTAGGATTGAACATCGTTGCTTGGACATGAATAAACGTTAGTTCCGTAACTCGATGCGAAGCATTTTCAGCAAAAGCAAGCACAGATAAAGAAGTAATGCGCTTACATCCATTCAAATTTACTGTTTGTAAGATGGGACACCGTCGCGCCAATGTAGATACGAATTTATCTGTGATCTAAAATTTGGAATACCAAGAAAATTTCGTACGCTATTAAGTGTTAATTCCAATCTTGGAAACAGTGATAATATTGATATCATACATTTATTCATACCGATATATCTTCATTTTCCCTCATTTCTTTGAAATGAATTACTTCTGGAGCAATAAACAGTCTTGTTAGGTACTCCGTGTCGTATCCATTTTTTAAATTGAAAAAAAAATTTGTTCTCGAAAGTGTACTGTATGAAAATGGGAAATTGTGTGCAAATATTTTGCTCTAGTTCGATCCTGTTGAAATTTCTTGACGAATTACAGGGGAAACATGAAGTTAAGTTAAAAAGCTCCACAGAATTGGGACTTTTATATTCAAAACTAAAAACCGTTCAATTCCTGAAATTTGGTATGTTCAACTAAAAAATATTAGATCTGGATTAAATCCCACCACTTTTCATCAAGTCTTTTCCACTCTTCGCTAAATCTCAAGCAAACTCTAAATAAATTCTTGCTTAAAAAAGCCTAATTTCAAAGCCAATACAGTTAAATGAAAATCTGCAAAAAGAACTGACTGACCTGTGCATTATTAGTAACGGAAATGCTTGTCAAGGTATCGAACGATGGAGAAATCATCCTGGCAAACAAAGATTCATTATCAGTTGGGAGAACTGCATCCAGTATATATAATTCTTCTAAGGATTTCAATTTTACGAGTAGCGCAAATGTCCATGGTCGAACTTTCGAGAAATCAACACCCTGGAAGTGCAAGGCCCGTAAGCATATCGGTATACTGTTGAGCAGTGCGTGAACTGTCACGTCCGGAATTTGAGTCTCCACTCCTTCCTGAAATTTGAGAAATAAAATTCATTCATTTAAGCACTCAATCGAGATATTATAAATCAGTAGTTCAAGCTAACGAATGGTTTATAATACAACCTCTAGCCTCTCAGACAAATATTTGGATCTATTTTGAGGAACAAAAGATACTGATCAGTACGAAAATTGAGTGATCATCTTATGCTCTTATCAACATAGTGTGATCCATATTTATAAAGTTTTATAATAAACCTTAAACTAGCCTTTGGTATAAGATTATCCTCGACAGCTAAAGTTGCAAGCTTTTTACCAACAGCTTGAAACAGTGGCTGCAATAGAACAGCATGTTTCTGCGCATGTCCGGGACACAAACATATCGAAAGAGCTGCTTCCGATAGGGATGCTTCTAAAAAACGAGTTGAACAAGCTGACGTATCCAGAGAAATGTGTACAGCTTTGATACTCGGGACAGAATCTTTTAATAAATTAAACCATCGACGACATGTTAGCGATACCGGTAGACGATCGGACCCTGGCAAATATACAAAGACTGCCCTTAGCATCTCCTCCGGCAGTTTCTCCATCGTGCTCTTACTGCTATAAAAAAATACTCACACGTAAGTGAAAGTCGATGTCATCGACAAAAACGGTTCGAAATTGCAAATTTGGAAAACAATCAAAAACATGCTAACAGCCAGTAGTATTATTCTACCAAAAAAAGGAAACAATCTAAAATTTCCATTTGTCACAGGAATGAATGATATCACTTATTGATAAATAAGGGAAAGACGAACCATTTCTCCTACAACGTGCTGTTAGTTTTTATGAAAAGATAGCAATATGTCTGGCTATAAGCAGTAACGTTAATGATATAAATGCATTTAACAATGATTTATCCTGCAAAAAAGCACTATTATTTATATAAATGATGTTGATTCTGCGTGCATGACGCAGAATCAACCCACTTCTTTGTCTGTGATATAGCACATAGAAGATAAAACTGAAAGATGAACTTTATTGAAACATAAAATTGAGAATATCGCACATTACAATATTAATATTTTGCTAATTTGAATGCTACTTATATAACACAGTTCAGGAAAGCTGTTTTATGTCCTTAACCGATGTGTGCAGATGAAATGTTTAAATTTAAGCAATGCATTGAATAAACAAATAACAGGAGAGGAGTAAGAGTAGAAACAAGGTAGAGTGCAAGTGCATCCTGTTCTACGAAATGCCTCACTTAGCGAGGATGCTTCTACAACTGATAAGACTTTTGCAAGAACTACTAAGAGCGGGAAAGCATTACGTCGTACTTTGACATGAATGGATTCATATTTGACATATAGTCGCTATTTTTGAATACCACGAATAAAGAATTAGGATGAGGTAAAAACTTGCTTGTAAAATGCATTTTTTTTAACCTAGAACTCAAGAAAATAAGCAGATTCAATCCGAATTCCAATGAATGTAAAACCTGTAGCAGAAATATTTTCCAAACATTCAATAATAAATTATCGGAATTTCAATACATTTAATTAAAATAAAGATACGAAAATGAAAAGAGAAAAATTAATTGAAAGTACATATAACAACATATCTTCTAATTAAGTAAAGATAATCTTCAGCACAAACAAACTGTGAATGCGAGGCAGAGTGTATTCGAGAGATCTACCAAAAGGGGATATTGATCTCTATTGTAAGAAGGCTAAATTAATAACTCTAGAAACAATCATGTCCGGCGAAATTCCACTAATTCAATCACATAATCTTCAAAAAAAACTGAATTATGAGATAAAAACAAAAGTTACTTCAGCCTATGCATCTTGTGACAAACAAGCTACGACAGCTGCACCGACGTCTGACAGGTGTGTCTTTTCATTTCTGTGCAAATTTGAAAAAAAACTGGACGAATCAGACCTGATTTATACAAGCCCCTTTAAATGTAAAAAGTATAAATCGATAGCGGCTTAGTCGCATTTCCTCATAAAAACAAGTGGAATGTATTGACATGAATTTACTACAACTTCTGAATATATAAAACAGTGCAATAATGCATAATATATAGAATAAGTATTCCATCAATAATTTTAAGAAAAAATAAATGATGGCAAACATAATGTAGCAATATCAGTTGGCTGAAAGCTGCTAGGGATACAATCTTCTTCGGTAACAGCGCAGCTAAATGTCACAGATCTCATCCACTGATTACTTAATAGTTCTATCATACGATAAATCTTATTGAAAACGGAGGAAATACAGAAATGACATTCAATGTTATGAAAATGATTAAGGCTGTATAAGTGATGGAATTACCAGCAAAAATTTTTGAAGGAAACTACGCTAGAAAGATGGATTTCATATATCTTCAAAGAAAAAAAAAAACCGTTCTCTGTTTCAGATCAATTTTCGGACTTCTTCCTAAAGTTGAAGCTCTTGCGATGAACATTTTTCTAGTCTTCGCCTATCAATCCATCAGTCATTACTGATGAAAGTCATGAATTCATTAACTTAGCATTAATATGGCAAATAAAAGATTTCTTGTTTTCCAGTTAATCTCCAATTTTAAAATTTTGTAATATTTCAAAACGTACGTTTCAAAACGTACCGCTAATTTGGAAATGTTTTCCCAAACTGTTTTAGTCATAATATAAAAAAAGACTGCATTCCGAGAGAATAATTACATCCCGAACCTTGCCGAGGACCTTACAGATGCACACACTTTTCCAGGTTCTGCTATCTGTGCAGATGAAACTGAACGCGCCGAATAACTCTCTTCCTGCTCCGTTTTTTTTATTTCATTCATCCTGCTCGTCGCCTAAAAAAATGTTCTTTAAAAGAATGGAACTCAAAACTAAATTAATTCTAAAAATAGCTGAAAGTAAAACACAGCTAAAGTTAGGGTTATAGGAGCAAGGAAGTTAAGAATAGGGAAGTTAAGAATAAGACAGGCAATTGCGACAAAAGTTTGAGCTCCACTGAATGAGGTAAGTATTTGACACTTCTGGTTCAAACCTTTTATCGACTTTAAAAATTAGTCACTCTTGAACCTTTCTTCCAGGAAAAAAATAAAAATTTCACTTGTTTCATTTCTTCTTCCATGTCCCGAACATCTTGCATACTTTGCAGCCTTTTCTCAATCCTACTTGAACCAGCTTCTTTCAAAGAATAGAACATGGGCCCAAGTTCAGCTAACCATGGTGTTTCAACCGATGTCACACATTGCATATATTCTTTCGCTGTCATGATCAATTCGTGATATACAACGTAATCTGGCATATATCCCATTCCTAAAAAAAATGGGAAGATCAACAAGAATTTTTCTTCAAACTTCAGTATAACTCACAAACAAATCGGCTGTAAAACACAATAGAATAAGGGCAGAATTCTTAACGAAGCTTTTGCGTACCACCGCCGTAAACAAACAAGGGAATCTATAACATATAACAGAAATGTTCCGAACCCCAAATTCATGAGTAGTGTGAGCAAATTTTAAATCACTAATTAAATCCAAAAAATACCGAAAAGTGCGGATGTTGGATGCAAGAAGCAAGGAATCCCTGTTCTCACATTAACGTATTCTCCAATGCCTTTCAATCTGTAATAAAAATGAAACTGCGAGAATAAAATTGAAATAATTCTTTTCCTAATATACATAAAAACTGATTTCAGTTCACTGACCTTGCAGCATTATGAAAATAAGCTGAACAAATACATTTCCGTATAACATCCCAATCTGTACCGCATGATATCAGTTCAATTTTCTGTTCCTCCATAATGTCTTTTAGTTGGGCACGAACCTACATGTACAAAAAATTAGTATTCGATTAAAGAATGAAAAAACAGCTCCAAATTTTGAAGCATAATAGACGACAACAAACACTGCATAATCAAAAGCATAATCTAACCTCTCGAACTTTTTTCATAGCTTTAATATGTATGAAATTGTCGTTGCACCATTTCGTCGAATATTTATGGAGTCTCCATTGCAAATAGACGTTCAGAAATGTAAGATGATCGCTTTCAGGTACCTGAAATCAGTATTTTAAACATGACATGTTAAGTGGCTTTAAAGTGTAAAACAAAAGATTTATTAAGCACCAAGCAATTTATATGATTTATACACATTCCTTTTTAATACTCTGAAACGTTCACAACAGGCGAGCGAAATAAGCAACGAGCTTAGTATTTCTATCGACTTCATTATCACCGGTGATCAGTATAAATTTGAAGAGATTCAGAACTACATTTTTCTATTTTCCAGTAATTTTACTTAATATGTCAAACGAATGGATAAACACATTTTATATACAAATATTCACAAACGCAGAAAATGTCTTGATTCTTTATTTACATCAATTTAGGAAAAAAAGCAAATATTCTACTTCATAACTTCGTCACAACATACCTGAAATTTTTCTTTTTTTGCATCAGCATCCTCTTCTCGTCCCTTAGGACGAAAAAATATAGCAGGCACTGAAAGCATTGAGACGACTGTAAGTACTTCATCACTGCAACCCATTCCCTCCGATACAATCAGCATTTTGGAAAGAGTTGGATCTAACGGAAACTCCACCATTTTTCTACCCAAATTAGTGAGGCTACCTGCAAAAATGGAAAAATAGTTGCAGTGCAAAAAATTACCAACAATCACCACTGTTTCGAAATCTTACAAAAAAAAATTTAAGTTACCAGAAATTTATCGAATCATTTTATGCTGTTACACTAACTGTATATCTATCAGTGCATACTATACCAACAGCTTGTTAAGTGGTCAATTCAAAACTACCAGTAATGTAATATATTGATTTCGAAAATAAATCGGAAGTACAAAGATGAGTAAACTGGAGAAAATTTTAAAGAACTGACCTATATTATCCAGAGCACCTAGCGTCCACAGCTGATACATGCTATTCAACATGTTATCCTGAGGAGGTGCATCCATGAAATGAAATTTCAACAGATCATCGACTCCCAGAGATTTCAACAGTAAAACCACATTTGCAAGATTTGTTCTCTGGATTTCAGGCACAGTAGCTACCAACATTTCCTCCTAAGATAAAACAATTAAATGATAGAGGGATTTCAGCTTAAATAAGTATACAATTTCGAAAATCTGAAGAATAATATATGCCTTCAATATGATAAGGACTTATATGAGAATACTTTTAAAAATCTTTTGATATCTGGTCTTTTTCAATTAACATTTGGCAAAGTTTGGATTTCACAACTAAATGAACTATTTTCTCTGTTATTATTATAGTCTTCTGAAAGCATTCCTTCACTGTTCTCTCTTCTTTCCGAAAAATATTTGATAACTTTTTTCTCTACAATAAGAAGAGAGGAAATTTATTATTACCTTAAACTGCCTCTCAGTATAAAGTCTAAAACACTGCCCCGGACCTGTACGACCAGCCCGACCAGACCTTTGATTGGCTGAAGCCTGCGATATTGGAAAAACCTGAAAAAATCACTTGGAATTACTTTATTTCTTGAACCGACATAAACTAAGTCTGTTCGATGTTTGGTCCGATAAATATGATCATAAACTACATGTATATCATCTTCACTCTGATTCTATCAAAGTCAAGCTTATCTTTCAAAAATTACCTGAAGTGCATCCATACCAATGCGAGGATTGAAAACTTTTAGTTTACAGTAGCCAGGATCAATAACGAAGAGTATGCCATCAACGGTCAACGATGTTTCAGCGATATTTGTTGCCACAATGCATTTGCGAATGCCACCTGGAGCCTTTTGGAATATTTTTGCTTGCAAATCACTTGGAAGCTGCGAATAAATTGGCAGTACAGCGAGCGGCGGAGCCTCATCCAATTCTTCTAATTGATTTTTGACCATCCCACAAGTAACCTGGAATTCGACACATGAAATGCAACAAATCAATCAATACAGAGATAACATGAGAGGAAGAAAAAATTCCTATTCCTTCCCCAACCAACTTCATTTAATTATGCATTAATTATGTGCTGAAGCGGAAATTTGAACTTTAAGCTCTGCATAGCATTTCATTCTGTTATCAACGAAGTACAAACTTCGATATCCTCTTGTCCAGGCATGAATATCAATATATCTCCGTCTGTACCACCCAAATGGACCCTTACAGCTTGTTTCACTGCAGCATCAACATAATCCTCTATGGGTGTTCGAGCGTGAAATATTTCAACCGGAAACGTACGACCTTTAAGAAAAAGAACTTAGAAATTATCGGTCTAGTAAATATAAAAAAGAGAAGGAACATCTGAAGTCTGCATATAAATTATGAACTTTTAAAAAATAGTTTCAAATTACAGCCTTATTTCCAACAAAAAACAAAATCGATCTCAAACAACACTACATCTGAAAACTAAATTAAAGATTATAATCATAATTTGTTTTCTTTGACATGTGTCGCGAAAGTTATTCGAATAAACTTCGCGAAGGATGAAATAGTATATCTCTTATAAATTAATTAATTACTGTTTGGACCAATTATTCCATTGTTAACAAAATTCTTCAACTTACACTCATTTTTATCTTGGATGAGATTATTTGTCATTTGTCACGATACGTCTTTGTTATTATGTCCTAAGGTCAACTTCAAACCCAAACAATGTATTGACCTTTGTTTACATGTTTCAATAATGTATGTCCTTTGTTTCATATACATAAGATTGTAGATATTGTCCTTTATATTTTTGTGTCATATATTTACGCCAAAGTTAGATCAATGCTTCCTGTTGTACCACTCCCGCTAACTTATTGACCTATATAACCGGTCTACCTCGGGACCTATTTAAACGGTCTACCGGGGGACCTAGCCAGTTTTTGTTTTTCACAACTTTCGCGACAGAGTGAGTCAAATCAAGGATTTCTTATCACGCGTTGTTGGTTCTGTCAATTTGTGTTACGATATCTACAATAAACCTCTTCTAAAAATAAGCCTTCAACACACTTCGAGTGCGCCTATTCAAATCCTCCTCAACAAAACCCTAAGAAAAGGTTCACAACAAAATTTATTTCTGCCTCACGTGTTGTTGGTTCTGTTAATTTGTGTTACGATATCTACAATAAACCTCTCCTAAAAATAAGCCTTCAACACACTTCGAGTGCGCCTATTCAAATCCTCCTCAACAAAACCCAAAGAAAAAGTTCACAACAACATGAAAGATTGTTTTGAATATTATTATAACCAACCAGGGATAGTAAAGCAAGGTGTATGACCACCGAAGAAATTAGCAAACTTTTCGGCATCCATAGTAGCTGAAGTGACAATAAGTTTGAGATCTGCTCGATGAGCAATGACATCTCGCAAAAGGCCGAATAAGACATCTGTGTTCAATGACCTTAACATACTATCTATAAAGAATTATATATGGTGCAAACACAATAGCTAAAAGATAATTGATTTGATTACCAAATTTTAACAAAGTCCTTATCGACTAGAGCCAATATATGGTATTGTAACTTCTTCAAAACTAAGGAACTTTACTGCATTACGGCAGTTGCTAACTGTTTTGGTGTATTGAAAGCTTCTCCAAGTAGTCTAATCAGCAAACCTCTCATGGGCTTCGTCCATGATAATAGCAGAATACTGGTCTAAATCTGGATCACTCAAACATTCTCGGAGCAGAATACCATCGGTCATGTACTTAATTCGTGTATTCTCCGAAGTGCAATCTTCGAATCGAATAGCATAACCACACTCTTGGCCTAACTCAACGCCCATCTCTTCAGCAACCCGCTTTGCCACTGACATTGCCGCTACACGGCGTGGTTGTGTACAACCAATCAGACCAAAATTACCTGCAATTCCTAGTATATCTCAAAATGAATATAGGAAACGATTAGGACAGTAATTAATTACATGAATCCGAAGTGATTTCAATAAAAAGTAAGCTTTTTGATAATATAACAGTAAGTAAAACAAACCATAGCCATCTTCGAGTAAATACTGAGCCAATTGTGTTGTTTTGCCACTACCTGTTTCACCAACAATGATGACAACGCTGTTGTCTGCAATAACACTGAGCATTTTCTGTCTCACAGCAAATACGGGTAAGTATTCCCGTTGCTCTTTGATAGATTTTTTCAGCGCAAAATCCGAAACTGCTCCCGATTCGGCCAAATGAGATGCAAACTGCTGAGACTCCCTTGAAAAATGTTCATTCAAGAACAAAAATAAAAATAAAAGAGTTGTAGCATTAATTATACCAATGAAGCATTAATTACCCCTGAATACTTTAACTAAATTCTATCAAAAATACTGTTGTATACAGTCTCTCCGATTAACTGCTTGACACTAGACATCATTTCAAATCATAACATATTGTAGAATACATTCTAATGCGAAAAATATTCCTTTGTACTTTTAATACGGAGAGAGGTTTGGCAGAAGAGCCTCATTAGAAGACACATTATGTATTAGAAAAATCACAGAGTGAGTCTTCAGATATCATGATCAATGATTTTCAAAAATACTAACATCACTTAACTTGAACAGAAATTTGATAAAAGCTGAGGACTACATCTCCTGCTGCTTCAGCTTGTAAACTAGCTCATTCAGATCGTAGCTTCCGAAAAAGAATGGTAACCCGAAAGTAGTCGAATAACGCGATAAAAAAGACTCTAAGCTTTGTAAAATCAGTAATAAATTACAAAAAAATATCCATGAAACCTTGAATCTACCTATAACTTATTCCAACATCATCGTTGCTTGTTTCATCTGGTATTGCTTTAACGCCCATCAAATTCCCCAATTTAGAACCTGCCAAATCCCAATGCTTTTCTTGCGCTTTTTTCTGCTCTTCTTTTTCGCGCCACATTCGGACAACCTATTAAAGGACAAATATGGTTGGCGACTTCAATTTTACTTTATCTCTAAAAAAAAAATTCATCAACAACAAAGTTTTCCAAAATTCGAGGAAAATAAAAATAAGCAACAAGCTACTTATCCTAAAATTTGAAAAAACTAGAAAATCACCTTGCTTCCCTTCGCAGCAACAACAGCAAGATCAGAAGTAATGTCCTTCACAGGGACAACTGGTTTATTTTGTTTTGTAAATATGAAACGTCCATCCAAAAACGGTGGCACGACATTTTGTACCAGCAGTGTTACTCGATTTTCATCTGATTCATCATCGAGAAAATCGTCGTCATCAGTCAGCGAGACAACACCTCAAAAATCTTGTATTCAACTACTGAGTTTAACTGAGTACGAATAGAAATTCGCTTATCGGTATAACAGTAATGTACAATGAATATATAATATTTCGAATTAATGCGGTAATTCTGCTAGGAATGAAAGTTCTGGATTCTAGATAAACACATTTTGAAACTAAAATGTGTAAAATAAATTTATGTGCATAAAACAAACTAAAATACATAAAAGAAATTCAATGGCTTCTAACCTGATCTTGCCAGTCGATTATTTTCCCACATTTTATTGTCCTTTTTGATCTGCTGTTGGCGAACCGTAAGACGAGGTTTTTCACGTTTTTGTTGCCATTGCCTTTCTTTTTTTTCTACGTATTCTTGCGAAACCTGTATGAAGTAAGGGTTAAAACATCTCATTGCAATTTCGATTCTAGTAAGAAAATCTGAACTTTTCACAGAATTAAAGATACAGTTGAAAGGAATACAGTAGAAAGAACTAAATTTCTAAAGATCTAAGGAAATAAGACATTACTGCTAACCAGTCACTTATCGAATGATTAATACGAGTGTCATTTTTTCAGCGTCAAGTTCGTCGCTAGCTTAGCATAAGTAAAAAATTTTTTTCTTTTTGTTGATGTACAAGAACGTGTGCCATATATCTTTTTATATCCCTTATTTAAGAATTTTTGGAAATTCCATTTTCGATGTTTTAGCATCTCCTAGTACACCGTTACAAAAAAGTTACAAAATTAGTTGAAATATTTCAATTAAAACAATAAGTGCTCAGTAGCCTCAGCTGCAATCTGCGCTTTTTTAAAACTTTTCCGTTATAGTTTCTGTATACCCAATGAGCAATCCCAGAATACATATCAAATTTTTTTCTGGAACAAGAATTTAAACCTAAAAGAAAGAACCTGAGAAAATGGATTGTTTTCATCACCATAGCCTTGGTCATTGCCGTACCAATCACGATCCAGTTTTTGTTGTTCTCGTTCCCATTCTGCTCTTTCAAAAGCATCAAGAAAATCTGGAACTAATTCTCCTTCCTCCTTAACTGAACGAATCGTATCTTCTCGACTCCTGGAATACGCCTTCCATTTTACTATCCGAAATACAAATTAGTTATTTTTCTCAAATCTCACGGAAGTATAATATAATCCGTCTAGTCGCATTTCAAAAAAAAGCATTAAGCGGAATGAAAATATAATGATACCCGCTGGTAGATTATTACTCAGTGATTTAAACTATCAGTAAGAGATTGAAAGGAATACAGTAAAGACTGGCATGCTGAATCTTCACACATTTTTTTTTTTTTTTTTGAATCTTTTCTATTTGTAATACCGAACGAGACAGGGATGTACAATTTCACTTACAGCATGAGTAAAAGAGAGAAAAGAACAGCTCAAATACAAAAATCCCTATTTGTATTGAAGCTATATCTACTGTTTCATACCAATTCAAAGACAACTATAGAATACATGGACTAATTACCTCTTTTTATCATGTTTCTGTCGTTTCCGATTTCGTTCACTTCGCCAAATGCTTGAAACACTACGAGCCGAAAATGTATCATCATGATGACCAGATGAAGTTGGTGTATCCCAGCCTGAATGGTACCTTTTTGACATCTGTCCTGAATCATCTTCTTCCCAAGCTGAACGTGACGGAGTATCCGGTGCCTAAAGCAGCTATGACATACTAGAAGTTCGAAGTATTGAAACAGCACAATGTTATGTGTTTTAAATTCGTCCATCCCTATAATTAGGGGTGGACCAGCGTTGTGTGCTGACAACATCTGTGCTCATTTCTATCAAAAACAGTAGAAAATACACTTAATCTCACCTTAAAAACGGGAGTTTCTGCATCTTGATGTCGTGAATTTTGACCTCTGGACTGCTTTTGCCAGCTTTCTTTGTTATCATGATGGCTTCTTTGTTTACATTCATTTCTCTTCGTATCGGCATAAATTCCGCGTCTCCCTTCTTTGTACTTTCCGATTACATAACTGCAAAAAAGTTTCCAGTGAGTAATTAGGGAAGGAGGCAAAATTATCCACGACTTCATATATCACTTGCGTTTTGAGACGTTTTTCATCTTTCAGGGATACGATGTAAACTAAATTCGCTTATCATGAACATAACAGCCTCTCAGTCTCTGACGTTAGAAAGGTGGCCAAATCAAATAATCCACGAAAAAATTACTGGGAAATAAATTTATTCACTTCCCTTCTTTCTACTGCAATAGAGGGAAATTGATCATAGTCTTCAATATGATATAACTCTAACAATAATGAATGCTTTCCTGCTCCCTATTTTGAAAGATTATATCAAATATCGAAAAGTAACATAACTTACACGGAAATTTGCTTATGTATGCTTTCTGAAAGGCCACCAGGTGACCCATCTTCAACTCGACGCTTCCGAGAATTTGTCTCAATTCGAGCACGAGACCTCGCTAGTACATCCAAACCGAGAAGTGACTTTCCAGGATGTTTAAATTGCTCATCATTACCATCCTTTTTTTTACGAATGAACAGACCACCTTTCGTGCTTGATGTACCTTCCAAACGATTCAAACCATCATCGCTTGCCATTTGATTACGTTCTCGAAAATGACCTCTAAGAGAAGTCAAAAGATGTAAGAATCACACGAAAGGTTCACACGTGACCAGTAGTCCATAATAAGCTAGAAAAGGGAACAAGCAAGATCTAATGCATCCCTCTTTCAAAGTCTATGAAACCCCTACTTTGTGAACCACCGTTCTCGACCACGTAAATCCTTAACAAATAACTCACGAAACATCACTATAAACTACAACTTAGAAACCTTTCCAACCAGAGAACCGACTCATAACAGAAACAAATACTAGCAACAACTCCCTGACTAATTTCCAACAAATTTCCTTTTGAGAAAACATGTTCCACTCCAAAACTTTATTTCTTGATGCATTAATTTTTTTTAAAACTACCTAATTTTTACCCTAGTTTTATTTTTTATTACCCTAAATTTTAAAAATTACCCTACTGTAGGGTAAAAAACTGAATAAACATCTCTGTGAAGTATGGTTAACAATCTCAGCTCCATTTCACAGCATTAGCACCACCTCATGAAATGATGGCATGTGATACCACTTCATCACATTTTCGCATTACATGACTTCAAATTTATTTTCATCATTTGTGAGCAAAAAAATCGAAAAGAAAAATGAATGTACAACAAATTACTTAAAAAAAGTAGCAAACGCAAGAAAAGTTACAAATCATCGTATAGAATCATTAATCATAGTCAAATTTCAAGAAGTCTTCCGGACATAAAATATGTTATACACTCGTCCGATATTGGCAAAAAAGATAATACAGCAAATACAGCATTGACAAAAGCTTTACAATCCAGTATTTTCAAAAGATTTTTTAAAAAATAGACAAAAATAGCGGGACCCTGGCACTAATGGACGGGAGATAAAGCGATGCGAATGACGATATTTTGATAGAACTAAGAAATTTGTCAATGAAAGGTAGCAATAGGGTTAATTCTTTTCGAATTTCTGCGCAAATTTAACGAGAAAGATAAATATAATACAGTTTGACTCGGAGAACTTGTTGAGTGTGCAAAAATCACATCGTTAATAAAATGAATTCCGAATTAGTCCAAGTGATTCAGTGGAATTCAAAAAAAACCTGGATTCAAAAAGTGAGGTTGGAAATTGTTTTTTGGTTTAACAAAAACCTTGTACCTCAAGGCACAAATCAAAAGAAAATAATATGACGAAAGTATTGTGCACTGACGAACAAATGATGGGAAAACTGAATAAAATTTAATTTGCAAACAATTTGAGCTATATAATCTAAAATATTTCGTAATGCTTAATACGAAAACGCAGGTTTCATATTCTGAGAATATCTAGGGTCCAGTGCACTAACTTCACTAATTTGAACTTTTTTAAACCTAAAGGGAAAAGCAAGGGGATTTACCAATAGATTTCAGAAAATTAACGGTTAGAAATGAAGCTGAAAGACAAAAGGCATTAAAATAACCATGGGTATTTGCAAAGATAATATAAATTTTCTAACATATATATACCGACGAAAAGCTGCAAGGGATTAATCCTTTCATAGATTTAGAGTGCGTGAAAAGAAAAGATAAAAAGAAACAGAAAACGAAAATGCTACTGAAACATATTAAGAGCCGAACGAATAGGGGTAATGGTCCGAAAGGATGGAAATAGTAATTCTATCGATATGAAAAAAGCATGTAGGGGAGGGAAATAAGGGAAATATGCTAACGGAGTTGCAATGGGTTAACTCATGGTCCTTTGTTGTTAGATAGCCGAGCAACGTTAAGTATTGAAGAATAAATTTGAAACTTGAAAGTTTCAAGATAAACGAAATTAAACTAGGTGTAAATCAGCGTCAGTATTGAACATAAAGCCAAATTTGATTTGAGTTAAAAGAGTCAGCAATAAAGGACATCCAACCATCATAAGAGCTCAAGGAAAAATAAATGAATCTTCAAAAATCTTTTCAATTTCAAGAAAACTAAATTGCCAACGATCAGCTTACATTTTCACAAAATATGGAGAAACGGCAAATTATTCAACCTTATAATTTGACCAATAATTCACAATGCATGCAATCCTCGCTTGTACAACTAAGATATATAAAACCGTTATGTCGGGAAACACATTGACATCCGACAGAAAAACAATGCATATCAGAAAAATTCGAATCAGGATAATTACGAATGAGATTATTTATGTTGACGTGTTGTCCGACGCGGCAATGTATTGTAAATTGTTTCTGATGCGGGCGATCTTCGACGTCTCGAACTACGACGCATACCCAATGCTTCGGTTCGATCCTCCCGTCCCCCAATCTATAAGCAAACAAATTCGATATACCATGCGACACAGATATGAGAGGGTGTTTGTTACCTATAAAATAGCTCAAAGTAAACGTAACAGCTATATACATTTATCCATGCAGTGATTAGGATTTGGACATTAGAATCTTGCCTTTAAATAATCCGTTTTAGTTTGCATTAATCTTTTGGTAATATCGCCAGCAACGAAATGAAAAAAAGCACCATTATGACACAGGAAAATATTATGAAAAGTAAAATAAACATATGAAAATCCTCCTACGTTTTACAAAAAAGAAATTGAAGCCGATAAATTACTTAAAAAGCAGTCTTACGTTCTATCTCTGCTGACTATTTTAGTTTTAAATTTGTAATTAAAAAAGTTCCGATAACCATGCTTAACAATCTTTGGAAAACCAGACTCACAGAAGTCATTTCTTCTTCCAAAACATCTACAGTATCACTGCCATCCGGTTCGTGTTCATCATCTTCTTCCTGGATTTCCGTTACACGGGTCATTTTTGACGACGATTCCCTTGAATTTGAACTTAATTAGTGATGGGAATGAAATACTTTGTTAGTATATCAAAGACATTGCATATAATTATACACTTAGTGATGAATCATGACTTTTCAAACCGTCATTCAACCACCTGTACCTGTTATTAATATCACTGGTACTATATGAGCGCTGCAGCTGTTGTACAAGTTGTGCTTGTCCTCGCAATGCGGCTGTTGCAATAATTTCACGAGCACACAATATTCCTCTGCTACCTAATCGCATTACCTTAAAACGATTATCTGAATATTCGAAATTCTAAAAATCATAAAAATCAAAAATACTTCGCCCCATAGTCTTAAAGAATAACTTAGAGATAGTCATCTAGTGTAACGAAAGATAGCATTTGTAAACACACTTTTTAAGATAAAATTTGAAAAAATGTCAGAATTTCTTGGCCCAGGTAACCTTACACAAGTTCTTTTTTGTTGTAGTGACAGGAGAATTTCCACTATGAATCTCAAAAATCGTGGTTTTGTTATACTTGTAAAACTAGAGGATAAAAATTTTATAACTTTCAGCACTGGAACTCTTATTTTAAGCATTATAAGCGGGAAAATCAATTATTACCACTCCTGACCATATTGCAGCAAGAATACTAGGATAACTCACCAGCAATTCACTAATTAACTATAACAGAACTAACCTGATTATAACTTTCTGACTTGGCATGTTCGAGTAGCAGATCAATATCCCTTTCGTGTTTCGTTAGTGTCGGATGTACCCACTATAACAAAGATATTGAAAAGATGGAACATTTGGCAACATATTTAGTAAACACATTTACTTGATTTACATTAATGCCACTTTTTAGTATTTGCTCATCCTAGTTTAGTATTTCATTAAACACTGATGACAGAGGAAAAAAACTTCGAGACAATAAATATAAGTTGAAGTAGTTAGAGTGTGAAATGCATCGCAGTAACCTTAGAATAATGTAAACCCAATAACTTTATAATACTGTCTATCAAAAAACAACTAGCGAAACGCAAAATATCACTTTTGAAGGACTGGATATTATTTCGATTTTTTTTGTAATATACAAATTAAGGTGGGATTTCTGCACAGGAAACTGACCTTCCTATATAAGATCGAAGCGCCTTTAGTCCATGGACTCAGTAACCATAAAACGAAAACAATTTTCAATTCATAATAAAATGGCAACCAAAATGAGACAACGATATCGGCAATTGTTTCTATGAAACAGAAGAAAGCGAAAACAATCCAATACATCATCCATTTCACATACTCTCTTACATCCTAAAAGTTTTTCAAGAAATAACGTTAACGCGTTTTAAATGGGAAATTAGTGACTGGAAAAATTGGTATGCCACAACAGCATATCAGTAACTGTTTGACTTTATTTTAATGAAAGCCAAAAGATGAAAGAAGCTCTAGAAATTCATTTAATTGAGAGTTATTTAACTCGCAAAAGTTCTCTACTTTTTTGATAATGGTTCTCCGTTCTGTTCTGTAAAAGCCACTACGAATAAAAATTTATACCACAACACCAGTTAAATTTGAAAAGAACATAATATCATGAGACATGGTCGTTACGACTGATAGCTTCCTACCCAAACCTACACACCTCACTGGATCATAGAAATAGCAATAACTAGATCGTGTCGAGTGTGCCGGTCAATATTCCCCGGAACACGAGACAAAATCATGGTTAATCGGTCGACACTGACTGGTCAGAACTATCAGTGAGTGAAGAAAGAAATGCTCCAATGCAATGTTCAATAAGCTCCTTCAAGAAGGCCTACTGATGGGTCATTCCGGCACATAACTAGGCCATGGTCAGCAGATGTACTACACAATAGTGCGATAATCTCGATAAGTAATACTTCGATAACTTCATCCTGGCCCTAGCCGTAGGCTCTTCTGTTTGAAATAAACTTGGATAGGATAGAATCTAAACAAACTTGGAATAAAGTTGCGATCTATAAGGTAATTAATAGAAAAAACCTTTGTTCTAACAGCTTTATAGCTTCGATATGCAGGGTATAAGGTGCCGGCTGTGAGCACAACAATTCGTGACAGAAACACAGAAACCATTCTAACTCTTTCCCTGAAATTAATCGCTATGTAAATTACATCTTCCTATAAGCAAACGTCAAAAAAACTAATGAACTTGGACTAAAGTTGAATTCTATAAGATAGTTAATAGGTAAAACTTGAAGTTCTGTAAGACTAAGAGGGGAGGGGAGTAACAGTACAGTGTGATGTGAATGAATTACAAACAAAATGTCCAGAATGTTGAGCATCCTCAGCTGACCCCTAACCCTTCAACCTCCCTTCGCCAACCCAAAGCACGAATGCCATCAACCAAACAACAGCTCCTCAGCTGATCATCACAAGCCACCCTCCATAACCCCACCCACTCTTGTATCGGTTCGAGCTTTAATTTTAACAAAGTTCGCTCAATTCGGATGTTCGGTAGAGTAATATTGGCTAATGGGTCTGTCAGTGAGTGGCCGTAAGGTTGTAGTGAAATGAGCCAAAGCATCTGTTGTAGGTACTAGCCCAAATAACTAGCTTAACACTGGAGAACCTGGAAGGAATAATTAACTTATGAATTTTAACATATTGGTCTAATGCGAATCCGCTGCAGTTCTAGTAAAAAAGGAAACATTTTTTTCTTTTTTCGGAGTAATAAAGTAGTAAGGTATTGAATTGTGAGGTTTTGTTACATTTTTAAAATATGATAGAAATGAGAACATGCTGCTGAACGTTCTTGAGAAAATTGAAAAAAATTGCATTCAAATATAGGTAATTAGATAGGGCATTAATATGTAGCCATTATAGACGAGTTTTCATGAAATTCAACCTGAACATTTGATCTTGTTGCGGTGAAATGGTAGGAGTTAAGGTGAATTTGGACAAACCGAGATTTATTTAAACAAAGCAAGAAAACCGTGCTGAAAGATTGTCCAACTTCTAAATATTCAGATGTACCTAAATTTGAGGGTTGCAAATTCGAATTACTGTTTGGGAAAGAGTATGGGTTTCGGGAACAAAATTGACTTATGTCCGAAAATGATAGCGTTATTGCTTCCATAGTAACAGAGCAAAGTTAGTGTGGATCAGGAAGTAAACAACATCGCACTGGTCGCAAGTAAAAATATTACCAGATCATATGAAAAGGAAAACGAAAACAGAGCGACAAAGACTGACAGATTGAAAGTTTCGGATAAACTTCATCTAGGCTATAAATGCACCTTATGACGAAAGATTTTAAAGCAAAATAAAAACCTAAAATGAAGATGAAATCTAGAACATGGTTTGAAAGTGATCTGTCCAGGGTAAAGATGGACTTTCACAAGAATACTTGAAGGATTTTCGTGGTCCTATTGAGAAAAAGGATGATAAGTTTAATTTTCCGGAATAGAATGAACATGCATTGATTGTGTAGCAGTACTGCTAACTCAAGTTATAAAGAATAGACTGTTAGTATGGTACATGTCATTCGATATCCTTAATCACTTTGACCTTTAAATAAAATGTGATACATGGCATTCTGATATAAAAACAACGTTGCTGGTTTAAATTTGGCAATTTAAAAGGAAAAAAGAAGATGGAGCAAATTAGGAAGGGAAATCAGTAGAGTTTTTTTTTACTAAGTACTTGTCCTCTATGTCCCTCATTCAGAAAATGTATTCCTTATAATATAATATCATTCGAAATGTAAGTCTCATTTAGCACATCAGCAAAAATGTTGTAACACTGAATCTTTTTTTGTCTGTCCGTATCAATGGGTAAAACATTCAGGTAAGTACCATCCCAGAAGGAAGATATGAAAGAGTATAGTAGTCTGACTCCATCTTCATTCATCTTCTCTTTCAATTTCAAAGATTAACAGCTGTGTTTGGGAACTGATAGTGTTCTTATCTTGAGGGAAAAGTGAAGTGAAGAACTACCAGTGAGTTTAAAAACGAAGTATGAAAGATGTGCTCTGGAATGATTCTTCTATAATAGATGTCTGATAGGCTCATTTGGCTTCATTATACTGAATTTGAAATTTATTCTAGGGATTTAAAAGACTACCAAGCAACAAGAAATGTGATGTGCTTTAAGCCGTTGTGCTTTTGTAGCAGAATCGTTTAACTTTTGATTTGGCCAGTCAGTATAGTAATCAAACATATAAATAAATAAGTAAAAAGAATAATTTAAATTCCATTTCACTCTTCAATTTGTCATGGCATATGCATTTCAAAGCTTTATGAAATTGTTTCCTTCTGTTCATAGAGGAACTGTTACAATAATAATAATAATAATATAGAATTAGATTAATAATGGTAAATGATGCAATATGTCGATAGATTCTATCTTTGATAGATGACATTGTATGGGAAAATGCTTTTAGCGGTTGTATTCAGTCTAAATAAAGATGTCATTATTAAAGTTCAGCTGGAAATTAATTGCTTTTACGTGGTTAAATAGAAAAACGTCGGTTAAATGTGTTGCGAATTTGGGTGTACTGTAATTTTAATTCAATTTACTCTTTCCTCTCCCAACACATTCTTCCTCTGAAGTTGTAGATTTTTATTGTGCATTCTTTGCTACCACCCAAAATCATATCACAAAATCAGCTTTACTCCTTTTTGCGATGATAGGAAATTAAGCGATAATAAATTCAACCTATCCTCGTTTACACGTTACGCAACGTAAATCATCACTTTTTTTGAAATGAAATTTTGTTACCACTATTAAATACATACATAGCTCAATTATAAAGTAATAAAAGGCTCTCTTCAAAAGCTTAAAAACAAAATTAACTGATACAAAAATTGATAGATAGTTGTACAAATGTTCAAAAAACATAAAATACACAAATACACCATATAATCATTCTATTTTAGTGGATGATAAAAGAGACCTTCCAATTGTGATTAAAATAAAAGAAAGAAATTTAGGGAGGAAGTAGAAGATGAACTGGTCAAGTCGACATTGATAATTAAATGAATGCATGAGGCGATTGTCATTGTCTTTACAAATGCCGCCCTTTAAATTTGGACATCCTTCCTTTCTTTCATCTTCGTGTCTACTCTTTCTTTTCTGTTTCAAATTGTCTTTCCAATTCCAATTCATAATTCTTCTTAAGCAACTGTTAAATTATTTCAGTTCAAAGATTCCATTTGAAAAATGTAAAATGTAAACAATCGTTTTGAATGCTATAAAATATTGAAACTAACCATATAATCAAATTCACACTGAATATTCGATAGGTAAATGGTTAAAAAGTGTGGATATATTCTGAAAAAGTTCCCAAGCAGGAAACGATCAATGAATAGTAGTTAGGGGAGCCTAGTGGCCTAAGGAATCGTTTACTATACTTCACTCTGATAAAGGCAGAGAATTGAGGAGAGGGAAATAATTCAAAGGGAAAAGAAACAGGAAGAGATCACCGGGAATGCGTCCTGTAAAAATTATAGGTCAATTCTCTCTTCAATTATTCGTATAAGCCAAAAGGATAATAATTTCCTCTGAGTTAATTTGTTGCTGAATTAACTGTACAGCATATGATCATCTCAAAGATTCCATCATTCTGTAATAATTTAGAAAAATCACTTCTTTTAAACAAATTTTGACAAGTAATTGTATTTCAGAACCATTTATTAAAACTGCCCAAATTAACAATTGAAAAAAAGATCATCAAACTGTTTGTAATGATACTGATCATATCAATACAGGCCTTGATATAATTTTACCAAAGCATTAGTTTCCTTACAGTTGCTCTTTGAACTATCAAAGATGCAATGAACTGAACAAAATGATCTAAGATTCATGCCGTGAAAATGTCAGATCACGTGATGTTCATGTTGATTTCAATGAAAACAATACCGACGAAAGCACGGAAGATTTTTGTAAATTATTGAGAAGGCTCCTCTTTCTTTCTGTGAAGTTTCCCTCTATTTGACAATTCCTTCCCAATAAGAAAATACACGTGCTCGTTAATAACGGTTGATTGTCATGATATGACGGGTGACACCATCTTAACTTTAATGTTAATTAAATAGGAAAATGAAATTTGTTTATTGCTATACGTCTCGTTACCGCAAAATCAGAGATTGTCAGAGGATGTGATGATAGGTTTGTTCTTTCGGTCAATGCATAAAGGCATAAACCTCTGTTCATTGATTTTTATAAGCTATGACAAACATTGGTACGAATCTCGATTTTAAACAAAAAATGTAATGGAAAAGAATAATAGCTCGATCGAAAGGTAACACGCCGGTAGCTATTGTCTGTTGTTTTGCAGTCGTTGAACCCTGTAACCTCGTCTGATACAACCTCTTCAGACTATTTGTCTTTGACTTGCTTTACTATTGTTAATTCGAGTTCCACCGATTACCGGGTGGATTAGAACAACGATCAGTGGACAGTTTTTGCTCGTAGCCAGGATACGGACAGATGTGCCAACAGCAGAAGATGCACAGCTCTAAATCCAAACAACTAAGGTCTTACAAAAGGAAACTGAAACTTCTACCGATAACTAATCTCATCATGTTTAAATCATCATCCATCGAATTTCTAACGCTCCAACTTTATTTTGTAAGCATATAAAGTTGATTTGGGTATACGATGAATAAAGATTGCGAAAGTATTCTTCAGAATAACAATTATTCTCAAGACAACGGTAACGACGTAATCTTTCATGGACATAGTGATTATATTATACCTAACGCTACCTCACTACAGGTATGAATTGGGAAAAAAATCGAAAAATGAACCAAAATGCGTGATAATATGCCATGCAGATAAAATCCATCAATTTTCTGTGAAAACATTTTACCAGTAATTACAATATGAACGTATCAATATTCCCACATACTGTTCAACAGGTAAATTATAGTTTTGTGCAAAATGATGTTCACTGTGTTTTAACATGAAATGGAGTTTCAAATGAACATTCTCCATTCACACAAATAAATAATTAAATTGGATCACAATATCAGAAAGAAATTAATACATTTGCAAGACTTTTTTAAGCAGAAAAATACCTGTAAGTTCAACAACATTTATAGTTCACAACACACTTTGCAACATTTTTAAATGAGAATTCAATGAAGAGAGATACTGACCTCGCAAAATTGAAAGCTTCCAGTATTAAATTTTCAATTCTTATCATAAAATGTAAAATGATTTTAAACTTTAAGAAATCAAAATATTCGTTTTAAGAATCTAAAACATTCAAGTTCATTGATTAATCAAAATATACTGCCTGCATTATTTAACCTATTCCATAAAATAATTCGCACTGAGTGAATGCCTGAGGACAGGTTGAACAGACGAACATGATCACTAACCCGAGATGTACATTTGCATTCTTTATATAAACGTTGCGAAGAAATATCACTTGTTATAAAATATATTAGTTTAGTAGTATTTAATAAAAAACAATCACATTTTTCTAAAAACTTGTTCAGTATATTACAAAAAGGAATTCCCTTTTTTATTTTTGATGATTTCCTGCCTAGGAATTGCCTAAGGAACTTGGAATTTCAATAATTGGAAAAAATGATCATTTTGGAGGAGAAAGGTCTAGAAGTCGCACATCTGCACTGAGTGAATGAAATGCAGCTTTGATAAAAAAAAAAAATTCATCAATGCAGAAAACCCACAGTCAAGAATTTTTTTAAAAAAAGCCTTTTCTGTAAAAGCAGGATCGTGTACCGAATCGTCATGCTATATGATATAAATGAACTGGGGCAGAATACAATTAAAATAAGATTCTCCTATCTCGATGAAATATGCTACTCGATTTTAAACGTGACAATACAAGATTTCTATAATCTCCATTTGTTATTGAATACTATTATTTTTACTGATTACTATCAAAAACTGCAGAAATGATTTGCTCCTCCATTCCTACACTTTCTTCATAAAACCTATTCTTTTCAACATAAAGCACCTAAAGGGACTTTTTAAGTCTTACATCCCCATTTAAAAATTGAAAATTTTGGTAACGTAGGCTAACGTACAGAAATTCAAATTTTCTAAAAAGTGAAAAATTTTTAATAATGTCTTTCTATTACAGAGCTGAAAACAGGCCGAATTTGGCAACATTTGTAATTTCAACTGCTCAGCGGTAATAGGTAAAAATAAGCTTACAACCTACAACAGATCTTCTACTGATTTCTAAACAACTTTGGTAACCAAGATCAAGAACGCCACAAGAATTCTGCGCTGCCTTAGACGATAATCACTAAAGAACATGTGAAGGAAATTCTTCGGAATAGTTTGTGATTTCGTGACAAGTAATATTGAAAAACATCTATTTGGAAACCTATGATTTCTCATCACAACTACACTCTTCTAGTTTATGCTAATGCTACACAAAAATTATGCTACAAAACAAAATTTCTCGCCGTACTAAGTGTAAATTTGTTGAGGATTCGCCGTGCCGTCAGGTAAGTCATCGACCAATGATGTAGCACTATTCATTGTTTCAAATGAATTTGTATTTGTCGAAGGCTTATGGATAAGCATTCGCAAATGTCGCAGCGTTATATTCACATCACGGAATAACTGCATCTGCAAAAATTGTTTTTCATCTTAAGAAATTCCTTCATTTACAAAAATGTTTTAGATTTTCATATACGAACTTCCTGGTGACAATTAAAATTTGAGTCGAACTTGGAAAAACGAGTCACATCTTTGCAACTTTACCTGGAAAATGCCAATGATTGTGATTAGGAAACCGACAATATTGCCTAAAACATCGCTTGCACCCAAGCGAGACCATTCCTTGTATAAAATCGATGAAGCCAGTATTACAAATGTTGTGAAGAATACGTAATATATGGGCGTTACCATCGATGTATTGTATATATCCAGAGATTTATTCAAATATATCTCAAAACAGTCAAAAAATGATGACAATTTTTACTAAATTTGCTTTTAATTTCTCACGCTCAGCATACAGTTTTTTAGCCATCTTCTATGGACTTAAAAATCTTAAAAGTACTCAGCTCCACAGATCACACTTTTTCTTTAAACTTTTTTAAATTCTTCTGATTCACCTTTTGCCCAGGCCTTCAAACTACTGTTCAAACAAATGCTAAATTTAAAAGATCAGAGGACACTGCTTCAACCGTCCGCTACAGCTATTATTTATCTTGATGATGATCTAATCAAAACTTTCTTTCCATGGAATCTCGGACATAAATCCCCTTGAATTCTCATCCCTATGTATGGAAAGACTTTCAAAAACTGGACTTCATGAGAGATCAAATAAAATGCGAATTACAATACTTCTATGCAAATGAATCTACTAGCAATATCCTTTTGATCGAAGTCTCACGATCTCTCTGCATATTGATTCTACTAATTTATAAAAAGGAAAAACTAACCAGTTGTACAGAAATACAAAGGATTACAGCAACAAGCCAAAACCACGTAAGAAAATTCGTGAATTGTTGCTTTCCACCAATTGTTTCTTTAATGGCTAAACCAAGTCCTTTAACAGATAACACAGAGAGTGAACCAATAACAGAGCAAATAAATATATACACCAAAATATTAGAACGACCGAAACGCGGTGCCACATAAATAATCATTACTAGTGATACCAAAATCACTGCTGCCACATAGAAAATGAAACCTGAAAAATGCAATCTGAAAGATTCACTTTATATTTGAAAAAAAACACACCCTTTATATGCTTTTCATCAAGCAATAATTTTTAGAAATTGGATATAAGAAGGTATAGATCACACATCCATTATTAATTGAAATTAAATTCGGATAAATAAAATCAACTTTGATCAATGAATATAATAAATAAAGTGACGAAGGAAAACAGTAAAGTAGCAGTTTGCTAAACAAATTGAGCAAGCGGTACCAGGGTTAAAATGGAACAATGAATTTCTTGCAAAATGTGAAGAAGAACCTAAGAAAACACCACTTTACATTTTTTATCGACGGTCATCCAACACAAAGATCGACTGGCATTTAATGGAAAAAGGATTCGTTTGAGGTACTGAGTCTCACTTCACATTTTAATACGCTATGATTTACGTTCCAAAGCACTTAAAAATCCTTTTTTTGTACTAAAAGAAAATAGAAGGACAATGAACATTAACTTTAGAACTAGTAAATGATATACGTGTGCCAAAACAAGTCATGTGCTCTTGCAGAACGATTATTAATAAAAGTGCTTCACACTTTCAGAAAATTTATCCACGGCTGAACAACTCTTTTGGCACTCGTTACATAAATTTTTTTAAAATAGAAATCCACAAATTAAAAATACCCGCATCTCTCATTTTGAGAGCCAAATCAGCCATATTAGAAACCTCTTCTTCCTTCGGTGAGTGTAAGACGATTACTGTTGAACCAAGAAGACATACCGCACAACCGATTTTACCCAGCAAATTTAAACGTTCTTTAAGCAATTTCGATGACAATACTGCTCTGAAATAGTTATATTACTTTATAAAAATGAGTCTAATTACCAGATGAATCAGTAACGGTTATTCTTCCAACAACATTAAAATTAATAGAAATCTTTTTCTACCTATATGAAATCTCAACCCTTCCACAATCTTAAATGCTTTTCGCGGCCAAAATTTATTTTTAAATGCTCAAATATTCAATGCAGCATCTCTAACAGTTATGACAAAAATTAAATCGGACATAACCATAACAAACAAGTCCTGAAAGCCGCTGATGCACTAGCTTTCAACCCAATCCATTCATTTTGTTCACTATTTCGGCTACCAGTAATTCGACCATCATTCAATAATGTATTCTCGGTTTGAAACTTCCGGGGCGACATACCTCACTATGGTTTAATTATATTCCGCCCTTCCCAGTCTGCATCGTAATGATTCTGTAGTACACGCTCATCTTAGAGATATATTAGCGCCAAATCTGCTGATTAACTGGCTAGTGATAGTTTAATTAGTTAAACAGTGGCAGCATAAGGCAGTTCCATCGCAAACTGATTCCTTCCAGTGTTGTGTGTAGCCATGCCATACGATAGAGCAGTTTTGATATCTTGATATTCATTTAAAAAAAAGAAAAAAATTATTTTGGGAAATGAATGCACACTTACGTCACAATGACACTCAGCGCACCAAGTGGTGTTACCAGACTTGCGGGTGCAAAAGCATATGCTGCAAAATTACACGCCTCACCAGTACCCACTGCAAAGAGTATTTTGAATAAATAATACCAATAAACAGCTTTCTATAAAACTGAAACTTTAAAGTGTGGAAATGTCACTGATCAGTTAGTTAGGCAGTCCGAAGTGATTAATCTCCACGAATACAACAGACACAAAAATATATCTTTCATTATGCTTAACAAACACACAAAGCTATTTACATTTTAATTCATTTCTGCTTAACACTCCATATCTTCATCTCATTTGCAAGGCAGCTATCAAACATATGTATAGCACCATATTATCTTAGTTGTTTTTGTTTAAATGGAAAAAACTTACTGGTCAATACGCCGAACCACCATAACCATTCACGTAGATAACCGAAACCACCTTCGGAGGCACGTTGGGTACAATCAACTTGCGCAAGCTTGATAAGTGCTTTTTTCTTGATAATAAATGAACTACCAATAAATAAGGACGATGAAATGGCCAACCCGAGACCAATGTAAAAATCGACCAATGGATAACTAGATACTAAGGAGTAAGAACCACCTGAACTGTCAGTCGCGTTATTATCAATTTCACTTTCCACAGAAAAATTCATCCTGAAATATCATTCTTCTTTTTCTTATGAATATCTTCTGAAACAGATATATTTTACAAATACGCAACTTTGTAGGACATTAGACTTTTAAGGATTAACGACCTGGAATTGAGCACATAAATACATGTTCTTTATATCACGCAAAAAAAAATTAATGAGAAGAACCAGTTACTTATCAGATATTTGAACCTAGTATACGGAAGAGTTTGCAAAGCCTCACGGATAAATATTCTTACATGGGCGCAAATTAACTGGATTACAAAAATAAAAAGTTCTGCATACAGTTATGAAAGATAAATGAAAAACGAAATCCGACACCACATACAAAAACAGAAAATATTCAATAAAGAATGGAAAAGATTCAAATGTAGTGCTTCCAACAACAGAAAGTTATTAGAGAAAGACTGAAAATAAAGTTTTTTGGCAAACTTTTTTTCATAATTTCAAGCACTTCTCCGAATTTTGAGTTGATTTACAATCCAGTAATTTCTCAACAAAATATTAAAGCAAGTTCGATGACAGTGCATTTGTTGAAATTTTAGCTCGTTACTAAAAACATGAAGGATCGGATGAGTTACCATGAGAAACTCATTAGTTCAACATTTAGAGATGGTTTTTATATTGTATGATCTTCTTTCAGATGTTGCTACCATCCTGACTAGAAAGCAATACTACCATCCTGATTCTCATCATTGACGATAACTGAATTGAAACAAGCAATTTGTGAATTTTTTTTTGTTGCTATTAATTATTTGATAAATCAAAGAACATGATCACTGGTCTTAGATCGCTAAAAAATAGACATGATGGAGCATCACGAGTGGAAGTAATCGAATTTACAAGATCATAAGTTCCTTAATTGAGTTCAACGAAAGAAGTGACTATGTTAGTGAAAGATTTTTTAAGATCAAAAGAGAATCGAATCAATTTTCAAAAAAATTTCAAAATTTAACTTACATCAACATTTACATATTCTGTATGCTTGAACTCGAACTGTTAAAAGTTTAATGCTATGTTTCTAACTGCCTTAGCATCGTTATGAAAAACTCCTTGCATCGCTTCAGAGAGTAGAAGATAGGTAGATGAAGTGACCCTTGCCACTTCAAATTATACTAATATCCATCAACTATATAGTTAAATAGTGATAAAAAAGATAAAGGATGCTTGAGATTCTTTCCATGGAGAACTGCAAGAAATTCAAACAATAGAAAAATAGATAAAAAAATGTTTAAAAAAAGATGGAAAAACCTTTTCAACCGAAATAAATCGAGATAGCTAGCACCACTTGTAGAGGTACATTCGAAAATAAAAGACAGATTTGACTGATAGGATATGGAGAAAGCACACTACCCAATGGTAAGCGCTAATTGAAGTACTTTCCCTCCATATTCCATCAAAATGTGGCACTTATATTAAAACTGAATTTTCAAAGATAAGAGCACATCAATATGCTGCTACAGGAAACCTCACACCGTCCATATTTAAATAATCTATAGGAAGGGAGGAGAGCAGAAAGAATACTTTTTTTCTGTATCGCAAAGGACCTGTACTATTTCTCTACTAGAGAAGCTTTTTCCCACCTTAATCTATTTTTCTTCATGAACACCGGAGCTAAAGTACGGTCAATATCTGTTAACTTCAAACAAAGTCTGATTTATTCCCCACACTTTTGTTGTTGCGTTTTTATATAATTTTATCTGCCAAAATAATAATTCTTCTACATGTACCATTTCTTCAGCGAAACTTAATGACTTTCCTCTCGCATAAATAACAATTATACAGTGTGAGGTTGCTTAGCCTTTTCCAACATTTCAATATGCTAAGAGATAAACAAGGGCAATTAATCAACTCACAATGTATGACTCTGGAAATCGTTCCTGGCAGCACTGTTTGCAAGAAAACATCCTATCAAATATAAACAAAAAATGAGCTAACATGAAATATGAAGCATTCCCTGATACTGTTTCTTGTGCTGATGTTTTCAACTGTCTGATAGGAACGGATTGATGAAATATATGTGCATCCATTATCTGTGATCGTCTTCAGCAAGTCGATAACTCGATTTGCAAAAAGTGATTAAACTGATCCTGACTTTTTTCCTGCAATACGCAAAGAAATTAGATTACTATGATTCAAATTAGCAAAAAAAAAAAAAAAAAATAAACATTCCTATATCTTCAATTCTCTGTGAGATGGACTTGGATAAAAACATTTTTCGATTGCAGTACTATAAGTTAATCGATACCAATAGCATGTAAATATACTTTTCCCCAAATTCAAGCAATTCATTTTTTTTTTTCCTTTACACTCCACTTAGAACGCTACATGCTTTTGTATTTAGTCAAAGAAAATAAAATAAAATAAAAATAGAAAAGGTTAACAATATAAGCGAATATTACATAAACCATTAACCATATTGGGCAAACAAACAAGAAAGTGTATCATTATTAGCTAAGAAGATTATTTTTGCGTAGAGAGTATGAGAGAACGCATAATAAACTTTTAGCAATATTTAGAAAATGGAAAAAAAGAAACATGAGTTTTTAAGTCTCTAATTAAAAATACGAAACATCCGAAAATAATTAAAGGGTAAAGTACTTTACATTGTTATTTCATTGTTCAGAAATTTACACATCACTGATAAGAGAATATAAGCTCATAACTCATGCTATTATTTATTAATGTTGCTTCTGACGTTTTTCTGGAAAAAAGATATGCATTTTTGATGACAGTCATTTTATAGATTTATTGGAAGCCATATTTCAAAAACTCTTTAAAAAGATTTAAAGTTTTGGTTCGTTTCGGTCAAAACAAATCGAGTTCCTATTTAAATATTCTTTAAATGTTGAAAATGATGAAATCACACAACTTTTCCGTCTTCCAAATATATGCTGGAAATTATTGCACATACTAAAATGAACTTGAAAATCAGGAAAGACTAATAATGTTCATCTTTGGCAAACAAAGGAGGATACTGTCAATATATTTGATAGATAAAATATGTGAAATTGCTAAGTAAATGCTCTCAGAACAGAACAATTTCTACTTCTTGCTTATGAAAAAACCTCAGGCAAAATATTTTTCGTTCATACAGTATTTTTTCCACAATGCATGTCAGTTTTAATTGCAACAGCGAGTTGTGGTTGAAATGAGTAACTGAATTTTTTAAAAGTTCTTGAAAGAGTACCTTAGCCCCATAATTATAATAAACAATAACATGCCAATCAGATTGAATAACCATTAAACCTATGACAAATGTAGACTAGCTTAGGAACCTTTACCAGTTGACAAGTTTCCATCCAGGTCCACACTCACTAAATTGAATAGTGGGAAAAAGGCGCTCATGCACCAACAATGAATCAATCACTAGTACCAACGATATCTCAACTACCACTATTACCACCATAACAATCATCATATAGCTCTGTTTTTCCAATAAATGGAGTTCAAAATCTCGCCTAGAAATATGCTCTACAACTTACAATTTATATTAGAGATTTTAGAGGGCTTTCTGAATCAGGAAATTATAAATTATATAAATATATTCAATATTCCTAAAAAGGAAAAAAATAAGATGGAATAGGTAAACAGGAGTATATCTTCACTAATTCGTTTGAACACTCCAAAAAAAAAAACCGTCTAATTACCCATCTAAAACAACCAGTTTAATTCCAACTAAATACTTTATTTAAATTGAAAGATTCCTTGTATAATCTACAACTAGATCCTAACATAGTAATACCAACTTACCTAACGTGACGAAACATCTTTTTACAGTGGCATGACAGCAAGATAAACACAACAAAAAAAATTTTTGAAAGTGCACTAATCAACCTTTAAATCAAAATAATTATGTTTTCCAAAGTCAAACGAAGTTAATAACGAAAGAACAAACCCCTTCTTTTCCTTATTCCTTTCTTTAAGATCTCTTATTCTTGAGAAAATATTACAGTATTTCCTAATTCGGAATAAAGCAACTGAAATGCTGATTTCATACTACAGTATTTCGGAATCTATATTGTAAAGTTGTTTTAAACTCGAATTCTTTTATTGGTGAAAGTATCACTTCCAATAATATTGAGATGGAAATCCGTTCCACATCAAAAAAACCAACATAACAAGTTTTTATACTATTAAACTCTCTACACATAACAAATTGAAACAAATAAAAATTATTTCGAAAATTAAAACAGTTGGGTTCCCGCATAACTCAATCCACTAACATTGCCCGCACCGGCAACAATGAAAGCACCGATACGGGCAGACAAACGCAAACATTCAAATATTAATATTTTATTAGATATAAACACGTGCTTTCTGCTTACAGAAGCTCCTCCCCTTGAAACACCAAGTAGTCAATTAAAAAGCAAACCCAGAAACATTAGAGGGCAAATTGACTCTAAAAAGACTGATATGTTACAAATAAATTTTTTTGTGCTACTGATACCCTGCATAAATCTGAAATAAGAAACATATTCAGAACACTTAATGCACATGTTTTTTTCCTGATGATCACTCGAAAACCGGCAACAGATATTAAAACAACACAGTAAAAACCATGAATCATTCAAACAGAATCCACCTTTATTTTATATGATCTCCAGCTTCACATGTCGAATCAAGAATAAGACATTTACTTGATGCGAAGTATTCCACCAAATTTTTCTTTGGCCAAATATCGCAATTCCCTTTCTCTATTTAGGAAAGTGCCTCGCTTAAGAGAAATATAACGACGCATTAAGCAAAACTTTGTAGAAACATATCACTTTTTTCCCTCTCTTCAACTTCAAATCTCTGATTCACATGAAGCCACGAAATATTCAAATGTTTCTTTTACTCTACACCACTGAATGATTTTCCGCAAATTTTGTACCAAAATATCACAACATTATCGCGGTAACTTAGAATCTTCTGAATTTTCTTGGTCTACTCCTCCTATGTGTATTTTCTCAATTTTTGGAGCAGTTTCTAAAACTGGTGCTAAATCGAAAACTTTTTTTTCCACGGTGCATAACTTTTCTAGATTTTCTGCTGTTTCCTTCGCTAGTGAATCAGCCTGAAATAAACTCATTTTCTTTAAAACACAGTATCAAAAAATATAGAGTGTAGGCATCATCGCATCTCTGGAAATTTTCGTTAAGATCAACTTATGGAAGTATCATTAAATCAATAAATAAAAAGGAAGAAAGACTCGACACTCAACATTTTTACAAACTTGAAACAGTTAAAGCAATTACTTAAATTTTCAAAGTGTTGACAGCCAAGCTGTATCCTTAGTTGAAATAAAGAGAGAATGTATACCTTTTCTTTCAATAATTGGTCATACATTGGACGATAGACTTCGAAATATTGCTTAACACAATCTTGTGCTAATTTCAAAAAGTCATCGATTCCTTCACCAGTCAATGAAGAAACTGAAATACAGAAAAATGCTTACAAAGAATAAACCAACAGCAATATTTGTTTTCCAGAAAGTTTTTGACAGAGTTTTGCATTTTTTTCCCTTTGAAACACTGGAAAAAATACAAAACTCTGTCTAAACTCGATACCCCAAATTCGCTGCGTACTTGAGAACCTTAACAAACCTGAGACAGTGGCCAGATTTTGGTAGAACTGATCAAGTACAAGACTTAATGATCTGGTTAAATCGTTCATATATGAAGTGGAATTTTGATCCAACGCTTCTTGAAAACTTTCGAAGTCATTCATCCATTTCGTTGCAAATGTTGGCTTTATTATATCCGCCTACAATTTTTTATATCAGATGTATAACTTTTATGATAGCGATCAGAGTACAGTAAGTCCAGAATGGAATTGCCGAATTGCCTACTGTTTAGCAATCTAGCAAAACAACAAAATGAATAAATAATAATGAAATACTGATTGGTCAGCTCAACTTTATAATCAATCTTATAGCAGTTCAACTCTCTGCCATTATAATATGTCCCATTGTAATTCCCTTTAAAGAAATGGTCACTCAATAGTAGAGGATAGCTGGTGGCAACACCTATATCAAAATATATATCGAAAAAAACCATGGTAAAATAACCTTATTGAAAACAACGATGAACGGCAGCTTTGTACGATATAGAATAGAGCAAGCGTAAAGCATGTTCGACATGAATGTTGTCGGATTTGAAGCGCGCACCGAATCAACGATAAATACTATCATTGTAGGAAATGAAGAAGCTAATGAATCGGTGATGATCGATCCCGAAGCAGACCAAGTGAAAGCTTCGATCTGACCAGGAGTATCCAATAAGCAATAAGGACACTGCTCCGATCGAGATTTTATGAAATCCACTATCTGGAACACGGAAGTTCTTCAACTTTTCATCAGTTTTGACTGCTGCAGCAAAAAGTCACTTAAATTCGAATTAAATCGAAGTAAGTAAAATAACTGAGTAGAAACTACCTATTCAATTTGTATCACGCACGTTCTACTATCATAATTGTGGATGCTCAGATAACTGGATGTTTAAAATCCTACAACAGCAAACCGCTTCAATCATGATCTGAACAGCAAAACAATAAAATGATAGTGAAGATGAGAGTATATACTTCAACTACCGTAAAACCACTTCAGTTTCACGCTCAAAAGTTCCTTATTTTCAGAAACTATCCAACCAGTGTTCTCTAAAATAAACTATTGAGATTGAAGATAAGCAACAGCTACTCCGCTATGAAATGGGAAAAAACAAACCTGATTAAATTTTGTACATATAAGATTTAGGCAAGTCAATATAGCACCATTCGGGCCTAAGCGATATTCTTTCATCACCTGCTTGTATTTCACCGTATCTCGAATATCAATATTTGCAGCATATGGAACAGTCATAACAGCGGGATCCATATTCACCAAATACGGTGTAGTATTTTGTTGACGTAAACGTGCTGCTACACGCTTAAGTGATTGAAAAAATTAATATATTTTACAAAAAGATATGTCTATACTCAGATATAAGGCAACATGAAACCAACAACAGCTCAGGAGTTTAACAGGAGAGTCTGATGCGCAAAAATCTCCAAAGAGTACAAAAATAGGCGAAAAGCTGTGAAAAAAAAGAGAGAAACCTGGACAAAAGCGCTTTTGCCGGATCCTGCCATTCCCAAAACGATAATTGTAGCAGTATTATCACTGAAGGAACCAGCTGATGACGATGACACGGATGTTTCCATTTTCGATATCCTGAAAATGAATACAAAAATAGGCAAGCATCTCAAAATTTAGCATCCTCTCAGTAAGGATACTGAGACAAAAAAGAAAGAAAAGCTATACATTTCCTTTTCTGCTGTAACTCAAACCTTCACTTTCCATTAAAGGAAGCAAAAAAGGAAAGTAACTAACTCAGAAACATAATGCTTAAGAATGAATGAAATTACGATAATGAATTAAAATCGATTAAATATGAAGAGAAATTGAATTAAAGGTTGCTTGATTCTACAAAATATTCATAAACTGTCAAAGCAATCAATCCCAGGCTTCGGTAAATACCCCAAACCTAATTAATTACTTGGCTTGACACCACACTCGCCATCTTCCCACACCCAAATGAACTATGACATATCCCAGTCTGCCTCTCTCTCATTTCTATAATGCTTAATATCAATCTCACTTACCTAATTCTCTCTGAATTACTAATGTTTTTATTCAATGAATGATGAAGGCTTACTCGAGAGAAGTGGACCGAGATTTCTACTGAGAATTTAAAAGATGGATCACGGGGGTGATTATGGGATAAAGAAATAGACTAAATAATTGTGGTTGCGTGTGTTCTCGGTGTTATAATCCTCGTAAATATGTAGAGATTACAGTATTGTGGTCTTCCTGAAAGATATGTTACCTGTAAACCGTTTAAAATGAGTGTCGGGTTTGTAACGGCTTCGGGGAAAGGCATAACGGTAAGTGAGAAGGCACTTCAGAAAGCTCGTCAGCTTTTCGAACTTCTTGACAACGATGATGATAATGGTTCAATCCGAGCCAGTGCTGGAAATACTGATGATGCTTACTGCAGCAGTGCGGAAAATGGGTAAGAAAGCATTGGTGAAGTAATTTAGAGATATTAGGATGGTATAATGGCTGATATCATTGTTATACATCACACGTACTGATATTCAGAATCATGTTCTATTTGTGTAATATAATAGGAAATTGACAGCACCAACTCCTGCAACATTCTGCATACAGAATTATTTATTTATTAAGCGGTAGTGCATATCTTCATAAATTTTCACTTGAGTAGCTGCATGAACTGTCGATAATCTCAATAATTTCAGTGATTCCATACCACTTACCTCCTCGTTCAGCACAGCGCGACGAAATTCCAAACGGATCTCATTAACATTCAAATCTCCTCTGGTCAAAAATCCACGTCTTGAGAACGGTTGGAAATATTTTATCTAATCTATCACTTGTCAAGTGTTGTATGTATGACTTCGTCATTCTTATACCTATACCTATGGATATTCTTGTACTTATAACCTGTCGAAAAATAAATTTCCTCAACGCTATAAAACTTCTGGAAGACTTGTGAGAAAGCAATTATTAATAATTCACCGTTAATTTTAACACATTGATCTTATTTCAAAGTGTATCCATGGTTTATATTTATTGATCATTTCCAGTTACTTGTGGCAGTAGTTTCAATTCCCCAGTGAAGGAAATTGCAACAGTATCTCAGCAGCGAACTCCTACAACACCGAAAAGTAAGTGCTATCAACGAATCCTCATGTGGTGATGAATGGTAAAGTTCTATAAGCGCTGTGAATATTGCCGGAGTATCCTTATTCAAGAGCGGCGTCTCATTTTGCTATATTAAAAAGCTCTTTTTCTAATCTTTTTGAAATCAGTTCATCTTAATAGAAGACTATTACTAATGAAAGTCTTTTGAAAACTATGTTTTAGATCCTCTCTGTAGTAAGGTTGGAAATGTTACTCCGATCAAGTTATTGACACCATATTGCAAGAACTGGCGGTTATGCGTCAAAGTTACTTCTGTTAATGAGGCAAATATTTCGTTGCTAAATCATTGCTGTTGTGCTTATTTTCAAAATGAATAATTTTCAATAATTTTCAAAATGAAATTTCAAATTCCATCTGGTCTTTACTTTCAGATAAGATGTATTCGAGGTCAGCATATATTCTCATTTCTGGCGGTGGATGACGGTGGTGTCGAAATTCGTGTTACTGCTTTTGGTGACACCGCATACAGAATTGCTACCCTGGTTTGTCCGGAACAGGTAAGTTTACAGCAAATTTTATGTAGTTCAAATATTCAAATGCTTTTGAAATAATGGTTTATAAATAATATTTTAGATGTATTATATTACCCGTGCATCAGTAAAAATGGCAAGCAAGAGGTATAGCCGCAGTCATCACGATATGGAAGTTGTACTTCGATCGGATAGTGAGGTGATATTTGCAATATTGGAATTTAGTATAAATCATGTAGCGAGGAATATTGTTATCCAGTGTTTTTGTGTCGGTTAGGATAACAAAAGAATGCCGAGCTTTCTTTCTCATATCAAAGGAAGAGCCACAGTATACACTAACACACTCAGTAAAGAATATTTTCAGATTACAAAATGCACAGATCGACCTCACATTTTGTCGCCGAAAGTGAATTTTGAATTTGTGCGTATTCACAATTTGCAGGGTTTTATCGATGCAGAAATAGGTATGTAATAGTTAAATTGCTGTGTTAGTTCCATTATCAAGCAAATCCTTCTTTTTGATCATATTTTCTTATGTCTCAATCTAACTGATAAAATCTGATGGATAAAGCATTATTTATCTGAAAGTAATCAATTAATTTTCCAATTATTTTAAAGCATACAAATTTTGATCTATTTAAAATTTGGTGTGGGAATCGGATTTCTCATGAATAAAAAAAGATTAAGTACTGTATTTGAAGATGTCTTGGGAACCGTGATCAGCGTTGGTGAAATGAAGCAGCTGAAATCAAAAACTGGAGAAGAGTTGCAGAAACGGGAAATACAGATTGTCGATGATAGTGGTTACTATGTTCCTATAATTCTCTGGGGACAAAAAGCAAAAATATTCCCGAGCGAACAATATCAACATGTACTAGCAGTCAAGGGGTTGCTTGTGCGCTGTTTTCAAGGTTATTTTTCAAATTAAAGAAGTAGTTGGAGCAATTCTGCTTTAGATCCGATAGGTTTTACTAAAGATGAAATTTAACTTGTTTGAAAAATGGCTTTTTCCTAATTTGTTACATTTTTTGAGATTTCAGGAACGATATCTTTAGTTTCAATAACCTCTAGTAAATTGTTACATGATCCACATTTTCCGGAAGCCGACGCGCTTCAATTTTGGTACAGTGAGAACAAAGACAAAAGTTTCAAACCTGCATCAATGAATCAGGTTTCATCATGTAAGTTCTTTGGTAGTTCATAACAGAAACTTCCAAACAAATACTCCTTATTCATTTCCCATACTCTCAAATTTTATTTATCAGCAAATTCTTAATCTGAAACCTTAACAAAACCTAAGGGTTTTTGAATATAACGAAGTGTGAAATTGTTTTTCTGATTATTTCCTGAGATATTTGAATCTTTTAGTTCACGAACACAGGTGGATCAAGCAGCTAAAACCTTCGCTAAATGGTCAACTTTCCAACCTGACTGCAATGATTTCTTCTATTTTTACAGAAAATGCTGTCTACAAGGTGCTTTTATAAAAAACTGCATTAATCTTTTCCAGTCAAAAAGATTTAGAACTTCTAATGTCTGTTGCATGCGTATTTGGTCATGCATGAATGACAACGGTTTGAAGCAGTTAAATGAAATTCGTTCGAGAAATATAGTTCAAAGCTGTAAAGCTTTCCAGGGTTGCCTGAATTGCAAGAAAAAGTTATTGGTCGAAAAAGGTGGTGATCTATATATATGTTCGAAATGTGGTATTTGCAACGAATATAAATATTATTACACTTTACATGTAAGTACTGAACTACAACGAAAGATTTTGGATGAAATTTCGCGTAAAGATAATTGACATCTTAAAATTTCTAGTAGATATTCACTACTTAAAATCACCACTGTTGTTATCACCTTCTTTATTCGTGATTGCCAGTTGCATCACTAATTTATTGTCCTAATCTCATGATCACCAATGGTTCGGATGCACACGGTCGGATTGGAAATCGATCTTTTCTTACCTATATTATTAAATTGCTTTAAATTTCTCAGAAATTCGATGGAGGAGACTTTGATTGTCAAAATTTTCCAGCCAAAAGCTAGCAATTTTTATGGGGATTCCATTAATCTTTTTTCAGATGGAATTATTCGATTTTACGGGAACTGTTCGTGTGACTGCATTTGATGATTGTGCACAGAAACTGATAGGAGAACAGGCCGATGAAGTTGCTAAATTCCTGAAATTTGACAGTGAACGGTATCAATCGTTTTTTAAAAGTGTGCTTTTCAAACCATATATGTTTCGAATCGGTGCACAAAAAAATGACTATTCAACAACTCCAACTAAAACAGAGCAAGTTTATTTTTGGTCGATGAAGGATCTGATACCGATGCCCTTCGACAGCTATTGCACATTTTTACAACATGCCGTTGAACATATAACACTGGAATATCTGTAGAAAAATGATTTTTTTATTATCGGATGTGCAAAATGTCATCACTTTATGCTACTGTTTCACTATAAATTTCGAAGAAACAGCGGCATTATCTTATTGTCGTTCTAGGGAAAAAGGAATATGTTCAAATTTAAGATCAAAACTTTTTACAGCAGTTTGGAAATTTTAGTTTAAAATCTATGTTTTACCCTTAATTGATCATGAGTACTTCTGGAGTTTTAAAGATAATAAAATGCATATGGTGGACATCAGTATAAAAATAATTATGCAACATTCTGTATATATTTAAAGAAAAAGCAGATAGTTTCGCCTTCATTTTTATTTTCAACACAGTATAAATATGATTGTCTTATACAGTTATTTACACTTCACTGGAAAGAAAGGTAGAAACGAAACTGCTTTTTCGTCATACATGTATCAAAATGTTTAGAAAAACATATGTATACGGTGTTTGTTGTTTTCAGTAACCACTTATTACTGCTTGAATCTAGTATTTCTCATGAATTTGTCACTTTATCGTTGAGGGTTTTTTTTCACTACATTTAATGATAATCTGTCAACAGAAGTTGTGCTTTGATTCCAAAGAATATTTAAAAGGAGTTTCTGTTTACAGGGCATTCACTTAGTTTTCTATAAAAAGGCATCTGCATAAATGACTTTTCACAGAGTGACACTTTTGGGATGAGCTAGTTGTAATAGCCAGTTCCACAGTTGTTTCTTAATTTAATGCTAATGGCAGCATATCTGAGCTCTTCAAGCACTACTGATAAATAAATAAAGGACGATTGATTCACCTAGTTTGAGTGTTAACCCGAAATTCCCACTCACTTGCAACAGAGCAAAAACGAGTTTTAGTTATACTGGACAACTCTTTTTCGCCATGTATACATTGACCAACTGCTGCATTGTAAATTTTACGACCCTGGAACGTTTATAATATTATTTTAGGAATTCCCAAACTGAATTTTTTGTACATCCCCATAAACTAGCAAAGTTGATTCTAAATTGATGCTTACCATAAGCGACCATTCTTGGTGAGCACCTTGTAAGTGGCATTTCAGAATACGCGGCCCCTAGAAACTTCGCAAGTAATTATTAAAATAGCATTAATAGTTCCTCATTTTTGTGCCTTGCTGATTTACATTACCGATGCAGTACATTACTCCAACTAGAAATTATTTGGACAAAAGGATCATCATTTCTCAAAAGATCGTTATGTACTTGTGGCCCTCTGTCGAGAAACAGTTTTTGGATTTAAGTATCAGGAAGAAAGAATATTCAATAACGTAGAGAAGCTAAGAGGGGCCACTACCTTCAGTGAATCGAGGCAGAGCGTTGCCGAACCCATGGGGCGAAGTTCGCCAAGTTTTGTCCAGCGCCAAATTTGATGACGATCTCCTTTGCGGCAATACTCCACAATAACACTATTTCCCCTGACCAAACGTCCATTTGTTGACTGAGCTGTCAGGCATAAACTTGTGTTATATAAGATTATCTACAAAATAAATTTCGATTTAAAACTTTCACAAATCTTAATCTATCTTCTATATGGCGAATAAAAAAATTACGAATTGATAGCAATCGTCCAATTATTATTTCCTATAAATTCCAAAAACACTGTTTGAACCGCTAAATTGCAGATATCCTGGTATTCCCTAATATTCGTTGCAGCTGATTATTTTTTCCACTATTTTTTATCGCAGTGTCATGATTAATCTCATTGCAACTATTCTGGGCATGCTATCTTTTTCTTGATCTGACATTCTCAAAGATTTCTTCTAACTTTTGAAGAAAATTTTGACCTTTAATAACGCTTAAATCTCACGTGATATCTCGCGATATTTCTATTTCGTAGTATATCAGATTTCTTCAAATCGACCACTGTTGGATGGTTGTTCGGCAGTAGTTCTGGATAAATATTTTGGAGATACCACAAAAATGGTTTACAGTGTAGTTTCTCGCGTAAGGCTTTCATTTCCCTTATATCGCCTATATTGATCCCTTGCAAATTTGGTCTAGCTGCATAAAATTTGTCCTGAAAAATTATCGTTTAATTTTGCAGATGCGACAAAAGAAAGAGTGGCAGAACAAGGAGAAATCACATATACTTGTCGAGAGATATGATAAGTTTAACAGTGGTGAGAATTAAGTATGTCTTTATCTTGTATTCATTAATAAAAATTGTCTGCATCAAAATCATCCTTATATATAATCTTGTCATCTCTGAAAGGGGAAATGACGAATAATAGTGAAAAATAATGGAAAGATGCTTCATCTTTAATTTATTCTTGAAAGAAACAAAATATAAGATTAGTTTATACCTACAAATGAACGATATTAAACCGTAGTGTGAACATTTATTCTTGAATTTGTTAAAAAGGGAGTTAAATAGTTACAACATATTCATCAAGCCAAATATTGGCAGTACGAGCTGCATTTTGGCCCATTGAATCAATTCCAAAACCATATGGTCGTCGTTGACGAAATATGTGACCAACTCTACTACATGGAATAATTTCCAAACGACCACCACACATCCAAATCTGTAAGTGCTTAGTTCTAAAAATATCCAGTAAAATCCGAATTAATCAAAATCACTGGTATCATATGCTGTATTTATTCATTAAAGATACCCGTCTCCAGAAAACTTCAGCAATGCACTCATGTACTTCCAGTCATACTCAAGATAGGGTCACAAGATCCTGAAGTTCAGCTTAATGAATATTGTAACATAACCTTTACCCTTAAAGAAATTTCTACATTTTCTGCTCCCCAAATTTCCATTCCGCGATCATACTGTCCAAGCCTATCAAAATATTTCTTGTCAATGGCAAATAAACCACCAGCCATTGTTGGTGATTTCAACGGGCGCACATATTTCTTAGGTTCATCGAAGTATGATGGTGGGAAATAATCCCATTTGAATGCCAGAGACCAAGACATGCCCCCTTTACATATTGGCGATTCGATATACTTTAAAGTGTCTGGATCAATGATGTCGATAATGGGACAAACAACCCTAAAATATTAGAAAAAAAAATTTTATCTTTAATTTTTGAAGTCTTGAAAAACATTCCGTAATTTTATACTACAAAGCTATCCAACACCTCGTTGCACTACTTGTATGAATATAACTAAGCAACGTAAAAACGTATTATAGTTTTTCTAGAAATTGCAAACTGGCTGAAGATATACATTAGCGTTTCGGAAGTTGGCGAAAGTAACAAAAAAAAAAGAAGAGGGGTCAAACAAAGTAATTTGGCGAATGCTAATTATTTTCCTAACCCTGACAATGCTCAAAACGTCAGTCTTTCTATCTATGTCACTTTGAAGAGATGAAATGAGAGAATTTCAGTGGTTTTTGCAGAGAAACAGAAAATAGACCAAAACAATACATTCGGCACTTAATTTATGCTTATCATAATGATAAAGTAAAAACCGCTTCGATTACCTATATGTTTCAAATGAATCCTGAAACTAACGTATGCCTGTCAGCAACGATTCGATCCAGCAGGGGTTCGAGCCAACGTTCATTCACTTCGCAGTGACTATCCAGAAATACCAGTACCTCACCTGTAGCATGTTGCGCTCCAAATATTTTTGCTCGAATCAATCCCTCATTCTTTTCCGTATTAATCATTTTCACCACATCACTGTTCCAGTTCTCATGAGCGTATGCACGTACTGCGGCATCAGATGCATTATCTGAAGATAAGTTTCTATAAGAGCAAATAATTTTACTCAATAGTCTGAAGAATTTGTTGATCGAACGATTCAGCACAATATATCTGTCACTTGTTCATATAAGAGTCACCTATATACGGTCAAATCTAAGAACAATTCCGACATCTTTAATCATATATCTCTTAAAATACAGTAAACTACGATCTATTCCTTTCTGCCGGTTCATAAAACTTTAACAAACCGAGATCGCTGCAGTCATTCACCAGTAAGATTTCGTTAATCAAATTTGATGGCGTTCTATCTAGAATACTATTAACCATACGAATCAGAGCTGATGAAGCTTCATTATAATAACAGATGATAATACTTGCTGCTGGTAATTCTTCCGAATAGCTTTCATTTAGGCATCTGAAATATGCAGCAGTTGGTGTCCAAAAGTCTGAATTAATTCCTCAAATAAATGGACTTCATAATGAACAAGTATCGTAAATAAAATGAGCCATCATTTTGATAAATTAAATTGAAGACAGTGAGATCGATGTTTACAAGAAGGAAGAACGACAGCTACAACAAAATGACCAGCAATCCATTGACAGTTTGTGTCATATACCAAAATAGTTGCAACAATCTGAATATCTCAAAACGGACAGCAAAACCAAAACATGACTTGAACCCAGCTTCCTAGTATCCGCCCGTTCACAGAATTTTAAGACACTCACAAGTAATGGCGCGTATCTGGGATCTTTCGCCGCGGTCCAATTCTGTTACTCAGAAATTCATTGAACGCATATTTGACGTAACTTATTTCACGTTGCTTCTAAAAGTATCTAACTTGTATTGAAGGTTTGTGAAGTTTGTACAAAATTTGTCCATAGTACATTGCTCAACAAAAAACATTTATTTAGGCCTAACAATTTCAAGAAAAAATGAAAATATAAATCATGAAAAGAAAATAAATACAAAAAATATTTAATTAGCTTGTATACAGGCAAAATACTAGTTAATATTGATATATGCATCAGTATTAATCAGAAACTTAAAGGAAAATAAAAGAATAAAACATGCCGGATATCTAGCTAATATTAATTGGAACAAACAGGAATAGTTTTGCTGGCTCACATCATGGTCATGCAGACACGGAATAATCAGCAAGTCGTACAGAAATGCAATGACATTACCTGTTCTTGTTGATTTTGCACGATGGACAATTTCTCAAGATCAACTTCTGGTATTTTATTCAGTGAAAATTGCTCTTCCTGCATTTCTTTCGATATATCATTATTATTATTGTTAAGAGCTACAGGTAGTTTGAGTTCAGAATGATCATCAAAAATTGGATGAGCTGATACATGATATCGTTGACGTAAGGAAGTAATTTGTGCTCTCGGCTCATCTAATAATCCCAGATATGCCACCATAATGATTATCCATAGTAGAGTTATAGCAACCGCTGCCGTTATGTAGTTTGTATTCATCCGCATAACAGACACTTTTCGATATACTCAGCAATTAAAGATCGAAGTAAGAGAATTCCTATATTATTAATGGCGTTGATCGAGAAGAGTCATCGTATCAACTCATTCTGATATCATTGCACCATTCACACATCTCGTCTGACGTTTGATGAAATTAAGCGTAGATAGCTCATCGCATAGTGAAAGACTGCTACTTTACAGACAACACTGATGAACAAAACGAATACTGTAGAAAAACAGTATGCTTTCTGTATTGACCAATTCTGCGCTTTCAGGACTGCTAGCTGGCACTATCTGATCATCCAATCGAGTTCATCTCGAATGTTTGGCGAGCGATTGACGTCAAATATAGCCGAATATGATCTTTCTGAAAAGAACTTATTTAAAGCAATTACCGTTTAGATTACCGGAAAATTCGGTGACTGGATAACATACACTGGCATTTCTTGGCTCAATTTAAAGTTCTATGAAAAATCAGCCATGTCTTAACACTATCTAATAGGCTACTGTTGTTCCAGTGTTGCGACTAAGCTCCAGGTCAAATTTCGGGAAAATGCAACTCTGTAAACGGCGCTTATTATCTCTTATTAAGTTCTACATTTCTGATCATTCTACCACTATCTTGTCTTTTTTTACTTAGCTTAGACAATTGTAAAGTAAGGGGAAAGTAAAGGGCAAATGACGTACAGACTATTTTATATCTTTGGTGGAATAATTTGGAGCAAGGAAAAAATTAGGATGGTTGAGAGTTGAGTAAAAAAAGGATGAAGTGATTTTGGAACTTCAAACCATTGGCACGAATGAAAGCTGGAAACAGTAGAATTTTCTGAAATTCATCCTCTCTCAACCCGAATGATGAATTCTCTTATCACTTCTAAATAGTTTGTGACGAATCTCTTCTTCGCTGATTGAAAGAAGGGAGAGAGAGAGAGGGAGAGAAAGAGAGAAGAAGATGCAGATATGAACATTTTTTACAACAGATCCGGTTTTGACGAATGTGTTACCAGGCACTAGAGCGAAAATTTGCATTAATATACCCCAACAGACATCTTATTTTTCAAGATGTGGTTGAACGTCGTGAAAAGAATGAATTTAAAAATTTACAATGTTGGAGAAAAAGTTTTACCACTCTTTTTCTTTTTGTTTGTTTGATTGGGATTTTGTCCAAGCATGAGTGAAAATTACCGATAGAGTGGAAAATTAATAGGTTGATTGTTTATATCGAGGACATTGGTCAGAAGCTAAAATATGATAGAGCGACACATAAATATATGGAGCAAATCAGTAATTAATATTAGAGAAAAGGTTGAGATCAATGGAAAGTTAGAAATGTGGAAATGAAGAAAAATATTTGATGATAACACCATAATAGGCCATTTATCAATTTCAGCAGAAGCGAATGCAACAAACCCATCTTCGATTCAATCGTTAATGTTTGATAATAGAGATGCAAGGACCCTACCCTCAAATGCATTAGTGTAACAATTTCAGTTTCATCCGGAATGGGGCCTTTCCATCCTAAACTTGTAAAAATACTACACAACTTGTTCAGTTCAACAATCATAAAAACACCGATTCATTACTTAATCAAACAATCAAATATGACTATCATTCTAAAGAACCGGAAACCGGAAATTTTTGATGACTTTTCTCCTCTAACGCGACAGTGCAATTCCTATCTTAATTGGATGCCTCTGACCTTGCCATTGAATGTTAGATTAGGAAATGAAGGGCAAGTTCATTGTTTGAGAAATCGAGAAAGAAGAGAAGACACAAAATTGGTAGTTCAGTTGATATTACATCAATAATTATAATAGCTAACTCGAGCAAGATACAGGGATGATAATCAATTCATTCATCACTTCAACACAAATTTATTTCCGAAAAGCGGTCATTACTCTGTCATTATCTTCTTCATCCTTCTCTTTATTCCATCGAAATTATTTCATTTTTTCACCAAGTATACCTTTAAATTTCAAAAGTACGAAGTAAATATTTGGAGAATTTTAATAGTGTATATTACAACTGAAGTCTATCTCGCATATATTAAAGAATAATAAAGCAATACAAATAAAAGAGATTTTAAATATGCATAAATCAGTGATGATTAGAATATCGAAATATCAATAGAACATACCGGAATATCTGCATGGCATACTGGGATATCTGCACGGCATATCGGAATATTTACAGGACGTACCGGAATATCTGCAAGTACTTCATATTGTATGACAAATATAACGCCGAACCATTCTTTCTTTGATGTTAGCTCTTAGAATCAACGATATACGAGAAAGCATGCAAAATGTATATCGTACTATCAACATGAGGAATTAAAGTTCTTATCCCTATTAAGAGAAAAAGAGAGAAAGAGAGAGAGAGAGAGACTGTATGCAAAACAAAAGCAATCTTTTATCATCATCTTCAATATTGTGGGTTAATTTCGAGGTTTTCTAATTGAAGTTGTTTTAAGTTTATAGAAAAATCACCAAAACTAAAACAATAACTTCATTTGCATAAAAAAAAAGATGATTAAAAAAGGAGAAAAAATGTACCAAACAATACCTTTTTATTATCAGATTAAAAGACACATTTTTCATACAAAAATATATTACATCTTTAAAATCTAAAATTACTCTCGCGGAGCATAAACTCCTAAAATTCACTAAGAGACAGGAATAATTGAACTCGTCCGAATGGCTTTAATATTTAATTTTTAAACTTAAATTACTTAATGTTAAGTTAAAGATTTTAGAAACCTATAAAAAAAAAAAAAAAAAAAATAAACTCAAAATTGTTGGTTGGATATTACTTATATTAAAATTATAATACAATTATAATCTATTATTTATATTGAAATTATAATACAAGAATTTTGGAAAATGCCTCTGTTTGAAGAGGGTAAGATGATAAGTTAGCAGGATAAATATCTCAGGACACTAACTTCACTCTCTGCTAAAAAATTAGTTTCATTTGAGACAGCTTATTTCATAAATTCGAAATGAAGTGGTCCGTAAATACTCGTAATTTAAAAGACTTTTCCATTTTCTTGTATGACACCATTCGGATGATGTCAGGATTGGGGAATTCTCGGGAGGTTCGGGAGCTTTGTGCTCATATAAGGAGAGATGAGAGGGAGGGGGAAGGTACAACTTTAGTCAATTGAATCTTCTAAAATAATCATTCATTCCTATCTGCTTGAAAAAGACTGAAGTCTAATAAATAGAACAAATGGCATATGCATTTTTGAAACAGGAAATTTAAAGGTATAATAAATGGATAAAAGATTAAATGAAAGCTTATTGTTCTTGGAAGTGTATGGTTTATAAAGTTTCCTATTTCAATCTCGCAACATTTTCTCACTCCACTTAATTAGTTGGATTTGATCATTTGGAGAGGAGTTTGAGGAAAAGATAAGAAATTTGAGGATCTACGCATCGTATGGACTACATATGGATATTTATTCATTTCTGTTTTAGGAAGCAGATGGTTGGTTGTGCACTATCATGGAATGTTTTTATAATGTGTTAGACGGTTTACATGGCGAGTGATAATAGTCAACTTGAGAAAATGAGGTAAGTGGTATTATACGGTTACATGGAATGTTGGTTTTGTCATCGTATGCTTAAGAAATCTTTTTTTTTTTTCAGATACATTCGCTGTTTATTATGCAATGTCAGTGAACCATTCAAAGGTTTTCTGTCGCATATCCGACAAAAGCATCTCAATTATCATCGCTATAAATGCACGATGTGCGCGTTTAAATCTGATGATGAAGAAGACAGTACCTTACACTCTTTTGAAAAGAACCACTATGTAAAGGTTAGCTTTACTTTTACCAATTTCCATGTAAAAGATGCTGTATTGATGACATTATAATACATCGATTTTAGCAAAAAATTATTGACTGTTCTGTTTGCCGTTTTATTCTTCATAAAGGAACAAATTAAAACTACAATTTTTTCAGTTCGATAATGCCAAGTACCAAGAACATTTGGCAGTTAAAATCTTCCAGGACTGCTGTCGTGAGCAATTTGCTCCTCGACATGGAATGCAAAAACAAGAGGACGTTATCTCAGGGTAAACTTCAGAAGTTTGCTACTGTTTATTAATATCTATTTCTTTTTCGTTGGTACTTCTGTTTACATTTCAAGTTTCTGAGCGAAATCTATAAGCGTGACTTAGTTGCAAACAATTTTGTTAGGCTTAAATTCTCTGAAACACTCGAACAGACAAGGAGAAGGAGGAACTGGAATTCGTGCTCAAATATTCAGAAGGTAAATAATCCTAAAAAATCCAAGATGAAGACGAATGATGCATGTTTGTCTCGTTTATTGAAGCATGAAATAAATTTGCAAACGAAATCGGAAAATCAATGGGATGGTGGAATCGTTCCGAATTCAGCAAAATGTTTAAGTAAGTTGATTTCAGGATCGTAGTTGTTCTAGAGAAAGATATGAAATTAAAGTTGCGATTGACGAAATCCATTTTAAGGAAGAAAACATCAATTTTGATAAATTCAGATGATGAAAAAAAAGCCGAATCTAGAATTCACATCACCAAAATTATTTCGGAGGCTGCTGATGATAATGAACCTGGTAAATTATCAAAACCTGATGATCAAACACTTTATGCCCTGGGATTATTCTCTGACGCGTTGGAAAATACTGAAACCGTCAGTCCTGACAACCTTCTAAACGCTCATCCTGTTGATAATGTTGTTTCGATTGATGAGGAAGCCAGCAGATCCAACAAGGATCCTAAAAAACGAACAGTGGAGGTATCTTTCTTCGTCTTTTTCACTTTTTTTTGCTGCAGCACCTACTTTTTAATCCGACCTTATTTACTTATTTGTTATATTAGCAGTTTAATGGGACTCAAAATACCAGAAAATTTAACCGTAGTAATAGACGCGCTATGCTACATAGTCATTATTTAAAAATAAAAAATAAAAAGTGTGGCATTTGTAGTAAACCGTCTTGTTCAGTTTCACTTTTCTTAATTACAATTGTATGGAAATTTATTTTTAGCATTCTGTTCCACAGGTTGCAACACCGCAGCTAAATACTACATGTCATAAGTGTGGCAAGGTTTGTCGTCAAATCCCTCTGATGTTATATTTGTTGGTTTCGATTCAAATTTTCATTAAGTACAAGCAAAATGGTTCTAGTTACATGGGAAAGCATGAAGGAGAAGTCACCAGATATAAGAAGTTTGTTGGATGAGAGAAATAATGCCTCGTAAATTTTACTTGAAATATAATATCACTGAAAAAGGAAAACAAAAACTCCTGAGGAAAACATGAATTGAAATATTGGAAGTAAGAAACGTGAGTTATAATATTAGGAATAACAATTAAATAACAGCTTCAGCCAAGCAACCAGGAAAATGTTATTAAGAATTTCAGGACGTAGGTGTCGATTACATTGCTAAGAAAACGCATGCTTTGCAGTTTCACTTTACCCAAAATGACGACCCAGAAATCACCGAATTGTTACCAGCTACTATAAAAGCGTGCTTTCCACATTCCTTATCTTGGAGCGATTACCAGGTGAATCATTTAGACGGAACTCAACTGTAAATATGCTCAGCGCAAAAAACATAAAATTACCATCTAATTATAATATGGGGCTGTAATGAGCATGATTGAAAAAATTGTTTAATAAGATCGCACAAGAACAGTATCATTTTGTCGTAAGAAAGTGTAAACAGACCCTAATTTGTAGTGCACGGAGTGTGGAAAGTCATTATGGACATATAGCAGTCGAAGAAATCATGTTTTAAAAGAGCATTTTTATTGGTCTGCTACCTGTCCACTCTCTGGTTGTACGGCCATTACTAATGCTCTTGGCGGTATGGAAGAACATTTCAAGGTCTACTTTTTTTTTCCTTTTCTTTAATAATTCAATAGAAAGAAGAATTGTTTTGTTTTTTTCCTCCGCGTTTCTTAATAATAGAATAATAAAAGGGTTTTGAATATATGGATAGGAAAAAATAATTGTATGAACGTGGACGCTCAGTTAACTGGATCATTCAATTTTAGAGTACTTTTTTTAGTTAGTGCATAATATTTCGAGGCTGGAAATGCGCAAAGAATTGAAACAGAAGCTTAGAAAGGTGGAAAATGACCGAAAAAGTGATTTACGTCGGCAGGTTTGTGTTCTTTTTGAAACGAATTTTTTGTTCAGCCTTTTGTCTGCTTCTTCTTTATAAAAAACTTAGCACGATTTACTTTAGAAAAACTCATTTCCAGAAACAACAGTTTTACTGTTAAGTACATTTGGTAATGAACTAGAGCAGTAGGGGATAGTTAGGAATGAAAGTATATGTCATTAAGCAGGTATTTTTCTGAATGCCAGCTGCTGTACATTATAAATAAGTAATTATTCATGCTATGTAATAAATCTCTGAGATTGATTTCAGTTGAGTCACTGCTTTCCCTGCTCATTACCATCAAAAAGACAAATTACCTATAAGGAATCAGCATATGACAGCAGACATTTACCGAAACCAAGCATTACATCCATCCTTTCCTTCCTCTTACATTCTCAGCCGACTAACAACGCGAAGAAAAAAAATTTTACATATTCGTCGTCAGATACCGAATCAAGTTCTTTAGAGGATGAAGATGATTCAGGAATAAAAGACAAAGAACACGATGTAGTAAATGAAAAAGGTAAAATGTAACATTTCACATAATTTGATTTACGAATTCTGCTTCGTTGTACTTTTGATTCATTGGAGCATAATATTTTGCGATTCGAAATATCAGAAGAATTGGAACAGGCGCTAAGAAACGACTAACCTTCACATTATATCAATTTCTTACGGATAGCGTTTGCCGTTTTGGTGCTTCATACTAAAGCTATCGTACCGTCATGAAAAATCGATAAACTTCAATTACTTAGATTTACGGAAGAGATAATAGATTTGATATAATCGATGAGCTCTCTCATTCAATATGTCAGCCTATGTGTTAAAGTTTTTTAGTATCGGTTTGTCAAGAATCTGAGCTGTGAGCATCAGTATTTATAGGGTTTATAGTATCAAGTACAAACACTAGATTTGATGAATAACTTTAAATCTTCTACTACTATGTTAAACAAAACCAGTGGGCTTACAGATACAAGTGTTTCCTCGGGGTATTCAAGAAATGTGAACGATTCGGGTTCGAGTATTGCTTGCCATAATTTTCATAACACGAGAAAGTTGGCGATGTAAGGGACAAAGGACTGAGGTGTTGCACAATATGTGATTCGCGACATTTCTAAAATAATGAATAATTTGAATAGCATGGTTTAAAAGATGTGAGATAGAAACTTGACTACTAGAAAGTTGTTTCATTATTTCAATTTAGGTTGTTTTTCGAAACGTTTGCTTCCAGATTTGTTTTGATTTCGAACTATGCTTGCACAGCCTGTGAGATATTACCTTTGTGTTTGCTGCTGTTAGATTCTTAGGAATTAGTTCACCCTGAAGATAACTCCACCATCGGCAGTCGGATTTATTTGTTTAATCTTACTTCGTTTTTGTAATAAATTATCTTTCCACAGCTTATTTTTCGTTTTGCACATGTGATATACTCTTTATAGCTATGTATTAGTAACAAAAAAAAACATAAATAATCTTTTGCATATTAGGAAAAAGGAAGCTTAGTTTCTTTCCGAAAGAGAATTTAACGAGTACATATTTGACAAGAAAGCATATAACTTTCATCTACAAATTCAACGTATCTATAGTTCTATGTTATTCCTTATTGGCTCTCATTGTTGATACTGATGTTTTGTCTACACAAAAAATGTGACCATGTATGGAATCCTTTTCTGGAATTTTTTAAGACGCTTTAGATTAACCGTCAACTCTCATCCCAAAGCAAATGCTATGAACATGTCGCATACCATTATGCTGGATGATGTATTACATCAAAAATTTACATGGCAAGACAAATAGGTATATGCTAATTTTGGAGTACTATACGAAATATACAAATATTTTTGGGAAAGATTATTAAATGTTTCTCATCCACAAATTACAAGGACATGTTTATATCACTGCTAATTTTGCATATTAAAAATTGTTTTGCTCACCTGATAATCAGAGGGCTGCATTGTTTACTTGAAAAGAAAACTGCTGTTGTTGTAGGACCATTGCTTTGATTAAGCAAATTTGTATGGTATTTATGTTTCATATTGTATGCAAATTTAATTAATTGCCATAGCTTACTTCTTCAATGCATATTCAAAATATGAATAGCTCTTATAAGTGCAAAGATGAACAACGGATGGACTAAACAAATGATTTAATGGCTGGCTGTGTAGTAGGGCTGCGACAACTATATGCTTCTCTGTGTTCACTACATCAGATAGGTAATAGTTCAAGAATCACGAGTTCCATGGTACAATAATCATCTGTTTCTAGTCAGTTAAATCATGGTTGACCGATTTCATTATTCAGCAATTTCTTCGCTACTTGAAAAATTTCCATTATGCTGAGAATGAAAAGCGATATTTTTATTGTAGAGATTATAGCTAACTGTTAGAGGTAGAAGCATAGAATTTCAAGAAGCTCATCGTATATACTAAATATTATTAACATTTCCCAAGAATATTACAGTTGCATTCAGACACGCTTCACGAAATTTCAATGATTAAATTAACTCAGACAGAATCTTTAACATCATTAGCTTCTAACATCATCCCTAAAATGAGTTTTAAAATATTACCGTATAAAATACACCGTTATATTTTAAAGATTATTCTGATACAGAAACATTGTATCTACGTTAGTCTCAAAGAAATTTCAAGATTCGCTGCTTTTATTTCGTTGAGTTATTTTTTTCATCCAAGTCACAGCGATAATGCTTTTTCTTGTTAAGTACTCTTCAGAGAAGTAAAGTTTGAAATAAGTTTCGTCGTCCCAGGCCAGCTTTCGTCATGCAACATTTAACATTACTAATTTTACTACTACTATGTATTTTGAGTTTCAGCGGTGCGGTCATTCAAAATCTATTAAAGATTAATTTCGAATATGTGCTTTCATTATTTTATGATTGGACTGGAAGTTAAAGCAATTCTTAATACTTAAAGAATCTCTCAAATCATACGAATACTTGTTTGCGTTTAATGTTTTTCTCATTTAATCCTATAGTTAATTAGTGCTATATTAAATTTCACCCGACGGATTAATATATAATTTAGCTACTTTTCTTTTTTTTGAACTAAAGAGAGATCAGCTAGGTAAATGAGAGGATGACACTTTCAGTGAAGAAAAAAAAGCATCTAAAGCGATATCCATATTGGCAGATAATATCCGAGAAAGATTCGTAATAGCATTCCATACTTTTTACGCTCTCTACAAAACATTTTTTAATTTAAACCTTTAACAAATTTTGTCGAACCATATGTTTGTTATGGAATAGGAGAGTTGCAAAATTTGACAACTACACATTTGGATCTTTCGCGAATTCAGGATTAAATTCAAATGTTAGATTTGATCTCTAGAACAACACTAAGAGACCTATAATGACTGAAAGAGATCATCTATTTGCATCTCAAGAGTTGCACTCTTGAAGGACAGAAGGACCAACATTTTCATATCGATCTTATACATTCGCTCGCTCGCTCGCTCGCCTAATGTGCTGGAGAAATGAAATGATATGAGGCGGTGTGTCGGGTGCGGTCTTTGGTGATTTCGAGTAGGCTCATTATCACTTTTCATATTACTTATCACTTCCTTAACATTATTGATAGAATTGTTATTTTAGAAAATATCGAACATAAATAGCATATGACATGTATAACATTCGGTGCATCTTTTCACATTGCAACATTAATACGTCACATCTAAAGTACAGTGGATTTTTAAAGTTTAAGTAAGGTATTTTCAATTCTTGCAGATGTCTTTAGAATTAGTTTGCTATATTGATATTAATAATATTATATGATGTAGATCAGGCTAGTAATGCATTCTTGCACGTCTCTATTCTTTTTGATGGAAGTAATGGTGTTCAGTGATGTTTTTTCTTTTTTTTTTGTCACTTTATTCCTCTAAAAACCAAAAGAATCATTTCTGTCATGGAATACAATAGATTTGAAATGTCTAGTTCTTTGCTGGACCTTATTTTTTGTCAGTATAACTCTTTGCACTCTAATCAAATATCCTTTTATCGAACTTCGTAAGAATTCAACTCATATCCAGATGTCTTTTATCTCTTACTCATTATTTTGTACCTTATTTCTTCCAGTCTTCTCTCTATTTCTCCTCAGATTGATCCAACTAATCCATTCAAGGTATTATTTATCGTATGTGTAAGCGCGCATGGCTTCGTTGAATAACTTAAGTTGTTTCCAGGTTATTGTTATAGTGTAAGGTAAGTGGTAACGCAGTGATGATTATAGAAGCACCAGAAGCTTTGCGCACATGGCTTACCAGAGAAATGGCTCCAATGTAAGGTTTTTTCTAGTGGTTATTTTTTTATACCTGATTAAGGTCACTAAAAATTTTCTGATTATTTCCAGATGTGATGCTGAACCAGCAGCTCTTGCCAAGTATGTACTGGCCTTGTTACGTAAGGACAAACCAGAATCAGAGTTGATGGAATTCTGTATTGAGCAGCTTGACGTTTTTTTGCAAACAAGTATGACCTTGCATTCTTTTTTGAAATATACCGATTCCATCTTTCTTGTTGCTTGATCCTTACTCCTTCTTATAGCGAGAAAATGAAACTGTCCTACACCATAAGTTATGAAATGTGAAGTGGAACTCATTATCCTACACTATTTGTATCTAGCATTAGGTATTTGTCGCCTCCATTAACTCTTGTTAAGAAAACGTCTGTCTTGTTATTAAAGACGTATAGCAATTAACAGTTTTTTCCCAGAAGCGAGACCTTTTGTGGAGAAACTGTTTCGTATCATCAGGGAACGTAGCTATATAACAACTACCACAGCAACATCAGTTACTGCACCCACGCTACAGTCAAAAAATTCTTTTGCAATTTGTGAAAAAAAGAAGGACATTGATGAGCGGAAAGAAATGAAAGAGAAAAGAGAAAGTGTCAAGAGAAAAACTGCCAGTCAAAGCGACAAAGAAAGGGAACAACAAAAAGTTAGCATATTTACGCATTCCTAAACTTAATTTTCCTGGCTTTTTCAGAAACAAAATATGAGCGAAAGTGTTTTATGTGAATTTTCAGGCGCGAGATGAGAAAGAGAGTGAAAAGACTTCCGCATCAGAAGCAGTTCCAGGACCACCTCAAAAAACAATACGAAAAAGAATCTCGCCTCCAGTAGATGTTCCTCAGCGTGAAGAGTCACGCCGCGATCATTCAGCATATCGGTAAGTTTTCTATGGTGTAAATCACACAAATCCTTTTACGGATTCGTTTGTCTTTATATCAAAAAGGCAGTCTGGTCAGCGATTGGTTTCATCAAAATGATTTTAAGTCTGCTGTTGTGAATAGATAAGTCGGTAAATGCAAAATGAGTGAACGGTGCTGTTTAATTTTCACTGACCGTCGTCTCATGTTAAAACACAAAAGATACGGTAGTCTTAAACTACTACATCTTTTGTGTTTTCAAGGTTCGAAAGGCGACGTAGTCGATCACCACGTGAAAGACGACTGGAACGTGGGGATCGAAACTTGGATCGACGTGTGGCACCACTGCCTACACGCTTGCAACACTGGCAACCGGACCGATACAAAACTGACCGTCCAGAGCGACTAGAACGCAAACGATCTCGTTCACCGCGTTCTCCTTATGAAAGGCAAAGGTATGTTTTCTGACAGAAAGCACTTTTGCAAGCGGTTTATCATATGTGAATTATCTTAATGCCGATACGTTTTTGTGTTCCGAATGTAATCGAAATGTTGATGAGCTCAAACTCAGTCATTTTTATTCATCACTCCGTATCTCGGTTTTCATAATCTATTTATAGGCGCGAAAAAAGTGGTGAGCCAGAAATACGGAAAAAAAAACGTTGTCGCGACTACGATGAAAAAGGGTACTGCATGAAAGGTGATCAGTGCATTTATGATCATGGACCTGATCCAGTCGTTGTAGACGATATTGCTCTGGAAAAAATGGTTACTAACGGAGCAAAACCTGCTGTGACTCAGATTGCTACCAATTTCTCGGTGCCACCACCCGGTTATACGCCGTTGAACCCTCCACCACCTGGCGTTGACAGTGTATATGCTACAAATTCGGGCGCTGTTGTATCAGCCGCTCTTTCTGAAGGTTCGTTCCCTCAGTTGTGTTATCCGTTCATTTTTGTTTGTAGAAGATAGGATTTATAAATTCGTATGTTACAGGATATAATCCTGAAGCTCCAGCATTGAGCGCTTCTTCGATACCAATTGTAGCAGCAGCACATTCGCTAGATTTCTCGGTACCGCCACCACCGATCCCTCCAGTTGTAGTAAATCAGCCTTGGAGACCAACAACTTATACAGTACCCGCTATGTCATCATCTGTTTTAATTCATCCTGCAGCCAATACCTATGATCCAACGCATTCCTCCACTGCTGTCCCATCGCATAATGTCACACAGGTTTGTTACCCTTATAATTATTAGTAAATATGTTGTTCTCGGGGAACTGCTTGTAACGATTGATTTATTTAATAAAGCCTACTGCTTCATATATCATTAAAGAATAAATATTGGTTTGTCTTTTATAGAGAGAGACTGGAATAAGTGATCTGTTTTTGGGACTGAAATGTCATGCTGCTAGTATGAGTGAGGTTTCATTGTAATTACTTGCAAATTTTTAAGCTGACGACCGGCCAAAGACGACGAGGAAGAGGAGGTGGTACTGGTAATTCAGGACGGTACGGTCAGAATTTGGGTGTTGTGAACAGAACGCTTCAAGTTCGCAAGATACCTGCAGAATTGAACAATATTGCTAAGCTGAATGAACACTTCGGACAGTTCGGGCAGATCGTTAATATGCAGGTAAAGAATGTTCGTAGAATTCCAAGTTCAAAACTAATTTTGAATATAATACGACATTTTTGAGAAACATAATCGTCTTCATTTTGAAATGCAATGGTATGCCGCGATTTACCATCTCTACCTGTTTTTCTTCAGGTGGTTGTTCCTGTTTCGACTTTTTTGACGGTCCATTCGAATTCACCAAAGACAGCATTTTTTGTTTAGGTTTGTTTCGAGGGTGATCCAGAAGCAGCACTTATTACTTACGCAAATCGATATGAAGCAGTTGCAGCATATAAGAGTACAGTGCCAATACTCAACAATCGTTTCATTAAAGTATTTTGGCACAGTACGAATGGACAAGCAAATAACATTGTAAATGCAAGCCAGGTCATATTTTTACATTTACAGACAAGTACATTGTGGATAACTACTGCGCAGAGCAGAAACTCATGTTTTAAATTGAAGCCAACGACAACTGAACTGGAAAAAGGAAAAAAAATTGATGGTGCTTAAACCTGTCAATTTTAATTTTGGAGTGGATTTAGCTTTAAATTTTACTGGAAGAATATTTTGTAGACAGCACCGACGAACAGTTCATCGGTAACATTCAATGCGAGGGGCTCACTGACAAAGACAGTCCATGTTGGTTCACGGTTGGCTAATTCTGCTGTTAAGAATTCACAAACAATACATTCAGCAAATTCGCAAAGTATCGAACCTCAAGCCTCACGTCCTTCAATCAGCCAGTCTTTGATAGACAGAGAGAAATACATCGAAGTATACTTTTAAAGTTTTGCTTGAAATATATAATGGAATACATTTTTCACTAGTCAAAAACTTCTTCATAAGTTACCTCATACTAATTCCAATTGAGTCTCGAAGCGCGATGGCTCTCTGAAAGTCTCTTAAGTCGAGAGGAAATTCGTGTTATCTCAGACCAAGAGATTTGTGAGAGTTGTAGTATAACCGGGGACAAATTTGGAAAAAGTGCTGACGTCAATAGTTTCAAGGTTATAGGTTTTACTGGTTGCTGGATGGATTGGTAATTCTAATGATGATGAAATTATTTTTGTTTTGCAGGTAAGACGTCGACGAAAGCAAGAAAAAGAAAATAGAATGAGATTAATAGATCTTCAGCGGAGGAAATCTGATCTTATGTCCAAAGAAATCGAACAGCAAAAAATCATACTAGAAAAAATGAAGATGGGAGACATTGCTCCTGAAAAAAAGAAGAAGTTATACAAGGTCTGTCGTAAGAATTAAGATCGTAGTGAAGTCAGCTTTTTCAGATTTTCAATTTACGCTTGACTGTAACTTAACCAGGGAATAGCTTGTATGTGAAGGAGCAATACTAATGGTATCAGTTATTGTTTACAAAAATTTGAACTGCATTATTTCATCAGTCCTTATGTTATATATTCGTTGAGAAACTTCCAAGGGAACTTTTTTCATTTCGAATAACAGATGATAATAAGAAGGGAACTCTAGAACAGAGCAATTATCAAATAATTGGAACTTATACAAGTCTCTTTATTCAGAATATTGGTAATACACTAAACTAGCGACAGTCCGATCATCTCTCCGTAATTTTCAAAGTTCGTCCATATTTTCAGATTTTCAAAAGACTGGAATCTTCTGTGGCTAAAACAAAAGGCGAAATTGCCGAGCTTAATGAGATGTTGATGAAAACGAAAACTGGTTCCGAAGCAACGGAGACAATTGATAATGCAAATGGCTGCAGTGGTGCTGCGGAATCTACTATTGGTGTGGATCGTGCTGGTTCCGATGGTTTGTGTTTCACAATTTAGAAATGATTGCATAATGGACTACATCGTTGAAAGTAAACAATTTTTTTGAATTAGACAAATCATGTTTGATATGTAACTATATTCAGCAGGTGAATTATCAATCAGCGACATGGTTCCCTCTCCGAAAAAAATTCGCCTACAAGACTCTTCGCAGGTTCGCACTTTAAGGCACATTTTTTTGCATGTTTTTAAGGACAGTAATTTTTTTTAACCGTCCAATAAAAAATGAATTTTTTTAAAAATATTCAGATGCATTTTGTAGTTTAATGGATCACAGTGCGAGATACCGCATATCGCAAGCTCTTTAAAAAAAAAAATTGTTTTTCATGGTTTCTATTTTTCTCTTCGCCCAATGAAGGAGTAGGATAGTTCGCAGAAGAGCCAATTTTACAAAAATTTAAAACATGTTACGTCAAATTAGTTGTATCTGATTTCTTTTGTAGATACTTGATAACCGCTCTAAAACGGTTGTGGTGCGCGGTTTTGAAGCAGGAACAGAAAATGAAGTTATCATACATATGGAGCATTTCGGAGAATTGGTGGACATGGATTTTGGAGTTCCTGCGCAAGACAAATCGCCTACTGCTTATTTTACCTACAAAAAAAGGCGTGATGCTGAACAGGTTTTTAATGAAAATTAGTCTTTTCCTGGAGGGGAGACTTACTGTTGCTGGCATTTGTATGTTCATTCCTTCAAATGAATAGTTAGTATTTATTACTTTCGTTTTAAGGCAGTGTCACTAGGAGCAGACTATCCTGTTGGACACTTAGTAGTTGAGTGGGCCCCAAAGCGTGGAGCTGAAGCGAGTGGTGTTGTCCCTGATGAGAAACGACAACCGTCTGAGCGTGTAACCCCTGCTGCCTTGTTGGCAAGTTGTCCGCTGGATGAGGTTTGTCATGTTTAATCTTTTGCATTTCCTATCATTATGCAAATCAAGACCACGATTGTTTAGCGTGGCCTAGCTATTTCTGAATGCAGGGTATGCTTATGCCTAGTGCTTTCATTTATGCAAAGATTTCATATTTCAAAATGGACTCGCTGATTGTGAGTTTAATCCTATATAACCTTTGGGACTATCCATTTCAACCTGTTGAAGTTTTCAGTTTTTGGTCTGTACTTTGTTTTCGTGTCTAGAGGGTTTTTCCTTGTTAAGATGTGGCCGTATTCTACAAAAAAAATTTTTTTTGTTTAATTTCAATAAAAAGGATTTTCAGTCGGACGATGATGGCAATGAAGAGTAGCTGAAAGAATATTTGATCAGTGAATCTTCCACGTTTCACTTTCAGGCGGGATTTTTCACATCATTGGGAAATGCTTGAGCAGGCTACACTTTTTGTAAAATTGCTTCAGACCAGTTCTTGATCCCATATTTCTACATCAAAAACTTCCTAATTTTTTCCTCGCTACATTTGGCGATTCGCCTACAGCAATAATTTATTATTTATAAGCCTGCACAGGTAGCATTCTTATAATTGTACTTCCCAGTTTTTAAAACAGTTCCTCCTAAAGTCTGTGTTATCTATGGTTATTTTATTCTTTTTGTATTTCTGTTGTGATTATTTGATATAATATTGCTGTTTGGCAAAGAGAGAAAAAATTCTAATATCGGCTCAGAGAAGAAAATGAAAATAAATTTTGTTTCAAATGAAAAAAATTGAAACACAAAGCAAAAAAAATGAAAATGATATCGGGCCGTGAAAAAGAAAACAAAAAGTTATAATGTCAGCTGGGACCGAGTAAACTCGGTGTCTTTGCATTAAAAAATTTCTTGGAAGTTGTGTTTCTTAAAGTTTTTGTTGTTGTTTTTGCCTAGTCGACACATGCAATGCGGTGTGGTCGTTCACCTTGTGTTAGTTATTCTTTTCAACCTCAAACATGAAATTCTTGAATCAAACGTCCACTGCGGGTATGTTCTATTTCCTTGTTTACTGATTTTTGTTTGGACTTTGGCACCAGTTCACCTAATTTGATTTCGTTTTTCTACTTCTACATATCCTTTGTGTTAGCTTTCAGTTTACGTGTATTAGCTTACCACATTATTTTCTGCGATTGACTTTTTACGTATTAATTATTCAGAATTACTGAGCGTACAGTGATGATATAGTAAGTGGAACAGAACGGGGTAAGATCATATCTAGGGGATTTTAAGAAAAATGCAAGATGAAGTGATTTAATGCAAGACCAGTTTATGGGCCGTAAATTTATTAATTCAAAGACATTTCGATATTAAATATTGGTTTCATCGGTTATCAGAGCTTTGGGTTGGTGCATTGAGCTCAAAAGTTTTGCACCGCAATATGAATGCGATGCACATTTGTCAGACTTGTCAGTCTTCTATTAGATCAGTGAGTTATTTGCCAGATAATAAACTAAATTTTAATATTCTTTGAGCTCGAACTGGTGTTGAAGGAATTAAACAGATTCTTCTGTTCCTTTGAAGTACTTGCAGTAGTGCAATTATGCGTTGCAAAGGTATTGTTTATCTCTTCAGTATCACTTCTTTATAAGCACAAAAACTGCTTGAGTTCTCATTTCAATGTCCGGTTTCATTGAGATATGGGTAGGTGTTATGCATTTGAAGTACTTTCCTCATGATTTGTAAACAGAATGCTGATACTTGATTTTTTTCATTTTCCTTTAAAATCAACAAAGCAAAATGCCTTCGTCAATGTTATGCTGTATATTTAAGATGTAGATTTGTTACGTTTTGTTAGTTGTCATATCCTGTGATTCTAACATATTCGAGAATGAGAATGAAATAACTTTTATGGAAGCAAATAATGCAAAGATAAATCTTTTTACCCGTAGAAACTTATTTCAAACGGTCAGTATATAGCAAGAGAAGTGTTGAATAAAGGCGGTGCATTTCGATAATTGATTTCGCGTTTTAATATGCCTCATTTGTGCCATTAGAAGGATGAATAATTTGTGCTAGAGATTTATAGAGAAAAGGTGAAAGGGATGATATGATGGACAGAGCCGTTATGGATCATTTCAATCGAAAACCATTCATTATACCTGGTTTTTGATATTTGCAACCTCTACCACGAAACCAATCTGGATGTTGTAGAATGAATAGGAAGCGATGGAAACAAGAAATGACGAAAGAGACGCGAGCAAGTTATGGCGGTAGCTTAATAAGCTTCGTAAAAGTTTGCATGCTATCTTCAGATTGTAGTTGATAATGTAAGACTGGTTGATCTTGCATTCTAAAAGTGCCTGACGAATATAAACTTATTTCAAACTCATTCAGTCATTATTCAGTATGTAGTTCTCTTGGTCGTAGCACCACTGCATTTCTGATCTGATCCTTTACGGAACTGAAGATAGTGCTAGTTATCACAGGCGGTTGTATGAGTCACCTATACTTTAAGATCTTGATCAACCGGAAAACTTTCATACCTTTAATTACCTATTGAAAGCAACGAGAAGCACGCTTATGTGATGAATGATGAATTGCAGAAGCGGCCAAATATAGACAGTAAAGCGAACAAGAAAAATAGAATAAAATTTCAAATAATTGATAAGATAATTAAGTAGGAGATGGAGGTGGCACTTAAGTGACCGTTTCTCGGATTCCATCCATATCAGGCATGGAATCGAAGCTAAAATCACGATCGATATGCCGCCAACATACCTGTCTGGGTGTTGCTGCGGCAGTTCCTCCTCCTCTGCTCCACAGACTTTTTTCGTTACCATTAGAGGTAACTGGGGTAAAGCTGTACCCTAAATAACAGATACAGTTTATTCCACAAGAGTTCAGATTAGGTATGCAGATGTGCTAGGGTTAAGGGCTGTGGATGGTAAGAGAAGAAAGCGGAAAGCCTCAATATCTTCAAATCTATGAGCAGCTCATAGTCTTACCATTCGAATTTGCATATGAATATCTGGAAAGGTTGTGTTCCGAAGAACTGCTATCAATCATCGCATTTCTTGTCAACTTGGCTTTCGGTCTACCACGCCAACTTGTTGTATGTCTTCCCAATGAATCAAGATTGATCTGAAACATTTGCTGGCTAAAGTGTCATAATTTCCTGTGCAACATTAAATGAACTATGTATCTTACATTATCGTGAAATTCTGATATCAGTTGTAGCATATAAAAAAGTATGAAGTCTGTTACCAGTAAAGAAGAACAGTGATAAGAGAAGCTAACAAATTGCATCTATCAATTAATTCCATGAATGATTGAACTTACAGCAACAGCAGGTTGTGGAGATATGAATACGCTGATTTCTGATCCACGATATGATATGCTACGTTGTGTACTCCTAATACTTACATTTGATGCATTATCAGCAACATCCACAGTTGATTTCTGGGAATACCTAAATTAACCTTTACAAACGGTTTACCCACTTGAGGTAAAATCACACTCTTTTCAGTTTAATAGAAAATGATAAGTAGGAGTCAGTTTATACTACAATTGCACACGAATACAAACCTGCTATTTATACTGGTACTATCAATTTGTGCTTTCGATAACCATATCCATTCTTGTGAATTTTCATCCTTTCCACATGAACTTGATGAACTTAATCGGGTAAGGATTGGCAATACTAACTTCTCATAACCTTCATTGAATGGTTCTCGAGCCTTTGAACCTATCGTATGCACAATACCTATTATTACAGCCAACAGAATGATCAATCCGAGTAACACCTCTGAATTCCAACTACCAGAATTTGTAGTTGATTCCAGTTTCGTGCTGCTATTATCTATAACATAGTTTTTGAATAACATCCTTGAATTAGGCTATCAACATTACAGTTGTATCCAATAGAACAGATAAAGGTGAGAGAATAATACCTTATTCGTAGGTGGAAAAATAAGAATAAGTAGAATTTCTTACTATCATTCAAAAATCCCTCCTCAATTCTTTTTTAAATTGCTATAATCGAGAAATGCATTCTAAACATTCTCTAAATGAACGATTTAGAATGAAGAAGTCTTTTTTGATAAAGTGTTGTTTTATCTTTACTTAAATTACTTATTCAAATCCAGAAAAAAGTTCACTTTTTCCTTTATTAAAAGCTTAATTATCGCTAAACTTTCTGTAAAAATGATGAAACATTTGTGAGAATAAAAAGATGAGAAGTAATTAGATCATAATGAAATTACCTTAATTTTAAAGAAGTCTATTTATAGATCAAACTAACAACTAATAATAGATGATGTGCTTGTAAGCTTCCTTTCATTAAATTCGATTTGTACGGGATAATCGATCTGAACGATAGCTCTCGAATCTGGTTCACTGCACTGATCTGGACTATGTAAGCTAACCGAGATTAGTACGTTCTTGGCATTTTGTAGAACGATTAGTTCGATGTTATGTCCACCTGGTCCATGATTTAATGCTATAGCTTGCTCATTTGAACTCCATCCTTTCAATACATACTGGTCTGATGGAATATCGGTTAATTCAAGCATCTGTTCGTCCGAGAAATATAATCGACAAACCAGAGTGGCATGCTACAAAGATTTAATTTCATCAAATTCTTTCTTTTTTTTTTGCCTGCTTCATATTTCACGTCTAAAAAGATTCCATCATTCTTATCAATGATTATCACTTGTGGCACGGTTCTACTTCACCTCACTTAGAGTTTGATTCACAGCAATATTTCACACTGTGGTAATAAAACGTGAAATGTCTTTTTATTCAATCTAATATAAGCGAATACAGTAAGAATGAAAACTTCGGAAAGTTTACCTGATATTTATATGTTAAAGTATTTTGAATAAATGTTGAAACGATATATTCGTGAGCTCTTCTAGGAATTCGTTCAATATCTAAAGCAATATCAACAACTCCTTCTACTGCAAGCCGTCGTACGGAGACAGCATCTTCCGTCACCTACACATTCAAGAAGTTAGTTTTTTTCTCAAAAAATTAAAGTAGAAAGGAAAAAATATTATCGAAAAAAAATGATAAAGATATTGTACCACGATTGGAGCGCTGCCATAATCGATATTAGGAGTATTTGAACGAACCGTTATCCTATAAGATTGGTATTATTAGAGCAACAAAGTAGTATGATATTGGAGATATCAGACGTAGTTAATTTCTTATTGCCTTTGATATTTACAAACCTGGCTGAACCGGGACGATGTGCGACAACAAAAATGCGATCTTGTCGAGGTAATACAACAGCGACAGCAATGTTTGAACTATGCACATGATTTATAGTCAATGATGTCACGTCGAATAAGATATCCCGATCACCAGATAGATAGATGCGTTCTCCAGTTTCTTTATCTCCCACATAATAACTTGCAAGGATACGAACCTGTAGTGCATAACTTTAGTGCTTAGCATGAGGATAACATCTCTGATGCTCGGATTGCTTAATTTCACTTGCTACAGACGGATAAGTTGCAAGACATACGAGATAACTTAGGAGGATAATCACCGTCATAATTTAAATAAAATAGTTTAAAGCGCTAGACTGAACCTCACTTCATGTTTCCATACATAAGTTATACGGAAATGTGTATAACCTGTTAATATACCTCAGCTTGCTGATACTTATTGATACAACCAAATTGTCGGGCTTCCCTTTTACGTCTGCTAGGAAGCCATTTCCATACTGCTATTTGCCAGTCTAAAATGGTAAGACTTAGAAGATGAGAAAAGATGCTAATAATAATTACTGGAACTAAAAACTCAATGTAATTTTCATAAATGATACTAATAAAAATGTATGGTTAGGCTATACTGCACATCACCATCACGGTGTACAAGAGCCAACTAACTATTCTAAAGAGAATACAAACAAGAAAACCTTTGATAGCATTCAACACTGGATCTGATAACCAAACAGTTATCGGAAGTCGTGGATACCAAACTGTAACTTCGATCGAATTGGTTAATGTTTCAAAATGAATATGTACTTTAACTTTACTCATTCCACGTAATTCCGATCTATAATTAACATGAAAGATATATATAATTCAGTCTACGATTTAGAATCAGAAAATTGCTAACGATCAAAAAATCTGTGTTTTGGCAATATTTTATTAACATTTCAAGGTCTACAAACTTGAAAGTTGCTTGGAAACGAATTGTGATGGAAGTATAATGCAAATTAAAGTTCAATGAAATTTTTAATCTTCTAAACTTGTCAGTCACAGAAGACTTCAAAGGTATAAATATCGAACGAAAATTTAAAAATATCAAACAACAAATAGTTCTTTTCATTAAAATCCATAACGTTCACCAACCCATCAACGTAAACAGAACTACAAGTTGGTGAAGCCTTCAAAACTCGTGATTCGGCACTCATACAATTTGAATTACTAGTTACATCGTTCAGATTTCCACCTTCAGTAACGGAAAATATTCTCATCGGTAGTGCAGCTTGCTTTCCTGATAGTACTGCTGTATTGACCAAATTTTCTCCCTCAATATTTCATCATTAGAAGATGAAGAAATTTGAATTAAAATCTTATGAATGGAAAGAATAGCAGAAAATGGACACAAAAGATCATTAGCCATTTACTTTGATCATTGGCAGCAAAGCATATACGAAATCCGAAAATATTCGAAATTGTGTTGTTACTCTCTTTGTTGTTGTTTTACTCTAAAGAGTAAAAATATTTGTTTTATAAAATTTGAATTTTTATGAGTAGTAATTAAATTGAAGTTTCGATTCAACGAATAAAGTATTATCAATCAGCTAATATTAAGGGACATGAAACTATCGGTTACCTAAACAGTAAATAATAACTTATGGTTATACCAAACAACGATTTCCAAGACCAGCTGTAATGGGATAGAATGTAGTAATTAGCATGATCTCATGTAGACGGGATGACCATACAAGCAGATACTATTTTTACTACGTTCGAGAAAAAATTAATGAAGCGTTGTACCATATAAGTAGAATTTTCAGAGATGAAATATTGCACTTCCCAATGAACTTTGACCAAATCACTGTCGATAGCATTCGACCGTGTTTCGGACTTTGTACCTATTGAGCCTTTTACTTTGACTAACATCATCATTATATACCCGTTGAATCTATAAGAACTGGATTATTGAAGTAACATATGAAATTCCGACTGGAACGGATAATGAAATGAAGCATAATTTAAAAATTTTTAAATTCAACTGTTGAAAGAATTCAAAGAAAAAAGCTGATCATACTTTTTGCCAGTGATTATCCTATGCTGAGCATTCTATTTGCCAAAATTAATTTACATATATTAGAAGATATTTAGAACATTAAATAAGAATTAGCACCTCAAATAATACCATTACTTGACAGTATCACAAAAGATAAGTTCCAACAGATACAAATGAAACAAAAGAAGATACTTCATACAAACTGAAGAATTAAGAATCAAAAATAACCAAGGAAATGCTAATTGAAATCGGCTTACCTCTCCAAACTACCGTCTAAGCTTGAGGAAGAATGATGCTGACATGTAAAGGTCATATGAGTATTAGGATGAGAAGCAGTTTCCACTTGTATTGTCCATAGCTTTGGATCTGCTGAAGTAACGCTGAGAAGTTTTAAATAACTGTTCAACCAAATCCTGCAGTGTTTTATTTAACAGATAATTAAAATTTTTGGTTTTGAAATAAGAATTTGAATTTTTTTAGAAAATATCTTCAATAGTTGTCTTAATGAAAAACACCCAAAGGCTGTGACAAATGCGCGATAATAATCCCACTTAGAAATTGAATTCCTAAACAAATGCAAATGAGACAGAATTGGAAAATACCTTATCTGTATGGCAGTGAAGCGAGTTTCATTGCTACCGTCGTAATCAAAATGTAACAATAAAGTTGTAAGTGAACTTGCCGCAAGGGTAAAATTCGTTGGTGACAATAACTGTAAATGCCTAAAAATGATTCAAGTTTAAAATAATCCATTGCACAATTTGAATTTTGCGAATTTCATTGGTAGTTAGCTTCTTGTCTCGTTGAAACGTAGTAAAGCTGCATTCATCCTCTTACATCAGAACACCATTTTAATTTTCAAATTAATATCAAACTTTGACAGACAATTTGAGTCTTAAATTTCAATACAGTGACGAAAGTTTCGTATAAATGGATTTTTTCGAGATTTGATAATTGATGAATTAAAAACATACAACGTGGGAAATTGTTTGTCGAGATCAAACGACCTATAATTTGGAGAAGGCGATAGCAGTGTTATTTTTGTACGATGTATTTCTGTGTGCAGAGTGCCACATTCTTTATCAGTTGAATGCAGAAGTGTGACGATCTGTAAATCACAAATTTACTGCAAGAATTTATTGGAACTTTTAAACTTCAATTCTTTAAAATTATTTTCAGTATATTGGGAAGTTTTTTAGTGAGTAGTATGGCACAACGAATGTAACTATTCCAATGATCTGTCATCGTACTCACAATGTCATCGATCAAATCATTCCGTTTAACCGATGAACTTATTAAATTGCTGGTAGATCCCTTACTCAGTTACCAAGCGGTGATTTTTTTTTTTTCGATTTGTTTGGAACTGATGATACTCATACTTCAATACCGCAAGAAGTTGTATTTTATAAATATATGAGAACTTCCCATTTAATCAACAGCAAACATCAAATGTGGGATTGTATCGTAACTAGAAAGTAAATAAACCTGCTTGTAGCCGTTGGTAAGCGGAAACCATGAATAAGGTACAATGATTCGTAGAAGGCACGACTGGCGGGCAGAATCAAACGGTGATAAACTGCATGATACCGGAACTGTTACTGACGTTGATAGTGTCAATTGTGCGGTGATACAGAGAGGTTGACGAACGTGTGATAATATTGAAACATCCGCTACTGCCACCAAATCCACAAATGGCCTCTCCTGAACAAATTAATGAAAGATGGTATATTGTCATGAATAAATCTAAAATAGTAATTGTTACCAGGGAAATCGTAGTTGAAGCAATTTTGATCATCACAGCACAATCAGGCCTTCTGATCCCATCTAACGGAAGCACATGACGTCGTCCAGATTCTGTTCCAACGATAGAACTTGAACGAGATGGACAACCATCCTGTAACAATGAAAAACTTTTTCAATTTCATATTCTTGCAGATATATTTTTCTGAAGACTGTTAAGATTTAAAATGGAAGCGTGGAAAGTTTTCAGTCAATTTTCAATGGGATATATCATAACAAACCTGTAAAAAAATTGTTGTTCTGTTATAATTTGTGCCATGTTGTGGTGAAAATAACACAAATGCATTCACATCAGAGATCACTGAGAGGTAGATTCCTACAAATATATTATTCATGATCAAAATTGGAAGATTTCATTTGATATATATCCAGCATGGATGCTTTAAAAATAGGTCTCGAAAAAAACAAGTGCAGAACTCTTTTACCAAGTATGCAAAATATTATTTGATGCAAGAATTTTGAACTGGATCAGCTAAATTTGGATCAAATATAATAAAACTAGGAAGGAATGATTTCATACGGCTAATATCACATTTTAGATCCCCTTACATATCTCTTTTCAATTGATTTCAGTCTTCTTTACTAAGTTACTTTATTTTCATTATATCAGGAAATTCAGCATAGGTTGAGAAAACTGAGGATATAAATCACTCTTGTTTAATTTCTTAATTATAAAATATTTGGGTTGTATTACTTAATCGATTTCTTATCTCAGGTAAGTGCTACTACTATATCTAATTGACATAGATGATTGTTTCTGAGACAATTAATTTTTCCTCAAGTCAACTTCTTCGATCGTTTTTCGGCTGTCACTTGACTCGAGCAAGTGACAGCCGAAAAACGAGTGACAGCCGTAATAGAGACAGTAACGAACCATTTATAACTTTGTCGCTTATCTGTTTCATTTTAACTTTCTAAGTACTTTCTCCAGGAAAAACGATAGTGATTCGAAGAATTAAAATGACATGAGAGTTCACGCTTACAGGTTATCGTATCTTCACAAATTCCTTATCGATAAGTGCCTTGCTCTAACAATACTTATATTGTAGCATTTACAGTGCTTTCGAGAACTCTTTGATATTGATGAGAATAGAAGCTAAAATTATCTTTCCTCTTCCAATAATTCTTTATTCCTTCTGGTATAACTACTATTCCTTATTGCTTCTTTAGCTATTTTTCACTGAAACTATCAGGCAAGTGCTTTCTGATGCGGTAATTTATGGTGCACCTTTATCAATTTCTCATTTAGCAACCAATGAATTAACCGGTAAGTATTTTCTTCACAGTTATTTTCTCGATTCAGCATGTATACGGTAGTATTGTCTACACATTTTTTAAAGCTAATTTCATTTCAGGTTCATTTTATCTGCAATCCTTCTCCTAAACCTTCCTTCAACTTTCGTCAAATAACAACAAAGGATTCATGTTCTATTCTTTTCATAATTCAGTACTTCACCATTAAATGTTCGCTATCTCCTTCATTTGTCTATTTCTACTGTTCTATCTGAACTTTACAGTAACATGAACCCTCACTTCTACTTCTCCATTAATTTTAATTTCACCTGTTCTCATTAATTCTACCTGTTCGAGAGGATTTCCGCCTATGCTTCACTAACGCCAGCAATGTATTTGTGCTTGTCAGTGCTTTTTCTTTCGACTTTACTATTAGCTCTTTTAAGCGACAAATAACTGATAGCTGAAATTTCGAATCAGATAATGGATGAAAGTCTAATTAAATGACAAGTTAATTAATTTTTCTTGTTAGTTTGTTTTCTGGCATGTAGAATTATCCCAAAAAGTATCATTTTTAGAGAAGATGGAAATAACTGAGAGGAGAAATAGAGGACCCAATACGATAGAGATGAAAGAGTTTGTTATCAACATAATGATTTCATTCATGAAAAAGATGAATCTGACTAAATGCTTTTTCGAAAGTAAGAATGAAAATTTTCTATCACTCACACTAAATTCATAAGTTTATAAAATCAAAGAATTAAAACGAGTTGCTGCAGTTATTGTTGCCTTCTCATTGCTTTAAGCTAAGATAAATTCCATCGTACCTCGCACTGTTACTAATCATTCCCACTCGTACGTCATAATGACAAGATCGGATTACGTGAAATGAAAATTCGTCACTTCCCGGAAACTGATTAAGTGTCCTCTTTTCGCCTTATATTGGACACTTTCATGGAAATGTTTTTATTTCTTCAGTAGTTTTTCATGCATATTTCAAGAAATTAGAGAAAGAAGTGTCTATTTGCCTGGCAAAATAAATAAAATATTGGAAAATAATTATTGAAAATGGCAAAAAAAGTTAGGATTATTCCTGAAAGCAAATGAATAGATTTAAAGTAATACTTATTTCTGCGCCAAAGTCTATTTCTACACAACACATTGCAAAATCTTTCCGCTTTTCACTGAAAATCTCCGAGTTTTGAATTCATCTTGCCGTAAGGAAATCAAAAAAAAAATTATGAATTTATTACTTCAGACTTTCTTAGGTCGGTGACTGTGTCAATTGGAACATTTTGGGTATTAAAAGAAATAGTTTAGGATATGATGGTTTTATTGAGAGAGTTAGGAGGATTTCCAATAATAGTCATATTTTAACAATTTGTCGTCCAACTTCAAACTTCATTATCTATTACTAATATTTGATTAGCGCTGGTAATCAATGCAGAAATAAAGTAGATTAAGATAGTCTTTGAAATATATAAATCTAGTCTGAGATTAAATTTTCATTATACAATTGTTTCTTTTAAATATGATGTCTGCATTGGGAATGTTTTTAAAATGGAATTTAAGAAGGCAAGTAGACAATGTGCAAATAATCAAAGTACAGGTTGGCATGAGCCATAAGCAAATTCATATTGAACTGATCTAATAATCTGATTATAAAATAAAGGAGAAGGAAGAGAGCTTCAATCACCTTCCCGCTCAAAGGTTTGGTAGATCTGAGTCTGAACAGAACTCTGATCCTCCTATAATGGGCATCCCTTGTTGTCCACTATAAAGGCCTGTTTTCGTTATTCTAAATTAAACATTAAAAAATAAATTAGTATTGATGAAAGTACGAACCTGTAACCGTAGAGCAGTACTTCAGCAGTAGAAGCAGTGAATAAGAAGTAAAAGTGCTAAGCAAGGATAGTAGCGGCATAACTTCCTTCTAGCGAGAACCTTCAAGTCTTCAGACTGCCCAGTAGGCCTTGCAAGGCCCAATCCAGTAAGTAGCTCTGAAGCAGAGTGTACACTCTTTCCCAAAAAATCGATGTATACCCTAGCAAGCATGGTCTTCCCGCTGTTGCGCATCCTGCATTTTTGGTATAATTTCAAAAAAGATATTCGAAATGAAGTTCTCTAGATGAAAGATGCATCTGTGAATTCGTTTATCTCTTCATAGACATTTTCGTCGTACTGCCCTACTCTTAAATTTAGCATTGCGAGTTGTCTGCATGCCTTTATTTCTTGAAACTTCCTTTAAAAGACCTCCAAGGAGTGATATTGATTTGAAGCATGAGAAGGCAGATTTGTCGTAGATCTTCTTTAATTACTGCAGAAATAGCGAATAAGTTATCGTTACTATGAAAACATTTCCAAAAATAGAAGATTATCAACAAACTGCAATAAATCTTTAATCAGTAAACAGAATGAAATGAGTTCATTTGGCCATCGACAAGAAAGATCTTGCATGAGTAATCCTGGTATACTTATAATTGATGATCTATTGATGAAGCTGATTTTGTTGACGTTTATAAAGATAAGTAGATGAAACTGTTCGAGTACTATCCAGCTTTCCGATTATTGATCTCACCGCACATCTCCACTCACAGCTACACACTTTCTGAGTAACAATGTGAGAAAAAATTATGAAGTAGCTGAATGACATATTAATAAGAAATTCATGAATTGAAAAACATAAAGATGAATGATTTCAACCCTCTTAGATTATTTGAATAATTTACAACATCTTCCTGTTGTTAGCTGTAGTTAAAACTGTCAAAACCGTAAATGTCGACATCCATGACAAATTTATAGTTTGCATTCTACAGTGCAGCACCTTTCATACTTCCGTCAAGATATTTAAGGTCAAACTCTGCATTGCTTTCAGACTACACTGCAGTGTAAGTGATCATTTATAAATAATTGAATGATTAAACAATTAAATACCCAAATACTTGAGTAGTTAAACAATGAAATACTTGAATGATCAAGTAATTGACCACCCAAATAACTGGATACTTAAATGCTTGAATATTCGAATACTTGAATGCTTAAACACTTAAACATTTGAATAATTAAATACTTGAATAATTAAGTACATGAATGATCACATACGGGAATAATGAAATACTTGAACACACAAACACTCAAATAATTAAATGCCTGGATGATTAAATACTAAATGATCAAATATTTGAATAATTAGGCACTTGATTACTTGAATAACCAAACACTTGAATAGTTGCGTATTTGAAAGGGTTAAATACCTAAATAATCAAATACTTGGATAACCAAACATTCGGATATTTAAATACCTAAGTAATTAAATACTTGAAAAGCCAAACACTTGGATAATTAAACACCGGAATATTTGAATAATTATTTAAATAAATATTCCATTCTGCGCAAGGTAACACGAATATTTTAGTATTTAATTATTTAAGAACCAAGAAATTGGAATTCAAATCTAAAAATTCATCTATCAACCATACTGTTAGAGTAAAAACCAAATTTTAGAATTATCAACAAATTCTTTTGTTGGGATATCTTTTACAAACAGAAATTTTATTTAAACTTCTAATCACTTTTGCCTTAATCGTAGCGAAAGAAATCGAAACATGTAAGACAATGAAATCTGGAAAACGTCAGCACAGAAGGAAATATTCTGATTCACAACACAGAACAAAAACGTATCAGATGTGACGCTTTGTTTGATAAACTCCGAAATGATGTGTCATAAGAAAAAACCGTTTCAAAAGTTTTAGAAAAAAGCACATTTAAATGATCTGCACGAGTAGGACATACAATATGTAAAGAAATGGTCAAACGAAAATGACCATCTGACCGGGTCGTCCTTTGCTACGGTAAGCTGATATTACCGTTTCGCTACGGCAACATGATGGAAAAGTGTGAATGCAATAAGGGATAAATAGAAATGAATCATTAAAGCTGAAGGAAAAAAAAGAGCCTGAACTAAGTTGTACAAGTTAGCAACAATATTTCGTGAATGCTTTCTACACAAAACAGAAGTGCATATGCATTGCATTCATTCTATTCAGAAAATTATCTAACTTCATAATCCTACCGAACACCAATAATGTCATCGTTGAGAGATAACGATGAAAACACACATCAAAGAGATCCTTCCCTCATCAACAGCACCACTTGCACATTCAATGAATGATACTTCAAAGAAGCTCAGCATGATCCCACGATCTGTCTGCTGGTCATATTATCATACTTCCTATTATTATTTCAGGCATATTTCTTCCCAGACCTCAGCTAAACGTCGAGCAAAGAAATTCTGTTTATCACTGCGAAACATAACAAGCTAAGTGATTTGATCAAGCAGTTTTTCACCGCAGCTTCAAAATTTGAACAAAATTACAAAAAAATCTAAAATTCCCATACCTTGACAATAAAAAAATACCACTCAAATTTACATTTGATCATAAAAAAAAAATGTAAAGTAAACAATATAAGAAAAGATATGAATTTTGGAATTTTAATGTGCAATTTCTGTCAATTTGGAAAAATACACATCAAAGAGATCCTCGATTATTGAAAAATAAATGACAATAACCAAGCACAAAATCAACAAATGCAATAAATTTAATAAAGCAAAGACATACTAATCGCAACGGCCTGCTTATATTTACTGTTTCATTTATCCATCTGGAAACTGCATGTTCGGATCATATTAGCGAGTCAGTAATACCGAGAAATATGCATTACGTACTGAGCAATCTAAGAACTTTTCGAAAAAGACAATAACTTACAAACCAAAAGCATATTATTATCTTCAAAAAAAAGAAGTTAGATATGCCTTTTTTCTCTACACAGTCAAAGTTGATAACAACTTACGCCAATTTACTCACTAGGGAAAAAACTTCGCAATGAAATCTCTTTTTTCGCTGCTTCTTTACACTTCTTTACTGACTGTAGCGAAATCTTCCTAATAATGAGGAAAATTGTGCCTGTCCTTGTGAAACACACTTGTAGAAAAAGACTTTATAGAGAAAATCCTAATTAGTTAAGAGACATAAACATGTGTATACATAAATACACACACATACATACGCACATCTCTGCACTCAAAACGTGTAACAAGTTCAGAAAATTGATGGTAATTTGACTGAATACTTCATTTAAAAGCTCAAAAGATAGCAAGAAGTTAATATGTTATTAATGAAGCCGAATTAAAAACGAATCCCAAAAGCAAACAGTACAATTCCACCGTCGACTCAAGCTATCGTAAGTCTCATAGATCTGCTTTATTCAGAGTTTCCATCGCAACCTAGCTATAAAGACGTCGGAAGATCGGCATTTTTGAGTTCTTCCTCATCAATCCAATCCCTGCTCTGTGATAAAAGATGATACAGTAAAATCTCTACAAAGAAAATCTTTACCAGTTCTCTTCCTTCCAACGTCCACTGAACTGCTTACCAATCACTCAGAGTATTTGAAGTTCAAAAATAAACAACAAAGCCTACAAAGAAAGAGCATTAGCCCAAAGACCGGGCAAAGATTTGCGAACAGACAGTATACACTGATCTTTCTTCAACTTATAATCGACACTTAATATTTTACTCGGGCATTTTTGCATCTCAAAAAATCGTTTCTCCAAAACTGTCTTCATTGGCGGCTTTGTCTTCTTATTTAATTTGAATACTTCCAACAATACACTTAAGCCTCTGTAAAAAAAAGGTAGAATAGAAAATTTATTCTCATTACATCAGATACAAAAAATCAAAATGTTATTCTAGTACTCTAAAAAGTTCCCAGCAACTTATAAGACTCTTAAAAACAACTGAAAAAACTGTGAAAATGTATCCAGCTATCATTATCTCTTAATATTGCTAGCTTCCACAGTTGCAAAAAAGGAGTCTCGCGCAACAATGCCTATACTCCCATAGTCACCCATATACTACGCTCAAAATTAAATTTCCGATTTCCACACTTGAGGTTCAAGAACTTCGCTTAATATTTTTGCATCGCTTTCTTGAGTGTACATTTCTGTAGTAATCCATAACGAAAAGTTTCAAACAGTCGCTATGAATATGAACAGATCGTAGTTCTTAAATTTGAACAATCACAAATACCCTACTCTTCGTTGTATTTAAGGTGTACATCAGTATTCGCAGCGCGAACCATCGTCTTCTCCTTGATTCCCATCACTACCAAATGTATTTTCAGAACAGTCATACTGTCATCATATTTCACTGAAAATAATGAAAATGCTGCTTAGTTTGCAACAAAATATAATCAGACAGTAAATGTAGTCAAAGATTCTTCAGAAAAAACGAATACGATATCAATATTTTGACACCTAAATAAGTCTGACTGTGGTTAAATTCCAAACAGGCTACTGTTTAATTAAAAATCACAACTTCGCTTGCTTTGTTGTTATTCTAGCTCGCATTTCAGGTTGCTAGAACTTCCCTTTCCTACACTTAACACTGTATGGACACCAAGCATCGTCAAGAAAATTAAAATTTCAACCAAAAAAACACACAAACCTCCAACAGGTCCAGGTAAAGACTTGACATCCTCGCTCCAAGTAAACATAATTTGTTGATAGTTATATCAGGAAAACGTAAATTATTGCAAGAAACGATAACGAAAACGCATTTTTCCACAAAACTGTACAAGCTACTCTTCCACTTCAATAAACTGTTTGCATATACTCGACCTTCATTTCAATTCTTCAACACACCATTGAAGCTAACCCTGCAAAACAGGAAAAGCAAATCGGAAAAATGTCTCCATAAGACGATCTAATAGATGAAATTAAATTTATGTTCAAATAAAATGGTATTTCAAATGCACGTGAAATGAAGAAACCGTCTGTTCACGCAAAGCAATTCCGCATTACAATGAACTTCCAACATAAGCTTTTTAAAATGAGCTTTTACCTCATTCCTCCATAAAATGCAATTATCTCTTTTCCAATAATTTTAAGCAGAACTAATAACTTTGATCAACTAAGACTGAGCATACTTGCAATTTAAAAATTCTGCTCTGCATAAAATAATCTTTCACAAACGAAGTCAAAAACGAACAATCTTCAGAACTATTTACCTTACCAACAAAGTGCACATGTCATTTTTACGTAAAATAAATAAAGGCATAATGGAGCAAAAAGCAGGCACATAAAACAATTAAAATTTTGTAGTTCATTTAGACATGAATGAAAAATACATTGAGCGTTAAGTGGCAGCAAAAGAGAAAGTACGCAGGGATATTCATATAATCCTCCTTTTTATCCAATTTCCATTTTTAAAATGAATAAATTGCACACAGTTACAAATACCATAAGAAAGTAGAGACATACTGGGAAAAAGTAGTAAACGACCGGGTGATTTGATGAATGAAATGATCTGAAAGTTTCGAAATGCAATCAGAAAAGTCGGCATATAAAAATGATTACAGCGTAGGAGGGTAATAGATCTGAATAAAAATGAATATGTGAAAGAATATATCAAGACAAATTCTTTGTAATCAAATTAAGAAGCACAAACTGGCAAAATGTTAGCAAAAATTGTGTAGTGTGTTTCGACAATAATCTCTTTAAAAGATTTCTAAACTAAAATTGTTTCATCGTTAAATTTAGCGTTTGAAACTGTCTCATTCTAACTAGGAACTTCTTTTCCATTTAGAGGACAACGTAGTTTTCAAAAAGTTGTTGAGAAGGAAAAGTCAGCTGTTCAAACCCATATTTTTCTAATCGAAAATGATATGTTATATATAATACAGGAGGAGAAGAAGTTTCAACATCCTCTATTCGAAAGAATCTTGTAAAAATGACTGGAATTTCAGATGACGAGAGGAAGTTTGATTACTTTTTAGTAACAAATGTTTACCTGCGAAAGAAAACATTGAGAAATACAAAGCAAAGATGGTAGGATAAGAAATATTGACTCTCTCATAGTTATATAATAGCCATCACGAGAGATCCAGATACTTCGAACAATGACACTTCATGATCCCATCTAGAACATTTTTCGTAGGCTGTGCAGAGAGAGTACCTAATAGTAACAATAGCTTACTTCTCTTCGCATTTTCCTCCTATTATCCGCCCATCTTTTTTCTTCCTCCTTTCCCACATTTTCATTAGTTGGTAGCTTTCTTCTAATAATCTCTCAAAAACCCAAACGCCATCTCAAGCATTTAACAAACAATGCACCCTTTCATGGTAAAATAGGACAGAAATGAATAAGAGTTTGAATCCCAAGGATTAGTGTCAGTTGCAAAGAGTAATCAATAATGCATCGCTTTCTACATCACTCCATCTCTTCAATTCATGTGTGAGTATCAATTAAAGTGGACTCGAGCAAGAGTAATTAGTGAACTTGATCATATTCTGTTAGATTACATCATTAATGAGCAGAGGGCAATACATACGAGAAATACATCTCAAGGCCATACGGTTGACTCCCCAAACAGATCTTACATTTGTCCAAATCTGCCATTATAACCTTAGTTCACCTGTGCTTCGAACTTTAAAATTGAGAACCACCGTGTGTTACCTCAATGGTTCCCCATGGATATCCCCCCGAACATTAATCTGAATCTATTCACTTACCAACCACCTTCTCCATCCCGCAACTTACCCAATCCCGAGACACCGCACTATCTTACTCATCCTATCCTCTCCACTGTTTGTCTCGTCAAAAGACAAATCTGTGACGAGTATTAACGGGCCGTCATACGGTCCGTTTTATCTGCTTTTGTCTATTAAGCAATTGGGATTCCGGAAGGTAGAGAGGAGAAAGGGGAGGGAGTCACACTAACTTCACCAAAGGTCATAAAAGAGCCGCGTTACATTTGCAGATGTCATCGAGACACAAGCTTGACATAGAAGATGGAGACAGGAGGCGAGAACGAGATCGACGAAAAAGGTCAGCTCTTACTTTCTGTACTTTCACTTTTAATCATATACTCTCTGTAGTGGACGTTATCCGTCACTGTGGAGAGGAAGAAGTAAAAGACTTTCATGTATCTTCATTAATGGAATAGAAAATGGCAGTTTAAACTTCAAATTATGCCACTTTCCTCGATGAATGGTAGTACTTACAGTCCATTATTGTATAAACTTTTATTTTATTAAATGACCAGAGGACTTGATAAATTAACTGTTTTTTCGAAAGATGCACATGGTGTCAGTTGTTAAAATGTCCTACGTAATTCGCTATTTATTATTTCGGCAATATTTTGGTTTGTCAAAAAATAGAGAAATTTATGTGCACTTTAGTCGCTCGAAATCGCGCTCACCACGAAGAAATCGGAGCAGAAGTAAAGAACGGGGATGGGAACGAAGTCGATCACCTACTGAGAAACCGCGTCGCCCAACAGTAAATTTTTTCAAAATTTTGTTGATTTATCTCCTTTATTTTTAATTTCAAGTTAAGAGCAATATTTAACTTTAGAATAAGTTCTGTCCTTTTTTCAGATAGAAATTAATCCTTTCAATAGCCAACCCTACACGCAACGCTATTTTGAAATATTCAAGAAACGAACGACGCTTCCAGTTTGGGAGTACAAGGATAAATTTTTAGAGGTGCTTGACAGGAATCAGGTATACTTCCTCATCTGTTAAAATTATAAATTTAGTTTTCCTTGCATCTTCTTGATTGCTCCTTCATTTCAACGCCTTCGGTATCACTAATGTTAGGTACGAAACGCACACCGAATTATCATAAAGTTATATTTGCGAAATATATCGGTTGGTAGTAACGGGTCATTCTCTCGGCTTCAGATAGGCATATTTATGTGAATAATCAATTACAAAAGAGTTTGTATTTCTAGTGTCTTACCTTAGTGGGTGAAACCGGATCGGGAAAAACGACTCAGATACCACAGTGGTGCTTGGAATATTGTAAGGCGCGTACACCTCCAGGACACCGTCGGCTGGTTGCTTGCACTCAGCCTCGTAGAGTAGCAGCTATGAGTGTAGCGACACGTGTCGCTGAAGAAATGGATGTACAAGTAAGTATTCAGGACTTTACCAAAAAATTTAATCGGAAATAGCGCATTAGATAGAAAAGAAGTGGAATTTTTTATCAAGCTAAATTGGTTGCTGTGTGGTACTATCAGCATAGCTTAATCTTTGTCTCAGAGCTTTCAAACCAGTTGGAGATTCTGTCGTTTATCATCTCGAAGAGAGCGTATAATTTGTCATCCTGATCATGAATTGAGCTTAACTTCTTTGGTGAAAGAGATGATAAAAGTGTAGTCTTACTGTCAATAGACTCCTATAAATAACCGGACATTTGCAATGAGCACAATTTAGAAGAAATCAGCCCAGAATTGAAGATACGAAAAATATTAGTGCAACAAATGAACGATGTTAGCACGGAAATTGTATTGTTTTTTCATATTCCAGCTAGGTGCTGAAGTAGGCTATTCAATACGTTTCGAAGATTGCGTAAGCGAGCGGACAATATTGAAATATTGTACCGATGGTATGCTTCTGCGTGAAGCCATGAATAGTCCATTGTTAGACAGCTATGGCGTCATAATATTGGACGAGGCCCATGAGCGTACTTTGGCAACCGATATTCTTATGGGCTTGATTAAGGTTTGCTCTCTTTTATCATTATTTTTGGTTACTAGATTTATTTTAAGGTTCGGCATTGCATATTCACATTGTTTTAAGGAAATTGTTCGACAGCGGAAAGATATTAAAATAGTCGTGATGAGCGCAACATTGGATTCAGGAAAATTCCAAAATTATTTTGAGAATTGCCCACTAATGTCAGTTCCTGGACGCACCTATCCGGTCGAAATATTCGTAAGTTTCAGTGGAGTTTAAATAACTCGAACCTGTTACACTTCAGATATATTTTGATGATCCACAACATTTTTTCAGTATACACCGGAACCAGAAAAAGATTATCTGGAAGCTGCAATCAGAACAGTTGTCCAGATTCATGTATGTGAGGAAGTTGAAGGAGATGTACTGCTGTTCTTAACTGGACAAGAGGTACTTTCTTATATCTTCTATCGTAAGTAATTGCATGTGTGTCCAGTTTTGACAAAATATATTCTTAGAAGGTTAAAGATATATTTTCGAGATTTGAAGTGGGTTGAGGGCAAATTGCTGCTAAATGCCCAGCAACACTTAAAAATGCACTTGCTCTGCATAACTGGAAATTTCTGCTGAATTGATTAACGCATTGTATTGGCTTTTGGAAGCCAATACAATGTTTTATAAAATTTTCATCCACAAAATCACTATTATCATGTTATAGGAAATAGAAGAAGCTTGCAAGCGAATCAAACGTGAAATTGATAATTTGGGACCCGAAATTGGTGAATTAAAATGCATACCACTTTATTCTACGTTACCGCCTAATTTACAGCAAAGAATTTTCGAGCCACCACCACCAAAACGACCTAATGGAGCTATTGGTAGGTGCAGAAACCTTAGGGATTTTATGTGTGCCTTGCCATACCTCATTATAGTTCTTCTCTCTGTTATTAGCATAGTTGGTTCGAGGATTTTTTCTAATGCAGTTGTAATTCTAAGAGTTCAAAAGTATGGCAAGACACATATAGTTTAGGTGCCTCAATTCACTGATATACTTTTAAGACTCATAGTTGACGGCGCCTAGCACAAATTGCAGGTCGCAAATGTGTCGTCTCAACGAATATTGCCGAGACGTCACTTACAATTGATGGCGTTGTTTTCGTGATTGACCCAGGATTTTCGAAGCAGAAGGTTTGTGCAAGAAGACTGCTGCCGAAAGGCGGTCGCTGCTCCGTATCAACGGCTAGCAGTGCAATCTCATTATGTTGGCACATAATATGATGGTGATATCGTTGTTGTTATTATCGGTGCTGGAACTACATTTTTATAAATAGTTTTAGTGAAATGTTTAGGTATATAATCCAAGAATCCGTGTCGAATCGTTACTTGTATGTCCGATATCAAAAGCTTCCGCTATGCAACGTGCTGGCCGTGCAGGACGTACAAAACCTGGCAAATGTTTTCGATTATACACAGAAAAAGCATATAAAAACGAGATGACTGATCAAACGTATCCCGAAATTTTGAGGTTATCTTTGTTGTAACGTGATTTATGCTAAACGATGGATTGATAAAAAATGACTGTTGATAAAAATAAACCGCAATAAGAGTGATAATATGTTTTTTTTCATGTTATGACATCATTGGTATTGGAAAATTATAAATACAATAATTTTTTTCTTCGTTTCCAGATCAAATTTGGGCACGGTGGTGTTGCAACTGAAGAAGTTGGGAGTCGAAGATCTTGTTCATTTTGATTTTATGGATCCTCCAGCTCCCGAAACCCTAATGCGTGCGCTAGAAATGCTGAATTATTTGGCTGCTATTGATGACAACGGCGAATTGACACAGTTGGGTTCTTTAATGGCAGAGTTCCCGCTTGACCCTCAACTTGCTAAAATGGTTATTGCATCAACGGAATTGAATTGTTCGAACGAAATACTGAGTGTCACTGCTATGTTATCAGGTGGTTTTTTAAATTAGGGTGCAAAAAGTTTGTTATATTTGGTGAACGAAGAATTCATACTAGCAAGTAGAAACTGGATGTGTGGGAAGAAGTTGCTTCTCGAAATATTTCATTACAAAAGCTTTTTCAGTGCCTCAATGTTTTGTGCGACCAACAGAAGCTAAAAAAGCAGCAGATGATGCGAAGGCTCGTTTTGCTCATATCGATGGCGACCATTTGACTTTGTTGAATGTTTATCACGCTTTCAAACAAAGTAAATAAATTTCGGTCTACTTGTTATGATAAAATAGCTTCCAACTAGTTTTAATCAGCTGTTTTGGAATTTATTGGATTCATGACTGTTGAAAATTTTCTTTTGTTTTACGTCTTTTTGAGGTTCCTGTACTTCAGATCGTGAAGATGTTCAGTGGTGCTATGATAACTTTATTAATTATCGCGCTTTGAAAAATGCGGACAACGTGAGAACACAGCTTGCGCGTATCATGGATAAATTCAGTTTGAAGCGAATTTCAACTGATTTCAAAAGCAAAGATTATTATATCAATATCCGAAAAGCCCTTGTTGCCGGGTTTTTCATGCAGGTAAAAGTAATGCAGTATTTTTCATATATGAATTGTTCTGTAAGTTTCTAAAACCCTTCTCTCCGAAAATAGGAGAGCTTTTCACATTTAAGAGGAAGGATACATATTTGAAGCTTTTAACTGTAATGTTTTTCTTTCGATGCATCTTTTTTTTTTACTTTACTTTTTGTAAGGTAGCCATGATAACTGTAGTTGTGAAATTCGAGTATACGTATAGAAATATCTATTATTTACACTGTAGTGACTGGATTGCAGGTTGCACATTTGGAGCGAAGTGGCCATTATATAACTGTGAAGGACAATCAATTAGTGCAGTTGCATCCATCTACAGTACTCGACCATAAACCGGAATGGGCACTGTACAATGAGTTTGTGTTAACAACAAAAAATTTCATACGAACCGTGACTGACGTTAAACCTGAATGGTGAATAATTTTTTTTTTTTTCTTCTAATAATGTTTTTTAATCTATGCACATCGCATTGCATTCTTACGAGGCTTGCACGATTGCATAATGGATATATCTGTCAGAAGCTTGCAAGGTTAATCATCGAACAATTTCCCTCTAATGCATTTTATAGATGAGTCGCTGGTTTGGTCAGCAAGCTTTTTTATAGTAATTTCTTAGCATTCATGTATAGTATTTTTGCGAAAGGTGAGAACTTCTCAAAAAACTGGCAGTGATTTTTTTTCAGGCTTGTTCAAATGGCTCCTCAGTATTACGATATGACAACATTTCCCGAATGCGATGCCAAAAAGAAGCTACAACATACCATCGCCACTCTCCAATCTTTACGAGCAGCTCGTGGTATTTAAATCCATTGTTGTTACTCGTTTTTTCATTAATTTTTTCCCAAATTTTCAATTATTTCAAAAAATTTTGCAACATTTAAGGCATATTTTCATCAACTGACATGTGTGTTTTTGTTTCTCAATATAACTCTTTATTCAAAAAATCCTACATAAAGGGGGGTATTCCGAAGTCATACTTTGTTTATATCAGAGGATAATAATAGCAGTGTTCGTATTGATGTATTTTTTGGATACTGAATCTTGGCAACTGCATTGTCAGTCATGCTTTTTCATGTTCATTTTCTTGATCTGTTGTTTGTATTGTATAGTTTTAATGTAGGCTCGCTCTACTTTTTTATGTTCACAAATTTTGTTTGTGCTCTCTTTGCGAAAAATTGTTGGTTTATTCGGTCGTTACCGTAATTTGCCACATCCAGCTGGCATATTTTGTTTCAAGTGAATAAATATTATCCTATTATTTAATTTTCCTTAAAATTTCCTCTAAAATGTTAATTGCCATTTGATAAAGAATGGCATTTTGCATAAGAATGACGAAGATCTAAACTGCATCTTACATCTTGCTATGTTGTGCTATAATTTTTTAAATGCGATGAAGATTTTTTTTTGTCTCTCTGATTTAAAAACCGTGGTCCCCAATAACATTTTCCATTTCCGTCAGTAAATTCTGAAATGACTCGATACATATGGCAGCTTGTGAATGCTTGTCATTACCATTCTTCGAGTTACTGATAAGTATGCATGGTGCTAGTTACGGGTTTGTTGAGAGCGGAACAAATCATGTTTACTTTTTCCCACATTTCGAAGATAAGTGTCTTTTCCGGATCTCAAGACTGGTTGGGTCTTAATCATAAATCAGCAATATGAAAACCACAGTCGGAGAAGATCACAAATGTTCACGATATATCCTTCACTCATATTTGTTCCGAGTGAAAAATGTGTCTGTAGGAACAGGGAGACTAACTCGAATATTAGTGATACACTCTGAAATCATTTATCGTTCTCATTGTTTTGAGGGACCGGTCGATAATTTAAGCCGGCAAATTACTGTTTTTATAAATTTCAACCTGGCAGCTCCGGAATTTTTGGTTGTAGAAATCTGTTGTAATAAAAATTTAAGGTAGTGTATTTTTGAATGAAATGGGGAATCTTACAAATGGATCGATCAAATATTTTATTACCGATATTTTAGTAGTCTTCCCAAATATCTGTTGCCAGAATAGTTGTGTGAATTATAATGAAACCATTTTAAATCGATTTGCACTGCTTTAACTTTCATTAATTGTTTACTTATCACTACAAGATATTCATACATAAAGCAATCAGATCATTCGATCACTTGATAGTCTGGGAATTTCTGGTAGTTTCATCATAGCAATAGCACTTAAATACAGATGGAGTATTCATTTACTCATCAGTATTTTATCAAAAGTATATATCGCTTCAATTGAAATTTGACTCTCTATTGTGGAATTTTTCATATCAGTTGAATTAAAAGGTCTAAATCAGATCAAAAAGTGATCTAAATTGGACATAATAAAGGAAAAATGTATCATTCTTTATGTCCACTAAAATAATTCCCTACAATGAACATCATTCATTCGTGTTTCCTTCAGAAAGTACCATTAAATTGACAACTGATCAGAATTCTTTTTTGCATTCCTCTCATATTAAAAGTGATAAGCTTCATTAACAAAATAATAAATTTAGAGAATGTTTAAATCATTTCGGCAATTAGAAATTTACTGATGATTGTTGAGATCCACTCTGATAATTATGGAATGCTGTATGTTTTAATTTCTAAAAATATTTAACCTCTTAAAAACATTTCAAATTCATTCTGACATTTGAAAATAGCAGAAAAGTAAGTTTGAAATTGAGCAAGAATCAAGGATATTCTGAATATTACACAAATAAATTACCACTAGCAATATCAAATTTTCGTACCTTAACCTAAATGAATTGAATTAGCTCTTTTTCTTTGAATTTCTTATTGCAATATCTTTGAACAAATTTTCACAATCTGTCATAGCTACTTATTATATTGGATGAAAACGTCCATTTGACCGTTAAGGTTGTTTAGTCTTTTTTTATTTCACATTTTATTCTTGTTAGGAAGACACTGCAAATGGACTGTATCACTTGAGGAATTTTTACAATTGGTCAATTGGTCATCAATGCTTTTCCTTTCCAATTTTGTTTTCTAGGCTCGAAAAGTGTCTTGCTCTAACAATAGGGCACTTATAGAGAAATAATTACTTCAGTGCTTTCGAGAATCCTATCATATTGCTGAGATTAAAAGCTAAAATTGTCTTTTCTGTTTCAATCTTTTTATTCTTTCCAGTATAATTGCTATTTCTAATTGCTTGTTTGCCTATTTTTCATTACAACGTTAAGCAGTGGACTGATAAAACATTTCCCAACAATCCGTTAATAAGAAGCAGGCAAAAAAAAAAAAAAAAAAACGATAGCAAGGGAAATATTGCTGTTATTTTTCGAAAAATTTAACTTCTGTTAAGTATTAATTAGTAATTGTCGTCGTATAGTTTTTCTTGTTCTTCTATTTCGTATTTTTATATAACAGTACACGTGGATGTGAACAAAAACGGAACAAAAAAACATTTATTTACTGTACTGAAAAATTTTCGGAACTCTGAATCACACATATCGATCAATTATAAGTGATCAACAAATAATGATTTCACCTAGCTGCTTATATGTTTTGAACTCAATTGGATGCTGAAAAACTTTTCAAAACATGAACTGATAAGATTTGAATTTATTTAAACCGTAAATTAAATTCAGACATCAAATAATAGCGAGAGATTGATTGATTATTTTGGTATGAAATATGAATGAGAGTAAGATTCAAAACATATCAGATCTGATAGACTAAAATTAAATACAACTAAGTCACATAACTCTGTCCTTCATTCTCTTTTAATTTTGAATTTGAAGTACATGAAAGGGTGACGGCCACCATATCTTTACAGGTTGACACTTGATTTTCTATAATTAGAAGAATGAAAAATTTCATGTTAAAAATGATATCTAATTAATTTTTGCACTGATCTTCAACGTCATCGTTTTGCCATCTTTCTTTTTTGTTTTTTTTTTTTTTTTTTTTGTTTTAAGTGCCGACAGTTAAAAAAGAAATTCGGAGCAACAGTTAAAGAATGAACAGACATCCGAAACATTAGTGCCAGCTGTTTTGTGTGAGTGTGGAAGTTTAGTTACTGAAGTGTTTCGAAATTGAAATCCGGTTTCCGAAAACATCTTCATTGAAAGAAGCTCTGATGCAGTACTTACCCATGCATGTATCTGATCATCTCCAGTCGTCTCACACTATGTATTCCGACAAAGAATGATGTTGGGACAAGATAAGGAGAAGAAAAAAAGTAAGGAAAAGGTGACAATCATGCTGATGTCGTCATATTTCATTTGTTTTCATTCGATGATGATGGGTGATATGAACAAGTGATATAAACTGATAAGCACACTGACACGTGTTGATTATTCTCATTCGCATCCCATCCAAACAATTTTATATGCATCTACTCATCACGAAGAAAAAAAAGGAGCCTAAATTGCAAGCTTACCTAAGTTATACTTTATATAAATGAATTTGATGCATTGGGCGGTGTATGAAAACTTTCGATCAGACTTTTATCTTGGCATCATTTGTGTCATTGTCTGTTGCCATTTTTAACTCAGGGACAAACGATCTCGAGGTCATATATCAGGAAGTCACAGTTCTCCTCCTAATGTAATTAAAAATAAGAGTTATTACACTGTCAAAGAGAATTCTTCATTGGAGCATCGGTTCAAACATCAGTTTAAGTGTAAAACTCTAGACCAGAATAGATATTTCTGACCTTTCCTATGAAAGATTGAGGATTTCGAGGAAAATTTTCCCCTCTTAACTATAGTTCCAGCTAATGTTATTTGTCTAAAACCTTTGATCAGGGTCATTTCTTCATCACGTCATTCTTGTTGATATCATCGATTATTTGCACTTTTGCAATGGTTTAAATACGTTTCAACTGTTAAATTGTATTGGGTAACTGAAACAAATGAAAGGGTAACAGATAGATAAAAATAAATGAAACTTCTCCACGTGACTTACATTTTTACGTCAATGCATTTCAAAAATTGTTTAAACTAAAATTCGAAGGTTCTCAATTAGAGTTTTTCTCTTTTTTTTCCTCTCACTGTTCGATGATCCCTAAGAGGTCAATAACGAATTGCTTTTTCATTCTATTCGTAAAACTTTCTCATGATTAAATGAAGTTGCATAGTATATATAACGTTTTATCAACTGCTGTAATAGCAATGGGTTTATTACTTGAACTATTCTTCTTCTGAAATTACATTTTTACTTTGTGCACAGGTCAAATTGGATTTATCAGTGAGAATATTGGATAAGAACTTTTGGAATTCTGAAAAGAATCATTGTGCTTGATGAAAAAGTTATCATTTACTGATAATCTGTTGTCTCTGAAATTATTTTTTTTCGAAGTCTTTAAATTAGCTCTTCAGCAGTATACTTTTACTGAAATATCATTTGGAAATGAAATTTGACTTTAAGTAAGAGGCTTCTGTTCACTGGCAAGTTTTACAAATTTAGTCAAAGAAGTTAGTTTTAAAGAGCTTTTCGGTTCTGATATGCAAAATTCGAACACACCTGGAATTAGCCGGCTTTTTTTTTTTTTTTGGAATTAGCTATTTTAATATGAAATCAAATCAGCGATAAATTTGAATTACGAGACAGCTCTCTGCTTTGACCATCATTACAGCTTCAGCCTTTTCTGATAAAAATGAAAGAGAGAGGGGGAGAGAGAGAGAGAGAGAGAGAGAGAGGAAAAGGAAGGAAGATTTAACTAAACTTATCTTATTCCTTAATTTATTGATACCGCTGAAATTACTTTTTTCACAATGACCGAATTATCTCTTCGAAGGTACTATACTTTTATTAAGATATTATCTGGAAATGAAATTTAACTCTAACTCAAGGTCTTTTAAAATGCTAACAATTTGATAATATTTTGATTGCTACCTGATGAATTCGAACTGCGACAGAAAACTAAATGATGTCATAAGGAAGTGTTTTGAAATTTCCATCCTTTAGAATGACACATGTTGTTCGACCAAAAATTGACAAATTTTATATTTGTTGCCAATTTGAAATTTACAGTTGGCAAGAAAATTCCTCATCGAAGTAAACATTAATAAGTTTGTTACGTAACGTGAATTTTATCAATTTATTTTCCTTGTTTTAATCATGTCCACCTTTGATTTGATAGTCTGTTCACCATCTCTACGTTTCTATGAATGACCACTCCTCCTCATCGTAGAACCATCCCTTCCGCATCTATGAATGACCGCTCCTCTTCATCTCGGCACTATCTCGTGCTCTTTGTTACAACATGCCAGATATAATTATATTTATTTCTATTTTCCTACATATTTAGTTTTCAATCTTGAGATATGTGTATTTTAATGAATTGTGATATTCATGCAATTCCAACTCCATGGAATAAAATTTATTTAAAAGAAGACAATTTGCATTATTTTATTAATTAAAACCTTGCAGCTAATTAAGACCCAGCATTTTATTAATGAAAATCTTCTAGTGACAATCCAATGAGGGATATGCTAGGACGACCACTCTTCAAATTTTTCCGTTCATCGATAACGACCACTACGCCACCATCCTCATCCACCGAATATCACCAATTAAAAGAGGAGAAAGATGATGGAAGACAACAGAATGGTACTCGGAATACATCCTTGAATCGGCACACTGATCCCATATGTATACCTAAAAGCAGGTCACACACTTATCGCTTTCAAGATACTAGAGTATTTGAAGTTTGACATACCAGAAATCCTAGATTCAGGCTTTTTATTATCAACCTTCGATTTATCCGTTATTATTATGCTTGTTAGAAAAAAAATTTTAGAAAAGAAAGCAGTTCAAGTGATAATGCCTTCTGTAAAGGGTCCTGTGAACATGAGTATATGTTGGTGGATATCAATCAAAGATTATGCAAGGTCATAACTTAGTTTCAATTTTTATTAAAATATCTAAAATTCATTTCTGATATGCTCCAATTAGGGCACAATGCACGTTTATAATGTTTTGTTTATTTTAGAGCGCTGATATCGAAAAGCGTCCACATGATGCAAATATGGATCAGCTAGATCGAGTACCGGTTGATTTTTCCGCTCCATCGGGTCCAACAATTATAACTGATCCGGATGAAGTTGAGTGAGTTTACCAGAAATATGTTTTTTAATTTAGCAATGCCGCACAAAATAGCGAGAAGGTTAACTTGTCAACGAACCAAATAATTTAAAATTTTATGAAATTTCCAATTTCAATCTCAAATTTTAGTGGGAATACCAGAAATATTCAAAAAATTAAACAAAATTCAAGTTGATGTAAGGTAAGAGAAATTGAATATAAATATTTTTTACTGTAAAATGAAATAGAAATATCGCTTTTATGCTAGTATAATGTTGTTCAGATAGTTTACTAGCAAAAAACTTAAACAAATAATAATCATTGCAATGACATAAAGACAATTGAACTGAGATTGACCCTGATTTCAGTGAACTCACTTGAACCCAGTGATATATTGAGAGATATTCAACATTAACAATTAATTATTTAAGGGAGATATTGATGTGCGGTGAATCTCGGACCATTTATAAGTATCATTCCAAAATTTACGGTCTTGCATCTTACTCAATGTATCGTGCTGAACGCTGGTTTCATCCCAATGCTGATAAGAGTAAAGTGGAACGAATGTTGTTAAGGACTGGAGGAGAGGATGGGTAAGGATCTAAAGGATCGGATTAGGCTGATTAACCTCTAATATTTCGCTTGGTGGCTGTTTTTTTTTTTTTTTTTTTCTTTTTTTCTTTTTTTTTTTCTTTTTTTTTTTGTTGCTTAGAATAAAAGGAAGAAGTAGGAAGTGGGGATAATTATGATCGGTAAAGAATGAAAGACTTTGGCTGATCTCAGATAGTCAGTTGTTGATAGAGAATTTTAAATTTATTTTTAAAATGTTACAAAATAACATGAGAATTGCAAATTTAACAAAAGAAGGGCTTTACTAATGAAGGGATGATTGGTCCACAGACCCATCTTTCCATTATTCTTTTTTTTTTAAGAAACTTTTTTCTTTCTTAGATAGTTAATTGTTGATAAGGGAAAATTCATTTGAGAAGTTAAGCCAAAGAACCATGACTTGTCATAAGAAATATGGTAAGGATTTACGACACTTTTTCCTTGAATAATTTCAGCTCCTTTTTGATACGAGTCAATCAGCGGAACTATTTGATACTCACCATGTGTTACCATCAGAAGATTTACAACATTTATATCAACGTTGTAAGTATCTCATCATCATTTTGTCTTTAGGAGAATTTTTAATATGGGGATTATAAATTATCGAAAGGCCTACTGTCTTGAGTAACTGGACAGTAAAATTCTAGTCCACCACTTTCTAAACTTTCAAAAACCTTTATTATTTTTTGGCGATTTACAGTTAGAATGAATGATATAATTCTCGCAATATTAACCTAAAATGTGCAGATAAACGCAATCTTCTTGCAGAAAGTTGAAGGACATAAAACAACATTTTTCATTGAAACATTGCACCAATTTCCTAACCTGATAGACCTGGTTAAATATTATGCCGAGCATCAAGGATTATTATTACCATGTAAACTTACTAGAGGAGTTGCGCTTCGATGGCCTGATTCCACAAAGTAAGTATCCCGCAGACTATGCTCTGAAATTGAAGAATAAGGGACACATGCATTTGCCTGGGACAATGTTAACTTGTAAGACTCCTCTGAGTAAAAGTGAATCTAATTTTTATCATAGTTGTACTTAAGAATTTCCCGCCTTTTGATAATTTCTAAACATTCTCGAACTTCCTCTCCCAAACAATTTTTCTACAGTCAGAAATCCTGAAATTGTTCTTCATATCATTTGATAATTGTGCTTTTTGTAATTACAGGAGAGGTATAACAAATCGGTTGTATGTTGAGGAAGAATATTAATTCACAGGAAATGGACGATGAAAAGTATCAGATTAAAAGAATACAGGAACAAATGAGAATACCCGTGAATTCTAAAGAAAATAAACGTACGACAAAAATAAAAGGACAGAAAAATTGACATAAACGAAGGAATACTTTCTGTTCTTTACATCAAAACGGATCAAAGGATGCCAAGCAAGTTACAATTGAACGTACCAGATAGAATTCCAGGCTCACTTATTTATGCATCTAATATTTCTAAAAATCAAGTTAAATCAGTACCAGAATGAGAAATCATACATAACCAAATGAAATTTTTTCTTCCTCATGTCAATTAAGTAAAAAAAAAAAAAAAAAAAAAAAAAAAAAAATTGGCTTGAATTTAGGCGGAAGAAGGGATACTGGAAATCTTAAACCTTAATGTGGATATAATCTTATTTATAGGGATGAAGCATAACATGCAAAAAGCTTTATATTCGAAAAATTTTATGGCATATGTTAATGAGAGGTATTTTAAAAACTTCGGAAGAGAATGAGATTTTTGTTTTATAGAATTTTATATAACAAGAAGAAAACGGATTACAAACTTATAAAAAATGGTTGTCACTGAAGCTGTATATCACAAACTAATGGTAAATGGTCACTGGGAGATATCTTAGACGGTAGTCCAACGTACTTCTTAGCAAGTTCTTTCGGAGGCACTGGAATGACTTTCTGTATCTGAAAAAGCCCTTATTAATTACTTTCCACTAAGTCTCGGATTCTCGTTTAATCAACATAAAATATTGGAACTCTCTATTTCTTTCTAATTTAAGACCTAACTTCAATTCTGATTATCCAATCAGTGTGACAAATTAAATGAAGTATGGGATTAGGAATTTTGAAATCAATGTTTGTTACGCATAAATACTTTACAATATTGCAATGATAGAAGAATGACTAAAGTGAATAACTAACTTTCACATTAGCACTTCCCCAAATGTAGTCTAAACATCCTTCAAAACCAGCAATTTGTCCATCATATCGATAATGACGTGTATAATTTGTGAATTGTGTCTCATCTCCCAAACTTGTCAGCTTCAAGCTAAACGATGGAGAAGACGGTTCAATGGTAAAATTTACATCACCATGTGGATCCTGACGATACGTACAGCGCTCACTTTTAACTGATATATTTCCTGAAAATTTACTAGTACAATAAGGCAGCATATCTAATGACTTAGGCCGTGATTAGGCAATGCTTTGTAATTGATAGAATCAGAGCTTTCTAAATTTACCCTATCCGTGAAAAAGTTAATCTTGAGTCAGCATTTTGGGGACAAATTCCTAGTAATTTTGATTATATAGTGAGAAAAGGTACAATAAGCAGTCTTAATTTAGCTGGCTAATGTAGATGGGTCTATATTGATATTTTCAATCAAATATAGCCCTTTCATCTGATGAAACATTGGAGTATGAGTTGCATTACACCCTACCTGCAGCCACTATTTTAATTGGAAAAGTTTTCGTTTTTCCTATGGTTCTAACCTGCGAAATAAGATCTTCATTACTAAATGTAATAGAAAATAGAAGGTTGTAGAGTAATGAAATTTCATGGGCTATATAAGGATCCTAGCAACAAATTCTGTAAGAATTGTAAAAATTATCAAGAAAACAGTTAAAAGATTTCTCTCTATTATTTCAAATCATTGTTGTTCATCTATAAATCTGAATTCAAAATTTTTAAATGCGATATTAGATTGAAATAGTGCCATAAGTACCAACTGCTATATTTAAAATGCTATTTGTAAGTTCGTTTATGATGATCTTTCTTTTTTTATACAATTTCTTACCAAATTACTAATCAGTCAGGAAAAAAATTTTGTAGATTAATTTGAAAATAGCTCACACGTTTGGAAACCCCTTGGTAAACCACTTTTTTTACAATAACAACACGTCATTCAGTACCGTAACTTATATAAAAACCGTATAAAAACTTCCAGGACGAAACCGCCGTCAAAACATTCCGTTTAAATAACCATTTTAGTACTAGTGGTTTATATTTTAACTTTATTTACTGTTTTGTTATTTATTCTTTTGTCTTTTATGTTTCGTTTTTCGCCCTCCTTTCGAATTAAAAATCGTGCATTTTTCAGTAAAAAATTCTAACCTGTACTGAGCAAATGATAAACAGCCCCATCTGGTGTGCTATTAAAATCGCCAGCAAACAGTATATGCAACTTCACTGTAGGATTACGATTTGCATAGCTTGTAGCAACACGCACGATCCATCGAGCACACAGTAAAGCTTGCAGAACTTTAATGATTTCAAAGCGAGGATCAAAATACAAATGGGTATTTGCAAGCAGTAAAATACCACTTTCGTTTGCGAATAAGCTACTGCTATCCAATATCAATACCTAGAAATTACTCTTTTAGAAGGTAAAAATCGAACCATGAGATTCAAAAAGATGGACAACGTTCAGATATTCGGTTTTCCTTTTTCCTTTATTTTTTACTGCAAAACACACAAAGCAAAATACGCTAATATCCCTAACTTTTATTTTAATGAACTATCATCGAATGAAAAGTAATATATCTTGAAGTTGGTTACATTTCAAACGTCAGCTGGCAGAGATATTGCTTTGTTAAGAATTCTTCTCTGTTTTTGCAATATATTAGGCTCTAAAAAAGTCACAAAGAAAAGAGTGGAACGTATATAAATTGAGTCATATAAGCAACCGCTCGTTATAAATACATTGTAATCTAATTAAAAGTTACCTGTATGACTGCAGGTTTTGATATAAACATGGCATTTAACTCATTATTGCTTTTAAGTAGCTCAGTTATATCAACGTTCTCAGGGTATGTTTCAGTATTTAGAAGGTCTGGCAACCACATGCTATGACTTTCAAGACACCTAAAAATCTTAACAAGAAAGAATATATGCAAATGAGCAGTCAGAAACTTTTAGAGGATACCTAATAAATACATAACGGATTATAAAATCGAATCTCCGTCCACATGTTATTTCATTGCATGAACTGTTTGTTAGCAAAAGATGCATTCTTTTTTTCAAATCCTATATGTACCTGAACTGTTCCCTACGAAAACACACGACCAATCCTTCATTTACTTTCATTCCTTTCTTTTTAAAGTGGCAATCATATCCATGGCTATTCATCACCTCGGGTAAGAAGCGTAACCACAATCGTTCATCTACTTCTTGCAAAAATATGATATCTGCTTGGTAACCTATAAAAACAAAAGATTGATGGAATACCTTGTTCCAGGAATTAGCATTTTGATGATTTTCATTGAAACTCAAATTCATACCAGGAATTTCCCGAAGTAAAATAGGGTATCGATAGTCATAATTCTGATACTCTTTTGCGCAATATGGAAAATGCAGATCTTCTTGCTTGAGCTTTAAATCCAAATATAAGTTAGCAAGAACATTATATGAAATCACTCGTGTGTTTCTGAAAAGATTTGGAAAAGTGTAGATAAAAATCCTAGTAAAAGTACAAAATTTTTAAGAATAAAGTTCTCAGCTAGACTTATTTGTTATACAGTGTCGGACAACACATTTACAATTCAACTTTTCCAAGTTGGAGGTGACAATTTGCAATGAAACTCTATGGAAAAGTTCACGAAAATGTCAGTCAAAGTGAAATTTTTACCCACTATTTGCGTGTTCCTGACAAAAAGTAGCTTGTCTTTCTTCGAAAATCAATGTTTCACCGACTTCAGAAACTTCGCCATCACTGTCAGCACAATATAAAATCATATCTGCTCCCATATCGAGCAATACGCAGATACGCTTTCCAACATCTTCAACACCAGGACAGAAGTATCTGCCCGTTGAACGGTAGATCCAACCATCCATCGTATACTTCGATTTTTCTGAAAATAAGTTAAAGAAAATACGATAATTAACAGTTATTCCACGGCTGAAGTTATTATTCGTTTAAAACAAAAAATGTTCCTATGAATCTTTGCTCTTTAACACAAAGCCCGTAGTTCTTTTTATTTTTGCTAAAAATATGATTTCGTGACTGATTATCTTTCTGAATTGCACACATAGTTCCCAGTCCCGCAGCACCTCTAAAACTCTCGTAGCTTGGTGACATACGGATGATTCTTGGTCGATTGTTATTCGTTACTAGCTTTCAGATTGACAATAACAGTGATTTTTTTATTATAGCATTAAATTAAACATTGAAGGAATCGATGAGTAATTATATTGGAGAGTTTTGAAGATGTTGCTGAAGTGCTAGGTTCAATCCAGAAACGTTATTATTTACGATGCAAACTGCGCCGATATCAATTTATCTTTTTAGCAAAAATAGAAATATGGATCCATGTGTCAATAAACAGAAATATGTAGGAACACCTCCTTAAGTTTTAAGAAAAACTTTTTTTTACATCACATTCTTAAAGAAAAAGTTTAGTCAAAACAAAAAACTTACCTCCTGGAGTATTATTCATGATTGGTGAAATTAAAGATGCATCAGGTTCTCCAACATACCAATGAAATGATAGCTCTACTTTTCGCGAGTCTGGAAAGCGCCTTCCATCATTTCAGAAATTCGAAAAAAAAAACCAATAACTACGACCAAATTATTAAAGAAATTTGATGTGAAAAAGTCAGAAAGCTTAAGCTTACTATCCGCTAATGAGAAACTGGCCATGAGAGGACATCCAACTAGTGGTTTCAGCTTTAGAACTAGCTTTGTACATCGCGGAGGGTCCCGTAATAAACGGTATACATCGTTATTGATACATATATCAAGTACATTCTCATTTTTATACACTTGTTCGTTTGTGGAGAGAAGCTGAAATAAAATTAAGAATCACGTGAAGATTAAAAAATATTAATAAACCTTACAATAGGGTGAATAAGAAGTCTACAAAGGATACTACAACATGCCCAATTAATTTCAAGTTGAATATGTGGAACGATATCGCTAACTATTCGATGAAAAGTGGAAGGGTCTGAGTTGTTAATCTTTCTTTTTTTGAAACGATGAGTGAGTCAGGATATTGGAAGGTTTAATCATTCTTAAACCAAATGAATATCTTAATTAACAAAGTATTCCGCACAGAGAACTGTGGAAATTATGCAAGTATAGGCGGCTTAATAACAACTAACCAAATTGGGATGATTTGGTGTAGAAAATACAAATTCAGAGGTTTCGCTCTCATTAAAAACCACTTTTTTTGACTGTTTATGAATAAATTTATTGATTTTTTCCTTTATCTTGTCACATGTTTGCAAAAATAATTCATCCAAGGGACGAACGAGATTAACTTCAACCAAAGTCTTAGAACTGGGAATACAGTACAAGAAATGAATGTGTAGAGATTGTTCCCTGAAATTTGATAAAATTCATAAGTCAAAACAATAGAAATGGAAGGTCACAGGAAAGTTGACTGTAGGAAGATTACTCACTCTGCTCCATCCGTAAATGAGATCTTTTTACGAGAAATTCGTGGAACATTCCCGATCCACATAATGATAACATTTTCCGGGTATTTTGCGATATAAGGGGTATTTCGTCGAAACGGTCTCTTCATGACTCTGCAACAATTTTCCCTATAGTTTTCATGAATATAATAATCAATTAAAGAAGTTTGCCAAAAAACAATGTCGAGTGAACTGAAAGAACATAAGGTAACTTAAAATTCCTCATCCGATAAACCGATTGTTAAAGCCAATCTCTTTGAACAGTTGATTAATGGAGTGAAAAAATTCTCTTAGAATAACTCGAAAAACGAACTATGCTAAAAAAAAGTAGGAACATACGATAAAGTGTCAATGGGATCATTTCTTAAAGCGCAGTTTTGAAAGAATGACATAGAAGATTGATATAAATTGCTGCGATTCCTGCAATGCCTTACAGCATTCGTCAACAACCACCACATACACTGTAATAAGGAGATCCCTTAAATCAGTGCTTTCGTTGATGACCCGAGAAAGAGAAAGAGACATGCCACTCTGTAACCACAGAAAGGTCATGACACCGAAAATGAGAAGATCGACTGTCACCCCTACGAATACTGCCCTTATGTGCTAGATTGCTCCCCGAAATGCAATTCAGATCCCATGAAGGATGAGAAGATGGACAGAGTGTGGTGCGGTAATTGTCCATGGAAAGGTCAATGGATCCTTGAGACAAAGAAGGGTCATGAAATGTGCTTCCCTTCATAGTGAAAATAATTCAATGCCTAAATAACAGTGAAATGAATGGCATAATAAAAGCGATAATGTTATAACATGTAATGAAAATATCTGGGTCATTTCCTACAACAGATGTGTCAATGTTTGCATTTCAGTTCAGCTTGGTGATCAAATATTAATCAAAAGATGCGACAATGAAAGAATGCGTTGTTGTTTGGGAGATTAATAAGATAAACAACAAAACAAAAGGAAAAAAAAATGGGGACAAATTTCCTCAATTTTCCCAAGAAAATGCAAAAGAAAAAAAAACAAAAATCTAAGCCCCATTTCTTGTAATCATTTCACCGTACGATGGATTCGCTTTTTCCTTTCTTTTTTTATTTTATTTTTTTTCAAAATGAAAAATACCGTTCATGTCTTCAGTTTTTCCATGTTATTGCAGTTCATTTTGATAAAATGAAAGAATTAGTCGGCGATGTTTGCATCGATGACATGCAAGGTCAGACCCAGTCGTGTTTCTTTCATCGGTCGGTATTTGGGTGAATTTCTCTCTAATGTTATGTCTCGATGGCACCATCAAGCTTTTAATTCTATTTTCTTCATGAAAGATCAAAATTTATGTCTTTCCATTGGAACAGTTATTTTACTTCTGTAAATTAGCCCAATCCATTTTTTGCTGTTTGATATCAGTTACCTTTGCATTATCTGAGTTATGTATTTCTGCATTTTCACTTCTTTAGAATCCTACTCTAATAATATCACAATAGGAGGGAAGTTATATTTCCTGAAATGTCAGAAAGTTTGTTAGCTTACTGAAATGATTAGTTCGAATTAATGCCGAAATTACTGGACCAAAGATTTGTAAATGACTGTATGGAGTAAGAATTAATGAAATGATGAGAATACTGCGTGATTCGGTGGTAACATTGAATTCATACCAGCTAACGGTAACTCACAGTCCATTTTCTAGTTACTATTAACCTGGTTTTGTGATAAGTGATTTTTGATGACGTAAATGAAAATGAGCGAAATACAATCAGTCTTTGGTTAATTTTCTGACCGTAATTAAATTTTCAGTTATTTCAATAACGAATTATGTTGCACAATACAGTGGCTTACATATTACCTCTCAGTGTATTTAAGTTCACTTTGTTATCAGCGATAACACTTCAAGAGGATGGTGCTTCATTTATTCTTGTCCCTCATGGCCTTAGTCCCGATGATGCTGAAAGAGTAATCATTCCAGCAGGTAACTCTTATCAAATTGATATTGTTTTAATCAAAGAGTTCCCAAGCGCTGAAATGATTGTTACTGATGATATGTTGCAGTAATTTCGGGGCCACAACCACCATTTCCATGCTTGGTTGCTGGAATGGGCACATATGAACATGGACAAACATTCACCAAGGAACATTTCCATTACAAATGCAACAATGGTACAGCTGAAGTTATTGGTAAATTTAAGCTTCATAGCTAAAACCTTCCAATCTTTTGGTTCTTTTAATGAAATATATTTCCGGAATAACATTATTATCTTATAGCATGTGTAGCAGATGACAAATCAGTGATACATATCGGTCGAATGTTTATACGGGGTGGAGTGAGGCATAAATGTGACGTGAAGGGAGATACGGTTACTTATGAGCAAGGTAATCATTTCTTGTATTCAATATGGAAAATTTTAGTAACTCTCTTGATACTCTTCAAGTTCCACTCTTAATTGCCGTTATTTCAATTGCACACTTCTTTTTGATTTGAAAATTGCAATCAGTGATAGCATTGCTTTTCTCTCCCCCAATTTTCCCGTCTTTCACTTTCTCTTTCGTGCTCTCTTTCTCCTTTTCTCTCACTCACTTCAATCCAATCCTTCGGTGAAAAAGAGAAATTGGTAAAATCAGCTAAATTTTTCTATGATGTTATCAATCATCGATGTGCACAAAACTACCCAAGTATTAAACTTACGGTCATCTTCTCATCCGAGTAGGAATTTAGCTAAGAAGAAGCCCTTTCGGAAAAATTGGTGCATTTAGAAATTATTACTATTTACAGTTCATCTAAGTATGTATCTGACTATTCAAACGAAATAAACTGGGAAAATTTAACCAAATTTTGTTGGCAGACAAAGATATCAGAAATAATATTTCCTCTGCACTACATCTTGGATTTCTTGGTGATTGAGCTTTGGAATAGTTGCATATGAAAAAGAAAAACAAATATCAACCGTGAAGAAAGTAGGAGAAAATAGCGCGGATGATTAAACTTCCCGAGTTTTCATTGCTTTTCAGTAGGGTGGGTTCTTATATAAGTTGCTTAAATGAAAAGGAAGTTATGAAAGGAGTGGAAGGTCAGAGGTACCTATGAAGGCATTGATCGATATCTGTTACTTTCTGGGTAAGAATAAGTTTTGTAATGAATTTATTCCAATTTAGATAGGAATGGGGTAATTGTTAAATTGTTGCGAGGAGCACATATTCTCAGGATGAGGAAGGTAAAAAGGAAACTTTTGAGAAAGGGAATCAGAACTATTTGTCAGCAGATCAGAAGTTTAGTCATCACATGACCGCTATGAGACCTATCTGATTTCCTGGAGAAATGTGAAGAGAGATTGTCTCCCATAGAGAAAACTCAATATCCAATAAGTTGGTAACAATGGAAGTGTTATTTCAATCTGTCATTAATAAATAGTAATGTTTGGGATGAAATTGTAAATGTTCTTCAGAATCAACGTGTTATGACAATGGGATTCATTATGATGTTGGCGAACATTTTCGTAATGGATCTTTCGTGCTAGTCTGTCAGAAAGATGGCATTACAATTGAAGGTTTGTTTCGCCAACATATTTTAGTGTAAAAATATTTTCGAATTAAAGAACATTATTTTGAATAAAGTGATTTACACATTGCAAAAATCGTAAAGGTTCGAATATAACTCTATTACTTTGAGATCACTGATCTATGAAGTGCATTGAAAGATGATAATATTTCTATAACTGCTGTCACAGCATGTAAGCTCACATCCTGTAAAACAATATTCCGATGACACGTTGGCTTATAATTAATAAGGAAGCCTTTAATCTGTTAATTCTTCTGAATGGTATTTGTCTTAGAAATTATCGTATTGCTGCAAGTTTGACATCACAGCAGGTTATATAGCTCTCATCTTTCTCATACAAAAAAATAATTCAGAACTGAAATTCGCACCAAATTTCAGGTTGTTATGCTCGAAATACGGATATCACAATTCCTGTAGGCACTGAACGAATCGTGGAACATTATTTGCATAAGTGCGAGCTGCTTGATCAAGGACGAGTGCGATATACTGCGAATTGTATTGTTTCACTAATTTTATAGTAGGAACCTCTTCTAACTGTTTCAATTTCGAGTAGTAAAAAAAACCAGTTATCCTAACTACAGTATATTTACATAAAATACTGAAATAAATAAATGTGTCATTATACTCAAGGAACTTGCAGTGATTGGATGCAAAAAGGACAATGAATTTTTCAATGAAGGACAAATATGGACATCAGAACATATTCGATATCAGTGTACATCATATGGAATTGTCCGAGTGCTTGGTGATTTTTAAAAATATTGTTTGTTACTAGCAAGCCTTTTTCAGAAATAGCCTCAACATCTTTTAGCTACAATTATAAAAATCTTTCGATGATCACTTCATAAAGATAGTTACAAACTTCAGATTTCAGGAACTATATTTCACATTTCCTCAAATGATGTATGTTGACAAAAGAACTTAATCTTTATCTCCAATTAATTTTCAAATAATACTTGAGGTTGTGTGGATGATAATGGCCTATTCGTTGAACTCGGAAGGGATGTGTTGATGCGTAATATCGTACATCGGTGTTATAGAGTCGACAAAACAACAGTTTACCATCGTTTCGCATGCGTTGAACGAACACTGGCCGAATGTATTCTTACTCCTCCAGTGCAACGACTATCTTCAGTTTCCGAGACGTGATATATTTCATTGATATTATTCATAAATTTGTTTATGAAACTGCTTCAATATACCCCGAAATGGTTTAATTCCATGGCTAAATATTGCTACTTTCAACTTATCAGGGCAAATTTAATAATTCTTGTACAGATACCTAAAAATAATTAAATTTACGAAACGCTCTAGCCAGTATCTTCCAATCGTTGTCTCCTCAATGGTAAAATGGTTCAACTGCTATCGTAGCATAAACTAGCTTTAAGTTCTCTTATCTCTTATAATCAATAAATGTGAAATTTACTGTTTTACTTCTTAAATTGTCCTGAGATAGAATGTTTAATACATTCCAACATCAAATAAATTGATTGGTGGTAAACAATGAATACGGCAGTAACAGAAAGGCATAAAGTTTCGGGTAGTAAAGACGAAGGTATGGGATTTTGACAATAAATGACATAAAAAGTATGAGCGAATCGTTATTTTATATTTGCATAGTGTTGAACTTTGGAAAAAGCATTTATTTAATCTAAAAAATCAGATAAACACTTTGGAAAATATGAGATATTTTAAGGATACATAAAAAATATAAAGATAAAAAAGCAGTTATCGATCTGAAAAATGCGAAATCATTTTAAATTAACCTATGACGTGGAAGGAGAAGTCTTCCCTACATCTGCCAGAAATAATTTCAACATACAAAAAATCTATAGTTACATCACTCCAAAATCTGCTCCACAAAGCAATATTGAACTTTGTTTTCTGAGGGTTTTAATTTTATAAAATATTTTTCCTGAAAATTACGAGGAATAGTTTTGCTACTTAAGATATTATAAGGAGAAATTCGCCAAAGCAAGAAAGAAAGATTTTTGTTAACTTACAGAAGCAAAGAAGATTTATCCTAATGTACCAGGAGAGTTTTCTACTAGACTAATAGTGATAACTTAGTATGAAGTAGTTATGTTGACGTCGTGACATTACTTTTCTCGACATCTATCGATTCAAAGTGATATTTCCAGAGAGGTATACGACGTCCAACAGTTTCCCAATTAGTCATATAGATTAACGTAAGTATTGCTCCTGCACCAAAAGCACCGTATGTTGGTAAGCTAAAAGAAACGATAAGATCCAATTTTGACTTCACAATGTAATTACATTGACGATAAAGTGATACTCATAACAGGCCTTCATCATTTGACCTGATAATCAATAAGGCCTGAATATAATAACAAGTAGAAATAACTTACTATGTTTTATTTCTTAAAGCATTTCTGATGAAACGTTTGTAATCAACGTAGTCCATTCCTGAAAAAGAAGAAAGTCAATTTACTTTCGTTGCGTATCTAATCCTTCCTCCATCTTAATTATGGGACGGGGATCGAAATCCATGTCACTACCGTTTTTAGTCATCTACGAAGCGCAACAAGTACTTCATGGTTGGTCGTTGTTTGTTGTGTGATGTTACTTGGGGAATTAGGCTCTCAGAATTGACGTAGGTCAAGGGTTTTTATTTACGAGACTATTAACTTGTTTGTCTTCGGATGGTTCTATTTATGTACATCTACGTATAGGACATGTTTTTCTTAGGCACGTATACTTATACACGTATGTTTTTGTTGGCTTAGCCACAGACATTGTTCAACTTTTATTTTAGTGTTGTTCGATAAACTGTCTTTCGTATAGAGATAAATATCGTAAAATCGGACAGGAACAGATGGATGCCCAGGTTGAATTGTTACGTCAGTTCGTGAACGTTTGCAAAAGAAATCCGGCAATTTTGCATGAACCGAGATTTGAATTCTACAAGGATTATCTTGAAAGGTTATTTTTCCAGCTTGGCTTATATTATTCCTCTTTCTTATCGATAACTCTGTCGTTCAATACGTACATTTATCGTTTTTCTGTTGAGAGAGAAAAACGATACATTATATGCTGTAAAAATAAGAAGTTCAGTGAGGAGCTTAAATTATGTCATTGTTCATTTGAAAAGAGGAAGACTTTAGTGAATTTGTTAATTTCGACAGGTGTATTAAATTAAAAAAGTATTTCATAGAATATGTTACTTTACAGTCTTGGTGCAAAACTTCCATCTCTAGAAACAGAACCAAGTGAAACGAAATCATCCGAACCAGCTGGTCACAATGAGAAACCGCCAGTAGATGAAGAAGAAGTGGAATCAGAAGAGGAGCTGGAGTTGGACATGTCGGGGGTGATAAAGGGCGAAGAAGACGAACCGCTTCCAATGGGTGATAATAATAAAGAGGTTATGATCTTGGATATTTTCGATTGTTGAATTATAGAGTAATCGGTTATTCGCTTCAATTGCAGATAACTGAGGAGGATATGGAAAAAGCAACTGAACAACGGATGCTTGCTGTAAATGCATTTAACGAAGGTAACCTTTATAATTGACTAAGTTTTGTATAACTTTAAGCACTTTTATTATTAGTTTCGAATTCCTTTTGAGCATATTTCATAAAGTTTTGTTTCGCATTCAAACGACGAATTAACATACGAAGGAAAAAGATCGACAACAGAAGTAGACTTTACACAGACTAGATACTTTTGATTAATTTAGTTCTTGTTAAAAACTTGCATTTTCTTTCTTTTTCGAATGCAATCAGATTTTTCAGGAAATTTCGAGAAAGCTGTGGTGCATTTTACTGATGCCATCGAACTTAACCCAGGACTGGCTATTTTGCACGCGAAGAGGGCGAAGTAATTGTCTTGCTGCAGTTTTTTAGTGGAAAAGAAAAATTCTCTTTATAATTCTCGAGAGAAACAGTACTATTTCAATGACTTTTTGCAGCGCGCTTTTGAAATTGAACAAACCAAATAGTGCAATTCGCGATTGTGATAAAGCAATTTCGTTAAATGCAGATTCAGCACAAAGCTATAAATTTCGTGGACGAGCTCACAGGTCCTGTCAATACATATTTCGACGTAGCACATTCGGAATTATCGTTTTATCTCCTTTATTGCATTACACTCAATTATTTTATTTACAGGTTACTTGGCAATTTTGTTGAGGCACATCGTGACTTAGCCATGGCATGTAAATTGGATTACGATGATGAGGCAAATGTTTGGCTTAAGGAAGTCGAACCAAACGTAAATTTTTCAAGATTTTTGCACACTAATTACATCAGCCTCAAATTTGCTCTGTTAAAACAGATTTGAGACCTGAATATTTTACTTCGATGTAACCTTTGGTGTGGTGGGCAGGTAATATGAGGGGTTAAACCATATAATCAAGGGGACGAATCAAGTAAATGGTTTGTTATTCGGTATCACATACTTACATCTATTTAAAAGAGCTTCCACATTTTTTCCAATTTACAGTGGTATCATTATTATGCCACACAATAGTGTAATACTCTTTGTAATACTTAGTCGTGTTTTTTGCAAAGTTTATTTTCACGTTGAAGGATCTTATCTTTCTGTCCTACTTAATAACAGTTTCAAATAAAAAAGTAAATTTTTAATATTAAATTATGCTCTTTCAAAGAGAAGGTAAAGACCATTAAGAAGTACAGAAAATTTGATTAGAAAAATAAGCGTATGGATAACATAAGTTTCTAACTATATTTAGTTACTAATATCTTCTTTTTTCTTCTTCCGGCAGAGACGTCGCCCATTCGGCCCTATTGGTGCACGTTCAAGAATAGGCAAACCAGCCTGCTTCCGGCATGATATATAGTAGATATTGCAAATGGCACCGTTTGCACGGCGAAAATCTTTAATGCTTAGTTGTCGTTGCGTTTCGATTCTTTTCTCTTCATTAACCTGATGCGGCGGCACACTATCGTAGCATTTTAGTCTATACTTGCATTTAAGCTTTTGCGTACTATTCAGCGGTCGTGGTTTGATTACTGTTTGTCGTAATTGTGAATCGAGCGGCTCTATCTGCATGTAGTCCTGTTCTTCAGTCTCCGATTGAAGCTCTTTACTTTTCTTTTTGCGTGTTCGCTTATTTCCTTCATCCGTAACTTCCTCTTGCACCTCCCTCTTTTGTTCTTTCTCTTTGTGCTTAACGACGAGTTCCATTTGGTATGGCTTTTTTGCTATTCCTTCTTGCATTTTTTTCTGCTCTTCCCTCTTACGGACTTTGTCCAGTTGTAAGTCCAGTCCCATGCTTTCGTAACACGATTTGCGGTACTTGCACTTTAACTGTGGACTCTCATACTGTTTAATGGAGGTAGTGATTACATACGTCATATGATTTAAGTATGGTGGAAGTATACCCGATTTATAGCATGATTTCCGGTACTTACAGCGTAGTTTTAGTTGTTCTCTACTTAGTTCCTCTCCAGCAGATTTTTTATCTTTATCTTTGTTCACAATTTGGATTGTTGGGAACCCAAATATGCTTGTTTCAATTGGTGGTAGTTTTCCAGTTTCGTAACACGATTTTCGATACTTGCATCGTAGTGGGAGCGGGATATGTTCTTCCTTCTTTTTGGTCCAATGTGTCATTTTGAAATTTTCTTGAAGATTTTCTGGTAGCTTACCCGTTTCATAGCACGATTTTCGGTGTTTGCATCGTATTTTAAGCAGTCTGTGGTCTTCGTGTTCTTGAATATGTGGTGTTGTCTTTGCGGTTTGGATTGGTGACAGTTTACCATTTTCATAACATGATTTACGGTACTTGCATAAGAGTTTGATAGCTAATGGGCTTAAGTTTTTATCGTAGATATTCACTTCCCTAGAAGGTATTATGTTCTTAATTTGTAAGAATACTGATTGTACTTCCTTTTCAGACGATGGTGGCACATCCGTTGCTGTTGCTTGTGGTTCTTTTTCGAAATCTTTTTCTTCTCTAAGTGAAGTTTTGTTTTCCTTTGTAGTTTCCCCGTCTTTAATCCTGACTTCCTTTCCAATTTTTTCAGCTTTTTTTTTTTTAGATCCTACACGTTCCGGAACTCCCTTCTCTGTTATCTGTTGTTGCATATTTGTTGTTGGTAAAACGGTCTTCTGAATCTTCTTTGTTGACCGTATCGGTGTTTCTTCAGCTGGTCCTTTAGTTTTCTTTTTTCTGGGTTTATGTACAGTTTCTTCAAATTTCTCATTTTCTATTGTTTCTGCCATCCTTTTTTCCTCCAATTCAGAAACAAAAATTTTCGACTTTTTGATTAGCTTTTTACTATTAGTTTCCTTTATAGGCTTCATTTCGAAAGCGCGTTCAGTTTTCTCGGCTGCATTTGATTCCTCAGTTTTCTCAGATTTGAGTACGGATTCTTTTTGAAATGATTTAATAATTTTTTTTTCTTCTCTATCCTTCTCTTTTTTTCGTTCTGATTCATCCTTACCAAGTGTATTAACTTCATTGAATACTCCAACATGTAAATTCTGTTGCTCTTCAGCTTTTCGTTTGTAACAACTTTTTCTGTATTTGCAAAGTATTTTCAAGTGGTACAATGTAACTGTTTGCACTGGTATTACTGGCTGCGTTTCTTCTTTGGTAACTTTTTTCTTCAGGTTAGGTAGAATTCCAGTGTCATAGCACGATTTGCGGTACTTGCAACGTATCTCTAAAGGGATCATTTCTTCATACTTTTTAACAATATGCATATACTTGAAAATTTGGCCATGGTTTATTACAGGCTTTTGACCAGTATTGTAGCAAGACTTTCGATACTTGCAATAAATCTTCTTTTCATTGTCATTAAGATCGTTAAATTCCTTGTGAGTAATTTCCTGTATGTCTGCCTGGTGATTTCGTCGTCTGAAGAAACGATAGATTTTTTGGAATAATTTGTCGTATGAGATGTCGATTTCCGGAAGGACGCCACTATCATAGCATGATTTCCGATATTTGCAAGCCAAACGTCTTTTCATTTCTACTTCAATTTGATTGAGATTCTTATCAATAATCACTTTTTTCGGAATAGGTCGCAGTGCCGCAATTTTTTCTTTTTCTTCTACTTTTGCCAGTGCCATTCTGGCAATTTCTTTAGTTGTTTGTTTCGTTGCTGGTAAAATGGTGATACCACGAGAAAAAATAGGTCCTGCTTGAACTTTCACGATACTCTTCTCGATCTCAGCACCCACTTCTTCATAGCACGATTTACGATAGCGACATAGAAGTTTCAGTTCTGCTTCGTTAATCTCTTCTCGCTCTTCATTTTCATCATGCATTTCGACCGTGCTTTCTTTTTCAGAGGAACTTTTTTGTGCATAGCGACCCAGAAATTGTGGTAGAATGTTGTTTATATTCCACGTATCCGGGATAATGCCCGTATTATAGCACGATTTCCGGTATTTGCAAAGCAACTTCCTTCTTCCAATCGGTACTTCCAAAACATCAGATGCTTCTTTTCGGATCTTTCGAATGGTTTCCCGTTCCCGATGTAGCTTTAAAAGTTTATACTTTTTAGTATAAACACGATGCTTCTTCCGATGTCTGCTAAGTATGTGGTGACCTCGTGAATCCTGGTGTGTTTTGTGTGCTGCGCGTGATTGTTGTGTGCTGTGGTAAAAACGATTGTTATATTTGTGCTCAGTAGCAGATGCAAAAATTTTAGGCATCAAAGAATAGACAATATTCTCACGTCTTGGATTATTAGACAGTGACAGCATTGCTGTGTGACAAGTTCTTCCTAGCTTGTCTATCCAGTTGTTGCTGACCGCATTATTACAAAAATAAACTGTTGGAAAAGCTTTTCCAGCCGATTGAGCGCAGAGATTGCATTTAGTTGCGGTTTGCATCAGAATGCTAATTCGGTCGCTTGACTCACTATCTAGAAAATTCAAATTCAAAATATTTAAATTTAGTAAAAGGTAGTATTACTATAGTTTATGTTTTTTCTAAAAACAATATGAAAAGTTCACAGACATCGATCAAAACTTTAAAACTCAGACAACAAATAAACTGTAGTATGATAGGAAGAAAGGAATGGAAACAGAATCGAGAAGGTTGATTAGTTTTTAGCTTCAGATTTATGAGGAGGTTCATTTGATGATGCACGAGTCGGTGGAAGTCTTCATTTGTGAAAGAAGTTAGTTGATTTTCTAGTTTTTCTGATTTGAGGAAAAAAGAATGGAGAAAGTTTACCAGAGTCAATAAGAAGTAGACTGTTGCGTGTCGTGTTAATAATGTCGTAGAGCAGTGCGAATTCCGCTAAGTTCATTTCATCACACGTTTTATAAATATTTATTATTGTTTGTGCTTGTGGCCAAGATATCAATTTTACATCTACATCGGTGTGATTCTCTAGGAAGTCTTTCCATTTTTCCATTTTATACGTTATAATTCGGAATATTTGAGTTTCATCCTCTGAAATGTTATAAATATATCCTTTCTTATGTTATTTTTGCAGTATGTATGATTTAGATACAGATTCAGGGTGGGAATTTGATTAATTTTTTTAATTACTGCTAAGCTTTTGAGTTTGTATTTCTAGAGTGAGGATTAACTTTTAGGTTAGCAAGCTAACTGAAGAAAAGTTATTTGCTAACAAGTATACCATGAAAAATGAAATATGATCTTAATCGTTCTGTCAAAACATAAAATACCATGTCTTGTCTTTTTCCATTAAATTATCTTATTTTGTGGAGCTCTCTGTTCTAACTGTATCTGTTTTTTAGTTGGATTGGTATTAGCATTACAGAGGAAGATTTAAAAGTTTTACTTCTAGGGGATAATCCAAATTGCTTAACAAATTTACGGAGAGGCTCGTCACTTGTAGCATATTGCCATGAATATCCAATTGTAATGAGATCATTATCAGCTGAAAGTTTAAAATTATTATCGATCCTTCAGAATTTTAGCTTTAAGACTTGAAGCGATTGCTGCTTACTGGAAGTGGTATTTTGTGCTTCGTCAAAGTATTAGTAAATTACTGAAGGAAATTAAATACATTTTTTGGTATTATCATTTTTTTATTACATCCTTCAATGAAGAACAAATATCTATAGTGAAATTTGGGGGACAGTCGAACACAGTCATCTTGCCTTAAGTACATCGTAATCTAAAAATTCATGTTGTTCAATGCCTTTTAACAAGCTATCAATTCATGAAGTGTTTTAGTGCTTAAGAAGTTACAAAACTTTCTAATTTCATGCTAGTATTGCTCGTAGTGGATGAAAAGAACTAACCATTCTTAGTATTTTGAGTGGTTTCAGCTGCACTGATTGATAACAAGGCAATTGGAAAAACGATGTAATAAATCACTTGAACTGGTGTCATCTGTACCTTATGATGAAGGACCTTGGTGGTGCTGTCTCTTATTGAACTCCAAGAAACGTGCAGACTTTCGTATTGCACCACTCGATATCTGTTTTGAGATTTGAGCTTCTGCTGTTGAGTGAAAGTTTGAACCGCCTCTTATTTTTACAAGTTCTACCTACTTTCTGCTTCTGTTTCCTCTGCTTCACTTTCTTCTGCAGTTCTTTTCTGTTTTCTCTTGAATTACTGATAACACACCTGCTCGTCTTATTTTGTCTGAAAAATGTCGACGAAACTAAGTTTTTTTTTTTTATTTTCATTTCCCCATCTCTCAATTTCTGGATGCAGCTGTCTTCACTGTTGTGTTCTCCGATGTGTGACTCGTGTATCAGTTTGCCATTCAAAAGAATTATTTCGAAAACTTTACATTTACAGCTGTCGGGTTTGAAATTTATTGGCCGGAAGGCTCTTAATTTTGCTGAAGTCAAGTATTGGTTTTATCCGCTCTATTTAATGTTTAGTGTAGGTTGAATCATCGGTATGAGAAAGTATATCGATGATTCAGTAGTTCGATAAATTCCAATCTGAGCGTCTACGGTGCATCAATTCTGATAATAAATAGAAGTGAAAGGTCTATCTTATCAAGGATATTTTTATCCTTGATTTTCAAAAAAATTTTCCGGGTGGAATCTTCATGATCCTCTTTTGTGTCTCTTTGTTTCCCTTCCCAAACTGTCCAGAGTAGCCAACCTGATTTTTAATTTTTTGCACTTGGAATTATGCAAATCTGCTTAGTTATTATAATGCATATAAGGTAAATTAGAGGATGTATGGGATGAAATGTGAAAGAGTAAATGCAGTTTCGAGTATTTGTGGAGATGCAAGCAGCTGACATTCGCTCAATTACTCAATTTCATCTTCTGTTTCATTTTCAACTCCCTATCTCGCCTCCAGATATATTCGTGACCTTTCAAGGAATGATAGAAGTACCAAGCCGTAGTTTAAAAAAGGAGTACACTTCCACATTTCAGGATACCAAAGGTGTAACATAAATACTAAATATGGAAACCGCTAAAAGATATTTTAGAATTTGGTTTTCATGGGTTTGGTTAGAAAAATGGAAATTGTACGTATAAATCAAATTAGAAAATATCCTATATATCTCTTCAGCGAATTATGATGGAATCGTTGCTTATAGTCAAATATTGATGATCATTAATTAAGAGGAATTTAAATACTTGCTAATTTATTGTAAAGGGTAATAATAAGATGGAAGCTTATGTATTTGATCCATAAATTGTAGAACGTGGTACAGGAGCGATTGTAACCTACTTCTTTTATGCCACTTTTCTGTTCTTCACATATCATTTGTTTGTATTCTACTTAATTTCATAATTTCAGGCCAAGAAAATTCTTGAGCATAATCGAAACAAAGAGAGGCGCAAGGAAGAAAAAGAGTTGAAAACACGTCAGGAACGAGTTAGACAAGCACAGGAAGCACGAAAACGGGAAGAAGAGGAGAAAAAAAAGGTTTATTTCAGAATAAAGTGTAACTTCTATCGCAAAAACTGAAAATATAATGGTAAGAAATGGCATCTTATGTTGTAACAAACAGTGAAGGTTGCGCAATTTTCAGTTTTGAAATGAGACAGAGCTATGTTTTTTTTCTGTATACAATGAAGCATTTATTTGCAGCATGCTGATTGTGCAGGAGGCTTCAGTGGCTTTGGTATGCCAAATATGCCGAAGGGATTCGAAAAAATCTTTCAAGACTCAGAGGTTATGAGTCTGTTGCAAGATGAAGGTGTCCTTGCAGCCTACATGGACATCATCAATAACCCGGCTAATATTGCAAAGCATATGTCAAATCCGAAAGTGATGAAATTGTTCAGCAAAATTGGTAATGTTACTGGCGGGTTCGGCATGAACAGTGGAAATCCAGAGGTTATACAGTTTCATTTCCTTGCCGATACTTCATTTTAACAATTTGATGTTACGAATTTACATAAAGTCAGGTTGTAATAGTTGAATAATGTCGAGAGAAGCTTACTAAAGCTTTTAGCAAACTAATGCAATACGCTAAAGATTTCTAAATAGGATGGACTATGTGGGCTATCTGTTTACAACATGAGATTATGCTACAGAGAGGATGCATTGCACAGGTTGAGATTTAAATTTAAATGGCATTTACTCCTTACACTTTTCCCATACATTTGCTTATTTCGAATGCTTTAGATGAAGGAAGCGGCAGGAAATAGTGAGACTGCGACAAACATGACGCCGCCAAACAAGGCCCCTGAACCGGATCTTGACTGATATTTATCTTAGCTTCATGAAAGAGCTCTAAATTTTGTAAAAATGATTTGTCAATGCAGTTTTGACGCGCATTGCTCCTTTTTCCATTATATGTTACAGTTTTTTTTTTTTTTTTTTTTGCTATGATAAAAATATCACTGGTTATATAGATCTGAATGGTCTATACGTTCTAGCTTTTAAATATTGCTTTTGCTATTGAATTTTCTTCCATCATTATTGTGAGCATAAAAAAGAGACATCATATTCTGGTAGGAAGAAATAAGACATAGCACTGCGAAACGTATCTTTTATTCAATGATAATTAATAACACAAGATATTTTGTATAAAGTATTGTACTGCGATACATAGGCAGAAAGTATAACATCACGGGAAAATTCATGTTCAGATGTGATGAAATTGACATACGCACAATGGGACATGAAATCAGTGTCTGTTAATTACATTCGAAATTTCGCTTCTTGAAAAACAGACATTTCATCTTACAAGTGTGTTTCACTAACCTGTTCAGAGATCATTAATTAGGCGAATGTTATGCACTCGACCTGGTTACTCTTGTGACCCTTTATGGCGATGTAATTTTCTTTTGTGCTAAAAGAATCAGTATTTTGGAGTAGATAAAAGTAGCTATGGATGCTACAGGCTTCATCACCATATCAATAAATGAATTTTCAAAAGCTTACTTTTTTCTCGGTTTTCTTTCTTTCCCTTTTCCGTTTTTCCTTCGAATGTTTGTGATGCTTTTTCCCTGAAATACTCGAGGATACAAATTTCTATGGCTCTTAATAAGCGCAACAACAGTAGGAGGACAAAACTTTCGCACTATGCTTTTTTCGTAACTGCAAAAGAAAACAACTTAGAGTTTGGATACGGGAATAATTGGATAAACATTAACTTTGTCTTTTAAGAGATGGATATAGAAACAGCCCAAACTTGGTTAGTTAATTAAATAAGGCTACATATCCTATCTGCATTCATAAAATAGAACTTACCTTTTTTTTTTGAGTTAATGATATCTGCCCTTAAATTAACCATTAACGAAGACGTGGGAGGTGGAGGTACGGGTCCAAATTCTTTATTATCATATCTGTCAGACAAATCCATATCCATCACTGTGAGCATTTTTACTGATATCACAGATTCCTTATTATCCTCAGTCCTGTTACCACGAAAGTCTTCAGACGGCGTTGATGCAATCATTACAGTCTTCTGACTATCTTGTACTTCCTCATCTTCCGTATCAGTGCTAGATTCATCACTGTCACCAAATATAGCTTTCAGAAATTCTTCTGATGGCTTCTGATGATCTGAACTGGATCTGTCTTCAGTAAATACTTCTTTTGTGTTTGGAATCTGCAATAAAAAGAAAGACAGAATTACGAACTGCGAATCAATTTTCTTGTGAATCTTACTTCTCAGTTACTCAGCACGTAGGAATCCTAGAACTTCTCATTACATTCTCTTTCATGAATGAGATAATATGTTATCTCATTACTATACAGAAGGTGGTAGACTGTACAACACAATTCAATTTTGAAGTTTGGTCAAAATGTAGTTTTGGGTATTTATGGAAAAGCTTTCAAAAAACATAAAAACTCAAAAAAATGACTGGAAGTGAAGTCCATACTAGTACTATGATACCCAAAATTATTAATAAAACTGTTAGGATAAGAAGAAGACCTGTCTATGAACATATGTATAGATATATAGATTTAAAACTCCGCCTATTGCAAGAAAACTTACTACGACCTGACTAGTTTACCAAAGTGAAAGAAATTTAAAGTGATACAAGTATTTTATCTGTATCTGTAAAAAGACAGTGAAAAAAAAAAATGCCTCTTTTTTTCCCGCACTAATGTTTTCTAAGCTTGAACGATACTTCAGATCCTGTGCTGTTGAATCAAATGTTAGCATATGAGCGCCGAGATTTGCAAGCGTTTCGGTCTTTTTTGTTTTCTGGAAAAATAAAAACATCGAGTCGAGAATAAATAAATACCTAGTATGAATTTTTAAAAGTCATAATAAGGAAAAAACCTGCAAGCAAGGAACACCAAGGAGATCAGACGAGGGATATGGATCCGGAACGTTGAATCGTTTTGCCAACTGCTTAGCAGGATGCCATTCATGAACTGATCGAGTCTTTACACCAAACATTTTCATCTTTACAGCTGCCAATCGTTCGTCACCTTCTATTTCCTTCATCTTAATGAATATATATTGAAAATACAATTAACTCAGTCCCCTAAATAAATAAAGAAGTAGTATTATAGGGAAGGAAGAGTGAAATAAAACATAATTATAAAAAAGTCTCATCCATAAATAACTCTCTAACCTTGCCAGAACAGGAGCTTGAATTAGAAACAAATTTCGACTTTAAAACATCGGCTATGGGAGCCGCTATATCTGGGCGTGCCAACGGTTTCTGCTGTCTTTCAACTTCTAATATAAGTGATCGTAAATCGGGAGGAAGCACATTTTGAAAATCATGTAGTTCTTGGTCCCACTCCAATCTTGTCATATCGGGTGGTCGCGAATAGTGCAATCCTGTTAGAAAAATCATTACACGACGGAAAGATGTATAATTGAAAGCTGTATCTTCACAAAAAAGAAGACATCGTTTTAGAAGTGAATTACTCACTGATCTTTTCTTCATGATTACCTGTCGGTTAATTTTTTTTCCTTCACAATTTGTCAAACTTCATCAGTATAAAAGGAATTCAGGCTTGGCAGATAAACTGTCTTATTAAAATGCAAAATTATGCTCACTATCATACACTAAATAAGCAGAACTACCCTTCTATAAAAATCTTCGAATTAATAAAAAATTATAACAGATCTACAAACCTCGTTTCAAATAATTTACATATTGTTTAAATCGTGCTTGTTTCATGGGTTCTTCTTCGAATAGATTTTGTATTACATCTTCACTTTGAGGAATTTTCAGTCTCTTTCGATCTTCATCACGTACTAGTTCAAAGACCGGTTTTGGATCAATCTATGCAAACAAAATTATTCAGAATGACATATCGAAAGAAGTCAAGCTTTTAACAAAGAAAAAAAATTACCTCTCCCAAAAACTTTGCACGCTGCAAATGATTCATTCTTTCACTGAACTGTTTGATATTCAAGGGCATCTGAGAAATATTTGGGTGGACGGGAATATGTCGCGAAAGAAAATTCGATGGGATTCGCGGTGGTTCGAAAAAGTATCTTGCAAGCTGGCGTTTGGATGCCATTATAAAACTTGTGTCACCTGCAATAAATTCATTGAAATAACAGGAATCTAATTACGACTTTTGGGTCGTCCTTATCAATTGTAGAAGCGATTTTCGCTCGTGAGCAATAATATTTTGTTTGAAACAAAGTAATTGAATCAGAAAAAGAATTACTTGCACTACAAGATGCATCGGACGCTGTTCCACTACCACCAATCGCGAAATCATATTGGGAAAGATCATAATTCGTGTATATGTTCGCATCATCATTTTCAAACGCACCAACACCAAATGCCTTGAAATAAATATAACTTGAAGAAAAAATTTTAGTACTAACGCTATGTCAAAACTATTACTGATTTCTCGTTTACATTGTCAGAAATAGTGAGATCTTCCGAAGCCGCTAAATTTTTTTTAGAGAACGAATTACTGTGACCTAATCCAAAGAGCATCCGGACCCTAAATTTACTTTGGAATAAGACAAAACGGTACCATATAAAAGATAAAGGAATATTTACAGGAGACTTACAACAAAATGATACAAATTATATTCTAATAAGTCAAAATGAAGAAACGTCATATCTGTAAATACACATGAAATATACCTGTCCTGAGATCCCTTTTCCTTTTTTCTCTACTTTTAGCGCAGCGTCAAGAATACCGTATTTCTCAGACAACACAGAAGTGTCTCGGATTCCGTGATATCCCAAACCATGAACGCCTTCAGAGGACTTCAAAATAGTTGGATCAAAGTCGCTTGGCGCAAATAAAAAATTTGGTGCCATTTCATCCGCTTCTTTCACTGCCTCTTCATTATAAAACCCTCCTTTACCACGAGTTCTGTTGTCGTTCACTGAACATATTAACAGGATAAACAAAAGTGGACAGGAAAGGTGTGAAAGTGTAAAAAGTATACAGATAAATTATCGCTTCTGTTCCTCAGCTGAGTACCCCACTTATTAAGAAAAATTCTTAATACACAACATAGAATAATGTAATACGAAGTTAGGTCTGACAAATCAGAATTTCTCAAACAATAGATCACAGCTATAAACAAAACGAAGATTATACATACGTTTCTGTTTCTCCAACGCTTTTCGTGACATTTTCGGTCCAATCCCATGTCCTTCCCTCCATCCCATCTTTTTCAGCAGTTGTATACCCACTGAGTCCCTATAAAATGGCGATATCTAAATACGTGTGCACAGAGTTTAAACATTTAAACACATGTATATTTTAAAGTACCAATTAAAGATGTTACCGATTACGTACCTAGTTGGTTTAATAATTTTTTGAAGATGAACTGAGAGTGATGACTCGAGTGAAGACTGCGTATTTCGTTCCCATGCTAGCAAATGTCTATCACTGTTATCTTCACCAACATTCGCTGAAGTTTTTATTCGTCTAGCTGCTATTCCAAATTCGCTCAAATCCTACAAATCATCAACCTTCAATAATGATTAGTAACAACTTCATGATTTACTTGACTTATACAGATTTCAACAGATATTGCTCAGCTTACCCGTTACCGATGTACACGCATACTATCTCACAGACATCTTAGGCTTGTCCTTCATTGCTATTAACATTGTCTCGCGGTCCTATGTCACAACATGAAATAACATGACTCAAACCTCTTCATCCATGAAATCCTCTGGTTTATAATCAATTCTTTCGCCCCTTTCATCGCGACTTGATCGGAACTTTTTTGGTATCCAACCTTAAATATCTTTACATATTATAAAGTGATAAAATTGGGATTATCTTAAAGAATTATGAAAAAAAAAATGAATCATTACCTTCCTTAGAACCAACAGTGTTAAAATATCCAGCAGAAAAACCACCAGTAAATGCTCCATGAAAACGCTTTCGTCCCTTTTCATCTTTCACCACCTGTTCTCCAATTCCAAGAGGTCGTACATTACTCACGCTACCTAAAATAATAGAAATTTCAATACTAGAACCGCACAAAGAATCTAGTCTAAAAAAATGAAGGAATGGTATCTAAAATTTATGGAAATCAGTTGCAGATAAGTTCCGGAACTGGATTATAACAGCAGTAGGGACAAACTTCGAATATCTATTTCATAGTTACGGACTAATTTTTATCATTATCAGCAAAATCGGCCTAATTGCAATATGATCAAATGTTATAGGAACTGTTGCAAAGACAAACGAACTCGTCTCATCATCAAGTTCCTCCAGTTCTGTGCCATAAATCACCAAATGTGCCATTGATACGGTACCTTTCTTCCAACAAATGAAACAAAAGTAACTCGTCAGTAAGCTTGCTTTACACACTTCTCGATCCGAGTTGTGCAATCATTGCTGAATTTGCAGTTCATCAAGAAAGTGCACAAGCTAGAAAGATGATCTTTCGCAGTGAGTTCTCTTCAGTCGCAAATAACAAGTCGCCTACGGTATAAGATGATTTAACTGATAATCACGCATTAGACCACTTTTATGTCGGCACATTTTATCAAAGGCATTAAGAACCTTTCGCAGATAAAAATCTGAGCAATGCAGTTTCAAATCCAAATTTACTGCGAATGAGTTTTATACAGCAATAAACAATTTCGTATGGAAAAATATGTTTACGTTGCCTGCATACTATCGCAGTAAAAATATTAAGATGCCAACAGATCTGAATTTCAGTAAAAAACTTCAGAAAACTAAATCTCGAAATTCCGTACACATGAAACAATTACAGAACAGAAAAAAAAACTGTAAAATCCAGCAAGATCAACAATAATTCAATGAGGCGTTTGACATTATCAAAATGAAACTGCAGGTTCGCTTTAAATGGAATTGAAATCAACTCATCGTCGCCTCTTCTTCTGCGCACTGCCTCGCACAAAGCACCAACTAACGTTTATTGTTTGTCCAAGTAGTTCTGCGCCATTTAAACCTTCAATTGCAGCAAGAGCTTCTTTCTGAGTTTCGTACTCCACTAATGCGTATCCCTAAATGAGACGGGAAAAGTTCAATACTAACAAAAACGAGCGAAAATTTCAGAAACGCTATATCGATCACTATTATCAACAAACACTTCATAGATATTTTGGAAATCCATTATTCAGCTCCACTATCCAGACTTGATGTTATTGGAACGCGTAGAAAATGCATGAGTTTGTGAGACAGACAGAAAGGTTAAAGGGAAAAGAGAAATGTAAGTATCAAACTTCACCAAGTATAACGAAATTAAGGCTTCAATAACGGGAGCGCTTTACCAATAATTAACATTTGATGAATCCTGTCCAAAGAGGAGACTGAATTCTTTTTAATTTTTTAGAAACAATGGAAATAAAAAAACAACCTTTAAAAAGCCTGTTCGTCGGTCAATATTCAAATTCATATTTTTAATTTCACCATATTCGCTAAATCGTTCATACACGTCATCCTCATGAGCTTCTTCATGAACATTTGTGACAAACACTATCCAGCCTTCTACTGATCTAAACACATCATGCGAAATCATAGCTTTTTTTGGAAAAACAAGGTTCAAAATGTGAAGGGTTTATTTATAAAAAAGTAACACTATCAAACTAACCTAAAAATTTTAACAAATTGAAATGAAAAGTATGAAAAATTGGCATTTCCAAACCTCTGAGGGGCATTCGGATTATTTGCACCACCTGTGCTCTCCAAACCTTCATATTCCGTAACATCAGCATGCGTTTCACCGCCAAAACCACGTCCTTTTTTCTTTGTCGCTCGACTTTTTAGATCATCAACTATAACATCATAATGTGGATATTTTTGAGAAGTAAACTCATGGACCTAGGTAACAAATTGGGAATTTGAAGTTACCGAAACATCTGCAAATCACAGAACGCGGTCGGAAAGACTGTGTAGCAGCACACATCGAACATACATAAACACAAACACAAAATGGAGCTGAAAGACTAAGTTAATGGAAGCACATTCAAGAAAGCATCATAAAAATATTTATAATCTTTTTTTCGCTTAAGCACTTCCAACACATTGGAATAAACCTGATAGCGCAATATATACCAAATGTTTGTTTGTTTCAGAATGAAAAAAAAAAAACGAACTTTCGAACAAAATGACACCGTATGTGCAACATGCAAAAATAGTTATTGCTGAGAAAACTATCAAGAAATAAATCATACGACTTGCAAATGCTCTATCTTAGGATTAGATATTAATAAACGAACAGCTTAGAACGAAACTTTTTCATAACAGAGTTCCCTACCACCGATCTAATTCCAGAAAAGTTGAAATCAGAAAGTGCAGACAAGAAAGACTTGCAAAATTACAAATAATGCTACTAAGATAATTCTACTTAATCCAATTCCCTCTAGTTATATTACCACAAAGACTCAAGTGATTGTGACAACGCTTGCATTAAGACTAACAAGTTATAAACCTCGAATACTGTTTACTTCGAGTGCACATCTAATCTCAGCACTGTCCAATCTTTTGCTCTTTGTAGTGTACATTGTTCTGACTAGTTTTTGCAGAAAAATATATCATATTAAATGCACTTCATCAGATCAAAATGCAGATTAATTGCTGGTTTACAGAAATCAAGAAATCCTTCATTCAGTGTCCCTTTTGGCCCGAAACATTTAAAATAAGAGACCAAAGATTTTGAAAATCTATAAACCATGGGATCACTAAGGAAAGACTTTTGTTGACTTCAGCAATTTGACCACTTAGCAAAAAAAAACACTGCTAGCAAGACACAGGAATTTCAAAACTCGGAAACCACATTTTAATTAGCACTTACAATTAGACATAAAATTTTCAAACAACTCAGCAACGATTTGCAAAAACAAACACAATTTTAAACCAACCTTGATCTGTATGTTCGAGCTCCATGTCGTCGTCAACCTCAATACCATCTCCTGCCACAGCAGCCATTTCAAAAAGCTGTAAAAATAAGAGGTGTAGGGTAATTCCCCACTAAGATTCGAACTTTCCATTTTCTACGAATGTTACATATGAAGATTGCAGCAAAATATGAACATGATTGGAAATATACCACACACATAATCTAACTGGATGAAAAAATAAATTTATTGATCGTCATAAAATTACATTTGATAGACAACTTTTTTTTCAGTGTGACATGCATAAATAATAATTCGACAGATAATAACTGAAACCATGCAGTTGTTACAGCACTGTTCTCGATATTATCAAGAAGATAACGCATACGAAGATGACTATTTTCGGCCAGAATACCTGATTCAACTTTTTTTCATTCGGAAAGTGTCTGCATCATTTTTTCAGGGCCAATTAGATACCACTATTACAATAACAATTTCATAAAAACAGTAAAAGGATTGCACAACACCAAAAAAGTGACTGATGGAAATTAAAGGCCGCCATAAGGATTCGCATTCACGAGCCGTCTCATGCGACGTGTATTACGATCTTGATCGCGCATTTTCTTTTCGATTTCAGCATCTGTAAGTGTTTCCAAAAACGGTCCCCAAACATCAGCATCTGCAGGATTCCGAAACGGACAATCAACTGTTGGCAAGGGAGATTCACTAAAACATGAAAAACAGCTTTCTTACGACCGAAAATACAAATAAATATATCATCACACAATTTAGGGTGGTGAGATTTACTACTTGCTACCTAAACAGAGCAATATGACGAGAAACTACGATTTGAACCGTAAGATTATTCGGTGAAGTCTAAATAAAACAATGTCCGATAGCAATGTCATTACGGAGATGAGCTGCTATATATCTATTAGCAGTCACAATCATCTACTGAAACTCGTAAATATGTTCTTTGAGAGAGTTGAAGGCAATAAACACCTGTAGGCATAAGTTTTTTGATTCCACGATAACTGCCCACGGATAGAATAACTTATTGCAGCCACAAATTCTCCTCCAAGGCCCAATTCGGAAGCTAACTTTGAAGCGAACCATTCCGGATTGTTTTTTTCCTCACTCATATCCCACTCAAACTGATCAACTAAAGATTGATTACCGACGTGAATATTCAGTTTTAACAGTGCGCGCTGATCACTTAACGCCGTATCGACAGGGGCTGCTTCTCCCGCCGCCTGAAACACCAAAGAGTGAACTCTCCGTTTATGATTATTTTTCCTACTGGATGATATGTCTCCTGCGCAACACCTTAAATTTCCAAATGAAATCAAGATCCCTATTCATTTATACCCAGAATATTATCCGCTGAACCGACACATGAGTTATCTACTAGTCGGGTTATCAACTGCTCAAAAATTAAATGATTGAAAGCTACTGGAAATAAAGATGAAATTACACTCTGACCTCAATTTGCTGATGTATAGCTTGCGCAATGGCATTCTGAAAAGTCCCTGTGGGCAAATCGAGATCATCACACATTGTTTCAGCCAAAATTTCTGGCGTTATCAATTTTTCGTTGCGATTATAACAAAATGTATCGCGGAGCTTCACACCTTCCAATTCCATATCCAACCTTAAGAAAATCAATAAAAAAGGAGGTAAAAGAACAACAAAGGAAGCCATAATCTTTATAGATTGTCCTATATTACCTAACTTCTTTAGAAATATCGACCTTATGGGTATTAGCTCCTCAGGTTGGTCGGCGTTGTCCAAAATTCTTCTATACATGTCCAGATCATCCGGTGAAGAAGCGAAGTCCCGTGTTTTCATATGCCCGCGTGCATGTGCCACTGGTGTAGAACAAGGTACGCTTTCTAAATGATGTGAACCGCTGCTTACCTTCAATATACAATTACTTGAAATAACTTTCGTCATGCGATTCAATATCATCTTTCTGTTAACATACAAGGGAAAAGTTATTCATCCCAAAAAGCTGGACTAACTTTCTGAGTAGGTACTGTAAAAAGTTAAGTGTGAAGCTGACCTGACAATATCAGTAATAGTATTTCAATATTTTCCTTTACTGGAATATTATTCTTGAAAAAGAATGGATTACAGTAACTAAATATAATCCTAGTAAGGAGACCGAGATTTATTCCAGTGGTGATTTAGGAATATCAAACTTATTTTGACCTCTTAATCTAGCTTACATATTTTTAATGGATTTTAGAGCATTTCATACAATGAATGACATGGACATCGCATTATTTCTCAAGTACCATTGGGATAAAAAACAATTTGATCAAACAAATGAAACTGTTACTTTTGTAAATCTAATTACTATCAACTATTAGAACATACTTGCTGTCCGAGCCATGGTCCTGTTCCAGATCGCGTTGATTTCATTGGAGTACCATTAAGAGCAATGGTGTTTCCTGATGATATACCGCTACTTGCTGTACCTGTCCCACCTGCGCGATATTTCTCCTCGTTTCCCATCAAAATCTCATCAACCTTAAATTAATATTTTATTGCTGCTGCTGATAATAGCATCATTAATTAGCTTATAAAATGAAAGCATTGCAGACAAAGAAAAAGTCTGATTGACAATTGCAACATCTACTTGGAGAAAAGAAAATTTACATATTTAGACAGTAGTAATACTGCAGTTCCTTTCATATAAAGTTGAGAAATAAGCCATACCTCACAAGCTTTTACCAACATTATATTGGTATTCAAAAAGGATGAAGGACACGCCATTTCTTGCATTTTTCGTTTTTCTTCCAAAGTTGCCATACGTTTCCATAGTTGTGGAAACCTTTTGTATAACGAACCACGATGATATCTCATATATTGTCCCACCTGCAACTCATGTTAAAGCAGAGTACGAAAATTAAACCTATTATAAAAGTAGTGATCAGAAGGTCGAGCAAACATGTCTAGAAAGAAACACTGGATAGCAACTTGGATTTATGGGTCTCTACGATTACTATATCTGAACAATGTGGCAGAGCTATTTCACCAACCTCAGCACCAATATAGTAGCGTTCCCCAGAATCATCGATAGAAAATGACTGCGGCCGATCACCATAGAATTTCATTTTCGGCATGATGACGGCAATGCAAATGTTCGAGTTTTAATCTTGAAAATGAATGTAAATAAAGAAATTAAAGGGAAATATATCCCAAAGTCTACATAGAACAGAAGAACTAATAAACATGTAAAGGTCATAACTGGAAGATGAGGTATGTACACCATGGATGACCTCTATTTAATTGATTTATTTCGTAACCTTACAACTCTTTATGTCATGATATCTGCTAACCTAACTCGTCTCATACGCTTAACCCCTCACAACACAACAACATTACCCTTCCCCAGCTTATCTCTAAGTCCCGAATCCTTCATGTTAGAAATGGGCCACGAAATCCCACAATGCGACACAATGAGCCAAGTACGAAGGCTAAGAGAAGGAAGCAAGAAAAGTGCGTGGCAAGCATAGAGATGCAGGAGGTCAGAATTCTTGTTGACCCCTCCTCTTAGCTGGCTTGGAGTCAACTTGCTGTGGAGGTCAAATCGCTCGGTTGGAGGTTTCTATTCGTTAGGTGACTGGGAGCACTTTTGGTGCTAGCGACGTGAGTCACCTAGGTCACGTACTCTTTCATGTTTTGTTGTAGCGTGGGAGTCTGCGTGGTTTACGTGTAGATTCCTGTTGCTCAGTGTGATATCTCCCCTTTCCTCTGAATTCTTCCACTTTGCTTTTCATGCGAATTATTTCTAGCGCAATCCGTTAACAGCTTCTTTGATTTTTTTGAATTACTCGAGAGTGAGGTTAATGGTTACCGTTGGTCCAACAAAAGGAAGTATGGTCATCTGCTGACCTCTACGTTAATTTTGCATCTGCAGTGATTTGTCAACATTATTGCTGATGATAGATGTGACTATATGGATATCGACGCTCGGCATGATTGGATTTTAATAAAAATAACCTTGAAGACATGATCCTTTCAAAGCATCTTTATATCTTATTTCAGATTTTGGCATCTCTGCTGTTTTATTATGGTTGAGATTCACGAGGAAAGCACTACTCGTCATGATGGTTCTTCACAATCATCGGGTAGTTCACCTTCTGGCGATAGTCCATCAGCGACGCATTCTCATATGCGAGGACAGTCAACGTTAGCAGTATGTACTGAATACAGCTCATTGTTATTTATGATCTTGCAAATGATAGTTAGAAGCTTAAGTAATTCATTTCTAATTATGGTGAATTCCAACTACGTGAAAATTTTAGCCCAAAGCATGATGTACAGGAAATTGGTAGGATAACAGTTGAATTTGAAATTAACTGGAGCTTCGGATTAAATTTTTTTTTCTGTCGGCTTGCATTTTAACTCAGAGATCAACTTTCTTTAAAGTAAAGAAAATAAAAACCCATTAATCTTGGGAAAAATTAGTAAAGACTTGAAATTTTTACGCCAGGTCGAAGAAAAACCTTAATACATCTCGAGAAATCCACTCAGACTGCCCCTTGCATGATTGATTAGCTAATTTTTCCTTTTTACTATCCACTTATATGATTGACTAATGATAACAAAGGGCTATCAGATCATAGGCTCATAGCCAACACGAAGAACAATCAGCGAAGTTTCGTAACATTTTTGACCATTTAAATAGAACATTCGAGGAAATAGATCAAATTTCAGAATTCATTTGTCCTTAGTTTGTAATAATTCACGCTCAAGGCATTAAAAAACTTGATATTTCTTTTGAGTGGATATAATACTTTCTATAGACTACGATTAGAAAGCAGTAGATATCATTTTATACTATTCTCAACGTTCTTCAAGGTCCACTCATAATCATTTTCCAGGATTTCTTAAAATCCCGTCAAACAGACGCCATCCTTTTCTTGACAAGAATTGTGACCGTCATGTGTACGTTATATTTTATTTTACCGTTTGGTGCCCGAAGTTCCCAGTACTCAGCTTATTCGAAAGCGTTTGTAGCAGGTACGTATTTTGATATTTTTTTTTCGTGGTTTTTGTAGATTATTCGGCATGGTCCAACTGTTTTTATTGGTTGTCATGACTTCAGATATCTTTTGAATAAAATGTAAAATATATGTGTAAGTAAAGATACAAAGTAGAGTATGTTTAGAATAAACACATGAAATAAGGTTGTACGCATGCTAAGGGTGTTTTAGCTGCTGCAACGAATGCTCTTCGCGTACATCAACGTGTTGGAGGACTGCGTTTCACTCGGGAGTTCTTGTCTATGATACTTATGGAAGATTCATGTCATTATCTTATTTACTCCATTTTGTTCATCACTTCAACCCCAGTTACTAGTATGTTTATTGGATATTTTTATAATTTAGATGGAGTAAGCGAATTGGTACCTATAAAATTTATCACCTTGTTCTGTAGAAATATTTCACAAGATCACTTGCTAACTCTGTTAGATCAGTCGCTATAAACAGTGATATATATTTCCAGTTGTATCCTGTTAATTAGAGCATGCAGGAGAAGTGCTATTCTGAAACGTCAGAAAACTCCAATATTTAGAATTCATAAACAATAGATCAAAAGATATAAAATATTTTGTGAAATATGTGATGTATGATCTGCTCCTTTCAGTGGCGCTTATGCCAATATTTTTATATGGATTGCTGCACACCGTCAGTTTTGCTACTCAAATATGTTACGCACTAGGAAAAGCAACGACTCTGGCTGATAGAGTATCTGAATTAACACGACAGCATACGCAAAACCTTTTGGGAATTATTGCATGTTCCGAAATCTTCTTAATGCCAATGCTTGTTGCCATGGTATTCATGTAAGTTATTGTTTAAACTATAATTTCATTTGCATGAAATATGGTTCGGTTTTTTTCTATAATTTGACTTTGCACGTGCCGCATCTATAGTACCTAAGTTAACCTGGAAATTGGTTTACAGCAATTATTGTAATATTAACGTCTGTAAATCCCAACCAAAGATCGTGCTACGTTAAAATCTAATCAAAGATCATTTCCAATTACCACCGGTGGAATGCTCAGTTCCTGAATCCTGTTTGTTTGTATAGTTATATTCCAGTTTTAGCAAATACATGATTATATTAATCGAATCGGTGATTAAAAGTCATCCTATGATCTACAGGACAACTTCGTTATCAAAAAATCAACATAAATAGTATATTCGTAATTTAACGCAGTTTATGTTTTCAGGGGTAAGGCTTCATTCTTCCTGCCCTTCATATATTACCGATTTCTAACGCTGCGTTATGTGTCTCGCAGGAATCATTCTACAAAGTATTTCTTTTACATAATTTGTAGAAAAGTTGGTCACTGCTATGTTTTAAACATCTCAACACAGAACATTTTGCAAATGCTGCATGCAGTCATAAATAGACATTAGTTGCTATTAATCTAATTTTTATATTGAATTGATCTGTTGACTAAATCTTGTCTTATAGTAAGTGACCTGCTTCCATTCTAACTCACCTACACTCGATGATGATATGATAGCTCAGTATTTCATAGTGTTTTTTTTTTTTTTTGCCCTTACTTTTTTACACTGTTTACCTTCGATGTATGAAACCATTCGGGATTAATCCAATGACATGATAATTGCTATTCGCATATTGATTATAATTTTACAGATTGGTTTTCTACCAGCTTCGCGTTTCTCTTGAGCAAGCTGTATCGAGTCCTAATTGTCCACAGATGATTCGTAATGCGGTCTATTCCGTTATAAATCTCACTTGTCGGCTATGTCCTGCAACAGTCCAGTAAGAGGAGCGTGATTTCCGTATCGAAGAATTTCAAGTCGAATTTTTTCACTGTTTCTAATATTAGATTTAAATTATCAATTTTATGGATCATGCTTGATCTCTTCGTCATCGTAATTGTTGTTTGTGTTAACTTTACCTGTTTCGTTGTTCTTAATTTGTGTTGGTAAACTTTTCCATCGTTTTCTAAAAACTTTATAGTCCTCCCTCCTTACTTTCTTTTCCGTTGCAAAAGTAAAATTTTGACCATGATAATTGTTTAATGAAATTTATTACACAGCGGTGCCAGAAAAATTTTAATAGCTATGTTGTAACGAGAACGTATCCCTTCACAGTAGTTTGCCATTTAAAGAAAGTCGTTCATTACAGTTCGAAGTCCCAGCTGATAGTGGAATTGTTGTTTCAGTCTGAAATCGGTCAATAATTTATTTTGAATCAATAACTTTAGCATGGCTAACACAACATCTTGTTATTATAAGGTTTCTGGAAAAGCTATAAAAATATAACTATCATCAACAATTTATATGAAACTGAGCTTCGCTATCAATTCATATTTCGAATAGAAAACGATTTATCTGTATAGAGTGGTTTATAATTAACAATTAACGAGTTAACTAATTGAAAAGCTAATGCTTAAGCACGGAAACCTGACAACATTATCGGTATTGATTTTTGGATATTGCAATACATGCTTCATTCTTGTATTACATCGTTGAAGAAGAACTAGTGCAGGTGAGACTGCGAAGGGCTAATTGCTATGCGTCCGATACCGCCCAATCAGTTCGTCTTCATCTTTGCAAATATTGACAGAATGACTCAGGTAGTAAAGCAAATGCAGGCAATTCCTCCTCTCTTCGCACTGTAGCATTTCATTCCTCTGCTTGCATCCATGATGGTTATGCCGACGCAGTTAATTATTTGTGCTGCTATCAAAATCCTCATTGTTGTAAGTTTATCAATCAAATATAGAAATTAATTAATGACACTATTCCTGATTGATACAGACTTTATGAATAGCTGGTAATTCGTATCAATATAGTATATCATCTTTCTAGTAAGTAATATGCTTTTAGAGGGTTGTAAGTCAATATTACATTTGAATTATTCATATTAAAGTTTAAGATTATATCGGGGAGAGTTTTGATTCTTTTACGATTTCTCCAATCATCTTTGCATCAGTGTTGAGTGGGAATGAAACAGTAATTTAAAAATGATTACGTTTGGGTGCAATAATTTCTGTCTCACTAGTCTGCAAATTCTAAAAGCTTTACCATAGTAGAATGAGACTTAAAATTGGAATAGATTAATGAAGTAAGAGTTGTTATTTCATTTGTAAATTTAATTATGGTAAAAAATAAAATAAACTTGTTTGCAGCAATCTTAAGGATATAAAGAAGTTGTGATTTTTTTAATTCTTAAATTTATCCGCAAATATTCCCTCTTTCTATAAGTATTTAAAATCACTGCATCGTTGCGAATTTCATTGGAGTAATTTCAGATCCTAACAATAGTAGTACTGATTCTGCTCGATCCAGAATATACGGTGGCTTATATTTCAGTGAACTATGAAATTGTCCTCATTTATATCATCTCATCACTTACCTTACTTTATTGCATCGTTTCTATCATTATGTATATCATTGTTAATCGTCAAAAAGTTGGCGAAAGAAGAGCGATATCTTTTACAAACTGTTCTATCACTGCAAGTTTTTCTTGGAATTGTCACATTTTCTCTACGTGGTCAGTGAAAATAGTATCCTGTCCCATTTAACATTAAAAAGATATGAGAAGTTATCAAATGAATGCTAACAATAAAATCGAACAGTACCTGTAATGGATGGCTTAAATCTACCAAAATGCAGAGTTCTCTTTTAGGATTTACCGGGAAAAGGGATAGGAGGGAATGCCCGAATGTTCATTGTGGGATTATATAAGAGTTTGTTGATTTACTTTTGCTTCGAAAATATGAAATAAATTCAATTATTGCCATTAGCGTACCTCTTGGACTGGTGAAGAATGCAATAGAGTATTTACTTTTGCTGATTGTTATATTTATGGATGTTGATATGGTCATTTATCCAGGGATAAATATGACCACCAATAATTTATATATAATTCAGGAAGTGGTGTTTGCCGGTGCCGGAATGATTGCATGGATGCTTGTATGCGGTATCGGTGGAACAATTTCTCAACGAACTATTATCGAAACTGGGGAGCGTTTCGGATGGATTGCTGTGCGCTTTTTCTATTTTACCATAAGTTTCCTGAATTTACTTGGTGTTTTAGGCTTAAGATTAAGCGGTATATTTTCATAAATTATTTTGCGTTTTTTGGAAAAGTTTTACTCTTCACATACTTCTTCATTTTTCCAGAATGGTTTCATATGATTAAAGAGAAAAGTTATACATTACCTGTACATAATTCTGATCATTTGCATTTTGCTATAATTACAGGCATGTGCCGGTATCATTGTATCGCTCTATCTGGCGATAATGGCACTTTTTTGTCTGAATCTTATGACGGAAAAAGTATTCAGTCCCGAACGAAATAACAAATATATTAGCGCACATTATCCGCATAATTCAAGGATATAAATGATACAGCGTGCCATTTATACAGTGATTTCAAAAATTGATTATTGTGTATTTGCAATTACGATACTTTTATCTACACGTATTAACTCGTACGTATTGTCATTATTATTATTGTTATTTCTGGTGGATTAATTGCATTAAGCCATTATTTTAGTAATTTAATTGAAATGATAACGATGTTATCATTTCAATTACAAGAAAGTATCTCTCTTCCCACTATTCAGTTTAGTTGGATATTCCATTTTGCTAATAATCATAACTATTATCAGTTAACCAAGAAATTAACTTTTAAATGATAATTTTGTTTGGATTTACTGTTGGCATGATTGTATAGATAGAATTGAAAGATAGAAGAGAAACTTATACAATTTACATCATTTTAGGTTCATTAGTGCAGTATTTGAATTTGTGATAATTTCATCAATTTCGTAGATCTGCCATATATGATTGCATTTATCGTGTTCGTAACACGAAATCTTTTATCAATTTTTCGTTAACCTAAGATTAAAATGCATGCTACCAAAGCATTAGTAAACTCTGCTTACTTTGCATACGTGTAATACGTCATCTATTGATTCGTAATTCATTTAAGTAGTCTTCATTCTTTAAAAAGCCATAATCTCTGATATACATGCTCAACCTCAGAGTAACTTCCTATTTTCAACCACTCCAGAAAAGTGAGGTAAAAGAGTTTCGCTTGAATTATAACTTAAATATCATCCACATACTATTCAATAAGTATCGATATATTACGTGTGATATGGAAACATAATTTTGCTTTTATTGTCGTGAACTGCTCCGGAAATAAATGTCATATATAGAAAAACACTGCAATGGTAATACAACATATACATAAATGAAGTTCAGAAAAAAAAATGGATGCAGTAAGAGCTTATGACCTCAGCTACTTACGGCCAAATCTTAAGTATTCATGCTTCCTCTTCCCGAAACGCAAGTATTCGTGCTTTCTCTTACCGAATCGTAGATATTCATGCTTCCTTTTTTCGATATCTTGCACTTCGTCTGTTGTCACTCCTGCAATAACAAACTACTATGACATTTAACCAATTGATATAGATTATTTGAAATTCTTATTGCTGGTTTGCAAAATTTCATGAACATTTGAGCTTACAGCTGCAAGCTGCAAAGACAGAGTAACTACTCTCCTACAGGCGGATAATCTTTTTTTTATGTCTTCAATCGATGGCAAACTTTTTTAAAAAGTCGTAAAATTTTAAAATCGTCATTTGACTTTTATTCTCCAAGTATTAGAAGAGGAATTAAAAAATTAAAACTCAACTTTTAGATTTCCCTTAGATTCACCATAATAAAATGAATTTGAGATCTTAAAATAGTTTCTTGATAATCTGACTCTTTTTCTTGATATTTCGAAATTTAATTCCTCCCACTGAATCAAAAATCCCTGAGCGTTTTTGTTTCAGAATTATCCTTCACACGTCACTGAGCGATTAATTCACATTCTTCACCAAATTAATTGCTTTCTTGGCTATGATAGCGAAAACAACGAGAATATAACTTGGGATAATAGCTAAGAAAAAGAGAGATTATTCAACGTAATTTCTAAATTGAAAAGGATGTGTGATTGTACCTTCGTTAGCCAAAAGTTTCTCAACATCCTGGAAAATAAAAGTGCCAAGCTGAGCCAATAGTGATGAAGTTTCATATAGCCGACATAACAGTGCCTTGTCATTTTCTTCGGTAGACGATGCAAGTACCTAAATTCAAGAAATCAACTGTACACTATAATTTTTATATTTTATTTTAATTTACAGAATAAAATGCGAAAAAAATTGAATGAAATTCATGAAAGATGATGAGATAATTTGCAAAGTAAAGCGTAAAAGAAGCTCAAAAAGATCACAAATTGTGAACTATTTCTTGCTGTTTCTTATTTGGGAAAATAAATATTCGACAAATTGCTGTTTTCTCTTCGTTGTAAAAAATCATTACTACTTCATTAAAATTGTCGTATTTTGAAATGAAAAATAGTGAAAAGCGAATTTAGATAAATCCCCTGCCAGCTGTATGTTTTTCTCTTATCCTCCTCCTCTTTGGTCTCTTGAATTAGATTTTTATAAACATACGACACTGTCGTATTTACTGCTTTCTCCGCCAGGACACAGATGGCTTCCCAAGATTTGTTATTGCCAAACTATTTATTATTTTTGTCATCCAACCTCAGCACTTGCTAATTTTATTGGTGTATGGTCTGAGGTTTCACTGCTCCAGTAGTTCTTGTATTATTACATTTCTGATGTTAAATTCCAAAAATATATATATCTATCTTCACAAAAGATATCCAGTACGAAAACTTTAAAAACTTACTACCTTTTCCATTGTTGAACTATATCCATTAATTAGTATGATCATGTTAAATTCCAGCCAGAAATAACTAGGTTTTGAATATGTGATTTTCCGGTTTCTCCGGTATCTCATTCTTTTATAATTGTTTTCTATCTAACAATAAGTTTATGAGGAATGCTAGAATTATAAGTTTTACCCTCAGAAATATGATAAAAATAGGAAATCTTTGATTGATCCAGAAGAATTAGACAAATCTTTTCCCCATTTTCTATTCATTTCATTGCTTTATATCACAGCAAAAATCTCCACTACATTGTCATGAATTATCCACAACAAGATGGTAAACATCTCACATAGAAACATTGAAATCAATTACCTTATCTTAGCAATGTTCGAGAAACGAATAATTTGATTTGTTATGGGCATAAAAATAGTACACAATTATCCAGAAGAGACAAGATTTTTCCAGTTCATCTGTTTTAAATAATGTGTATAAGTAAATACACGTATTTATTTACGTAAGCCAAAACTTTGGAATTCAGAAGTGCGTAGCTCTGCTGCTAAACGCTTCAAAAGATACTTTATTCCTAATGAGTTTAGTTCAATGTTCTTTTGCTTTATTCAAAAATCCAACAGTTTGTTTCAAAAATATTTTTATTCCAACAAATTGAAAAACTTTCGACAAAATAGTGCTTGAAAATTTGACAGTTATTGACAAATTCGTTGTTCCATTTCTTCCAACACTGAGATAAATTGTTCAGATATACAGCTATGATTTTCAAATCTATGAATTCAGCCAAATTTATGAATTCATAAAGCAGCTTGCAATGTTTTAAAAATATTTATTAGTTGAGGCTAAAGATCTGATATGATGTTGGAAGATAGGGTAACTATGAGATTCAAGCACGATTTTGTTAAGAGTTTTTCTGCGACGAATGATGAACAGATTTTGAAAATTTCAAATTTTATGCTAATTTTACGGAAAAGTTGCGCTGAATAAAATAAACAAGATAGGCACTTCGATGCTAATCATATTGGACATTATATGCTTCATTGAAATCATCACTATCATCAGGATTGGGTCAGCAGATTTGATGCTATTGAATTTGTTACAGCCGGTTGTTCGGCAGAACTAAGCTACCGTCCTGTTGCAATATGATTCCTAAATTTGTTTCAATCATCAACTCTCTAGAAATGTTTTAACTTACTTCTTTGAATATGGCTAAATATTGCGATCATTATGAGTCATTAAAATGTGCTGTAATTTGTTTCATTCTAATTAAATGCCCATTGCGTTTATTTAATTCTATTTATTCCAGGAAACATATTTGCTGTGAAATATTCAACTAAACTGATTATATTATACTACGAGTAGTGAGTTTTATGGATTCATTAGTGTAATTGGAAGGTCCCTTGATACCAAAAGGTTGCTGCTTGCATCACTTTGTGAAACTGTTTCGTCATCCTTGAGTAAATATTGCATTTAGAAATTATTTTAAAATTTGAAGTTTCAACGGAATATGAAAAATGTCAAAGGGTATGAGCTCAAGAGCAAGATACAGATGATTTCTCTGATATGAGTTTATTCCTAGAAAAATTTAATTTATTTCATTCCTTCGTCTTTATTCTCTTGCCGGCTTTAACCAATTCGCTTTCCTTTAATATGCTTATCAGTTAAAGGTGTAATTGTTTCTTTTGTATCTTCGAATGAGTACAAGTAAAGTTTAGTTGATGAAAGCGATTATTTATTTATTTCTCTACGCAAATAGAGAAATTATTAAGATAATTCGAAAGAACTGAGATGGAGCAAATTTGGACTTAATTAAAAGAGTTCTTCAATTACAAGAAAATAGTAAAAAGATAAAAGGAAATTAGGAAGAGGGCGGTAAATAATTGTAAATCCTAATATGACTGTATAATAAAGAAAGTAAATGTAAGCAACTTATTCATTCAAATTTTTTCAATCTGTAAACTGAGATTTGTTGCAAGAATTAGTATTACAATGGGGTGAAATGAGTGGAAAGATCAACTTGATAAGAGTAGTTGAAAAAAACTGATCTAACCGATTAAATTTTCACAATTTTTGAATGTTAATGTTGCGGAGATCAGTTGTTCAAGTAATGAATGTCTATGGTGTCATCAAAGTAATAGAGATAAGCATAGATCATAAATGATTGATTACAGTTCACTAGATTTATGCGGTCGTTATTGTCCACGGTTGACTGCAAATTAGGTGGCAACTATATATTTCGAGTTATGATATATGATCTAGATTTGAAATAAGTTTTTATTATTTCAAGGCATAATTAGAAAGGTTGGGCCGTGTAAGTTGGTCGGAGTGAGCCAAGAGATGGAGTAGGAAAATGATCGACTGGAAGCATTTTTGAAATTTAGCTTATGTTCTAAAATTAATAGATCTCGAAGAATTGCTTCTTTCATTTTGTTCATGATATTAAATGTTAAATCTTTTATGCATGAAAATCCCACGACTCAATTATTGCTAAATGCTAAAAAATTCCTAGCATGGAAAAATTGCTGAAAAGAAACATCATTCAAATCAAATATTTCGAAAATTTCAATTGTATGAAAGGGAAAGAAGAAAATTACTGATTAATTTTAAACAATTGAAATATCATTTCTCAAAAATTTAACTCTCTTCATTGCTTTTTGCAAAGCAGACATTGTTCAGAAAAACTATATGAAATGGATTTTCTTTTTATGGATATTTGTCGTCTCAAATGCAAATAATTCAATTGGGAAAATTTTCAGTTGTAGGGAAAAGTTTTTCAGTGGAGGTTAATTTTCTATGATATGGCTTAATTCAAAAAGATTTAATCATGTGCTACTGATTAGTTTAAAAAGATGCCACCTAAGTCATTAATCCATTTTAAATATAACAAACTAACCCTGTCAAAGTTATAAATTTCATTACTTAGACTGAAAATCTTTTAAAATTCAATTATTTAATACGATGTAAAGGTTTTCAAAAGTCCGATTCAACATTTAACTGAAAATTACTGCAAATGGAGTACTTACTTTTTCTTTTAAGTTCAAAAGGAACATTTGGAGAAAGTTTGTTGAAAAGATATATTAATCGAAGAAAGGTCAGCTCAACAAAGTTCCGATAGAAATTCTTTGCGTGTTAATTACGCAAAACTATGTTCCGATTCATTTCAGGAAGAAATGAAAATCAGAATTGGAGTGAATTTATTTGCCATATATAAAACTTTTTCGAACGAAGGAAAAGAAAAAGTTTAAGACGCCTCTTCAAACAACTTTCACAAAGAACGTTTTTTGAGAAATGTTTCTTTATTCAATAGCGAACAGAACTTATTAATACTATTAATGAAGTGATTCATTGATCTGTCAATGATTGATATCAATTAATAAAATGCTGTCTAGATGAGATAAACCGGATACGGAATAAATTAATACCTGTGAACAAGTTTGTATTTGTCCTGTTGTACACTGTATATAACTGAAGATTATTAATGTAGTGATAAGAGTGGAGGAGCAGAGACGATGAAGGAGACCTTTCATTGCAACAGTGTTATGGGTGATACTGATGATAGAGATTCTAATATAATGGCTTCAAGAAGCTGAATCGAGGACCACTACATATACTGGTTGGCCAAGGGCTTTAGAAGTTAGTCAGGAGGCGGACTTGGATTACGATAACTAAAGCCAAACTCCCCAGGGGTGGGACTGACTTCCTTTCCTTATTTTTCTCTTTTCATTCTCTCTAATGTGATACTTTGCAAAATATTATTGAAAGTGTGAAAAAAGGACAGGGATGGACAATGCCCAAACATAACTGTTTGACTGGTTAAGCTTCTGCTAATCTTGATCAGTGAAGCTGAAACAAGAAAGAAGCATTTTCTCTTGATATTAATATTAAATCCTTTGAATATCCATTTTGAGATTCCTTTTGAATTTCATTAAATGAATTAATTCTTTTTTGATTCTTTTCTTTTCCCTTGTCCTTTCGTCTCCCAAGAGGTTTGTATGGTTTAATGGCTAAGGAAACATACTAAAACTTCTATACAAAGGATCAACAATGTAGTCTTCTTAATGAAGAATTTGGCATCTTCTAGTGCCTACAGTAATGATGATTCTAATTCCTACTAGATTAATTTTTAATTCAAAACGGCTTAACTCCAATGATTCCATAAAGAAAGGCTTAACAATCAGACTGCACTTTCTATGAGACCTAAAAACTAAGTAAAGTTTTGTCTCAAGAGTATATAACTGTTGCACTGGTTCTTTGGAATATAATACATCATGGATGTTTCTTCTGATTTTATAAAAAGCTGGTGAAATATTTAAATACATCAATATTAGCTGTCCTCAGATAACGGGATGCAGAAGGAGTATCGAGGCTGGCATCAACGGTGAATTTTTTGGATATTCATCTCGTAACTTCATTCACATCACGAACAGAGTGAGGGTAAATCGCTCTCATATTGTGAATTATTTTTCAATTCTATCGGATTTATTGATGACATCATTTCCAGCATGAAAACCATTTCAATTTCGCTTGAATATTGAAAATGAAAAAAAAAATTTTAAGTACTCTCCGTCAGGATGTAAGCCAGCTAAATTTCATTTCAAAACAAATGGAAAGTTAGTAAGACAGAGGACCGATAATAGTGCATAAATCAATTTTATACATGTAGCAATCTTCATTAGCATGATCGATGATCGGACAGTTTGATGATCCATCAAAATAATATTACTATTTTAAGAAAGTGATCTTTAATGTCAATTCGAGAAAAGGACCGAACTTGGAAGGCCATTGCAGAGTTGGGAGGAAGTAAAGAGCCCATTTTCAGTGACTAAAAATACTTTTGTTCACAGAGCTTTTACTTATCTTTTGAAGCTATTCAATCTTACGGCGAAAATATTTTTACTACAGACGGCTTGGTGAAATTATATGGTAGGAGTGTTAGAGTGCCTAATGGAAATAACCCTTAATTACAATCCACTTACCCTTTTTACTTCTTACAAGTACACAAAATGCATATCGAGAAAAGTCGCTTAAAAAAAGACATTACGATGACATTTAAATTCGTTAGCTACTCAAAGCTATTTCTCAATTCTTATTTCATTCACAGTACAATTAGTAATCCTCTTAAAAATTAAAATCGATCTTTTTATACTATCGGTGGGAAAGTTTGCAGAAAATTGCCCTCCCTCATTGATACTAATAAAATAACCCTTGCTAACGAAACAATTTTCTAATTGATTCTATTTCTCAGAATTCCCCTGAAATAATAGAGATAATTCTGTTTTCCTTTAATTTTCTCACGCATACAAACAAGTTTTACGTTATCTCACGCACCGCTAACTATTGAGTTTTATAAACGATTGTTAAGTTCAATCAAATTAATTCTTCACGTTATATATATATATTCTCACTGATCTGGAACGAGAAAACATACAAGTCTAAACAGAAAATTCAGCTATTTGTAAAACAAATTTAAAATTTAACAATTCCACATGAGACTTAAAATTTAGATCTGTATTAGTTTATTAGTTACCAAATAGATAAATAATCAATGGTTACATATTATGCATGCATCGTGTTTGCAGTACATATTACATGCATGATACATGAAGATATCTGGGAAAATGTTATTAGATAGTAAATAATAAAACAAGATCGAAGTAAATCATAAAAGAGAGATTTTTAAACCTCATCGATCTATCTCTCAGATAAAGAACAACTTTAGCACTTCATACAAATCACACGGAAAAACAATAAATTTTAAAGAATTCACACAACTATCATCATTTTCTTTCTTATAGATGAGAAGGATAATATTTCCGGAGGAGATAATCTGTTTACCGTTTGTCTTCGGTGGTAGTATCTCGTCACGTTTCCCGTTCACTCCATTTTATGCCAACGTCATTTTAAATTTCAAATCTTTTGAATTTTTTAAAAAGGAATGAAACATATGCGCGCGCACAAAGCACACATACATATGTAAACTTATATAAACATATACAGAGCTGGAAGATTCGGGAGTTCAGGAGTTCGGGAGTTCGGGGTAATACTTAAACAGTATTTTGAAATGGTCGATTTGAGGGTTTTTCGACATGAACCCATTTGTTTCGTAACGAGCATAAAGGCTGTGAGGCTCAGAAGGGTTAAAGCTCAGAAGAATTTTGCATGAGGGGGATAGTCTAGCATTTTGACCTTATCTCCCGAAATGACCTTGCAAAGATTTTGTTGGAACTATGAGAAGTATTTATGGTTCAAGTATATTTTCAAAGTTCATTTTAGTTCGAACAGTTATCTCTCATAAGGGATGAAATGCAACTGTTAATTGCGGTATGGAATCGAGAGCCATGGTATAGGAGTCGTATCGGTCGTTCCAAAGATGTTATCGTTGAGGTAGATGGGAATGGTACTGTTGGTGACGTGGCAGATAAGTTGTCAGCTAGGCTTGGCATTCCGCACTCCAATTTTCTTCTCATCTTTTGTGGAAATAAATTGACCAATGATACACCGATCAGTGCTCTCTTTCTTGGACCGCAAACGTAAGTCTTTACTTTTTCGTACTTAATCTGTATATATGCATGGTATTTTTAACTTTTAAGCAGATTTCCACTTCAATCTCCCATCAACTTCAGTTATTAATGTTGACCCACGGTTAGATTAAATCCGTGACTTATTATTTGTTTCCAAATTCTTTTCTAATAAAATTCTCACTTCATTTCTAGTATTTTTAGCTCACTAACGGCAGTGATCACTCAATTGTATTCATTGGAAGAAGATGAGAAGCAGGAAAGTGGATCATCGTCATTTCCCGCAAATAACGGGTCATCAGAAGAAATCACATCGTTTAAGGTTTTTTGTAAAAAGTGCAGTTCATTGAAGAATGGTAAATTGCGGGTTTATTGTGCTGAATGTTCGTCCAGTTCATTGATTCTCACTAGAGAGCCATGTGGTTGGAACGATGTCCTCCTAATGTAAGTTATTACTTTCGTTTTAATTGTAGAGTAATTCTTAAGTAATTTACTTGTCATTATTAGCAATGTTAAATATCTGGAAGAGAACGAACAACCTAATGTTTACGAATAATAAGTGTATTTATCTTTACATAAAAGAAGAGACACAAGCGAGGAGGATCTGAATGGTAGACTATTTTGTTTCCTAAGTTTTAGTTTTTTTCTTGTAGAAATACTATACAAGCCAATTGTAAAGATTGTGAGAAGGAGACGGCAGCACGTTTTTGCTTCAAATGCATCGATTGTGGTCAGGTATGTCATTGATTCTTTTCCTTGCAGTGCTATGCGATCAATTATTGCAGCTCATCTCCTGGAAATCTTATATTATCATTAGAAATTATTACGAATTTCCAATTCATGCTGTGTATGTATCGTCAATTTTAGATAGCAGTACCATTAACACATGTTCGAAATTCCCGTGAATCAGACAGTTGTTCCATATGTTGTGATTCGCATATGAAGGTAAATTTCATGCTTCTCATTCAAATCAACCATTAAATTTGCCTTTTCTAGAGGGGGAAAAACAGTGATAAAAAAAAGTTCGTTTCACTTTAGAAGGATTTTTCGAGCACTTCTGTTGATGTAACTGATTTGAAAAGGTGAGTTTAAAATTCAAAGTAAATCTCCATGTCCACGTGTTCTTTTCGCTTCATTTTTGTAGGTTGTTGTACAGTTGAACTGTAATCACCTAACATGCGTGGAATGTTTCTCAACGTATATCAAAACAGCTTTTGCTGAACATCAGTTCGCATTTATCCCACCAAATGGTTACACCGTTGGTTGCCCGGTCTACGATTGTCGTGGTTAGCAACACATGTAATTATTTATGATTTAACTTTAGAAATATTCGCAGTCGTCGGCAGTATGGATTTTCCTTTTTTTTCTTGATTTCATAGGTGTTAGTCTTTGAAACTCTGTAAACTGTTGTTTGAGACAAGGAAGTTAAATTTTTAAATTTGTGTCCGTAGCAAAACAAAATTTTTTTTCACTATTTGCCATGGCAGTTATGATCGGCAAAGAATCTATTCACCATGAAGATGAGTTGATTAATTTCTATAGTTTATAGGATGTGTTATCGACACACATTGTTTTTATCTGTTGGGCAAATCGAATTATGACGAATATCAGCGACAAGCAGCAGAGCGTTTTGTTACTTTACAAGAAGAGGGAATGTTTTGTCCAAGAGCAAACTGTGGTGCTTCTTTCCTATGGGAGTTTGATCCATCATATCCTAAGGTGTGCCAATAAACTGATCCGAATGTCGGACGTGCTAGGAAACTGTAGCAATATGTAGTACGTATCTATTTTTCGACTTCTTTAACGATTATAGTTCTGCGGTTTATTCATCTATGAAGATTTCAGGCAGAAAATATGTTTTCTAGATAACTTGTCCAGAATGTTATTTCTCGTTCTGCGGCTTGTGTCGACAATTAGAGTGTATTTGTTTGGAATCAGATGCAACTAAGAAGATCATCGAGCGTACATGTCGTAGATGTCCCTCTTGTAGTACTCCAACCGAGCGGAATGGTGGTTGCGCTCACATGCACTGTGTACAGTGTGGTCAGCATTGGTGCTTTTTATGCGTCAAATCATGGAGTGAAGATTGCCAATGGAATCACTGGTTCGACTGATGTATTTTAGTTTGCTTTTCAAATATAGTTGTATAATTGTTAAGAATTTACTGTTACAAACAAATACCTAGTGATGTAGTAAATCTTATGCGAATAAAGATATGATGTAAAACCACGTTTTTCTTTCGAGAACTTCATCTATCCAGTTTAAACTTGTTCTAGTATGACAGATGTGAAAATTTTTTAACTAGTAATTACAGAAAACTTATTTCTTTCTTAAAAATTGATGTGTTATCGTATCTTTTGCTTATAAGCAGTACTGTTTATTTAGATTTTCTGTATCTGTAAATATATATGACTTTTTAAATTGTTGTTTGTTGTGAATGATACCTTATTCTCTAAAAAGTGGTACTCTTCTTCTAATTGGAGTGATTCTCCTTCGTAGCACTTCCAAGTTGTAGTTAATGTGCATCATCAGGATGCTTAGCTATCATGGTTTGATTTCTCTAGTGATTCTGAAAAAGAAATCTTGGAACCTGTAAAATAACACCTGCTAATACCTCATATTAGCAGCTGTTATTTTACAAACATGTCCCAAAATCAAATTACCGATAATTTAATTTGGAAGTACACATATAATATTATTACTGCCATTTCTCTTGGCTGCATTAACTATCTTTTTTCAAATACCTGATACTGTTAGTATATACATCCTCTTCAGCATATACATCCTTCCATCTCATATTGGGAAGGATTCAATCCATTTGAAACTTCTGGTTTCCTTTATATGCTTTTAATTATCTCCCCACAGCTCAAAGATTTCAATCTCAAAATTATGATTTTTTCGGCAAATATCTTCCATGCTTTTTAAAAATTTGTTATATCAAAACATGCATGTTATTCACCAAAAGGTATAACTTATGAATTCGATCAGACCAAATTACTCACTACATCAACCGAATGATCCACTTGCTTTTTGACAAACCAACAGACCTGATCGTAAACAGCAAATATTTTGTAATGATTTATTCCATAATTTTAACAAATACAACACAACTGTCAATTCATTGTTTCCAACACTTTCAATCTCTTCTCATTTAACTTCTTCTCTTCATGAACCCGGCGTTTAACTCCTCGCTTGATTTTGGAATAAACTCGTCTGCGTTTTTTCGGTATGAGCATTTCACGTAATTTGAGTTCATGTCCCTTAAAAAAAATAAGCATTTAGTCCAGGGAGAAACTTAGTCAACTCGGATGTCTCTCCGGAATCTACGCACCCATCGTTCAGATTACATTCATTGCCCTCTGCCTTCAAGTAACACTCGAGATTTCTGGACCCGCTATAACTCTTAAGTTATGACTTATAGAAATTGCTTTTCATAAGATGTGGTTCGAAGTGCTACTTAAAGTTAAGAAGGCAGACTAATCATCTCTAACTCCCAACACACCTAGCTTCTTTCTTTTCTTTCTAGAAAAGAAGGAATTAGCATTACTGAAGGGAAGATTACAAAGAATAATCATTTTCACCTTTTCATTTAGTTTTTTCTGTAAATTCTCTTTATGCATTCGGCCTTTGTTAACGTTCATAGTTGGTACTTCCTTTTCTTTTTGAATTTTTTTCTTTTCTTGCATCTTGCTTTCCTCCTCAGTTTCTATTCTGTCAGTCGCGCTTGACGATGCTGGAAATTAGGATTTACTACTTGATGTTTTGTAACGTCAAAGATAAGAGGTTTAGTCAGTACATCGAGAAAGTTATTTTTTGGAACTTTTCCTAATAATATTCTAGAAAAAGAACCTTTGCTTAAGAGCTTCAGCTGTTTGAGCTGCTCTTCGTAAGTATTGTAGTCACTGGAAAAAGGTGACAGATGAGGTGGCAATATTGCACCGGGAAGGTACTTTTTCACTGGAAGGCAATTTCGTCTATTAAAACTATCGAAAACCCACTGCGGTTGTATGTAGCATCTGCAAATTTTGCTATGCAAATCAAATGACACAAAAAATAACGATCATTAAGGTTACTCTGCAGAGATGCTACTCTTTGTTGAGCAACATGGTCTCCTATAAATCTTAGTTGGCAGACCATTCCATTTTATCAGTACTTTACAAAGAAAAAAGGGAAGGAGACAAAAAAGGCCGGAAGATGGTAAAAACTAAAATACCTATTGAGATTTCTGTGATTGTCAAGCAATGGCCTGTCGACTATTTGGTGTGTAATTTGAGCATCATTTTCATGATATTGTGCTGCTGGACAATTTTCCCAAGAAACCAAGCCGCCACAACTTCTGTAAAACACAATTTATAAAGAAATTTCCTGATTTAAATGAGACTGGATGCAGTGCATCATACTATCAAAGAAAGAGTGGATATAAAGACATTTATGAAGATCGAGAAAGTAACCTTATAATAATCGCAAGAACATCCTTTGGGACTTCACGATTTAACCAAAAACGATAATTTGCAAACAGCTGTTTCCTTTTTTCGACATCACATAGCTTTTCATTGAGTTCGTCACCGACTGCGTCATCAATATTGGCATCAATTCGTTCTTCGTAACTGTCAAATTTCGACAGTGGACATGCCAAACTATATACTCTTCCTTCTTCAGTTTGATCGTCATCTTCAGACTGAAACCTCTTCAAACTTTTATAAGGAGTGAAAAAAGAGTTCTTAAAAATCCTAAAGTGAATGGGACTTTTTTGGAATAGTAAATAATAGAGGAAAGCATAAAGGAGATAAGAGAAGAAATATCATTACATGAAAATAACCTTGTCTGATTTAAAAGCAAGTTTAGGTGGATAAAAAAGTCCGATCGACTGATAAAGTCGAAAGTTGACGAATTCGAGCATCGTAACATAAAATTCTGCGAATGTTGCCATCACGGAAAAATCTACCTCACTTACATGCCCCACACCTCTATCATGACCCACGATCCACGTTATTCGTTCACCCATCACTTCTGCTTCATAATAGATCCCCTTAATCGAAACAAAAACCTGAAATCGAAATAGATTTTCCAAATTTTCTGGTAATGACTTCTCCCTAAACTATCTGGTGCTTCACTAAGTTATGAAATGATCCTTAGCATCTCAAACAGTACCAGAATCTATCATATTGTTGCCAACTAGACCAAATGGAAAATCTACGACTTAGTGAAGTAGCTACAATAAACCAATTACTATGTGGCTAAACTTATTGAGAGAATTCGACTCGATAATATAATGATTGAATTCTGCTGTTAATCTTCGAGACGAAGCCACCAAAGAGCTAGTAATAATTTTGGTGTGAGGCAAAACTGCAAAAGCAAACAGCAAACAGAGGGCATCATCCAGATCTCGCAGTGCTGACTCGAAAGTTGGGTATCTGAAAAATGTAGAGATCCAGACAGCCCAGTAGAGTATAGAAGCGTGGTAATATGTAGACAGTCCACTTAATTTATAAAACTTCTGAAAACTGCCAAAAAAGACCTTTCTTTCACAATATGATCCAGCTGATATTCAGGGCGTCTTTCGTATAATTTCTTGACGCGTTCTTCGTCTCGCTTCGCTTTTGCCGTATTCAGTTTTCTCAAAAATATCTGAAAGATGAAAAGAAATAATCAAAGTTGGACATTTCGTAATTTACATGCCTATATAGCTTTGTTTCATTTAAATCTAACTTGAGCCTGACCACACTCGTCTCACACATAAAGTCGTTCATTTTAGATTTTAATTCCTAGACAGGACGAAAAAAGCTTTCAGTATTAGTCATCAGGTCATCCCGCTCAATCCATGCTGTGCAGACTCACGACAATAAAAGGAGATAACGTGCCTTATATTCTCGGAATTTTCCAATTATCGGCTCAGAAGCCAGAAAGTTAACATCTTTAGCATAATAGTACACTCGATTTTCTGTTGACCCTTTGTTAACTTTCTTTTTATGCAGCGGTTCATGAGGATAAATCCCTTTTAGAATACAAAGACGACGAAAATCCTTCAATGATAGCTGCAATTTTTTCAGCGCTCGTCCTCGAGTAATGTAATTGGTAGCAGCTCCGGATTCGAACTGAAAACAATTTTAGCAAAAACTGAACATTCCCACTACCTATCATTATGTATCGACAGGTTTGGTGTCAAGCGCTAGTTTTATTGCGTAAAGAAAAGTGGACTCAAATTTCAAAGATTAAAATGACTTTTAGTCGGATTGTTACGAAAAGTATCACAAAAATGCTTAAATAAATGATAATCATGGAAGGTGTTACCTTCTTTTTGATGCGCATTGTTCGTTTTAGATCGTTTTGTAGTTCCTCCTAGTGATCCACCTTTGATCCTATAAATATGCATTAGAAAAACAAAAAAAAATGAACAAGTCATAGAAAATCTTGCCGGTCCTTATATAACTTCTGTTTACCTATCCCTTTACTCCTCAGAATAAGGCAGACGAGGAATAACGATCACAAAGCCTATCACACTATCATGCCACAATGAGATCTAGAAATGTTGCACTGTGACCCGCTTGGTTTGATAACTTGGTCGGTAAGTGGGTAGTTGGTTTGTAGGTCCCATCGACTGGGAAGCGTTGCCTGGTTGGTGTTAATGATCTTCGGCTGGCAGTTCTCGGGAAGGTAACGTTGGGGAGTTCTCTTCTGCTGCTTTGTCCCAGAGATCTAGGCTTGCTAAATGATTACGCTAGTTTGAAGTGCAGGTCGTTCTCGTATTGATTAGATATAAATATGAGTAGGATCTAAAGGCCAGTTGGTTGGCTCATTGTATTGTTCTCTTTCCGCATTTTCTGCATTACTTAATGAGCGTTGTACCATCTAGCTATTTGTAGTCACGTAGTAAGAGAATATAATGTAGAATGGGTTACTGAAATTTAAAAATGGCCCGGAGTGAATAATTGCATGGAGCCTTCTAGGTTATACATTTCCACTAATTTTCACGTGCAAGTTACATATTTGTTTGTTTTGGTGCGCTCATCAGTAGTTAGCTATGATTTTGATTGAAGAAATTAATCACTGTACTTATTACAAAAATGTGGTTTCAGTAATAAGGGATGAAACTCATCGAGGCACATGATACAGTCAAGTTCCCGGAAGGTGTTACATTCTCAGTCAACAAACGGGTGGTCACTGTTAAAGGACCTCGTGGTGTACTGAAGAGGGATTTCCGACACTTGCATATGGAGATCGAGAAAATTAGCAAGAATGCAATCCGTGTGAGGAAGTGGTTTGGAATACGAAAAGAAGTCGCTGCTATTCGTACCGTTTGCTCGCACATTGAAAATATGATCAAAGGTGTTACGAAAGGATTCCGATACAAGATGCGGTCGGTGTATGCTCACTTTCCCATCAATATCTCGCTTCAGGAGAAAAACACTATCGTTGAGGTAAGCTCTGAACGATTTCTCGCTTCATCTAGTAATTTACATGCATCCTCAGATTTCTCTCATTTCGGCTGTTATTTCACGAGTAGTAAGTAAATGGATATTATTAAAAGCTCCTCTAGTTATAGTTACAGGATTGAGAAGGAACACTTGAGAAAGGGAAATAATACTGACAAAACATGGATTTTATGCACTTTAATTTGTTTTTGTTCAAATGTTTACATATGTTCACTGGATGATAATGTAGAAGTACTGCCTGATACCCAACAGCTTAACTTCGTATTGTTTTAGATTCGAAACTTTTTGGGGGAAAAATATACAAGGCGTGTTCCGCTGCCGGAGGGTGTTACAGCAGCGATGTCGGCCACCCAGAAGGATGAATTGATTGTTGATGGCAATGATTTGCAACTTGTTTCACAAGCGGGTTAGTTATAATTCATTGCAGGAAATTAGGTACTTTTGTATTAATTATGTTTAATAGTCATGGATAAGAGCTGTACGTCTTGCGAATATCCGAGGTTTTTCCGTATTGTTAGCGTCTTAATCTCTTATGCAACTTTTAACGGTTAACGATTTATTTGTATCATGCAATTCTACACTTCACTTGTCAGCTTGATTTCTATCATTTACAAATATTCAAATGCTGAAGGATTAAAATCAATATGCCCTTGACGGTTATTGGTATCGAAACTTTATTTAGAAAGATTAATTTACGACAGTGTTCGGCTCGTAATTACTGGCAGATACTTTGCTCTGAATATTTGGTCTGTTCTAATGAACCGTGCGAATTTTTTGTTTTATAATATTTTTAAATGATTCGTATAAGATCGAAGAAATTTTTTATCTGTTAACCGATCTTTATCTTTACATATCTTCCATTGCAGATGTGTAAATATGTTGATGTGTCGAAACTTAAGATAAAATTGAATTAGACTTTAGGGCCAAGTTGTAGACTTTGTATTTCAAGCTAAAACACTTTCCCTCTTGTGAACCGACCAGTTAAATATTCTTTTCAGCTGCACGTATTCAGCAATCAACCACAGTAAAGAACAAAGATATTCGTAAATTTCTGGATGGTATATACGTCAGCGAGAAGACAACCATCGTTGATAATTAAATCATACAGTTTTTTTTGTTCGTTTTTTCTTTTTTTGGATGTAATTGCCATAAAAGTGTTGTACTATGCAGTTTTTCCACCAAATCAGGTGTATTACGTCTACAAAAATTTAGAAACTCTGTAAGCATTGGTCGATTAATATGAACTTATCGACTTTTTGGGAGAATTGGTTCGATGACGTTAACAGATGAATATACCTTGTTAAATTTTTTACGTGATGTTAAATTTTTACGCTAAAATTGGTTAAGTGGCAAACGGTTTCAGTTGTTTTCTATGGAAAACCTCACATGACAAGTGAATTCTTGCCAAGTAATATGCTACTGAGTTTTTCTTGGTGCATTCACAATAGCAGACGAGGTAAATGACTTATATCTCAGACTTCCATTTAAGTGAAGGTGTGAGAGAGAATCTCTTCTTCACTTGGATTCATAATTTGCATTTAGACTCATAATTGTACTTGGTAGAAAATACTAAACTTACTGCGCAACATGAGGTGAACTACGCATCTCGTTTTTTTTCACAATAACCACGGCTTCCTAAACTCTTAAATTTTTCTGTAACTAGCAAATGTTTTTACCACTTCAACTTCTAATGTATATGCAGCAAAATTATTACCAAAGACTTGGTCCGGGATCAGCCGTTCTAACGGCGTGTCGCAGATGTCCTTTTATTGCACAGTAACGATAGAAATATTTTATTTGAATATTTTGGCAGTGAGTCCACAGTATACAGGGAAAAACAAGAAACAAATTTCGCTTTTTACTACATATATAATAGTTCTTATGTAAGCAGTATAGTGAAATGGTAGTTATTGCGTTTGGGAAAAAAAGATACAATCAAAATTTCTGAACTTTCATTTTACATGAAATGACAGGGAAGGTACACCGTTTATATAGCACCAGTTCTATGATTTTTTGGGAACGTCTTTTGATTCTTTGATTTCAATTTTCTGAAATAAAAATCGGTAATTACTAGGGAATACATAATTCATAAAAATCCCGCAAGTCTTTGTTTCTTATCAGAATCTCAACGCTTGCTGAGGACTTCTCATAGCTTTTGCTGACCTATTTGATATTTTGCACCGATGCTTCATAGGCGAATGATCAAGATGAATAAGTAGTTTTGAAATTACAATTTAGTCAGGTAACTATTCTAATCAGTTAGGGGAATTTTAAGAATTAGTGAAAACAAACAGGAAGACATTTTCAGGAATTTCCCGAGAATACAGTTAGCCCAACAAACGTATCAAATGTCATGACAGCTCTCATTAAACGTTAATGCTACCTCCAATGTGCTCATTATCCGTTTAGAATGATATAATTAAAAAGTTCAAATGTTAAACGTATATGCAAAACGAAATATGCAAAATCTTACCACTTATTTTTGAGACATACTTGACATCTACTTACGCGGTCTTTCAAACCACCCGCTTTAAGTGTCTGTGACATCGGTTTTCGCCATTGTTTATTCTGAAAAGATGGGTGTAGATGGAAGAATATTTAAAAGTTTGATAATTCAGGACTAACCTTATCAATGATAGCTAGCCAGAAACCGTGATTAGTAGCATAATGATTGCACGTCCCTCGACCATGGCATTCAATAAATGGTACTGCGCGGAATTCTTCCAGACAACTTCCTGGTGATTCTAAATTCTGTCCAGTTCCTTCAGCACCAGCAGCGGTGTGCTATAAAGTATGACATATATTTCTAAGAGTTAAAAGTCAAAGAATGAAAGGGATGATACCGGAACATACCATGACAAATGAATAACCGGAGTACAGTGGTGACCATCCATTTGGGCATTGCGGTACATAAGAATCTTGTGAATGTACTGCTAGGATTTGTGTTGGTATTTCACAAACTACACATCGCGAAATATATGGTCTTATAGCTGTGCCGGATACCTGTAAAACAAAAATTTTGCACTTTTCAGGCAAATTAATTCCAAAAAAAAGAAATTCAAAAATACGGCCTGAAACCCACCGGATTCATCATCTGTGTCATTGGTTCTGCGGTAGAAAGCCAGAAGGAATAGTCGTTCCTACTGGAAACATGACAGACACTGTTTAAATTACAGAACATGAATGGCATCGGGCTAAATTTTGATAAGCATGATCCTGGTTGACCTGAAATAATGCCCGTTACTTACGTTGGATCTTTTTTAAATCGAATTTGCAGTGGAATACCAAGCATAGTGTTTTCAACATCTTCACTCATGTTCGAAGATCTAAGGGAAGACTTCGATGATCAGAGATCAATGAAATAAATCAATAAAATAATATTATTATTTGTCATTTGATGTTTCAAACTGTCTTGGTAACTTAAAAATCGGCTTACCAAGATCTTGACCACTAGCACGTCCATTTCCCTGTACGTATAGCAATGAATAACCACTCCATAACATTTGCGATCCAACCGGACATTGCGGTATTTCAGTTGCCTGCGAATGTCTTGCGAAAGTGAAACCACGTGATGGTGCCCAACCACCCGGCGGTCCAGGAAATCCAGGTGGTCCTGGCGGTCCTGCTTGCCCAATACGTCCTGCTGATCCCGGAAATCCGTTAGATCCCATCTCACCCTTAGTACCTGGTATACCGGGAAGTCCAGGATTACCCGGTGGACCAGGTAAACCCGGAAACCCTGCTGGTCCTGGTGGTCCTCGCATCCCTACAAATCGATTTAAATATTCTGTGCTGTTATTTGTCGGCTTAAATTACTTTCACGTTTGCACCATAACTTATAAATGATAAATTTCACAAATGAGGCTAAATGAACAATATCTTAAACGGACAGCAAATGCTACCTGGACTTCCAATTTCTCCTGGATAGCCTTTTTGTCCGGGCATTCCAGCATAACCTTGCTCACCCTTAGGTGAATGCAAGTATTGATTGTAGACAGCGGGCCTACCAGGAGGACCGGGTCTTCCTGCTGGTCCTACCGGTCCTTGCAAACCTGGTACGCCTGGCAATCCATCGTCACCATGTTCTCCTGTAAAAATTCTTCCATCATTCATATAAAGTTCTCAGCCAGCTTCATTACAACTAGTTTGTGTCAAAGTATAACACTGTGGATTGTTGCATCGATTCAACAGACGAAATATTTGCAGGAAAAAATTGTCAAGCATAGAAAAACGAATACCTTTCTGTCCTGGAACACCAGGTAATCCTGGCAGTCCTACATCACCAGGATAACCTGGTACACCTGGAACACCAACTGTACCCCGTTCTCCCAAATATCCAGGAATTCCATCTTTTCCTGATATCCCTGACAAGCCGGAAGGACCTCTTTCACCTTTGGCTCCTGGATAACCATCCATTCCTGCTGGTCCAGGTAATCCAGGAATTCCGTCACGACCTACAACATATCATGTGAAATAACTGTCCAGTAATGAGCAAAATAAATGTCTCATGCTCTAACGAAATTAGTTTTATGAGAGACAAACATAATTACCTCTTTTACCCGGGATTCCAGTAATGCCTTTTTCACCACGATAACCTGGAAGACCATCAGTACCACGCATACCAGGTGCACCGGCCATACCTGATTTGGCATCTTCACCACGACTACCTTTAAAACCTGGCAAACCAGGCTTGCCAGCAGTTCCAGGATAACCTGCATCACCTGGTGGGCCTTGAATGCCTGAAAAAATGCTCGTTTTGTTTAACGATAACTAAAAGTGGTAAACTTTATATGTTTCCTGACAATGGCATTCGTTACGAAAGTGAATATTTTGTCAACTTACCGAATCCAGGTGCTCCTGGTAAACCAGGAAGTCCATCGTTACCTCGAGCACCAGCAATTCCGGGAAAGCCATTCAAACCTGCAGAGCCTGGAGCACCAGTGTCACCATGTAAACCTTTGATTCCTGGTATGCCTGGTAAACCTGCGCTACCCTCATCTCCTGGTACACCTGGTAATCCAGATAAGCCCACTTCACCCTGAAACACACTAATTCAGCCAGAGAGGTGTTGTTTTGTTAAGAAACATATTTTCATCAATCGTCATTTATCAGAAAATATTACTATTTAACTAACCGGTGCACCGACTGGTCCTAATGCGCCAACAGATCCAGGAAGTCCTGGTAGTCCAACTTCTCCTTTTCTGCCATCTGCTCCTGGTTGTCCCCTCTGACCACTGAATCCAGGCTCACCGGGAAGACCAGCGTGACCTTTTTGACCCAAGATACCATCCAATCCAGGTGGGCCTTGAAGACCAGGGATGCCCGGTAGTCCCGACAACCCACGTTCACCTTTGACACCAGGCACACCTGGTTGTCCATCAAAACCACGTTCGCCATTCCTTCCCATATCACCTTGCTCACCTTTGGCTCCTATAAATTAATCATTACATCTTTATTACTCACACAATTTAAAGTTGACAGTTATATATTAAATAATACTATTTGTGAGGAGTAGCAGCAATGCATTTTGTAAAAATGTTCCATATTAACAATATCTTACTGACCACTACAACATTCACTTAGGTAAAATGCTAATAAGTAAATCGCACCTGGATATCCAATCATTCCTGGCAAACCAGGAAATCCGTCAGTTCCATCAATTCCATCTCTACCAGGTTCGCCTTCGATGCCTTGCAAGCCTGGTAAACCAGGATAACTGTTTCCCAATGAACCATACTCTCCTTTAATCCCCGGTATTCCATCCTCTCCCGGCAGACCAACAGGACCCTCTGGCCCTGGTAAACCGATGTCACCTGGCGGTCCTGGATGCGCAAATCGCCCAGGCTCACCATGCATACCTTTTATGCCAGGCAAGCCAGCAAAACCCGGAGCTCCAGATAAACCAGGAAGCCCTTCCAGTCCAGGAGCTCCAGGTAGACCTGGTTCTCCACTAACACCTTGCAATCCAGGTAGTCCATCAAGTCCACGATCCCCTGGCATACCAGAGAAGCCGAGCTGTCCTGGCTCTCCATCTATACCTCGTTCACCTTTCATTCCCGGATAACCGGGTAGTCCATCTTCACCGGGAGATCCAGGTGTGCCAGACACTCCAACTTTTCCAGGTAAACCTGGCAATCCAGCGGAACCACTTTCTCCTTTAATGCCAGGCAAACCGTCCTTGCCAGGGACACCACTTTCCCCTCTCAATCCTGGAATTCCTGGAACACCAGCTTCTCCTGCTCGTCCTGGACGTCCTATTTTTCCTGGTATTCCCGGCAAACCACGTTCACCTTTTATTCCAGGGATTCCAGCTAATCCAGGATAACCATTTTCACCTGCAATGCATTCTCACATATTATTTGACATCCATAATCATTACATCAAGAACCATTATTAAATTTTCATGTTTATTTCTTTTCTTGAATGAATCAAAAAAAAGGTAACGAGATGATTATTATCCTTACCTTTAGCACCTCTTGCACCAGCAATGCCTATTTTTCCTTGTGGTCCTGGCTTACCATCATGTCCTCGGAGGCCAGGTATACCGCTTTCACCTTTTGCTCCTGGGAAACCAACTTGCCCGGCCAAGCCCAGACCTGGCTCTCCACGTAAACCTGGTAGACCGATGAGACCAGGAAGACCATTTGCCCCCGGTAATCCACGTCCACCAGGGGTTCCTGGATATCCATCGTCTCCCGACAAACCAGGAAGTCCGGGCGCTCCACTTTGCCCTGGCTTCCCAGGGTATCCAGTAATGCCGGGTTCACCAACTCTTCCTGGTAATCCATCAAGACCTGGTGCACCTGGTAAACCAGGAAGACCATCGGTTCCACGCATTCCTTTGAGTCCTGGTGCTCCATCATAGCCATCACGACCAACCAGACCTCTAATCAGACCACTATATGGTGGTCCTTGTGGCCCCATCGGTCCAGGAAGACCTGGCAAACCATCAGCACCTCGTTCGCCTTTTGCTCCATCTAGACCAGGTGGACCAGGATATGAATCACCTGGTGGTCCAACTGCTCCAGACAGTCCAGGCTAAAATAATCTACACTTCAGAAATACGTAAATGAAATAACTATTTTTAATTTTTCGGCATCAAATTTCCACTAAAAAATAATTTTGCTCTTCACTTCGATATAAAAAGTATTAGATCACGGCGATAAGGAACTGAATGCTTCCTGGCAACTGAAATATTGGAAGCATTGAATTTGGCTGGAAACTTACAGCTCCATCACGACCATGTTTTCCATTAATTCCAGGCAAGCCTTTTTCTCCTGGAAGACCAGGTGCTCCATCAAGACCTGGTGGTCCGGGTAATCCATCAGCTCCAAGATTTCCTCGTACTCCAGGAATACCTGAGAAAAACTGTTGTGAAATGATAAAATGTAGTATGAAGAAGAATTGAGTGAAGTAAGAATTTTAAACCTTTAAAATAATTAAATTTACAAAGCTTGTCGCCATCAATAGTTTTGAAGTTGTATGAAGTAAAATAACATGCCTGATTCTCCTCGCTCTCCTTTGATTCCAGGGAATCCTCGAGGATTCTCCATGCCACCAAGAATCTCGCCTGCCTCACCTTTTATCCCTTGGAAACCCGGTAGTCCCGGTAGGCCTTCGGAGCCCTGCAGGAATATTAAAATTTATTGAACATTTTGTGGAATTCGCCAGAAATTCCCAAGCGTTCAACCACTCATAAATGTTAAAATTCCTACAACAATCAATATGGCATCAGTACCTGTTGTCCATCCGAACCCACACGTCCAGGCTTTCCAGGTAAACCTTTTATTCCAGGAAAGCCTCGATTTCCGTCTGGACCCACTGGACCTGGATATCCATCTTGACCCGGAAGACCAGCGTCGCCCTTTTGTCCTGGTATACCCGGTGGACAATATCCACAGTCATCACCTTTTTCTCCAGGATATCCAGTACCACCCGGTATTCCATCCGAACCGATTCGTCCGTTTTCTCCAGGCGGTCCTATTAAACCGACCATACCTGGTGGACCCACTTTCGAAACACCAGTGCCAGGAAATCCTTTCAGGCCAGCTAATCCATAATCACCCACGTCACCCGGTACCCCAGTGAAACCGTCGCGACCAGGCCTTCCTTCTAATCCTGGTGGTCCTTGAATGTCAAAGCCTGGTAAGCCTGGTTCGCCCATCACTCCGCAGTCACCGGGAGCGCCCGGCGCTCCTGCATCTCCCACGTAACCTGGATTTCCATCTGCACCACGATCACCTTTCTCAGAGTATCCAGGTAAGCCACTCAGACCAGGAGGTCCTGGTGAACCAGGAGCACCATTTGGTCCTCGAGCGCCGACTGGGCCCATTCCACCTGGGATGCCTGTAAATGTTCTTCATAAAACCACAGATCATCTTTTGCGTTCTTCATTGTTCATAACTTTTACAAGTAATTGTAGTACGAACCTGGTTGTCCTTTTTTTCCAGGTGCTCCATCAAATCCCTGTAAACCACGTGGTCCTGGCTGTCCTCTGCCGATACCAAACTCACCCGGTGGCCCAGGGTCACCTTCCTGGCCAATTCGACCATCATAACCCAATTCACCAGCAGCACCTTTCTGTCCCGGATAGCCATCAAGACCCGGTACACCCTGAATGCCAGTTTCACCTTTTTCACCGACCAAACCCATAGTACCGTCTTTACCTCGTTTACCCTGCAAATAGGTAAATATTGACAGAACATCAAACGTCCCACAGATGAGCAAAATACTCGCTACTCGTTGAGATAAGGCCATTTCAGGAAGTAACCACTGCAAGGTGAAGAAATTTGACTTTGGAGCAAATTGCAAATAGTCTTACTCTGGCTCCTAAATCGCCAGGATCTCCTTTTTGTCCCTTGATTCCAGGAAATCCAGGCATCCCATCACTACCAACAAATCCAGGAGGTCCAATCGGACCAATCCGTCCTTTCTCACCTTTCAAACCTATAATATTTGGTTATGGTAACAAGAAACAATATGTTAAAAAGAAACAATAACAATAGAAGTTCACTTTAAAAGTGTTATGCCATTTTCTCACTGATACTTTGCAATTTACCTGGTTGACCTACGGGTCCTTGAATCACTTCCGTTTCTTCCGGAGCAGATGCACCAGCAAAGGTGCCTGGTGGTCCGGGTGGTCCTGGTGGTCCTGATAAACCTTTTTCACCTTTCATACCTGGTGTTCGAATTCCCATGCGCCCTTTTGGACCTTGAGGACCAGGAAAGCCTGGTGGTCCCTGCAAAAAAGTGCTGGAAATAAATTCTTGTTAAAGGAAATAATTAATCAAATTAAACACAAGCCTGCTGATTAACATTTAAAAAAAAACCTGAGAAATCTAACTTACATACGGTCCAGGATCTCCCTTCGCGCCCTTTGGTCCAGGTAATCCAGGCCTACCTGGTGTGCCTGGTAATCCAGCACGACCCGAATCGCCTTTTTCGCCTTTCCTTCCAATTGAATTGATACCTCCTTCGCCTGGTGGTCCAGGATATCCAGATCGACCTGGTTCACCGGGAGGGCCTCTTAAGCCTGGAGGACCACTTAAACCTGGTAATCCTGGTCTTCCCTGCAAAACTGTAAGTGTAACGAATTGTTTTATTTCTTTTTGACAAAAAATACTAAATTATGGCATTTAAAATCAATCTTATTCTTAAAAGTTTTCTCCGTTCGATTTATCTATTCCTTTGCATTGAGGAATGAAGAGAACATGAATCGAAGAGTTTTAATTTTTCGGTGGCAGAATTGCAAAAATATTTTCGAATTTATCAGTTCGAATTCAATTGGAATGCGTATAAGCATCAAGAAGATTCCAGAAATGGCAGCTTACAAAGGTTGGAACAATAATTTTGCGGGTTTAAAAAAATCTCATTTCAGAGTATCAATTCCGATTTTAATCTTAAAAAAAAATTCCATTCTATGGAACAATACAAACTCGGAAAAATGTGAGAAATTATTTCGATTTGAATAGGCCGAATTTATATATTAAATCTGAGAGAAGCATATTAAGAAATCTATTATAAATAAAGGAATGAACTCACATCTGTACCATTGCAACCAGGTATACCCATTTCACCCTTTATGCCAGGCAAGCCATCAAGTCCGGGAAATCCAACATGGCCAGGTGCACCTGGTAAACCTCGATCGCCCTGTAAGAATTTTCATGTGTTCATCAACAATGAAGATTTTCAATTTAAAATGCTATCTGATCGTTTATCCACTGAAACTTTCTCTAATAACTTACTCGAGCACCCTTCATGCCCGGATCACCGAAATCTCCCTCAGCACCTTGCATCCCTGCTGCACCAGTCAATCCTTCACCGCCATCTTGACCAGGTGCTCCGGGATGCCCTCTTTCACCTTGAAAACCTGGTACGCCCTAAAATGAGCAAAATATTATAGAATCAGAACAAATTAAATTCTTTTTTCGAAATTTCATAGAAAATCTACATGTATATACAAAACCTTTCCAATCGTAAGCAATGGTCAGTTCTGCATTTTTTATCAAACATGAAAAAAAAAAAAAAAAAAAAACAATACCCGTTCTCCTTTTCGTCCAGGACAGATACAGGGCGGTACACATCCTTTACATGCAGCTGCATCAACGAACGCTGATAATCTTCTGGGCAGTATTAGTCGTTCCGTGGAAAATGTTGCTAACAGGAGTAATTTTAGGTATAACATGATGTAGTATGTGTAATTGAATTTAGTTTAATTATATATATTGGGCAATCTTCGTGCACCACCAGGTGCACTCCTCCTTCGGCTTACCTCTCCGATGCGTGGTCGATTTAAAGGAATTATGGCTATTTCTGAACTCAGCCCCTGCAATATTTCATATTTTAATCAACTTTTTGCTATCATACAAACTAATATTTTTCATTTAAAATGATTCAACGCATCACAAAATTCTACAGCTTCTAAATCTCGATCTCTACCTAACCATTTTTGTTATTCATTCCTTCGGGAAGAAATCAAAATTGGAAGGGCGTTCTCTTGACTGTAATCAAATGGTCGGCTAAATTATAAAATAATTCATTAGAAATAACAATCTTTAATAAAACAAAATAAAAGAGAAAGTTTAAATATTGATTGTGTTCATTGTGATGCGCGGATGGTACTTTCAAAGTTAAGTAATTATTCTTTAAAGAGCATCACGGAAAGTTTTGTTAAGCAAAAATTTGAAATAATTTAAATTGTCCAAACTTGATGGGAAGTACAGCTTTCTAAAAGATAAAAACTGAAAAGCCAATTATGATTTAAGACTTTTATTAAAGCCAAGTAGAGCACAACGGTTCATCATTCGCCGCGGTTTAAAAGTTAATAATTGAATCTCTGTTTCAAGACTTGACCCATCCATTGAATGAGGTCTAGGCTCTTAGACTAATACCCAACAGTTCATCCTCATTCAACTTTTGTTTTGCACCCAATTAGATCAATCCTCTATTTTTCTTTGTCTGTTATCCAATGTTTACATTATCACTACTATCTTAATCTATAATATCATAATCATTCCTTCCTTTCTAATTCGCTTTGCTTCTTGAGCTTTCAATCGAAATCGATTGCTAGATCATCTCACTTACCGCAATCTACCAGCAACGGAATCAATTAATGTTAAAGTAAATATGCGCCGCATACTCTTCTTCACGCAGTATGTACGAACGATACTAGTAGTAGTACCTCGCAAAATATAAGAAATATCCATTTTCCACCATTTCATGTTACGCGAAAACATATGAAATCTTTTATGGTTGTATCACTGCTGTGAACTTTTCACGTATTATCACGTATGATCACCTAACGTCTCTCACTACTTTTTCTCATTCATAATGCCAAGTCCATTTTATTATTCCTTCAATTCCTTTTTTAACCCATCAATTTCCCCACTTTCTTCTTTGTACCATCAATACATGTAAAGATAGTTGTGCAGAAGATTTGGTTCAATGGGCGATATTACAACCCTGAAAATGTTAATTCATTACATTTCATTACAATCCAATTATTATTCCCGGAATCATTCTTGTATCAATTTCTTCGATCATTTAGAGTAGAATTTGTGGAATAACTTCGCAACAATTACTGATGGAAAATAACCAATTAATGAAATGTAAATAAAAGAAAGCAGCAACCGGAAGAAAATTATCTTTTCCGGAATTGCGTTCATTAGAATGTAAAAGTTAGAATTAATGTATGGAGAAGGAAAGTAACAGAAAAGTGAAATCAGATGAATTGCAAGATATTTTCTTATGGTCAAGAAATAATTTATGGTTGTTTGATGTCATTTTTTGTTTCAACAATAATATTTAGATATCTTACCTATGCTACCTATACTTATCAAATTAATAAGGTACTAAATATCGCATAGTTTCACCGGGAAGATTTAGGAAAAAGTGTGAATTTCCATGGAGATAACTAATTAACAACTAGTTGGTAGAGAGTTTTTGGATAGGATAGATTGGAGGTTTCATAGCTAATCGTTCAGCAAGATGAAGGCGAAGTTGAAGCTGAAGCTAAAGCTGAGTTAGAATTGAAACTGAGTGCACTTCGTGGCGGTAATAAAACTTTCTTCTTGTCTGCTATCTCCCCTTTATCATTTCAATTTCCTCTTCCAAACTTTCAATCTTTCTCCTCTTCCTCCACCCGAAATGTCAATCACTAGCAGAGCGCCAGCTGTAGTTCCACATCTTACTTCTTACCTTTGTTAGTGTTACACATCGGACAATGACTCAGCACAAATCAGCCACATCTACCGGATATCGGCCATACTCATTTTTCTCAACAATATTCGGACACATACAGACACACACACACACACATACACACACACATACACACACACATACACACACACATACACATATATACATACAGTGATAACTTTGTTAGTAATCTGCTTTGCAAGGGCAGTTATGGAATAGCAACTATTAGCTGTCAGATTAGACGAGGAATGGGTCAGCTGTACATAATTAATTATCTGATTTGCATGGCAAAATTCGTTGTGACGTGACTGTAAGACGTAAAGTAAACTGAATACTGTTTGAGATGGTATAGGAAAGAGCGAAAAAGTTACACTTTATAAAGCTTCATACCTATGGAATAAGGCCCTTTGATTTATGAAAATAGTAGAGGAACAGCCTATATTTGATCAGTGCATTGTTGAATACAACTCGATAGCCCAATAGTGTTTCCTCATATTTTTAACCATCCGTTCTGAAGAAGCTATTTTTGATCCATTCTTTTGAGAGTGAAGAAAGGAAAAAAAAAAAGAAATAAAATGGTATCAGATGGTGTGCAGATGTCTGAATCCTCACATATTTCTTTATTCATCCCTTCCAAACTTATCAATCATCTGTACTCTCTTCTATTTGAATAGATGTTATGTCATATAGAAAACGATATTTATTATTAGTTTGTAACCAATGATAACTGATAAGAGATAGATCGACTTGAAGCTAGCCAAAAAAGGTTTAATTAATATTTGCAGGCCTCTGGACAGGATAGTGCAGAAGAATGTGGTGATGTTGAAAGTTGATTGCAATCTGTGAAATAATCAGCTAACTGATAGCTTATTGCCTGCAATAAGAAGAAAGATGTGTAGGAAATATGGTTTATAGCACTTTTTTCGAAGGTTTGCAGACGAACATGCTTTCTGCTGAATGCACTTGCAGTACTCACTTCAACACTTGCTTTCTTCCTGTTGAATTTGCCATTATTTTTTTCTTTTGAACTTGCCTCGTATTATAGATTGAACTTTCTTCCTACTTCACATTCTTTTCCTCCAAACAGTATAGTAACGTTAAACGTACGCTCGCATTCTTTGAATATTGGAAAGTGTAAAATTGGCATTGCCCACCAACCAATTAATTATAAATATCAATGTTCACTTATTTCTAAAACACAAGAAATTTAAATTAAGAATGAATGCGGCAAATGATTGGCAGGTTTGGATCATGAGATAAGGAGAGGAATAAAAAAGTCATCTGTTACGAAAACGATCTTCTAAGAGTATCATTTCCCGTTTGTATTTTGTAGATATTAAGTGAACAATTACTTAACCATTTAAAAGTAATGGTGTGTAAAAATATTTATTAGTCAGGCAATTATCATCAAAATAACCGTCGTATACTAATAAGAGAACAGCAAGAAGAATCTGAATATCAAAATCACGATTACGAGAATGTTCTCAGGATATGTCTCAAACAGCACTTATCATTGATTCGTTGGATATTGATGAAGATGCCAAATGTTCTGTCAAGTCGGTTTCCTTCCAGCCTTTTCTACTACCCTAAAATAAATTTAGGATGTTAATCTAAATAAAACTTCAAAGAAAGAAAAAAATTACTTTCCACTTTCAAAGAATAGTTTCTGGGAGAAAGATAAAAATTAAGGTAAAAACACTATTAGGAGTATCCGATCAATCAATGCAAGATATGAATTTTTCTACGAATAGATCATGACAACATCTTTTAAAAAATAAAATAATAATATGCATAGAAAATACTTTGATGATTAAATAGCCATTGTTGGTTACGTAAGATGAAATGGAGGAGAGTCGTACATCAGGAGGGATTGTATACTTCCGCGTGAAACTTCGGCGTAATCTTTGAGCACCAGTACCATCGTCTTCCAAGCGATCCCCAATTACACTAAGCGTATGCTGATGCAAAGTTATCTAAAAAATATCGTTGGATAATTTTGAGCTTTATATATCCCAACGATATATATTATCACTGTTGACGTACTGTCGTTGACATAAGATGACAAAAATCTCGCCTTAAATTTAGAACGAAACCTGAATATCTCTTGGTTGGAAATGTTTAGTGTCCAGCTGAATGGTAAAACCGTGTTCCGTATTAATAATATCACCGGCACTTGATGAAATCTGTGATGAACCAGCACATAATCGAAGTTCCAGCTACTAATTTGCTTACAAAAACATTTAAAGTAGAAATGTAATTAAAATCTAAGGAACTATTAGTCAACTTATAAGTTAGTGAACAACATATCGGAATTTCTCCCAATGATTTATTTCAACATTTCTTCCATAGATTTTGATTTTCAGTTTTATCAACACTTCACTAGCAAATTCACTGATAAATTATTAACACACCAAATTGTGAGGCTGACTAATAGTAGTATTCAATGGTTTCGCATTACGATATACCACACCTGAGCTACTGGCCAGTTCCCTATCCAGATCCATTGGCCGCCTAGATTGCCATAATCCGTCTTCTCTGAAATGTTCTTTTCCAAAGATAACTACTGCTCTTATTAACAAAATCAGTTAATTACTTCAACTATCGTGCGTACTAGTTGCTAGGATAAGTAAATATCTGGCTAGCAGGAGTATTTCATTTGAAATTTTTGAAAATATATCTAAAATTTCCCGTTTTTCGCTTGTTCGATCTCATATCTTTTCCATTCCTAAGAATACTCGCCATCCCTATTTTATAATGTTGTGATGTTTACGTAAACTGAGCAAGACGGAATCCCTTAGTTTAAAATTCCAGCAATTCAGTCGAAAAAAAGAATGCATTTAAATAAATAGAAAAATATAATAAAACGAAATTAATTTAAAATTGTTCAGCTACTGTCGTGTAATAATTCATCTAAATATATATTCTTTTTACTATTTTTAGCTTTTAAAATCTAAATTACAGCGATTTTTGTGAATTTCAGAACTGACACTAAATTTATCATTGAATTCAACAAAATCATAAATTCTTTTATACAGCAATAAATAAGAAGACTGGAATTTGAATAAGAGACGTTTAGTGATTCTTTGGAAAGCAAATCATTCAGATGGCTCTCTTATCTTCACAAATCTGATAATAAACAATCCAAATATTGCTTATATCTTTGTTGAAATCATTTTCTCGAACTCGTTTCCTAATCAGATAATTGAATAATTCAGCAAATCGTGAAATTTAGAAATAACCAGAAATTGAATATACTTAATTTTAGAATATATAAAGATACTCCTATCGTATATTTGTTTAAACCTTGATAGTTTAAATTTCAGGAGTCAAAAGTTTTCAATTATTTCTTCCCTGACTAATTGCTCATTAAAGTTTGAAAAAAATAGTAATAGCTATTGATTGATTCCTAAGTGTTTGACAAAAGTGTGAGGTGTGGAATAATTTAAAATCGATGTGCCCTGTTGAACAACGCCTTTTTGTGCACAGTAAGGAAGAGACGAATTGATGAGAATATTTCAAATAATAATTTGCTCACATAGGACGATAACTTGGCCGAGCAATATATGTAATTGGCATAGATGTGGTATGTTGCTCTTTTATTGTCTTCTGGGCCACATTCTTCCATTCTGCGCAATTTCTTTCCTATAATACTTACTTCACCATTCATAAAGTTAAGGTAAAGTATAAATGTTTGTTCTGAATTGGACGTTAAAAGGGATAAAAGGAAAGTTATGATTGAATTGAATATCTTTCAGGAAAGAAGAAACATCATAGCTCTGATAATACCAAGTAGTGTTTATCAAATTTTGAAAGTTTTAGTTTAACCTTCTTTAACTCTCATAATTCAATTAATCAATCAATCAATAATCAATCGCCATGCTATCTAATTGATATGCATGAAATGGAATGCGGAAATGTTTGATGGCAATATTTTACAATGGAATGAATATAATGTTCATTTCAAAATTCCATCAATTTTTTTTTTCCTCATGCACTGATTGATCCATCCATCTGTTCAAGAGAACCCTTCGAGAGATTTATGCATCATTACTTAAACATTTAATAGTTGTTGAAAATATTCAGTGTGAGATTTATAAGGTTAAATAACATCAAAAAATTGACCTATGGTTTAAGCTAAGAGTAGATAGCTTACTGTTCATTTGTGATTGACCAAAGGTTAACGATAAAACTAACCAAACTATTTCCAACTCCTTTCAACTTTTTACAATATTCGCCTGAATTGTAAATACGAGACATTCTTCGCATGAAAATTGTTGTTATTAAGGAGTTAAACAAACATTTAAATACCAACAACAACTTTGCAGTGACACACAACAATTTCCAGAACGAAAAACAACCATTCAATACCACAAAAATGATGAATAAGAAGGGAAGAGAAAGAATGATTGATATATGAATTCATAAATTGAGAGAATAGAAAATGGCAGAGAGTCAGCTATGTCCTTATGTTTTACATTTTTGATGTGAGCAACTGATAAAACTGTCATATTTTCATCCCTTCCCACCTCCTATATAAAAGTTATCAAGGCATCATTGTACATTTGTTATTGATAAGAGAGAGGTTATTTTGTACAATATCGAAGATCAAGAGTTCCCATTGGTCAAAGGTCAAATATTACAGATTTCAATTGAGTTGAAGGAAAGGTAAGAAGTATTTGTTTGATTTGTAGAGAGAAGAGTGGACTACAAATATGATAAAAACACTTGTGAAAAATGATAATGAAAACTTGACTATGAAATTCAACGGTCTGAATCATCGGAATATGATAGAATGGTATATTATTAAGATTGTTGATTGAATGGAACTATTCCGAAATTTCAGTTTGTACAGTTTCGTTTAATGCCTGGAAATATTTGCGCGAAGCATAAAAAATATTTATATTCTGCCTTTCTTCCTTCTTTTCTATTCTTGACCGAAGCAAAGGATAGTCATTTCATTTCAAATTTTTATATCTGTTCTTAAATATTGTTGCTTTGCGATGATTTCAGATTCATCATTTGTGTGAAAATCGATCCCAATTCTTTCATAAATAATTGCTGATTTTTAATTTAAGTGAAGTAATGAAAGTTTTATTGAAATAATTGCTTCTTCAAGGGATACTTACCTTTCAGTAATCATGAAATAGTCATATAAGTAATATTATTAGCTAAAATGTATGAGATAGCTTAGCAAAGTAATGAAGCAGCGGGAGAACGGATAACTTTTAGTGATTTGAATCATTTATCAATGCATAATGATAATGGTAATGATTCTAATCATTAAGAATAGTGCATTCAATGTTTTTTGATAATAGCGGTACCATGTGTCGGATTTTATCATTTTATATGAGAGTTCTTAAAAAGGTTCACCAAATAATTTGTCAAAGTCTTCACTTTCATTTATATTTTAGTTTGATAAACATGAAATGATACTTTCTAGACTTGCCTAAACTTTATCAAGATACAAGAAATTATGAATTGATTATATGATGGAATGAACATGTAAAGAACAATAACAAAATAAAAAGTAAATAAACAATACAGGGGAATAGTAGTGATACAATTGGCGTGCTATCTATTTAAATTAATGCATGCATCTGCACATTCAGCAATGTTGCAAACCATTTTTCAGAAGAAAAATCTCGTGGCAAACGATCAACTACAAATCATCGCCTTTCATCTCTTTTTCTAATAGATTAGAAATAAACTTTTGAAATTCAACAAAATGATATTATTCTCATTTATTGCATTTTCATGCAAATCTGTAGCAAATTTGCCATTTTAAAATAATTAACTTTGGATTAAATATTCTTTCCCGACAGGAAGATTGACCCCATAAATGGACTAATCTAGACACACACACTTATCTAGTGAAGTTGGCTAACTTAAAATGTAAACTACATAAGTATAATAATGGTACACCTTCTATATATCGAGAAATTTCTTGCAAAAGAGATAGATCTTCTCGGGAATGCGGTTTGAGATTAATGATTTGAAGTTGTAAAGCAAACGGATTGCACGACGGGGTAATTTGAATGTTCCGGATTCGTTTAGAACAGAATTGGAGATTTGCAAGGCAGTGATTTTACATTTAAGAAGAAAAATTGATGGTGAAAAAGTTGGGAGAAGTAGTCGTCGTTTTTGTCTTGTGTACACCAATGAATCGTTTGCATAACTGACTGAGTTCATTGACTATTACTTTCATTTGTTTTATTTTTCAACTGGTACGTTAGCTAACTTTTAATCAAAATTTTAAAATTATTCTACCACTACTGTTTAATCAAAGTGAAACAAAATGATGTTATATTTTTGAAAAAATTTTTAAAAGTAGCTTTCAGGTAAGGTTTATACATTTGAGAATGCCCTGAATAACAACTTTTTTTTTAACTAAAATTAAAGAGATGGAATGAAAATTCCTGCCAACGGATAAAACAAGTTAAAATAACAAAAACAGGTAACGAGGATCATTTAAAGAATCCTGTAATAGATGAGCAGAAACATTTACATTCTACAAGTTCTGCAATATGGCAGTTTCAAAATAGTTATAAAAAAAGAAAATTCTCAACTGTTGAGAATTGTTTGCGATATTTTAGAAATAATTTCTTGAGAATTATTGGCTTAAATTTTAAAAATTTCGAAACATATTAATGATTAGTGTTAATCATCAACAATTTCTGGTAAATTCGAGATTTCAAACTAAAACAATTCCGGAAAGATGGAAAGAAAAAGGCTGTTTGGGATTATATTATGTGCGGAAGAATTTAGAACAGAATTGAAAGCAAGAGTGAGAGATGCGGTTGTTGTTGTATTTGAAGACAAAGTTATCATAATCGAAGTGATCCTGGGACTGATAGGTCGTCATGGAAAGAAGCGAACAGATAACTGATCACTACAAATGCATATGCAAAAGATAAACAATGCACTCTTCAATAACCTAAACTAAAAGCAGATACGGTGATATCCTATTTCGAAAACTGTTGATACGAAAAAATGCTTTTTGCATATTTCCTTTATCTCAGGACTTTCTATTTGATATCCAATCAGTGATTTCAATTCTGTTAAATCCAAAGCATCAATTCCTGAGCTATTCAAGTACACAATTACTATACTGATTTGTACTCAAGTACACAATTACTATACTGATTTGTACTTGGATGACTGACATTTAAAGGAACCGGTTATTTTAACATTTATTTCATTCAAGAAAATAAAAGAATTTAAGAATTTTATTCGTTTCCAATTACAATACATTCAACTTAATCAGCTAAATTTTAACCATTTCGGCCCTTATCATCTTTTATTGATTATTAACTCATTATCATGCTTATTTCTTTGGTGTGATTGCACTGAACTTATTACATAACTATCGCAAATACTTACTTAAGCGTCTGATCTGATCCGTCCTGTTTCAGTATCATTTACATGGATGAGATGTCCATCTATTTTGTGAGCACAACCACTTTGAACTTTGATCCAAAACACCCCAACGATAAGTAAGATGGAATTCTTCCAACCTATGTGACGGAATTAGGTTTACAACCAGTCTGCGGGATGACCAGTTGCATTTGAACCACGTGATAGAATTATAACGAGAGATCATTTGTTGGAGATTACGTAGACGTACGTATCTTATCAGAGAGTGTCATTACAGTACTGCATGAACTTAGCAGTTTTCAGAGATGTCATGGCGTTCAGCATTATGCACTGCTTCTAAGGCATTCATCGGTTCGCATGGCTTGCATCTTTCGGTACGTTCTCACGTTTTCATATAATTTGTTAAGAAATTTCTACTAATTTTCTTAAATTTGTGATATTTTCACATAAATGTATTCCCTAACGATCTGCGTATGTTAATTTTAATTTTTGACCACTTAATGCTTGTTGATACCATATCACTTATCATTCAGTGAAACTTGTGCAAGTAGCATTTTTCTTTTGTAGAAAGATTGAATTTGAATATCGATGCTTTGTCAACGTTATCATCTCGAAAATGAGCTAAATAGAGATGTGGCAAAAGATTTAAATCACTTTATGTTATGTAACATTGTTTAATTATTTAATAGTGATTATCATTTAGCGCAGAACGACAGCAGCTTATGCAGCACGTGATGTGTTAGGTAGTGTTTCTGCACCTGTCATTACATCCTTAAAGAATGGGTTTCGTATTGTCACCGAAACTAGCGAACGACCAACCGTCACGGTAAGCGCTACTTCTGTTTGCTCGAAATTTTGGAGCTTTCATTGCAAATGTACCATATTTTATATACTTTGTCAGGTTGTACTTTCTACTTACCACGACGCTGGCATAATTATTGGTTTGTTTATCGGGACATTTATATCTTGTTTATAAGTATTACCTTCTGTAGTTGCTCATAATTACAGTATATAATTCCTTCGAATTTATGTAGAACGTGTTGCAGGTCGGCGTTTGGATCGATTCTGGAAGTCGTTTTGAAAATGAGGCGAACAATGGAATTGCAAATTTCCTGGAACATATGATGTACCGCGTATGTCTGGCTTTAAAATTCGTGAATATTACCTTGGTTTAAAAGTGATTTTCTCATTTTGAATATTTTTACAGGGCACAAGAAAACGGTCACAAACAGAACTGGAGACAGAATTGGAGAAGATCGGTGCAAGATTTGATTCATATACTTCCAGAGAGCATAATGCGTTTTATATACAGTGCATCGCAAAAGACGTAGAAAATGGTACTTTGAAATATAGAAAAATTAGGAAATTTAATTTTTTTCAAGATAATAAGGAATTGATTGGACGTTTGTCTAGCTGTTAAATAAATATTTTTGCTTACTGCAGTAGTGGCACTGTTGGCCGATGTGCTACAAAACAGTAAATTAGATCAAGCGGCTTTGGAAACGGAACGTACTCGAATTTTATGTGAAATAAATAAAGCTGCTGAGGATCCCAGTGAAGTGGTTTTTGATTACCTTCACGATGCTGCTTTCCAAGGGACACCTATGGCTAAATCCATCTACGGTACGGAGGAGACAGTGAGGTAAGTTTGATGATAGATATGTGTTTCTTCTATTTCTAAACTTCTCAGTCATGCATCAGCCTTAACTGGTAAACAAGCCTTGTTTTTAAAATAAACTATATATATATATATATTAGTCAAGATTGTTTCTATTTGAGAAGGGAAAAATGATAAAGAGGATAAAAAGTTTGTGAGGATGAGAAAAAATATAAAATTTTGGCAGTTATTTTTAATTACATACTTACAGGAATTTGGCACAAAGTGATTTGCGCAAATATGTAGATATTCAGTATAAACCATCTCGAATGGTACTGAGCGCAGTTGGTAACATCGAGCATTCCCAGATTGCAAACTTTGCTGAACGATATTTTGGCAATCTTTCGGTTGGTCAGTCAGGAAATGCTTCTGATTCAAAAGGAATTCGTTTCACGGGAAGCGAGGTGATTTCTATTCTTAGTGAATGCATAGTGAACTTTTTGTATACTTTGAATGTTTGATATCTGAATGGCATTTCACTATTTTAGAGAATTTTTTGTAGCTCGTAGATAAACAACCCTCTTGGCATTGTTTTTTGAATTATAGATTTTCTACCTTCTCTATAGTCCCATTTATTTAATCAGTGCTATTATTTTAGTTCCTGTATCGAAACGATAATATACCTTTCATGTATGGGGCATTGGCAGTTGAAGGTGTTGGTTTCAGTCACCCCGATGCTATTCCATTAAAGGTTGCAAGTGCGGTAAGCCAAAGCTGTGTATAACTGATTTCCTTGTCATTTATCCTGCTTTCTAAAGAGAATTAGAGTTGTAAAAGTGTTCCGTATCAGCAAAAAATATTGCTATAAATGCAAGAAAGAAATCTTCATGCTGATAAAAAGGATATTTTTGAACAACAAATTACATTTTTTAGATGATTGGTGATTGGGATTGTACACAGCTCTCATCAACCAATGCTTTCACTGCTGTTACGCAGAAGATTTCTACAGGCTATGGTGTACATCAGTTGAAATCGTTTTCCATGAATTATAACGACTGTGGTTTATTTGGATTCTACATCGTCATGGACGGTAATGATGTAGCATCCACGACATTCGGTATGAAAGAAGTTCTTCGGGGTTGGTAAGTAATCATTTGACTTCTGATTAATAGTTTCTGATCAGACTGCATCATATTGAAAGTGATTAATTCTTAGGTTTCGGTAAATTACTAAGGTTTTAATGAAAAATATGAAATTTGTTTTAAAGGAATTTTAACAACGGAAACATTAAATATGCATGAATCACTTGAGATGATGTTTGAAGACATGCGGTACAATAATGAAGGTTATGGCTTCAATATAAATGTAGAAAAATGTCGAACTTATCATAGTGACTGCCTGTTCATTGTCAGAGTTACTTACTGAGAAATTTTGAGGAAAAGATTGGCTGTAGGAGTATCTGAAGAAGAGGTTGAGCGAGGCAGGAATATATATAAAACAATAATATTTTCGGCACTGGAATCAAGCGTTACACGTGCTGATGATATTGCTAAACAGGTATGTAAAATATTTTTGCGTAGAACTGCTGGTTTCATTCATGTTAAAAATTCTGGTAGTATGTGTTAGTGTTCTGACTCATTAATTCTTGTTTGGCCAAATATCTCATCTATATTTAATTTCATTTAATGTAGACCATTTGCAGCAGTCAACGATGACTGTTATTTGTAACGGTGCTCTTCGGGTTTTTCATACATTAAACGGTAGTTAAATTACAAAAAATATCTTTATCAACTACACACTATAAAATCCGATTTTTCATATGAACAGTAGTATATCCTCTGTAGGTCCTTTATTCTGGTACAGCGCAGTCATTATCCGATCTTGAAAATGCTATTGAAAGTGTAGATAAGGAGGCAATAAGTGAAGCTATGAACAAACACGTCTATGATCGAGATCTTGCAGTTGCAGGAGTTGGTATGCAATGTTTGCTTTCTTTTTCTTTCGCGAGTTAATTTGACCTATATTATAAGTTAAATTTACATGTTGTGGAACTCTCTTTAGATAATCCTTCAAAATTGGTCTGTCATTTTGAAAGCTTCAAATCTACTTTTTACAGGACGCACCGAAGCCTGGCCAGATTATTATCAAATGAGAATAGGCATGAGTGCTTGGCGATTATAAAGTCATAGTGTTATTTCTTCAGTTGTAGTATTTCGATATACCACAATATTGCTGTGCTTCATTATTCTGTATTATTCTACATAATTTTTTTCTTGTTGTAATGCCAATAAACTTTGTAATTTAGCAGGTTGCTGTGATAAGTTTTATGTCGTATTCTTCGTTCTCTATGAAAAAAGGTATAAATGGCGATCAGGCTTTGAAGAATTTTTTTTGGCTGCATTTGTTTGCGACCATCTTTATTTGTGAATTTATCTGAAATACACTGTTTAAATTTTTTGTTTTTCATAACTTAATAATGTTTTGGTAATCGTTCGAATTGAATTTCCAGGTGTTGCTAAAAAAATTATGGCAACTTTGGTGAGAACTCATCAAGCAGCTTTAAAGAGGGTAATGTTTTGTGTACGTCGTAACATGTTTTTCGCTGTCAGCGATGAAGCTTTTACAGTAAGGTCCATGTTTTCTAGTGCACTGGAATATTTTTCAATGTTTTCAATCACAGACTGGGAGAGTATTTAGCGGAAGATACATTGCAAAAATAGTTTGCATAAGCATTGTACATTTTCTTATAATTTGATTTTCAGGTTTGTGGAAGCCAGCCAATTGGATGTTTGCAGATATCAGTCTCCACAAAGGATAAGATTGACACCGTTCCAGTGATAATGTCACTCAGCCGAAATTCGGGGTTAGATGCCCTATCTTCGGGCCACATGCTATCTACGATGTCTGTTAAACCAATTGTAGGTTAGTGAGGAGTCTTATTAGTTTTCCTTATATTTTATTTGAGCGTAAAGGGACAATCCTGTGTTATGATTCTTACCCGATATTATGAAGTGTCATTTAGTCTGAATTCCACTGAATACTCAAGTCACAGTTCAAAACTTTTTACAAATATGTATTTTAAATATGCAAAAAGGGTTGAAATTTTGTGAATTCGATGTTCAGTGAATTCGAGTCACTCTACTACTAGTGAGATATTGTGTTTGATCGATTTTCTTCAGTGACATCACACCGTTTAATTCATACCGATGTAACGTTTCCGAAATACGACAGTGAACGATTGAAGGGAGTTAGTGACTCAACAAAAGCAGCTAGAGATACTGAGGATTACCGCCGTGCAGTGACACAAGGACTATTGTTCGGAGGTCAAGTCATTTCAAGCTTATTAACATTTTGCTACTGCTTCTAAAATTTCCTTTCGTTATAAATTTTCCATGGTGTTACTTAGTGATATTTTAGTAAACGGAGCAGTTTATCTCTATATGGCTACGAAGCTTGTGCAATCACTTGTCACTTATAAAAGTATGCCAGCCGATCAATTAGCTATGGCAAATACGGAAATTGATCTGAACGAAATTCCTGAAGGACAAGTAAGACCAATTTGGAATTTCGTAAACAAAGTTCTGACATCTTGAGCATATTGGTATCCATTAGAATGGATTCGAAGACTCTATGTTTTGTAAGGTGCTTTACAGTCCATTGACTCTTAAAATAAGAATTAGCATTAGCATCACAACCATTATTGTATTTAATCACTCTTCATCAGTAATAAATCTTTAAAGTTCATTTTTCTAGTATTTATACGATGTATTCTGATATTACTGCATTCAATGATGTTCTTTTATATGAAAATCTCCATTAGAAAGAACTCTTTTGCAAAATCTTTTAGTGTAAAACATATACTTGGCGCGGAAAACCACTGTTCGTGGCCCATCGTACTCAAGATGATATCGGAAAAGCGAAAAGTGTCAAGTTAAGCGAATTGCGTGATCCACAAACTGATGATGAACGAGTAAAGAAAGATGAATGGCTTGTAATTATAGGTGTTTGTCCTCATCTTGGGTGTGTCCCGTTAGGTTCGAGCAATTCCAATCCTTTGATTAGTTTTAATTTTTAAAGAAGAATTCAGTGATTATATTCAGCTAGCAAAGATAGATTAAATATATATGTAAGTAAACGGAAGAAGTAAGTGAATTATCATCAAATAAAGATTATTACTACTAAATGATGCACACAATTTTTATTTTGCAGCAGGAAAAGGAGATTTTGGCGGCTATTACTGCCCTTGTCATGGTTCTACATTTGACACTTCTGGTCGTATACGTCTGGGACCCGCACCAAATAATCTTGAAGTACCACCTTATCAAATCAATGATAATAAATTGATTGTGGGTGATTGATATATGGAAAGAGTTCAGCGAACTGTGCGAATGAAGTTTTATCATTTCGTTTAAGAATTCACCGTTGTCATAGCTGTAGAATTTTATAATGAATGTCTTGAAAGGAAGACAAAGTCTGCATTAATGCTCTGTTTTTTGTATCTCAACGCTCTCGGTATATCTCTTAATGTGCTTAACTCATCCACTTTCTCCTTACTTTTCTATTCAGATGACTTAGTCTTATGTAGGATATCCTCTAAATTACTGATTAGAATAGTTGCTGCCATGCTATACAATTGGTTATCGCTTCTGCTGTTTATTGAAAACTGTTGGTCCTAACTAATTTCTACTTTCATATATTTTGTTAGTCTATCAGTTTCATATACATCTGGTTAAAAATGTGATATATATGATACACATGTCATCTCTACTGCTTGATTCATGCATATATACATAGAGGTGCTGAAATAGTTAGAGATGGATAATTTGCATAAAGCGGTCAGTAATGTATTATTGTGTGACATAATTGCTATTGCACGGAATAGAGAAGTCCGTCCGCTCTCATTGTGTTCTTTAGTTGAAACTTGTTTTTGTTGGTGGAAGTTACAATGTGATTGAAGTTCATTGGGGTATGATGGATGCCTTTGAGAAGTTTGTATCATTGCAAGTGAGGTGTATTTGTACGGGTGGAAGGTCCTTATATTGATGCGAGCCGCTTCATTGCAGTTGTTAACCATTCCTGTCCCTTGATATGTCTTCATCCAATATCGCTATTCACTGATATTCATCTAATCTTTACCGTTATTCATCTCGCCACACGTATATGAGTTATTTATGGCATGCATGCATAACTTAGTTCATGAATGCATGGTAACACCTTAACGAAGTATAGCAAGTAGTTCAGAATTTTCGTGCATTTGAAGTATGTTGAGCAGTGTGAATGACATCCGTGGATCTGTTGGTGTGGCAAGGAATTTCAAAGGTTAGGTAAAGTATCCAGCATTGTAGGGTTTGATTGAGGAGTTCAAATCATTCTTGAAGTGTTCTAGTATCTCTGGAAACCTGAGGTGTCAGCAAAGGCATTCAACGCGACAGGCAGTTTTATAGCATTAATAACCCTGGCATCACCCACCATTTCATCATTCATTTCTGGCAAGAAAATTGGGTACTGTTATTGTTTTTCCTCCAACTCTTATTTTTCATATTTTTTTAAAATATTATTTTTGCTTTGTGGATTTTTGTATGTCTTTTTATTTTTTGAGCAACTATATATATAATAATTTTTATAGCACAACTATCAACAAAGAACAGTCTCAGCAGTTGCTGAACCACAGAGTTTATATAATTTCGGAAGGAAACCAGTGAGTATGGAATATTGTTCTTTGAAGTACTCCGAAAAACGATTTGTTGGCTCATATTTCATGTCTGACTGACAAAGCATACAGCGCTAAATAAATGCAAAAATCCGCCAAAGTCTTAATAGGTGCCTTAGGGTTAAATGTTCGTCTTTCTCTGAGCATTATCCCATGGAAATTACTATCTGCAGTTCTTCCAGATGCTAAGGCATCTAATTAATGGATTGATGAGGTCGTAAATAATCACCAAAGGAACGGTTGAACTTGGATATGCACTAGACAATCAAAGAAACCTGCATAAAATCTGAAAAACCACTAGTCGAAGGTTTTAAAAACCACTAGTTGTAGATAAACAGCAAAAGAATGTTCATAACTTAAAAGTCGGAAAATACCAAGAAGTGCTTTTCCCGAGATGCTACCAAAGTCAGAGTTACAATTCGCAAAATGTCAGATCTTCAACTTTTCTGAATAAGATTGGTATTTTGATGTAAGATGTTTGAATCCATCTATGCGGTTATTTATATTTGTATGAAATAGTTCATTTATAGAATGTACTTGTAGTTAATTCTCAGATGTTTGAGCCAGTCCACGTCACTCATTTGCACTGCAGTTGTTAGCAGTAAATAGTTGAATCCTAAAGCCATTCAATTTTGGTTCCATTTGCATTTTCCAGACCATCCGTACTAGCAAAATTAGATGCTGGAGGTGTCGGTGAAACCTGATACGTGTAGGATCGCCACCTTTATGGTTATTTGTTCTTGATATCTGATGATTTTAAGCAGTTGACTTGTGAAAACTAGACGGGAAGGCAATCAACAGCAGAAACCAGCGCTTCGATTATATTTAGAATTAGTGATGTACTATATTTGATTCATTTGCTTAATTAGTTATATCATCAGTTGCCATTTTTTTGTGCTGCACTTTAAAATCACAACTTGTTGTCATCGTTTAATAAAGAATAGTATTAGAGATGCTAGACTTTGTTTTACAATTATTTGTCTAATAGTTTTGACAGTTCTCTGGTCATAAAAATTGAGCTCAGCCTTTATATGGTTTTCAAATGAACTTGAGTTCTGTTTGTTCTGCCCAAAATAAATTTTTTGTGAAACAAAAAAAATACGAAGATCATAGAAATATTCAGGCTGTTAATACAGTTCTTCTGAACGCTGCTTCAGGATGCGTGATGTCATCGGAAAAGAAGACAGCTGGTGAACAGAATGACATCTCGACAGGCGACTTACATGATGTACATAATATTGCTCAATCAAGTAAACCAGCTAAACTTGCCAAACAAAATGGAGTAGACGAGGAGATATGTCCCGTGGATGTATGTCCTATGGAAATTGTAACTTTTTTCGTATTTTCATTCCATTTTTGAGGCTGAGATTGCTATATAACGGCATATTTTGTCTTCAGTAACGTACAATATTACCAGTATAACTTTGCAGGACGCAGAAGAATGCAATGAGAAGTTCAAATCAAATAATGAAGAAGCTAAGGAAGCTACAGCTGTGCGTATTCAGCAAATGGATAACAGCAGCATGCACGAGACAGTTTTGATGGTCATAGCTACCTCTTATTCTTAGTCCACAGAAAGTCAGAAGTTGTTTGTATGGCCAAATTTTTTCCAATGTATTTCAATTTTCACTGAGCTTCATAGCACTGTTTGATCAACCCATATACTTATTTTGGGCTTTCGATAGGTTTTTGACTAGGATATGGAAAAAATTCTTCCTTTTCATTTGTTTTATAACTTTCTGACTTGACTGGTAATTCTTTACAAGTTTCACTTTGCTGTTCATAGCTTGATGGGAAAATGATCTTTACAAAAAATGGGACTTTAAGCAATTCAAGCAAGCCGTAAGGACTTTGTGCCTCTACGCAGAAGTTTGTCTGTTCACGTCTTGCAATTACTAGAGAAGAATTATATTGAAAAATTTCAGCCATCTCATCGTATCAGCCTCAATGTAACTGTATCAACAAAACCCAAAATACTTGTTCGTAGCCATGCATTTTCGGGTGATGATGATTCTGGTGTTTCTGCCAGGCATACTCCAACATCACGTTTTCTTGCTTCACGTTCTACTTTTTCTTCTGCTTCATTTGGTTTGTTTTATTAATGTATTGTTTTGAACGAATGTTTTTGAAGTGGAAATATGTATTACTTTCGTTAAATTGAATTGTAGATTCTGGCCACGGTCACGATTATACGGATTCGACTGGGATTAATTTACTTTCATTTATTACATGTACACTTCACAAGAATTCGAAAGATCGACATATGTTGTTACAACTTGAACAGCATATGACAAAGCTTATTAAAGATTCATCGTGAGTGAGCGTAAATTATTTCCTTTTTCTGCATTTCGACTTCGGGAAATAATTGGGGAAGTCGATCATTTCTTTAGGAAAATTGCAGTTGAATTCTGTTTCACTAACGATATTTACTGGTTACTTTACTTGCATCGAAGGATATCTTCGTGATGATTGGATAGTAGAAGGTTGTGTACAGCTTGCCCTTGCGTTTCTAGAGCACAGTGATTCTGAGAAGTAAGGCTGAAAACAAAAACACTCATTTGTTGAGTAACATCTTATTTCAACTTCAGTAAAATTGAAAAGTTCATTTTAGGCGCAATTCTCAAAAATTCCCAGCTATGAGTTCATACAATCGTATGTTGGTACATCGAGTAGCTGCTTTTTTCGGTTTAGATCATAATGTTGATCAGAATGGTACTGCTGTTGTCGTCAATAAAACATCGCATACTAGATTGTAAGTTTTCTTTCCTATTATTCATTTATTATTGTATTTATTTGTAAGGTTACATTTAATTCACTGCTCTCCTTTTGCGATCTTGAAACTTCATCATCTGGATATTTTTTAAAGAACGTAGTTTTAGACCTGATGTCGATTTTTTGTCGCTGATACAGGGTGATGTATACACTGATGAGCCTCGTCGACTTATTAGAAGGGATGCTCAAAGCTATGAAGAAGTTTGTATACCTTTTTACATTCACTTTTTGACAGAAAATTGCTCAAACGTTTTTGATAAAATGTTTCGGTTTCATTTTGCTACAGTTAGCTTTGAATTTTTTTGCAGTTATGAAGTTTGACTGTTAGTCGAAATTTGTTTGAAATCGTAACGTATGACATAGTTTGTAACTTTGTAGTCCTATTAGTCTTTATGATCATAAAACTGCAAAAAAAGATAGCATAACGAGATTTTTATATTCTTCTTTCACTCAGTTCGAGCTATTTTTCATCACCTTTTGTATTCATCTCAAAGAAAGTGCATTTGAAAACTGGCAAACAGGGAATCCATCAATCTATCAAGTTTTAGTCGAGTTTAAGCTTAATAACGAATTGCAGGTTGGGCAGCCTTTGGGCACAGGTTTAGTCTTTGGACGTCGAACACGTTCCTTCGAAATAGGTGATTGCTTATCAGCTGATCCAACAACTGTTACTGTTGGCTGTGCTCTTCCAGCTACCGCATCCCTTCACATGCATTTATTGCATCAACGAGGATCAACTTCATCCACTGATGTCAGCAGCACTCATGTTTGTTTTTTATGATAAATTTTTTTTAAAAAATCGATTCAGTTGCGTTGACTAATGTTTAATGCGAGGCAATATCACCTAATCTGTTAGTCATCTTATTTTTCAATTTTTGTATTTCAAAAACGGTAATTCAGATGCTGGATGTGATCTTGGTACTTCGACCCAGTTTTGTTTTTTAGCTTCTTGAATCACCTGGAAGCTGTTACTCCTACGGCGACATGCCGGTTATGGGCGTCTATTCAGCATCAGAAGGCAGCCCATCATTTAGCAATACCACGCATATGTTCCCGTGGAGCAGCTCGGAAAGCTATACAAGCTTGTCGGCTGATTATCCCTCGAATTTAATATCCCCTATTATGCATAATCACCCCCGACCTCCAGTATTAACGGTATGTAGATCTGGAACATCTTTTCTCATAATATGGAGATCAATTGGCATTTCAAGTTGTTGGTGTAAAGTTCGGCATTTATTGCGTATTACAGATGAATAATATGTTAATGGGCATTATTAGGATCATTATTTGGAAACTAGATCTTTGTTTTTTGCAAAACTTGATTTAGAATTGACAGAAATGGGACAGCCTTGCTATAGGCCGACTATCCCTCGATGCGTTAGGCAAAGGAGACCTTTACACTGGTCCAAACCTCGGATAGTTAGTTTAGCTGGCGGAGTAAATAGAAGCGGAGGAGTTAGATTGCTGGCATCGCTAATTCATTTCGAAGGGCAGAGCGAGTCTCATGTATTAGATTACGTACTAAAAGTTGATTGGCTGGTCTGGCTGGCAGTTCTGATTTGACCACTTACAGAGAGAAGTAAACATCGATGCAAGTACACCACTGTATAGAACTCTCAGCACTCATTCGTCTTTTCCTGAGCAACGAACACCTATGAACAGGCATACTAATTCAGGTATGATTAATGATCAATAGAGAAAAAACAATTTAAATAACATTTTTCAGCCTAATAATAGTTAAAATTACAGATTTTCTTTTTATTTGCTGATTATAGCTGTCACCGGAAACTATGAATAACTAATGATTGTGGCTATCACAGATTGTCATCGGCGGGAAGCAGTTCATTCGAGAGAAGCCTCAGTACCAGAAAATCTCCTTCCTGAGAATGTACATTTTGTCGATGAATATGGTATGGAAATTGCTGCTTCGCAGCAGCAAACACAGCCTGTCTATGCAGCTCCTCCTGTGTCTTCTGATTTCATTTCAAATCAATATATCGTTAATCCAGTACCAGGTATGATCCGTTGATTATTGCATATCATTAAAGTAATGGATTTACAAGCATATCCAACAATAGTTATATCACTTTTTGTCTACAGAACTTGACTTGCCCATCGAGCCGAAGTGAGAGTGCAGTGCTCGAAATATACCGGAATTTAGAGAGATATCTTTCTGCTAATTTCAAGAAACTAAGCGTAGTGTGTTGGCCAGTCAAGCAAGACGGTAGGAATCTCTAACATCTTAATAAGCAAGTAGATTAAACGGAATTGCTTTGCGACTACAACGAGCCTCTCTTGTGAAGCCCATGTATAGCCTTGTTTAGCGTGCAGTCGCAATACACTTGGATATAGACTGCACTGATCGGCTTTCTTTCTGTACTCTGGTTTTCACTTCTCAGTCAGTTTGTTTTCTGACTACCGCTTTACAGAGCAAACAACCTATGCTGTTGTTCCACCGTATCTCCGTTATGCTGCGCCGACTCTATCAGTCGTAAGTTTTCTAATTGTGGTAAATATGTCTCGGAATTATTTAAATTTTACTCTCATGAGGAAGGAAGAAAGCGGATGAGTATAGAAAAGCGTTATAGATTCTTCTTTCCTTTTTTAATTCTCATTTAAAGAGTTGCTCCGGACGTTTTGCTTTTAGCAAAAATTAACACATCAGATGGAATCCCTGTGCGCACCAGGCTATCCAGAAGTAGTTTCAGCTTCTCCTCACTCTTATCTAGTCTCACCTCCACCGGCACAGACCATATATCCACAGCAGGTGATTTTTTTTTTTTTTTTTTTTTCAGTGTTTTCCTTTGTATTAAATTTGATAGGTGGTAACTTCATCCAAAATTATTTCTTGTTTCTAATTTGAATTAGATGAAATTATCAGGATCATATGGTAGTCCATTTAGTCATTGTTTTCTGCGGTGGTGCCGTTATCTCCGATCATTGTTACTGTGAATATTGTTATTGTGATATGGAATAAGCCAGGTCGTGTTGTGTAATCTACTTGTGTTGATGATATTGAAGTTTTCATTCCCGTTATCTTCTTTAAAAGTAATTTAATGACAATAGATTCGTTTGCAGTTCCTGGTTTCATCTCAGGTCAACACCGTGTATTCACCGCAGCCTTATTTTCTACCGGTTTTGCAGAGAAATTATGGTATCTTTTCAAGTTTCTCTTCATATTAAAAAAAGAAACTGCTTTTGATTTTCGTGATTTGTTCCAAAATTGGAAAGGAGAGAGATAGCAATAGTTAGGTATAGATATATCGAAGTATAAACGACAAATTCTTGAAAGCAAGCGTTTTAGGGAATAGGTATCGATAAACGAAGACAGGTGATCGAATCATCATCCTCACAGAGAATCATGAGTTCCGTTAAGGTGATATAGAACTTGTCTGGTCTGCTTTTGAATTAGCATTGCGAGATGCGTTATACTGAATGGTCATACATTCCTTATGACTTTAACGATTGCATTATTACAGTTCCGAATGTAGCAAGTGTACAAGGTACTTATCCGGTTTCAATTGCGCAGTACCCTGTTTCAAGCTATGAATGTAGCAATGTACAGGAAGTGAATCTTATGGATGGAGTTAGAATTGCGAAAAGTGGACCCATGTTTGAATGTTCTACCACAGTAACGGAGAACGAAAATGTATCAAATTGATTGATGCTTTTTAATTTATAGAGATTTCATCACAGAATGGCTTCTTTTTTCTCCCCATTAATGTGGATTATAGATATGGAGTTTTCTTCTGCCTGTCAAAAGACTTTAAATTATTGAAGCATCTGAGAAAAAAAAATCTTATATAGTTGAGCTGTCAGGAAATAGTTTCAAGATAACATGTGAATATCGCTATAAAGCCAACTGCTAATGTACAAATGTACAAACTAATAAATCTATAGTTTTTATCTTCTATCACTTTCTTGCTACCCTCTAACTGTCATCAATATTTTTTAAAAACTTTTCTCACTTTCAATAGCTGTACGAACTAGTGTTTTTTGTTCGTATTGAGAACTATCCATATTTTTTTTACGAGTGCTCTATCATGGTAAGTGTTGTTGTTTATTATTCTGTTATCTATCCTACAGTTGAGGAAACTTTACGATCTTACTGTTGAACTTTGCAGTATTCGAATTTTGACTGTCAAAAAGATTTAAATGAAACGATTATGTTTTATATGAGCTGATCTCTATAATTTGTTCGATTCGAGAGATAACGTAGGAATGAGGAAATATTGATACGACATGACAATTATAAACAGTTGTAATCTATTTGAGCTCAATTCAGTTTCCATTTGTTCATTTAAGTCTTTGGAAAAGAGGCATTACTAATACCTGGATTTTTCGTGAAGTTTTCTCGCTTCGAAGTAAGAACGTTTTCTTTCCGGTGCGGGTATTGTTTTTTCAATGTGCTAATCCTTTTTTGGTATATACATGCTAGCTGAAAGCCAGCTTCTTGTAGTGTGATATGTAAGACTGTAAATGATAAGTTGTACTTTACGTCTATCTATGAAGGAGGAAGTTTTGCTTGTAGTTTAATTGGATTTTTTTTTTTTTTTTTTTTTTCTTGTTTCAGTGATCTTTGTTTGAAAACTATTTAATATTATATATCATACATTGTTCTGAGACTATCCCGTCCTATTAATTATTGAACCGTTCTAATCTGTCGTACTCAAGTACTGAAGAAATATTTTATCCTATATTTGTTAGGAGTATTATTGTAGGATGGGTGAGCTTTCATTATAATACTGGTTTCAACTACAGTCTTTAGAAAGCATGCTTTTTTGTTTTTTGTTAGATTTCTAGTCTATGCTCAAAATACGGATCATTTAAATACGGTATATTTATAATATCATTGCTTTGTTTTCGTTCCTTCATAAAGATGGGTCATTCATTTCTGTAATTGTTCAAGTTATTGCAACTTTCCTATTATGATAAACTGGCGCATTTTGATTTTTAGACAGCAATGTTATGGCTACATGAACTACCGGTTAGTTGTCACATGACGTTATTTTAGAAATTACGATTGTATATGTAATGACTTTTTGTAACGATGCTAGACATTTGAAGTTTATGAAACAAAACGAAATACATGAGTTGAGTAAAGACTTGGAACTTCCCGAAAAAGAAATTATATGTTTGTTAGTTTAATGCTAATATGGCATGCCTATGTTATCTGATATGCTTTTGTAGAACTAACATTCTAAGTTTGCTGAAACATCTAGAATACTAAATTATTAAACTCCATTTACCTCTATTCAACGATTTCTTTGGGATGGCTTCGGAAAAAGTAGGATTGTATTCTCTTTTGTTTTAACCGTACATTTAAATTTTGCGCGACGAAATAATACGCTTGTGATGGAGTTTTCTGTTTAACGTTTTCAAACCTTTCAGAATGACACGTTCACGACTGCTAACAAAATTCATCAATCGAAATCCCCGGAACATTGAGCGACTCGGCCTCCAAACTTATCCAGCAGGTTACGGAATGGATGTTGATCGACACAAGCATTCATTTATATATAGGTGAACTTCACGTTTTTGACTGCACATATTTTTTCAAATACAGATCCATTCAAATTTCATAACCTAACAAGCAATGCAAATGAGCAACTTCTTGAATTTTCCTTCTGAATTCTGAAAGCTTCCAGGGCAAATTTTCAGCGGCATCGACGGTATATTGAAGGTCACATTGAACATTACAAGGAGGGCATTGTGTTAACAGCATCTTCACGTGAAAAACAAATATCTGCACAGCTTTGCAGGTTCATTAATTAACTTGTGGTGATTCCAAAAGATTATTTGAGAGAAATTTGTCCTCAACATTTTCCTCCAGATTGCCCTGTAGTTGTAAATCTATGATTCAGGATTATTTCAGTCCTTCTGATATTTCTGCTTGTGCAAATGTCGGTCGTGTGCTTGGCTTAAGGTGTGCTATGGCTGGAATACATTTCTTACAAGATATTGATACGGAACATATCAAAAGGAGTGCACACGTAAGTTGCTTTGCGAAAAACCGTTTTAAGTTACAAGTTTTTGTTACATGAGATGGTAATACACATAGACAAAGCTATTTCTCACTGTTTCTTTCACTATTAAATTTTGCAGACATCTGCATTTTTCGATGCTTTAATAGAAAGTGGAGTCAAACTCGGAGAACCGCAGGCCATCCCACACACTTTCGAAACTGATCCTCAATTAACTTATGACGGCTATGAAATACAACATACTCGAGAAGATAATATTGAGTAGAACATAGAGAGAGTAGTTCATTTTAAATCCATTTCAGTAATACGACCATCTCAGTATGTTTCGGCACATGAAGTTTTTTTCCGTTAAATATACTTTTACTAGAAATTCTTTATCCTGCACATTAAATTAGTTTTGTGACTCTTTGGCTTAGAAAGAAAGAGATTTATGCCACAAGATTTAAGAAAACCATTAAATTAGATTTAAGAATTAATGAAACATCGATATTACAGCATCATGTTGCAGTACCGTGACCGTGTTTAGCAAGTTCATCTCTGAAATAAAAGTGATGAAGAATCCCAAATAGCAATGAATAATTCTGTATACCATACCCTATGTTAAAAGTTACAGTGATTTCAAAAACCGATAAAATATTGAAAAAACCAACATGTAAAAGCAAACCTTAGCTGTTTGGCAAAATCATTCTCGTTCGCTTCATCATCCCAATTGTCTTCCCAGACATTCAGTTCCTGTAACTAGTAATGATTTGCAGGGAACTCATCTGAATTCCATCCAAAGCAAAAAAATATAAGAAAATAAAAGAGAAATTCCCAAACTTTTTTCAGAGCGTAAAATCCTACATTATAACTGACAAACACCTACTCATACTTCGGTCATTAATAATTGCAAGAAGAAATAGAAAAAAACATTTCCTTCAGGATATGGACGAATCAGCTGTCAACTGTCAAGCATAGATTATTATGATTTGAAGTGGAAAGTGGAGGTGCTATAAGCATAAAAGAGCTCGAAGCTCATTAGCTGTGCATTGCACGTCTGCAACCTGCTTAAGATAAATGTATACATCTAAAACATCCAATTAGTCCGAACCTCTTCATCTTCAGCACCCTCCTTAGCTTGCCAATCTTGTTGGGGAAATTCCTCAAACTCATCATCCTCTTCAATATGTGTTTCCATTTTCTGCTGGCTATCTTCCGGTTTGCTTTTGTTTTTTCCTTCTGTCATTGTTAAATCCTTTGAATTGTAATTTCACAATTCGATTCCGAACCTATAGAACAATTTCAATGATGAAACCTGTAATGAATCATGTATCGCAAGTTGGAAAAGCTCTACAAATACGTGCTATAATATCTAAGCATCAAATATAGGTCACATTCCATTTAAGGAACTATTAACAAAGTTTATTACTTGGTTGGTGAGGAACAAGTAGAGATGTTAGATCACTTCAATGCTGAAAGTATACAATTCATGCAGTCCGGCGTTTTCCGTATCCGGTGGCAGAAAATGCATACGCTATAGAGGCCAGGGGAAAGAAGAAAAAAGTGATATATATATATAACAAAAACAAATCTTAAAAAATAACAGCAAATGAAGTCAATGGAAGCGAGTATTAAATTGCATTTTACAAGAAATAAACTTCTTCACAAAATAAATTAAAAATTTTACTTCATTTCATTAAACGACTTTGGTGGATCACATTTTCCGAAAAGTACAAATGAATAGTTTTTATATTTCTTTACATCACATCAGAGATATAAATCATAAACTGTTATTTTTTTCACGAACAGAACTCTTCAGATACCTACTCCAGCAATACTATAACACATTTTTTGGACATGGCAATAAGCTCATTACTTTTCTTCATTACTTTCCGGTAGTTCTCGACCACCACCTAATTTGAGTGGTTGCCTGGTCCGGATTCGTAAATGTTCCTGAGAGATTTTCGTTTGTCTGCAAATAATTTCTACTGATTTTTGATTTCACGTAAAAAGAAACACTTAAACCACCCATCTATAACAACAATTCAGTGATCTACAAATCCATATGAACGCTAACCTAGGCAAATCTCGCTTGGGCTTGATCCATTCTGGATAAACTTTATCGTGTAACCTCCAAGTACCATCAAAGCTAGCAATATGATTTTCGAACACTACATATTCCAGCACTGGTTTTGCCTCATGTTCTGTTCCGAGTATTAATCTACCAAAACGGTCATAAAGCGCAATTTTCTGCAAGATAGTTCTGATTCAATTTTTTAACTGAAAGAATTCACTTTTTTTCTTTTTTTAAAGAAAAGAGCCAAAAATACAGACATGCTGTTTTGCATAATGATTTCGAAATAAGGGTTATGTTAACCAAAAATTAAATAAGTAACAATAAGCAAATATAATACCTGCATTGTATGCATTCGAACGATGATTTGGGCGATATCATTTCCAGATTGGTGTGGGAAATCAGCACAGCGAACAGATACAACGCGTGATGGTTCGATATGTTTCATTAGTTCCCATACTACTGAACCACTTTCCACGTCCGGCCACATTTTCTGCAACGGAAAGACACCATGTATGCATAATTATACGAGATAAATCGAAGAAAACTTCAACCAAAATAACTTTTTTTTCTAAGATCTTTAAAATGGATCGCTCATGAAGGTAATGATGCACTATCTGCTACATGAAAAGGCAAGTTGAGATATTGCAAGAGTGCAGAGAAAGGGAGTAAACATAAATATGATAAGAACTATAGATTGTTAAGATTAGATGATGGATAAGAACAAAAATAAGACCAGCCAACGAAAGTTGGAAAGGAGTTCTCCGAATACAAGAAAGTCGGAAAGCACAAAACCTATGACACTGATGAATTGTGCAAATACAGAAGAATAAGTAATAACAAATGACATGGAAGATAAATGAAGAAAATGAATCTGAAATTCCAATACTTCTGTTAAAAGTACAAAATCACTTACCCCAAACGCTGCTTCTGTTATATATTTTTGTAATGCAGTCTTATCACGAGCCATCAAAGCTCTGTGAGCCTCAATATAAACTTCGTCAGCAGTAGCCGGGAAAGTCTAAAAACAAGATGACTTCAAAAACAATGCATTTGCTTAATCTTAAACACACTATACGTTTGGACTAGAATGCTGCAAATAAATTATCACAGTCGAAACCTGTTACCTCTTTGAATTCAACCTACCTTAACACTGAAATTTTCAAATCCCTTTCTTTTACGCATTCTTTTCACACCATGTCTGTGGTTAAAATATCTGGAAATAACATGAAACTGTAAAAAACTGATAATCAGTTAAGAATGTCCGGAGCAAAAAGCAGTAAAATTCATCGTATGATATGCTGCGTTAACGATAAGACAGTAAATGACACACTTATGTTGATATGCCGTGAATCGTCCTTCTTCTGCTCTCAGTAGCGCGTATTCCAAAGATTCTTTCTTTTCGTGAAATTCTGGAGGTAATAAGAAAGGAAAGCCTAATAGTTTCAAAGGATTTTTTCGAAAAATAGTGTAAGGATTATCAGGCGAAGGTCCTTCTCTTGGAATAAAAGGATCCATTACTTGATCTGAAATGATGTATCTTAAGTTTCAAAAAAATTCTGGAGAAACATCGCGTGATTTATATCGCCCTAATCACCACGAAGATGAAGTACACAGCTAGTGGTATTCGTCTGATAAAAAAATTTTTTTGGAAAAACTAACAACATGAATTGAAAGTCACTTGAAACTCTTTCCATGTCTGAGGTGTGACGTCTCTATATGGATTGAATCCTTTCTTCAGCAAAATAAGTCGCATATCCAGTGGGCTCATCTTCTTCCTTTTTTCTTGCATCTCATCATCCGGCAATTCGATGTTGAAATTTTTCTTACCTCGAAGCTACAATTTATCAGTAGCAATAAGAAACATAATGACAATATTTTCCACTGATTTCCTGATCGGTTATGCTTTCTTGTTGAAACTGATATATCGGAATTTATTCTCTTTTCTTTTTTCTCTCTCTCTCTTTCTATCGCACTATTATGAATATCATTCAGAAAGAATATACCCGAGCAAATTTCCGTTCGTTGATGTGTGTATTCCGGTTAGCTTTGTGCTTGTTTGAGCGTTGAATACCGAGAAAGAGCCGTAGGTTGTGACGTTCTTTGTGATGGTGGACATGACAAGAAGGAACCAGCACAAGGCTGGTTGGAGCAATAAAAATCGGACAAATTAATCGCTGCAAACAACTGTATGTCTTCTGTAACATTACCTGTAATAGAAGCAACGAAAATTTATTTTTTAGTCAGGATGAAAACTGAATACGACCAGAAAATGTCCCAGTCTCAACAGAAAGATCCAACAGTGAGCACTGCTAATATGTCATCCGTTTGACTGACTCTTATCTTTTGTCTCATTATGGGGATAAAACGGTTTCTAATTATTGGATTGCATAATAAGGCTTACTATAAAATAGTACTCTACTAATCTGATAACAAAGAAGCAATTTGCTTGAAATGATAACGCAAGTTCGAATACCTACAAAACTATAAGCCCTGATCTTGATTGCATTTGAAAGAATTTTTGCAATATAGCACTAAGAACCATAAATAACGATAAGCCAAGCAGTCTGTTATTCCGACCAGGCTGGATGGACTAGGCTCTTTATCGTAACCGCGTTCTGCTACCTTGGTTTACTCGCAAGATGCAGGCAATATAGCTGCAGTGGTACTGAAGGATTCTCAGACGAATGAGTGTGTACACCCGTTAATGACATCCTAAGTGATTCCATTGTTCGGTCTTCCCGAGATGTCCCGATGTTCTTGTCACTACGCAACATTTGGGAAGTCAATTCATGAAGCAACAAATCAATTTCTATAGTGCCTATAAATGTGAGATTATAATGAGATGGTGGAAATGTCGAGAACAGCTCTCTGAATAGTATCATAAAAAATTCTAAAGTAATACGGAAATGTTCATATGTGTTATTCTTGAGACTGGGCCTATTACAATAAATGGCCATGTCATAGAATGGATGAGAATAATAACTAAAAGGAACTTACTGTTTGTGAATGTTATGCTTATTCTCCATCTGAACTTTTGGCCCTTATCTTCTTGTCTTGTCCAATTAATTATTATTATTAATGAATAAAGTTAGTCGTAAATGAGATATTTATAGGAAGTTGATGTTCAGGAAATGCTTTAAAGCATAATTATTAACCGTTATGCATATGTAGATTTTTTCAGCAGGAGTGAAAATTCCGACAGCATTACGAAATTTTACATTGTACTTAAGGAGTAAAAAGCAAGTTTGGCTTATTGTTCGTGTGAGAATGTTTTCTAAGCTTACTGAGCTTTGAAGATACAGTATGGGTACAATGCATGATACTCAAGAAAGATGGAAGTAATTCGGTGAAAAGAATTACAGTTGAGGGAATATTCCCTTTATTGTGCAAATTACAAATGGAAATTCATCATCTTCAAGGAGAAACAACTAACTTGAGGGGATTAGTAATGACCAGCTATTTATCCTGCTAGATCTGTATCTAGAAAGTAGTAAGAATATGAGATATATCCTCGATATCAATATTCATGAAATAGTGAAGAAACAGGATCGTTGATATTATGTGGTCGCTATAGGCTATTAGAACCTGAAGATTTCAAGTTGAAATTTGTCTTAATAGTTGGTTTTGGAAGGGAAATCAATTAAGAAATTTTGGTAGAAGCTCGTGTGTTAGCAATGTCAAATTGTTTGATCTTCTCACTTTTATTTCCTAAATTTTATCCCTTTTTCGTTAAACAAGGGAATAATAGTTGGAGTAGATGATAAGTAAAGTTTGCAAGAATTGGATGCACATCATCTGACTTGATAAAATTGTATATTAGTGCAATCAGCGATGAAGGAGATGATTAATTCAGGGATGAAGTCTAACGGCAAGGTTTGTCGTGTTGGATTATTCCCATGGGATTGGATAATAAATTTATAGGAAGCCTCCTTTTTAAATCTATCGATAGAGCTGTGTATTATCTAACAATAGAGCCAACAAGGCCTATCATTGTGAAACTTCAAGTGAATGTGACTTCAATATTCTATTAAATATATATCGGAAGTTTGTTAATCACTTTGTAGTACTCTACAGGCTTGAAAAGTGCTGTTAGTCATAATTGCAAACGTAAATAAAACCAGGAAACTTTATAAAATGCCCGGTGTTATTGCTGGAAAACATGGAATATCGGGTCGCATGTAGCGATGGGATGCTTTAGGCCTCCTTTCATCATCCTTGGTTGAAAAATGGCCGTTAAGCAAATTGGATTTGCATTTTAATGACAACATCTCTTATATGAAGGGACATGGAGGCAGCAAAGAAGGCAAAATGCGAACAATATACTTCGCTTCATTGGGATCTATCTTTCCACAAACTACAACACTTTGGAAATTTCCAGTTTTTCGCCCATAATTCTGCACGAGAAAGAACGAAGGATTACTAGATGCGGAATAATTTGGTGTCAACGAATTATTCTTTTTGCAACGGAAGCTTCATCTCCGTATTGTACTTTTTTAAACGCCGTAAATTTTGTTGGGCGTAGTGGATATCGGAAGATGCAATTTGGCTCCTTCTTGCTCTTCAAAAGCCTAATTTCATAGTGAAGTGAGCTTGCTTCTCTTGTTTTCAACTGCTTTTCTTCCTATATGGAATTACACCTCACAAAATCTCAATGATACTTACTTATACAAAAACCATTTTACTCATCTTCCTTGCTTTTTGGCTTCAGCAGACTTATTGTTTCATTCGAAAGGTGCCACTACGTAAGTTTCAAACCCATTATTTGAAATATTAATAATTGTTTGGTGATAATATCACATCCATTATATTGTTCACTCGTGATAGAATTGAACGAATTGTCGAAGAGCGGATCGGTTGAAATGGAAAAAGTCTGAAATAGTGCTCAGAAATTTCTTCCAATTTCTATTACTGTTGTTTATTAAGAGGCAATCCAAAAAGATTGAAATAATAAGATGAAATTAAAAGGCCACATTATCTGTGTGGCAATTTTTGCCTGCAAAGTATATTTTATAAACCGAAATTCGAATTGGCCGGGCAGGTTCATCGACTATAAACTGCAATATTTTTAAGGAAATATTAAAAAATTTCAAAAAACTTGAGGTGCCTTTATAAATACCAGCGAATTGGACAACACCACTGCAGCGATAATCCAAGAAATGCTTCGGTTGGCCGAATTCTGGTTTAATATGGAGGAAAAAAATACGGTTGATGTAGCGCTTGGTGTACGTTACCTTCCGGCAATGCATTCTACCACGCTTCTTTGGCATTTAGCCGATTTCGGTTTCTTATTTCTGTTTTAATTCAAATGATTAGAAATGTCAACATATCATATCACGAACATTGCAATAATTCGCCTTCTTTTATGAATTCTATAATGATGCAAATTTGATTACTTTATCGTCTCTAATTTTAGTATGCGATGAGCTCAAAATTGGCTTTATGATTATGTTAGCCGGTAGTTCGCCCGTATCATTTGGCCTTTATAGTTCATTGGCGAAACGAGTTAAAGTTGGTTTCAGTTAAATTTAAATCAAATATTTCTGGCTGTTACTGCTTCAAATATTCCACATGGATTACTCCTTCTGCGGGTAATCTTTTAAACATATTTTTTTATTCAGATACCGTTGATTGACTGGGAGACTTCCGATTTGAGTTCTGATTCGGCTCCGGCTTTTACAGCATCCGTAAGGCCTCCCGCTGATGAACTACTAGTGGATTACATCAAAATTAAGCAATGGCATGAGATTATCTATTTACATGATGGTGCTAATGGTAAATAAATCATAAATAAGTAATTCATATATCTTAAGTTTTCTTTTCTTGAATCTGAATATGAACCATTCTGGCATTTTTCAAACGGCAGATTACGACTTAATTTTCATGCAAATTTGTAGTTAAATTCATTTTTATTTGGAATATAATGCTGAAATTTTAACTGTAATTAAGTTTTTAATTCTTGAGATTTAGTAATGAGAATATTGCAAAACATACTGAAGTATTAATAATTTAAATTGAAAATGAATATGTATTTTAGCGGGACGAAGCCTTGCTGCAATATATAAATATTTGGAAAAAAATAATCCGATTTATGCTCTACAGATCGATAGCTATCGCATTCCTGAAGATGAGGAGTACTTCCGAGAATTTCTCAATAATTTTCATATGAAAAACTTTAATTTCGTTGATTCAAGGTGTAAAACAAAAATTTCAAGTTGTAATATATACGTTTTTTTCAGCATTTTCGTACAATCATTTCGTTAAGATACTGATATGATCGTACGAAAATGCTAAAATTCCCTAGCAGTTTTTTTTTTTTTTTTTACACTACTGTAAAAGTACGAAGACTGTTATGGTTATTGATATAAATCTGATATAAAAGAGAAAAAAGGAACGATCTGTTTGATATTGATCGAATTGAAAAAATTGATGGAAGATTAGGTATCAACATTATTGCTGTATTTAATTGTTTCAGATCCCTGAATGTTGTGGTGGATATTTCGAATAGTTATCGTATCCGAGCATTTTTGCAATCACTGAAAGAGAGCATACTTGTCAAAAAGCAATATAATTATGTGTTTGCTAATTTCGTAAGTATAATAAATTTAAATAGATTTAAACGTTCTGCTATTTTGTTTTTTGCAAAAGAATTTTTAAGTCTACGAATTTTGACAGGAATTGGATGAAAATGATTTGGATGCCTTCCATTATACTCTTATCAATATTACAGCTTTTTTAATGTGTGACAGATACAAGCAACGTTTAAAGTAAGTATCAGAAAAGTTTCAATAAGTTAAGCTAATATTAGATTAAGTTTATATGGAAGATAACAAAATCATAGCAGCTAATCACATTGATGATAATTAGTAATTACAGTAACAGTAATGAAAAGAAACTAGATGAGATCTACTTTAAATTTTTATTGGAAAATTTCATTAATTAATAGAATTGTTTAATCATTGGTTTGAATGTCATGCAAGTCTTCCTGTGTAAGAAAATCATCTCATCCCATTTTATCGATTAGTTGTTTGTATGGAATAATAGAGCAAGAAATTTGAAATTAATTTCATGGTATTTGATTTCGTTTATATTTCCGTTTTAAGAAAAGGTTTATTTTACCTGGAACTATTGCGCTCTTATTTTAGTAAGGAAAGGAAAATGTTTGTGCATCATTACGGCAATCGTTCCGTTATGGATGATGTCGCAATACCTGTAAGTTTATCAATTTATTTGTCCTCATTTACTGCATACTTAAAACAGTTATTTACTCTTGACCATATTCAAAGAGAAATTGAAATTTAAAAGATTCCCCGAAATAAGTGAATAGTTCTTAATTAACTAATTGGACTCCTTATCAAAGTGATAGTTCAATAAGTTGTGATCAAATTTAAAAATGGGTGCCAATAGCTGAAAAAAGTCAGGAGCTTAATAACTTGAAGTACTGTTAAATATCGGTTATGGTAACATGCACTACTTGCAGATGAGTGCACTGTTTGCACATGATGCACTGCTTGTGGCAAGTAATGCAATTGACATTGTTTTGAAAAAGTATGGCCGTGATTTATTTGCTAATGCATTCAGTCACAATCAACTATATAATGCAGGTCAACCAGGAATTCAGTGCAACCGTGATGCAACGTCACATTTGATACCATTCGAATTCGGTGATAAAATTATTGAAGCCATTGGAGAGGTATAATTTCATCGTGGAATTTTGTGCTCTGTGATGAATTTAAAAACAACTTCATAATTATACCAATTTCATGGATCTCAAGAAAGGATTGTTCTTGACAAAAAGGAATTTTAAATTTTGGAAAGGCAGTTTTAAAACAGAAATCAATTACTGCATCTGGGAAAGAAATTTGAATGATAATTTTTTTTTTCATCATTTTTTCCCACAAATATGACATATAATAGAATATACCGTTTTATTTTTTCTGCAAATGCGGGAAAGAAAGGCGGTTACTATTCAAGAACATCCAAATTTCAATTCCTATCCTTTCTCAATCCTAAGAAGTTCGTTACAATAACAAAGGAATTTAGGTCATCTGAGAATACAAATGTTCTTAACTCTTACTTAAATTTCATCAACAATGGAATTTTTTCAAGAAAAATGATTGAAAAGACTTATATTATTTTGAAATTCACTCGAAAAAATAGCGGAATCAATCTCGTCAAATAATAATTCATTTTTAGGTTTCGAGATTAAAGTAAAGCTATAGAAAACTTCTAAATATATCCTTTCTTAACTTTTGCTTATGATAAACTTAGAGGAAACAATTCTTTAAAGGTACTTTTGTGATGGTTTAAATTCAAAAATTGAATAGTTACCGCTGCAGTCACAATGTGACAATATGATATGCATAGTTAGGCCACTCAAAACAATTTAAACTCCATCAGAGTTATGTAGTACTTATAGAAATGTAAGCTCAGTGGAGTGAATATCAATTCGGTAAGCAAATATTCGATAAGCATGACATTTAATTATCTGAATTACAGGTAAAACTAGACGAAAGTGATGGAACGCTAACCGGTCAGATACAGTTCACAAAGTCATTAAGTAGGACGAATTTTTCAGCGAAAGTAGTTGAAATCAATCCAAGTGGAAAGAGTCTATACAGCGTTCGAAACGTAACTAATTTGTTATGCTCATGTAAAATTTGATTCAAGATGGGTAAGGAAAGTTGTCTGAAAACATTTATGAAAGTTTTCAAATTGAATTTAAATTTTTCAAGAATTTAAAGAAAAATATTTCTCGGAAAGATTTCACATTTTAGATGTATGATTGGAGACAAGGTGTGGGATTTATGATGAATGCAGGAAAGCCGAATTTGCTGAGGGAAGAAACGATCACTCGTCTACATCATCAGCCTAGTAGGCTACATATTGTAACAGTTCTGGTACGTTGAACTTCATGAAGTTAGCTATGACATAGAAGCCTATTATTTTCAATGAGATTAATTTTCTTTTTTTTTTAAGTTGAAAAAAATCATATTCGGTTTTATGAAGATCTTTCAAACTTTAGCAGGCCGTAATACATTTACATCCTTATTAAGAAATGCAATGCATATTTAAGGTCAAGGGTCACTTTGTAGAGGAAAGGGAAGGTAAGAAGGTCAATCAGTACAATAATATCATTTTTTTTTTTTTTTTTTGGAAAATTCAAAACTAATTGAGATTGCAGGTGAAACCGTTTGTGATGCTAAAGCGTACGATTCCTGGAGAGCCCCCTCATGTTGGTAATGATCGTTTCGAAGGATACTGTATTGATTTGATTAAATTGTTAGCAATGAATATCAGCGGTTTTGATTCATATGAAATATTTATTGCTGAAGGAAATAAATATGGACAACGACAGGATGATGGTTCCTGGGATGGAATGATCGGATATTTGCTTAATGAGGTATTGCTTAACATATTTCTTGCAAAGAAACTTTCAAAATGCAAATTACTCAGTTATTTTATTTCCATCTAAGCTGATTCTATGCAGAAAATTCATAGTTGAAGGGAATGTAGATAATTTACTCATTCACAGATATTGTTAACTTTATTAAAAACAAACAGGAAAGTGAAATTTTATGGTAGAATGACTTTAACTTGGAGAAATCAAATTTTAAATTTTTAAGTTTCCTGAAAAGTATATAAACTGCCATGCTCTTTCGAATTAATTGTAAATACACGTACCCTTCTTCATTATCTAGCGATTGGCCGTAACTGACCTAAAGAGATTTTTCTTCGAACATATTCGAGAAAAAAGTAGATCTCGAATCGGTTATCTTCCAAAAAAGTTAATTTGACTTCTCTTTTCACTTTCCCCATCGCTGGATACATATCAAATTGTTATTTTTATAGCAGTTTGGCATTTGCATCTTTTTACCCTGCCCCTATAATATAAAATTAATAAGCATTGCTGTAAATTGTCGAAAAGACACAGATCGGGCAAATATATTGAGGTGAAGGAGGAATTATGTTCTTAAAATTCAAGAAACAGTCAAATCTTGCTAAGTCGTTTTCGAGAAAATTTTGACAAACTTTTCCCATTCATCTGTTTTCTCTTTCTTTATTATTAGCATAAGTTTGCCATAAATTTTACAATTAGAAATTTTTCTCTGAAATGGACTGGGATTGTTGTGAAAGTTCAAATGACCGAATTGCAAAGCTCGTATGAACAATGCTAAAAAGTGAAGGTAATGACAAATATGGTAGGTTCAGAGAACCATAGAATGATAATGAATGATAAGGTGACAAAGGTATCGAAAAAAGATTTTGGTACCTGGGAAAATCCTTGTAAGAAATAAGCAATGTCAACAGATATGCAGACAGCAGATGTCGCCGTAGCACCACTGACCATCAATCAAGCTCGCGAGCGTGTTGTTGATTTTTCGAAACCATTTATGACTACCGGAATCAGTATTATGATTAAGAAACCGGAGAAACAAGAATTCAATGTTTTCTCTTTCATGCAACCGTTGGGAACAAATATTTGGTTCCTCATACTGTGCTCCTATGCTGGTGTAAGTTATTTTAGCATTGAGTTGAAGCATAATTGATTAATTAATTCCAACTACTAATAATATATATTTATGTGAGGTATTGCTGAAATGTAATAAAATGCATTCTTAGAGAATAAGTGGAAAAGTCCTGTCTAATTAGCTAATTATCAGATTGACATTTGACAGTGATTAGGTTGCAATCAACGAACTATTAATATATCCAATATATATTTCAACGGATATTAATATTATCGTTTGAATTATCCCAAAAATCCTAATGATAATTAGCTTAGCTAACAAAATAGGTGGAAATTGCTGATAATACCAAATTCATCTTAGTTCTTACTTCAAATCAGAACTGATTCATCAATTTAGATAATAAGTGTATTAAAAGTATAGTTGATTTTTCGTAATTGTCCTATAATCTTTAGCTTTTAAGTACCTTTGAAATAAATGTGTATAAATTCTGAAATTCTCTCGTGTTTTATTAGTACCATTTTCACAGTTTCATCTAGTATGATATTTTATGGTAAAATTTGCGTCCTTCATTTAATATTTCATAGTTTGACGAAGAAAGATAAACGATTGGACTCATAAAGATTCACTTCAGTTTTTCAATTTCCTTATAGCCTTCTTTTTTCTTGAATTTTCAAGTTTAATCCATTTCAGGTATCACTTACTATTTTTCTAGTAAGCTCCTTTAGTCCATATGAAACACGTACAGAAGCAGAATTATCGACGCAATTCTCGTTGTACAACAGTTTGTGGTTTACGTTATCATCGTTCATGCAACAAGGTACCGATATATTACCCAGGTAAATTTGCTTAAGTTATTAATTACAAATGCTTTTGTGCACATTTTTTATTAGCAAAATCTTTCAGTGTCATCAGCTACCACACATTATCATCCTAAACTACTATTATTCTCTTCCATCAATTTCTATTCAATAAAATGTATCAAATTTTTGTGAAGAGGTTATTATTGTATGAGATATTCTTCGGATAATGAATGTGGAATGTAAGATCGATTTATTTCGACAAAGATTAATTTAAAATTGCAGAAAAAGCAACTGCATGAATATGAAATAGTTATTACATCTGTCGAAAGGTTTGTAGGCTAAAAACTGTCTGTTTTCCAAAGTAGTCAGGAAGTTTAGTTAATTGCTCCTGTGATGGATAATCTGTGCATCAGGGACGGTTAGATATAATTGGATGGAGTATTGAAGGGAGAAGCCTAAGTTTTCCGGAAATACTAAGTCATGAATTCACTATTTTCCCAAGTGCACCTAAAAGCAAAGTATTTGCTACTTCAAGATTAAAGTTTGAATTTTCCGAGGGTAAAGCTATAGACAGCCAGACATTCATGGACCATTCACCCATTCAAAATGAAAGAATTAGTTAAATTGGAAAAAAAAGAATAATCTTTTTAACAAAACCGCGACAGAAATCCATTGATTTTCTGGATCCGGATTATCTGCTTAAATAATTCGGACTTCTGTCTTTCTAAAAGAAGAATTTCCAATCCCTTCAGAAAAGATAGGAATTATCCATGAAGAAATTAAAAAGTGACAGTTTGAAGAAATCAGTTAAATCGAAAAAAAGTTATTGGAATTTCTCAGGAAATCATGAATCGAAATGTAATGTCTTCAAAAATCTTCAGAGCTGTCCATTCATCTGCAAAATTTTGGGTTCTTACCGGAAATTTTTGTTGGATAGTAATTATACCTAGGTGATCATACAAGGCTTAACTATATGATCAAGTTTTAAGCTTCATTTTATATTTCACTGTGTTTTTACTATCACGGTAGAAAGCAAAAGCAGTTGGAATCAAAAACAGGTACACATAAGGTTAAATGGGCCTAGTTTGTTGTTTTCTAGCAATTTAAATGCAATTTTCTGATGACAATAATAAGTACTCCAAAACTGTCCAACAATTATGGTTTTATAGTATTTCCGTTGAAAAGTGCTGAATTTCAGTGAATAATTTAACTTAATAAAACTTAACAATCAATTAATTTCACTCCTACCTGAAAATATTGCAGAGCACCATCCGGACGGATTGCTAGTAGTGCATGGTGGTTCTTCACACTTATCATTGTTTCCTCATACACTGCAAATTTAGCTGCATTCCTGACCCTAGAAAAGATGACCCCACCAATTGAGTCGGTCGATGATCTAGCTGCTCAGAAGAGGATCCTTTATGGAATTGTTAAAGGTGGCTCAACAGAGGAATTTTTCAAGGTATACAAAAGTTTTCAATTTATTATCAGTAGGATTCATTATTATAATATTAAGGTTTACGATATATCCGTTTCTCTCTTTTTGCCAACGTTTCGAAATTCGACTAGAGATGATCCATTTCAGTTTTATCATCCATTCTGAATTATCAACTTTTATTTTGAGTTCATTATCTTCATCACAATTCACTTATTTAAATATATGTATTTTGAGGAATCAGCAGTGCCGATTTATAAAAAAATGTGGAGTTTCATGTTCGATACGTATACTCAACAGCTTCGTGCACAACAATATTCTAATACCTCTGATACTGTAATGGCAAATACATATGCTGAAGGAATTGACAAAGTACGCCGGAGCAAGGTCATTCCATATCATTTCATCTTATTTATTGAATCCCATGTTTCGCCAATCTTTGTACTTCATAGATACTGTTCAAATAGATACTAATCCATACTTTTACATATTAATTTCAAGCAATAGACAATGTTCAGTTATGCTTTATCAACATAGGAAGAACAGAAACAAAGGCGCTCAGCATTTGATGTGGAATTAATAATTTAATTTGTCAAACAGAATTCTGGAAACTCATAGCAAAGAAATGGTTGAGTTATTTAGAAGAAATTTTGATTTCGAAATTGATTTTTATGAATTATAACCTATCCAGCTTTGCTATAAACATCTGATATATTTTTAAAAAGAAGCACATTGCAGGGACAGTACGCATTCTTGCTGGAAGAAACTGCCAATGAATATGAAAACACTCGAAAACCATGCGATACTATGAAAGTTGGAACTAATTTAAATTCATTAGGATATGGAGTTGCTACCAAGATTGGTAATCCTCTGAGGTAAGCTTTTTTGATGTTCCAATGAAATTTGATAAGATTGATTTTGTATAATGCATTATAGATAGGATAGAATCTTTTGCGCGGTGCTCATCTTGCTAATGAAACATTGACATTGACTTGACCTTTTTTTATTCCAAAACGCTAAATGTTAACTTCAATAATTATGAGATCATTCAGTACTTCATAAAATAATAACTTTAACCATTCCTTTGCCATTTCCTACAAGCAGAAATCAAATTTCGCTCAGTGCTCGATAGTTGTATTTAAGGATGAAAAATATGTGCAAATTTGGAGAGGACTTCTCATTTTCATTAAATTTTATAATTTTTATAGGGAAAGTATTAATTTCGCGATATTATATTTGCATGAAAAGGGTGAACTGAAACGACTAGAAAATAAATGGTGGTATGATCGAGGTCAGTGCGATCAAGGAATGTCGATGTCTCCAGTTAGCATTATTATATTGCTTGAGGAACAATAGTGATAATAGTTGTATTACTGGTTAGGATAGATGAGAAAATTCAGTAGAGAATCCAATTTACCTGATGTTACATCTTACTTCACATTTAACATTTGAATAGCCATAGAATCTAAGTATTTAGTGAGTTGAATATATTTTCCCCCTTTATTTTTCTTCTTTTTTTGTCTTACAAATTTTCAACCCAGAAATACTTTGAACCGTATCATTTCCCATAAACGGTTAAAAATACTATCAATTCATTCAAGCAAGTCACAATGATAATAACCGAATAATTTTGGATGGGATTATTTTTGAAATTCAAAAAACTGATGTGAAATAATTGTGGTGTATTTTGTCATTCAGGTTTGTAGCTGACGATAATTTTGAAGTTTTATTTGTGTTGTTACAGGAAGGAGGTAATAGTGCCAGTTTAACTCTTAGTAAAGTTGCCGGGATATTTTACATTCTTTGTGGTGGCATGATACTATCAATGGCAACTGCTTTCGTCGAATTCTTGTATCGCTGCAAGCTGGAACGATGCGAAGCTGCAAGAAAGGTTATTTCCACCGAATCGTCCGTGTCTTTTATAATTTGACTACTTTGATGAAAGATTATTTTACATACGGTCCATACAGTGTAATTATTTCCAATGTCTGGAACTTACTAAACTCATTTCAGAATCAATTACGACGGAAGGTGTCACGAGGCGGTAATGATCATTCACAAAAGCGCTCGAGATCTGCTGAATTGTGAAGATATGCCAATTATAAAGTATAGACCAATATCTGCCTGCTATTTTGCAACTTTGCGATATTTTTTTACTGAATATGGGATTGCTATAATCTATCCTAATTTCTATGAAGTTGCTGGGGATTTTCGTAGTTTTAAATTGCAGCGATGAAAGTTCAAAGTATTATTGCAAGAAAATATTTTTTTTAAAAAAAAAAGAAAAATTTTGAAGAGATGCCTACATCTGTACTGCAGTGTATAGCATTGTGATATTCATGAACTTCCGCATTTTCAACTTCTGGCCACAAATTCAAGAAAGCCGGCCAATTGTGTATCTATGTAATGTATACATTACAAAATATCAAGAGAGAGAGAGAGAGAGAGAGAGAGAGAGGGAGAGGGCTTGGCTATACAGAAACTAGATAAAATGCTCTTTAACTCAGAGGGGAAAAGATTAAAGACAGCTGTTCTATAATTAGGAAGAAGAAATGCAAGAGGAAGGGAGGATAAAGAAATTCAACTTACGGAAATTTGCAAACTTCTTGCTTTGAACTTCATCATCTTACTGCTCTGCTTGTCAGTTTGATTCACATTATTTCTTGTTATTTTTAGCTTAACTTATTCAACCCAATTGATAAATGCTGATTTTATCCATTTGCTAAGGAATTATTGAAATATATGAGGAATGAAAAGATAAGACTAATAAATATCTGAGTCAACGCTGTGCATTTCATTGATATATGTGTATATCCATGAACTTTGACATTTGTGGGATAGCATTAGAGGGAGAAATTAGTTACTCATTGCTTTTCTTTAGGAAAGTCGATTTAATTGATCAGACCGACGATATATTAAAAGACTTCTTAAAATTTGCTTTATTCCATTTTTCTTCTATTTTCTGAATATTTTTCGTAAGCAAAGGTAATGAAGAAAAGCGTTAATTTGACATAGAATTCAAGAGAATTGTGATGAAAATAATTCCGTAATCGATTTTAAGGGGTCAAAAAATGTGAAAAGCAAGCAGTATATCAAATAATGTGCAAAATTCCTGTTAATTAGCTAAATATTAGTAAAGGCAAATGTTCTGTCATGCATCAGAACAAGAAAAAAATTAAATGCTCAGGGAAAAAAATCTGAACTATTGCCTTTCAAGTATTGTGTAATTTTTAATTTCAAACAAAATTTTCGAACATTTAATGCTTAAAATAAATGGGTTGAAGTAGTATAGATTTTGTACAAATTTATTAGTTCGATTTAATTTAATATTGCTATAATAACGACCAGATTTAATTTAAAGCTCGAAAAAAACAAAATAATTTAATCGATACGATATTTAGCTCGTAAGCTATTTGCCATAATTTAATCGATACAATATTTAGCTCATAAGCTATTTGCCGTAATTTGGTTAATTTCTGGAATTTGTCATATTCGTGTTGAATTCAAAATTATCAATTCTATTTACATTACTTTGAATTATTTTAGATAATTTGCAATATGTCATCATATATTAGCAAAAACAACAGCAACAGTAACAGTAATTACAACACAGGAACCTATAATAGCCATAGGGACAGAACAACCTTTGGTAATAATCTTCTAAATGGAGGAACTGAGAATGATTTAACGAAATCAGCCTGGTACCCAAGTGCATCATCAAGTTTGGAGAATAAATACGATCGTAGTATTTTCCCTGATGGGCCAATAGCAACGAGTTTTGAAAAGTATGTGCGTAATATATTCCGCCCTGGAAATAAGTTACCGAAACTTTCCGCTAATTCGGGTAATTCGATAAGTGCCTATAGCATGCTTCGTATTCATGATTTACTCGGTTCTGCTGCTCTAAATGAGTCCTGTAAGTTAAATTTCAACATTTTATTCACTTTTCTTCCTTTTTAATCATTCGAAATGTATCACTTTGTTTCATTTGCTTCTTGAATAATCCCAAGAAATGAATCTTTTAGAAGAAATTTTAACATTTTTCTTTATTGTTGAAGTTGATGACGACATCACGAAAGGACCGTTAGAGAAAATGTTCAATGAGCATGGCCTAACAGGAAGTGAGGATTACTTATCATCCTACTCTTCCCATTATCCGACAAACAATACCAACTCGACTTATAACTCCTCAACTGTACTATCACCTTTCCAAAGTAAGGTATGACGTCATTCTCATCATAGCAAATCTTGGCTTTAATTAGTCTTATGAAGAGTGTTGGATAGCTAATACTGTGATGTATATCAAGAAGTTTTTTTTTTTTTTTTTTTTTTTTGAAAGGGAAATTCTACAGGTGAAACTGTTATTTATTATCAATTCCTGCCTTAACTGTGTTATCATCTTTTCCGGAGAATTTCCTGTGGGATTGGTACTTATTAACGAACTTTACAACTGAAATTCTATGTTTATTAATACTTCACATTTCTATTTCTAATACTTAATTTTTTTAGTAACACCTTATTAAAAGGTTGTGTGTACAAAAGTTAGGCAATTTAAACCTATTTGAAACTTCCTCTCTTCAGCATTATGTTGCAGGAAGTGATAAATTCTTTGGGAAAAGTTTGCAGATCACTCCAAGGAATATTCGATAATTATTTAATTAAGTCTATGATTTGAGAATTCTCATTCTTCCTTATTCATTCTTTCCAATTTCTTATTTAGCAGATGAATGAATGGATATGCAAAACATTTAAGGCATATTGAAAGTATTGCTAACATTCCGATACATTGAGGATTAATCTTTCTGTTATGGATAAATGGTACGATAGACAAACAAAATGATATTAATCGCATAGATACGATAAAATTAATGCAAAATGTAAAATTTATATTTAGGATAGCTATACATCATACCGGAAAAAAGCCAATGATGACTGGAAACGGAACAACAAACAGATGATCATTGATTATAAAGGATCCGACAGGTAAATTTTTAAAACTCTTAGTGAAATGGTATATAATTAGTTAAATTCACTGGTGCATCTTTGTTTATAACAACTAGCAAGATCTAACAACATAAGTAAGACGATAGAATATGCTGTTGGTGCAAATAATCGCGAAGATCTAATGCCTTCATACCTAATTTCAGTACTCCTTTGACCCCATATATGTACGCAGAACATCCGTACGTTCGCAATCAAGACTCACGTATTGTTTGTTCGAATTTCGTTCAGATAACGTCACGACCAAAAGATCGTTTCTTGGAGAAAATCGATCAAACGCTTGCCGAAGTTCGAGCTATGCCTCGGTTTTAAAATAACGAAATCGGTGATAATTTCATCCTAGATAGAATATATCAAGTTATTAATTAATAAAACAGACATTTCCACCTTCCACTTTCACTATAACTTTTTCCATTACAGTGTCACTCCATTCCTTATGAAGTGTTGTAATTTGATTAGATTAACGTTGGGTTTGAAACGGTTCTTTATAACTTTGCAGTTTTACTTCAAAACCGGTAATTTGGATCCATTTATCACGAATTTTATAAAGTATAGTCTTTTCAAATAAAGTTGTATTGTTTAAAATCCGTTCTGCAACAAATTCAAAATCTTCATGATACATAGCGATAAAAATACGACGTTGACCTGACCAGTTCACAAGTTTTTCCCCTATAGAATGTTCTCCGAAATAATCGTGGCATATCAGGATATAAATGACAAGATATCAACATAAAGGTGTTTGAGGCGTTCCCTGATCTCTGAAATTGGCATGTGATAGCAAAAAATGCAGGAGATAAACAAAGCTGAATCACTTGGAAAATTATTATTCTTTGGTTTTTTAATAATTATGTCCAGATAAAATTTAAGCATATTTTGAAAAGGAATTGAGGAGAAAGTAGTAAGGTTTAAGCTGCAAATTTAATTCTCCCACCAAACGATCCAATTTCAAATTTACGAGAATCCTATGTTTTGTTTAGTAGCTTTTGGTTTTTAACTTTAAATAGACATAAAAGACATAGAAAAGACTACTTTTTTAAAGCAGTTAATGAATTCATCCTTCAGAAGGTATCCATTCATAGCATATGTAGAAGTTAAAGATTTATATTGTCATAAAATTGAAAGTAGACATCTCAGGGCTTCTTGGCGATTCTAAGTCTTATGCAAAATACTGCAACAGAATTACTTTAGCAAGGTACATTTTCTTTCTTGTATTTTCTGATAAAGCGATAACTAATTTGAGGTATACAAAAGAGTGATCAAATTTCGAATTGTGGGGAGTTGAATCAAGTATCGACCGGATATATTGAATGAAATAATGTACAGCTTTCAGTCATGCCACCAAAATGGTTTTGTCAGAAATATGGCAAGGAGGGAAAAACTATACAAATATTAGATTTGTTGAAATCCATATATCTTCATATGTTTGTTTATCTGTCATTTTAATTCAGTAAAAGCACTCTTCTATGAAACGAAAGCAGAAAGAGAAAAGGAAAAAAAATGAGCTTTGTTACAGAAAAGATAAAAGATGATAAAACAGAAGAGGAATTACATTCATACATTTCTATAATGGCCTATTAGGTGTTCTAGGACAAGACTTTCGATCTGTTTGAGTCCTAATCTAACAGTTATTGCAAACAATAATAATAATTATTATTACTATAGTTATATCACATTACAACACGTATAGGCAGTATCTTTTATGATGAGTGATATGTTCTAGTTACTACAGGAATAAAGAAAACAGTGCTTTAAAACGTGGATTATGATCAACAGAAATGCAGAAAAAAAGTCCCAACTTTGTTATCGTTCATTTATGAAATGTTGAAAAGTCCATTCGTAAGCAAATACAGCAAGATTATTAATGCTATGTTGAAAGCTAATCTTAAATAATGAAATAAAACTAAAACACGTTATGTCAAAACTGGAACTAAAAAAGAGCTAAATAGAAATCAAAAATTCTTGAATATTCATAGGTAAGTTTCTAGATTATCATCAGTATCTGAAGACTCCTTATCATAATCATACCTTCAAAAATACAATATGATATTATAATTAAAAAAACCCTTTTCCAAAATGAAATAATAAGACGATGCTCTTTACTTTTTGACATTATTCTTTAAGAACAAGATCTAAAAATTACAGATGCATGAATTTCATTCTTCACCGATCACTACAGTATGATCGTCGTGAAATTTATACGGTGGTACTTCGAGATTGTTCGGTGCTGGTCCTTGTCGTATACGACCCGACTTGTCAAATATTGAACTGTGACATGGGCAGAACCACGCATCGTATTCACCCTTTCCATCTAAAAACATACAGAAGTGAATTTTGAAGAAATTTCGAAGATATTTTATGAATTACTAAGAAAGCGCAGATATTCAGTATGGTACACATTCAAGTGATTGCACAATCACTTGAAAAGATTTTCTTGAGGCACAATTCTCAAACCATCACATTTAATCTATTCATTCTGAATATTTCTATTCTATTTTCTCTTCTGATTGATTGAAAAGCCTTTTAAAAAAAAGTTAAATCACAGATGTGATTGGTAAGTGAGATAATAGATATCCGGACAAATAAATGTAGGAGAGAATTACATACGTATGGGAATACATCCCAGATGTGGGCATATTGCAATCAAGATAAGCCATTCTGGACGTTTTACACGTGCTGAATCTTCTTCCGGATCTCTCAGTTCACTCAGTTTTACATTTCTGGCTTCCTCAATTTCCGCTTCTGTACGATGTTTCACAAACAACGGTTTACCACGCCATTTGAATGTTTTGCACTGCAAAACACTGACGTATTATCATAAAACTAATATACAACTGCTATCTCTTCATAATTTACTCAACTTTGTCGTTATATCTACGAAGCAGTACAGAGCTTATCAATCTTCTCAATGATAGCACATCGTTTGCACTCATAGAATCATTACAAACTACCCTAATTAATTTGTACATTGAATTGTTACCCATCAGCCTGATATCATTCTTTCCCCAGAAATTTCCCAAGAAGTGTAATCAACCTGTCCTTTCTGTACTTCATCCAAATTAATTTGTGTTGTGCCAAGAGCCAATTGATCAGCTGGCATACTTTTGAAATGAGCAACAGTTTGAACAAGTTTCGTAGCCATTATTAAATAAATGGCACCACCAACTGTAAAGGTATGAAAGCTTCATCCTTGAAAGTAATGGATGGATCTGAAAATTTAACTTCAAGTAAATGCATAAGCCGTTTTACTTACCTCCAAAAATGACCCCTTGCCTCACGGAGCGTCGTATATCTTCTGTTGAGCTAGCAGCTTTTGTTGGATCGGTGATACCTCGTTGATCATTCATGTCCGGAAAACGTACATCGCTATGAGCAAAACGGCATGGTTGAAGAGATAAATCTAAATCAAGCAATGTGTTCCTAAGCAGAAAGTACAAATCCATATTACTTCATTTCAATTCAGAAGATGACAAGACGAAATCTGACATTCCGTAATCACAATATCTTTCCAGTCTTAATTTAATAACTTACTGCACAATCTCTTGACTGCATAAGAATAATTCTTGACCTCTTGCTGCAATACTCGCGTTGCATCACTATTAATTCTACAGACCTAAAATTTGCAACATAATCGAGGGCACTACTCTTAAGCCAAGTGTACAATTATCACGAAAAAAAAAAAAAAAAAAAAAACAGAATTTAATGAGACCTGTGAATAGGTTACATTCACAAGACTTGATTGAATCTCCCGAACGATATTCAAAATGCCCACTACCAAAATATTAGGTTTAACCTTTTCACTATAGCATACTGACGTTTAGTTTCAGTTAGTCATTAGTTTCTCCTAGCATTTTTTTGAAAGATAAGAAAAGTTAGTAAATAGAATGTTAATTTACCCATTTTATTGCTGTAATTGACTGCATTGTCGCTGTTCTTCTCAATCTCCTGCAAATTGTTCGTAAAAACAAAAAGTCGATTTGGAATTAACTTAATAAAATTTTAAACAATATCTCCTACAGCATTATCTCAAACCGTTTTATGAGAAAATTCATTTTCCCTTACTAAATAAATCAGCACTCAATTCAAAATGAACAATGAATTAATTTGCATACGGCATACCAATCCTTCGAGTTCACCATAATAATCAGAGGAGACATACAGTAATGATGACTGTATGTCTCCACAGTAATGATGACTGTATGTCTCCTCTGATTATTATGGTGAACTCGAAGGATTGGTATGCCGTATGCAAATTCCTCGAGTTCACTTCATTTCGAAGAAAGATATAAAGAATGCATACGCTTTCATTTTGCTAATGAAATCATTAGAGGTTACAGTTGTTTTTATAGTTAGGGGCTTAGCAGTGTGAAATGAGAAATGTAATCAACCGAAATGAATTAAATGGAATAGTAATTAATATTATGAACTTCTTCCAGAAGTATTGTACAAATTAGCTGTCACAATCACTGTACTTCAAATAGTTCTGATGATAGAAGTTTCAATCTAGAATGACAACTTCATGCTTTTCCTTGACTGTCATGCTGAAGACACTCACTTACTTTTTTTATTCCAGTGGACGAAAGAGCCGCCACTCACTTATTCTTCTTGGCATTGAAAAACTCTCAGGATTTTTCATCTTTTGTGTGCAGAATTTTTATGTCATCATATCTAACCTATCCTGTAAAGCTCGCTGGAAAAATTGTGACAGTAAACGAGTTCTCTCACAAAGCATACTGTTTATTATCAACAAGAAAAAATTTATGAACATTTATAGTGTAGAATAAAAACAAATGTAGTAATAAACATAATGTAAACCAATAAACAGTCAACACACTATTTCCAAATCATAAACCCTCAAAACTAAAAACACCACAAATTTTTTTAAATAACTGAAATTACTGCTCAGTGAATAATTATCTGAGAGAGTAAGATGATGAAGAAACAACAAAACCTTCTCAAAACGAGATATGTAGAGAAGGGAATCCCTTCTCTTCCAAAAGGAATGAAAAGACAAACAATTAAATAAACAAAGAAAGACCAAGCATCAGTTAATGGCATGAATCCACTTCTGAAATAATGACTTGACTTTCCAGCCGACATGGTTTGATTCAATCTTGAACCGAAAAGAAAATCGGATATATTTCCAAACATTTGATTTCAAATATTGTGTTTCGACAGCAATATCTTATGCAGCTTTTGGTTGTATCATACCACGATCAACTAGATCTGGAACTTCCACTGCTAACCAAGGTCCCAGTCCTAATGAAAACGCTTGTGCAATTCCAAACTTCGGTACATTTCGAGCCCACAACGGTTTGAAGTGGTCCGATAGACAAATTCGTCCTCCTCTAAAGTATCGTGAAATTAAGAAAGAAAAGAAGCAAAACCACATTTCCTTTGCACCGAATCAAATTATGGCAGTTTTTAAATTAGTTATGAGTAATGATTTAGACTGTAAACAACAAGTTAGTAACACGCGCATGAAAACAATACATTACTCATATTCAAGTCAACCTGAAACCAAAATTGTATTTAATAATACAACTATTATATCACTAAAGCAAAACATCTCCTATTTAGGTGATTTTTAAAATAATGACCGGTAGAAGGAAAATGGGAATAAAATCTTACATTAAGAAGAAGTAAAATCTAACATAAAAATAAAATCTAAAATATACTTTAATTTTGACAGTTACTCTCTTTCGTGTCATATCACCCAGCAATAACATATTGAAAGGATAATAATACAAGTAACTTAAAATGAAGACAAGGATATTTAAGCGGTTAAAAAACTAATACCTGTACATTTTCGCAGTTTTGCCATCCAGTTCAGGTATTGCAATTTCTGGAGCAGTAGTAGGATATGTTACGGGAATGTCAAATTCAACATCAAATTCATACCTGTAGGTAAAGTAATCAACCTATACTTCTTACATATACTTCATACTTCGGGAAATTGCAGAAATAAAACTAAAACAACAACCGATGAAGAATAATCGAGTTCCTAATTATTATTTTATTGAGGAATTCAGATACCTGAGCATGTTATGATAATGCCAGCATTTACCAAACCACCTTGTCCCATCGCTGTTACTTTCCAAACGAAACCAATCTAAATCTGCAGCCTTGTTGTTATTTATAAAAGCTATCAGAGCTTCATATTCTTCCTTTAACCTCTGAAAGTACAAGTCTTACTCTTCCCTATCGAATATTAATTGTAATAATTGATTGTTCTACTTTTCCCGATCAAAATATTAAATTAAACTTTAAAAAAATGTAGAACCTGAACCCATGAATCGCCATCCCTCGGCCCAGCCTTCGTCTTCATTAGTGGAATAGCTTTCAGCGCTTTCTTCGTTGACTCGTCTAATTCCATCTCCGCTCCTCAGTATCAATAAATATTAAAGCAAAGAGAATGGATTTTCCACTCGAAGCAACTATGCTATGTTTCACAATAAAACAATATTTTGGAAAATTTTTGTCCCATAATCTCAAGAATCTTAGATACTGCTTGTAACCGTTTATTCGAAAACATTGAATTTATTCCTGGAACATTTTAATAAAAGAACGGTTAAAAATACGTTCGTGAAACTGCTAAATTACACACTGGCAGAACAACTCCGTATACAATTTATCCTTTTTGAAATATTCAACGAAAATATAAATAATCTGAACAAAAATCACAGCACATTCAATTACATCAAAATGATCAGTGGAGGAGTTGATACGGAGAATTGGTCTTATTTAGTTAGTAAAATCACTTGATGGTAGTATTACTCCCAAAAAAGCAATATGCCATAATATTCTAAAGTAATTTCTCAAAATAGCTTCAATGAACATAAAGGATAGTTGATATCGAGAAACTATTGAAAAAGCCAGTAGCTACTGCATAAGAACATTTGTTAATTTACAACAAGTAGGAACTGGAATTTCAATTCAGCACACCATTTAAACGTTTTTCATCTGTATTCTGCTGTACCTGGAGCGATCTGAAATGTGTTCATTGCTTAACTAACTGCAGTTGGTGAAAAATTAATGAGTTTCATAGGATCATATAAACTAAGAAAATCAGTAGAATTAAACGGAAATGAAAGATAGGCAGGTAATTATCAAAACATGAAAGGTGATTTTGAAGATTCCGAAATAACCGAATGGAAAAGAAAAAGACCCACAATATTTCAAAACCAATATGTGTGATCGTTCATTGCAGTTACAATTCTGCATGTGAAAGGCGGTTATCATTGTCTGCACTGAATAGCGACGAATGCGTCATACTTATTCAGAAACAGCAAGAATGATTTGTACTCTTCGTACTCCACAAGAATCATGCTCTGGAAGTAGAAAGTTGAAGTAAAATATCTTATACAAAACAGTAGACGTTTATATAGATTCGATTTTGATAACGCTACTCGTCTGTCTCAATTACCAACAAATACTAACTCGAAGTTAAGCAGTTAATTTAATAGAGTTACGTTTGTGTCGAATTTGACTTGTCATACTTAAACAAAGAGGGATAACGCGCTTTGGAAGAAATGCATATAAAAACTAGAAATTACAACATACATGAAGGGAACGTATAAAATATAGCCACAACGAAATCACAAAATCACTACTTGAAAAGTTCAATGAGAAGTCGATCAGATTCAATTCTATGAATCATTAGAGGAAGTTCATAATTTTTAACATTAATCAAATGAAAAATAAAAGCCAACACAGAAACTTGGTGATGTACCTCTGATAGTGAACATTATCCATCCGATCACTGGTTGTTGACCGTTCCCCAATTTATTCTTTACAAAAATATCGAAATAATAAGCGAGCAAAATCGAAAAGGGAGATTTCATTACGCCCATATACGAATTCGTTGAATTCTACTTCCATAATTTCATTCTGCAGATTTTTTCATTTTCAACGACTAATGTCCAAAAGATCTAACAAACGAATTCTTCTGAACAACTATCAGATAATAAAACTATCGTGATTTTTACCTATACCACTGGAAAATTACCGACTCATTATTTGGTTGTTTTAAAAAGAAGCAAAGGAAAAATCACTTCAAGAGACAAAATCAAACTCATTTCTTGATTTCCTTGAGCGATCATAACTCATCCTACGAAAACCGAATAAATGGTAATCAGATTGATTTCAGTACTCAGATCTGAAAAAAATGCTTTCATAGCAATTGCTTTAGCTACAGCGGAATTTTTCATGAATTACTTCTGAGAACGAAGTTTAAATTTAAAACATCACAAAAGAATTTAGCGTTAGGAATCCGATGACAGATTACATGTCACGAGCACTTCCTAAAAATGCTTTTATAAAAAATACGGGGAAAAGCTTTTCCTCCTCGATTTTATTTTTATCATTTCAATCACACACTGTGAAAACTACTAGTAATGCATGTTCAGGCGTTGAAACTGTAAATTTTAGACATTTTAAATTTTGAAAAATGAAAAAGATCGTGAGCCTAAGGAATAAGCGTGAGAAGAATGACGTTGATGAGAAAGTGAAGGACTTAAGAGGAATGAATAATCGGAATATAAAAAATACCACACTGACTGAGTTCTCTAAACAACGATTCACTTCTTTTATGAAATGTTACAGTGCGCGATAGTATTTCATTTCCTTCTTTTGATATAATCCTTCGATAAGCATGTGAAGTGATCAAAACTACTGCGACTGTGAATACTAACGGCAAATATGTTGATACCTTTTGGTACACTGAGCTTTGTGGTATTTAGGAAATCTCGAGCTGTCATACAGATGATATCGTCACATTCGATAGAAACAAATTACAAAAAACCACATTTCATTGGCCGTGATACAACTGAACGTCGCATTTCCCGTTCGCAGGAATCAATCTGCTATTACTTCTGTTCCTGCATGCTTGTTGCAATGTAACATCTTGTCATCTGCAATGTAACATCTGCTATTGCTCTCTTGCTAACTGCAGCTGCACAGTACACATCACCAGATTATTTTAAATAATAAACCAACAATACATAAAGAAATAAGAAATATAAGGAACGAGGACGTTAATGATTCTGGCCACATGCGATCGTTTCTCATTCCTTCCAAGATGGTATTTTAAAAGATCACTTCCCGAGATTAACCTTCTTGAGTGGAAATCCCTTATAAACATCCCGGACCAATGACAACTGGATTTAACGTTGACGGTAGGATGCGAAAGAGAGGCCGTCACGATAATACCATGAAATGTGACAGGTGGTGTCGGTTAGTAACATGTTGGGAGTGGGATATCGCGGGGATTGATAAGCGAGTCCTGATATGTTGGTAATTTATTCCATTCCGCTCCATTTTCTCTTTCCTTTCACAATTCTTTTGTTTAATTGTATGTGTGTGTCTCCTTTGATAGGATCATTAATGTGGAGGATTTCGATATGACGAAATTTTTTTTCACTCCCTCACTGTCCATCTCGCTATCTTCGAGTTCAGATAGAAGGAGAATGCTGGATTTATTATATATCATTAACAAAGTAATTGTTTTTTTTTTTTTTCAGTGGAGGGACATACATGACTGCGTTGTTTTCTATTGATCAGGTAAAGTATGAATGTAGTTGCGGTGAGTGGGAAAGTTTGAATCGCCTGTACTTTTGCCGGCACTGTTCCAATATTCGGTGTATGCTATGTGTAAGTCAAGAAATGGACACATCGTTCTGTCCCTCGTGTCTTGACAACGTATCAACCGGTGAAGCACGACAAAAGAGGAATCGGTGCTCGAACTGCTATCAATGTCCGATTTGTGGTAAGCACATTATGATAAAGATATAGAACCAAGTTTGATACCAATCCGTATTAAAATTATAAGTAATAAGTTCTCGCAAATTTCGGCAATTGATGAATCTAAATATTCTTCATACTTTATCGTAACTTAGTGAATTTATCAGTATTGCAGGAGTGAGTGCTGTTATACGGGCATCCAACGAAACTTATCATTTATCATGCAATACATGTCGTTGGACGACGACAGATTCGGGTATTCCTGATTCCACTTCGTCAACAATTTGGCCACAATATCAACATGAAGATGAGCAGCTACTCTCTGCATTTTTAGAAAGAATGAGAAATTACGCAGCTATCGAAAGGGCTGATCGTGAACGGCACAAATATTCTAAAAGGTAAGGAAACATAAAATTACAGTCTTATTCCTTGTACAATTTACAAGTTAACTACTGAAGAGAAATGCACAATTTTAATTTCTTCGAGCATTTCTACAACTATGAAAGATGATAGTATGCTTTAGAAGATCAAACCTCGGCACCGTTCTTTCGGATCGCTTTGGTCTACAGACAATGTACAACCGACGAAAAGCAGCATTAGCTGAACGAACAGAAAAAAAATTTCCCATATTGGAACCTACAGACGATGTACCACTGTTGGATGATTCTATCTTTGACGAGCATGAAATAGGTACTTATTGATTTGATTCATTTATTATTATAAATTTTTTATTGATTTATTTCAGTCGGCATTTAAATTAAAGACACTATAGCTGAGACGGAGTTTTATTTTATTTTTTCTTAAAATTTTTTCGCTGTCTTATCATGTATGTTTTATAACAATAAAAATTTCTGCCAATCAGTAATGGTTGTTTTTTTCAATTAACAATGACCATGCAGCACTTAACAAAGACACTATCACGGAAAAGTCTCACTTGCACAAATTAGAAAAATCTAGGTTAGTTCTCATATTTAAAGAACTTTTTTTTTACACTGAAACTTTTATTTACATCATTCGACCCTTGTAGACATAGGAAGCATTGCAACTTTAATGCAAGAAGCAAAGCAACCTCTTGCCAATGGACGACCTCTCTTACCGATTAGAACACCTCTTGCTGGACGTCATTCAATACGTTGCAAACAGTGCGATCACAGTTTGTGCAAGGGGGAATACAGTCCTACTTCGATTAAATTTAAAATTCAGGTACTAGTAAAATAGTCAATTTTAGAGTTATGTTGAATGTTATTAATGAAGATGGTCAGTATACAATCAATTATTTTCAATTATTACATAGAAAATTATCACTGTTACGCCGAATTGGTTGCCGTTTTATCATAGATTTCATAAAGCTATCTTACTAACAGCTTCGTTGAATTTCTGCAGGTTTTGGCTGGAAATCATGTGCCCGACATTCGTCTGTCACGTCAAGCATCTCTTATAGGCAATCAGTGGTGTCCACTTTTTCTTACTGTATCCAATTTCTCCGCTAGTCTTGCACGCGTTGTAATTATCCCCTATACAAATGAAGATGAATCGTATGTCAAGGTAAATAGTGCAACTTTCTGTTTTTAACTTTCGCAATTTAAGGTAGCTTGTTGGCAGGAGCGAGCGACATAATCCATAATTCACAGTATGTGGGAAGCTTTTGTGTTAGTATAATCGCCTGAAGTGTTGTGTCTTGCAGTGCGACTCTCCTGTCATTGAATTGTCTGTGCCAAATAGGGACGATGCGATGGAATGGGATGAAACATTTGAAAAGTCTGCAAACGAAACTGAAGGGTTGGTTATTTTACCGATATAACTATTTTTATTGACGACAGAATATTTATGTTTTTCATAATGATAGAATACCTTGCTCTTCGTTTAAGTTGTTGGAATAGTTAAATATTTAACACAGAAGTGTTCCATTCTTCATCCTTTGATGCGATTTCCTGATATTGCAGATTCGCTTTATTATAGAGCTTATTTAAATGGAAAAGAAAATTTTTTAAGTTTAGAATTGATGTATTTTTCAGTTTGGTTGTGTTCAGACGACGGCATCGCATTGGTATAAGGTTTAATGTTTACGCAACTGAAGGTGAGAATAGAAAATTGGCATTAATTGTGAAGTATAGTAATTGTAGCAGTTCATTTGAACATGGTGGTGATCAGACTTGGCTTCAGCACAAAGTGTGTGTATTCTTGGGCATGGCTAAAGCTGTAGAAGGATCTGATACTGCTGTAAACGGATAGTTGTATTTTTACTTCTGAATTGAGTGCTGCTTAATTGTTAATATAGATGTGCATTTTTGCTTTGTTCTTGTGTTTGGTTTACTAGTCCGGCTTTGTTTTCATGTTTGTAAATTTACAATTTATTACAAATTATTTCCAGAATAAAAATTTTAAATGGTAAGAATTGTTCATATATGGGCAAAAGCCGCTTTTCTTTCAGTATGTTTATCTGATTATTAATTGTTATGTGCAGAAAGAGGGAGAGGCGAATAGAGATGGAAGAAAAGCAAGAAGGAAGTTGCTATATTATTATTTTTATTATCTGATAATTTTGGAACTTTGAAATTCAGGTTTGGAAGGATTTGCGTATATCATGTTTTTCTTTCTCTTATTTCTTTTTACCTAGATTGTGCTTATCAGTGTGTTATTAGTTAGCAAAGGTATGTAAACAATTAATTGTCTCCACTTTGTTATAGATTCTATGTGAATTGTTTCCTTGCTAGAAATTACTGCAACGATGGGGACGAAGACAGGTGATGAAAAGTTTGGACATGCATTACATGACGACCTCACTCTGTCTGCCATCTGTAAGGTAAGTTATTGTGGAGATTCTGCTTTTTACATGGTTTGTCAAGTTTCAAATTACTTCACAATTAGCATTTGAGTACATGGGCTTGAACTTTCCAACGATCCGGTAGAATCTGTTTCAGAAAATCAAACAAAAAGAGAGCGAAGGGAATCGGAGAGTTCGTTTAAGTCGGCGTGCGTGGAAGTATCGGATCGATGATGACGAAAGTGAAAAAGAAGCTTGCATGCAGCGCTGTGCATATGTTAGTCGTCGAACTCAGCTGGCGTGTAAAAATTATCGCCCACCTTCAGAGCTGACACTGGAAGGTTTCTGTGAAGTGGTATGTTATTAATGATCTGTCGATGGAGGTGCCGTGCATTAAGTGATTAAGTAGTTTTAATGGTTTTAGTGAGATTGTATATATATATATATATAATTATTTTGCATAGAAATTTTGAATGAGATAATTTAAAATAGAAAGCATTCTTATTTCCGATTGCTTTTAAGCATACTCATTTCTTCAAACAGTTGGCACAGCATGCTGTAGCGGAGCAACGTCGTATTGAAAGAACTCTGCTCAATAAATCAAAAGATATGTCCACAGTGTGAGTTTTTTTTGTATCCACATGGTTACTGCGCTCATTGATAAGTTTGATTTTTATGGAAGGAATTTTATGTAAACAGACGTAAAAGAGTCGAAATTGAATGTGTAGTAAAAGAAGAATGAAGAAGATCCTTCTGAAGTTTTAAAAATTATAGAGCAATCAAAAAGTAAATAACCTTTTAGAACTGACGATGAAACACTGATGACGGTGGAAGACTGGGCTTGTGCAGAACAAGATTTATTCAATGATCTTCTTTTGGATGACGATGATGAAGATCCTCTGAAGTAATATATGGTTCTGTACTGAGCTGTTTGTTTATGTAGTACTATGCTTTTTCTGCTGAAACGCGGTCATACATGTACACAGTTGTGCATGGATTCTTGAAAGAGGGACAAGTGAAAGATAAAATTTGAAATCTTTCATCCATTTTCTGACTTTTCCACAGTTTATTCTTATGTGTGGAAAAATACTTATTTCTAGTTATACAATTTTTTTTAATTAACAATTGATATTTCAAATAGGAATGCCGAAGTTTGGACTGATGAAGAAGTAGTTCGCTGTCAACTGATTGCTCTTGAGCGAAAATTATCTGTCACTCGTGATTTGCGGAAATTGATAGCCGAAAAAGTACGTCGTCTCACTGTTTCGTACGCCAAAGCTATGGAAGACCAAAAGAAAGGTAGTTTATGAATATAAAAAAGCTCTTTTTTTATATTCATTTTATACTCATAAAAAAAAAGGAACTTATTACGCAGTATTTGTTGTAAAATTTCCTCTTATTTTCATCCTACTAGTATTACATGGATCATTCTGGAATCGATCAAGTCAACAGTTAAAATTCAGCTATTTGAAGAACGAAGTTATTTAAATAAATGAATAGATGTGTGGAATAGAAGTTAAACTTTTCAGGGAAAGCAGAAGTTGAAGATGATCGCATACGGGCGATTCAACTTGCTAATAGGAAGTATCATTCATATCATTCAGCAAAGGATCAATATATGTTGAGAAGGCTGAAAGCAAGGCTTGAATGGGACGGTTCTGAGGAACACAAATTGGATTATCTTAAAACAGATGACGTGAAGAGTGCACAATGTACCTTTTTGATTTCTGAAGTAAGTTCTGTTTTATCTCTAGAAAATACTGCAGATGTATAGTTTTCCCACAAAGTGCATTACATAAATTGACTCTATATTGCCATTCAGTTTTGCTGAGTACTTTAGCTATTTACATGAGTTTTTAGTGGTTGGAAGTGCTCGTTATCGGATATTTGCCAACTTCTGACCATAATTCTATTTTTAAACAATCGATATTTAGAACAGTGTTCTGTCAAATGACAAATATTGTGAAGCAGTCTCTGGATCAGTTTCTGAAATAAGCGAGGAGTCAAATGAAACGAGTATGGAGCACGATTCTCACATTATTCAAAGTCTATTAAACAAATTATGTAAAAAAGTCGAGCAAGCTTTGGATTCTGGGGAAGATCCGATGCATGTTTTTCCTGAGAATGAAAATGAAGTAGTGATGAAAAAAAGGCATCGTTGTTCGAAGTGGACACTTCCAAAATTGAATCATTGTGTTGCACGTAAGTTTGTTAACCAATTGAATGTACTTCATGTTCTTGAAAACTAATACATTTTATATTTGCCTTGTGTTTCACAGTTTAATCCATTACTCAATTCCTTTATTTATGTACTGTGCTATTAACTGAAATATTCCCGTTGATATGCATGATTTAAGACATTTATGACGATCGTCGACAACATCTCTTTGCACCATGTACAGAATGCGGCGGCTTGGGTTTAGATTTCGGTGATGGATTGAACTTCTGTTTCAGACATATTGGTTAGTACAGTTTCCTTATTATTCATGTAGTTCTTGAAAGCTTTACAATCTTTATTCCCGTATTTTATTGTATTTAACCATCGTCTTTAAAAAAAAAATAGAAAAGTGCACATTTTTAAATACTAGGTTAGCACAGTTTCCTTATTATCAAAATGCATTCCTAGAGATGCATTTTGATAACTTTGCGATATCATACAACTTCTTATAGCTCTGATTGTCTTCTGGCTTTATTACAGCATCGCTTTTTTTTATGTTAATAGGATAACTTCGGATATTTAGTTTATCCTGCAACTATTAAAAGTAGGTTTTTCCAGATAGGAGGAATCACACTTCAATCGATACTGCGGAGCACTGGGAAACGATTACTGTGCAGCAAGGAGTAATTCCAATGAACAACACATCGAGTGTCCGCAGCACACTACCTGTTGGACAAGTAAATATTTGCTTCGATTTATCAATGAACTTCTTGAAAAGTGACATGGAAACATGGAAATATGGAATATTATTTAATCCATTAGATATGGTGATTTTGATGTGGCGATGAAATACTGAATTTCTTTTGATTCTTCCTGCCTCGTCATCGTCAACTGTAGTTCTTAATAAGCGTCGGAGTTCGTTTCATTTGCATATATCTGTTTGTTCCAAGTCACATCTTTCGATGAAGAAACATCTAAGCCTTTAGTCCTTAATTTTCAATTTCGTGTCGTTGAACTGACTTCCAGGCACAAAGTGATGTAAGATCTGATTCAAAGTCGTTGGCTGATTCTTCTGTTACTGCTGCTAATGGTGGAGGTTAGTTTTTTCATTCTTCTTGTCTAATTAATTCTGATAATGTATTGCAAACAATTGAGACTTCTCATTAACGTCAGAATCTTTCAAATATAAAGATTATCAGTATCACATTCATGGATCGATGATTAGTTTATTGTGTATGTAATTCGTATAGTTATTGTTGTCGATGTGGTTAACAATCTCTCCATTTTTTCGGTCTTCAGCTTAGTTTATTCAAATATTTTCATAGATCCATATCAGTTCTTTCTTCCGCAGTTCCTATTTTTATTCGGCACACATAATACGGAAAACATAAGAGTTGTTTTCTGTAATTTTTCCTTGTATAATAGACGAATTATTTGATAACTTATAGGAGATACCGCCGAAGGAAATAAGAATTTACCGATAAAATTCGTTGTCATTGATGAAAGAAGAGATGAGAAAAGTGGAACTGATGTGAAAATAAATACGCTAACTAAGGGAGCCGTGAGGTCTGTTTGATTACATACTATGTGTTTGCTAAGATGTAGCATTCGTTTTGCTGCTGCTAGTATTTACTTTATTAAGTCTTTAGGACTTTAAATTTGTTGTTACCTAATACAGGTTTGAAATATTTAATAAGAGCAAAAAAACTGCAGTATGCAGTAAACAGTAAACTGTCCTCTGACCTTTCACTGTGAATCTACATATTCTTCCTTCACTTGTCTCCAGAGATAAATTTCCTAATTTTTGATAAGCTTTGCACTATATTTTAACAATCCTTTTTTTTGTTCCAGGAACTCTGGAGATGTGTTACTACAGCATGGTGTATCATCACATAGATCATGGCAAGAAGAAGATCTTCATTCTTGTGCTCGAACTAGACCATTTATGACTGAGAATTTTCCCAAAACCAAAATAAGGTCTGCTGCATAGATTGAAGAGTCTTAAAATTATTGTCAAAAATTCATTGGTTCCTGTTGAAAATCTCTAAACTAAACTAGATTTATCGAAAATATTGCCTTCATCGTTGTCGAATATATCAAATAATGAAATTAATGATTTTCAGACGAACCGCTGGAACTCGATATTCGTTATCAGACGTTAGGGATTATTTAGGCGGTTAGTTATGGGCGATTCATATATTGCGAAGGGATATAATAAACTCAAATTTTATGTGCAGTATTCATTTCTTTCTAGCATACCTTTTGTAAATAAATTCCTCCCAAACAGATATATCCTGTAATTATTTTTCTTTTTTTTCAGGAAATATGTTAAGCTCTTCCATATATCGCTCACAAGAACAGCTGTCAAAATCAATGGTACAGGATCTTTTGAGTGGTGGACCAACCAGAGCAGCAGCATCAGCATCACAGTTAATTTCCAGAAGAATTGCACCTCCCACTACCACTTTTACCCCCAAAATTGGATTCAGAAGGTAATATTAATTTGGAGAACTTTTGGTAGTTAATTCAACCATTCCTTTCAGATAGATATGCAGATATTTATGGAATTCTAGATGGTTGCTTTCAAAATATGTAAACATGTCCGTTTAACATCTCGACAGTTGACAAATTTTCATTTTATTCTGTCTGCTTGCTTATGCTTAATCGATATGAATTTCTGATATTACACATTATTTTCTGTTTTCACTAGTAAACGCGACCAAATAAACTCAAGTTATTATTAAAGAAATTTTCCATTATAAAAGAATTAGAAACATATACGTCGGTAGTTTTCAATCATACATGATTCTTACTCTAACAATAAACTATCACGTGGTACGTTTCAGAACTGTCTATAACACAGTAGCCAATAGGTCGGCTATTGAAGCTCCTGAAATGATATCACTGGGATCAACAAGCAGCTCATCTGTTGCACCAGCATCGATGAATTCAACATCTGCGTCGTCTAGACCTGTCATGCAAAGACCGGTAACTTTTTTTTTTCTCAAAGAAAATAAGTTATTTTGTCTCTTTCAGTGTTGAAAGGTGATTTTATAGATCGTATTGCGAAGTCGACCAGATACATCATCTCCTGTCCCTAGTCAACCAGTACGCTTACCTTCACGATATATTGCTACTGTGGGTGAGTGAAAATTATTATCTCAAGGAAATATTATGATCTGAAATATTGGGAAAAACTTGATTTTCTATTTACCTATTTCATTAATTTATAATTATGTTTGCTGTTATTTGTCTTAAATAATGGTAGATATTTATGCAGGCACTTCTCGTCCATTACCAAACTGGCGCAATCGTAGTACCATTTCATTGGACAGTAGAATAAGACGGGCACCAGCGAATGTCGTTTTACCTATGGATTATTCTAACCGGTATTTTTTTTTTTTTTTTTTTTTTTTTTTTTTTCAGTTTAAGAGATTTGATCATAGAGTGTAATTTTAGATGGTTTTTTTTTTTTTTTTTTTTTTTTTTTTCTGCCTCTATTCTCTTCTTTTCTTTGATGAGGGAGAGAGATTTAACAAGCAGAATTCGGACATCGTTGTATAATCCTCTAATGGTGATTGGATTGGTTAAGAGAAAAGATATTTGAGATGACAGGACTGCTTTAACATTGCAGTGCTCTCCCAAGCTATGAATTCGAGTACTGTAAAAAGTACTGTATCGACTACTTTTGAGAAAAGGATAGTCATGCATAAGGCAAGTAATTTGTAGGATATTATTTACAACATGTAAATTTGGGAACGAAGATAAGAGTTCCCAAATTATTTGAATAATTGTAGACCTGCCAATGCAGCAGCATCTAGGATTGGTCCCTATTTCCGGCGACGTGATGAACGACAATTCATCAGTGGTGAGTTTCCTTTAAACTACTTTTTTTTGGCTCTTTATATCAAATATCCTTTGCTGTTTCAATAGAGAAAAATTTAGTGGTAAGTGATTCATGCACTCTAACTGTTCAAACGGTCTTATTGTGTATTAAACAAATATGATTTAAGATGGAGAGTTGACCATTTTCATTAACGCTTTTTTAGCTTCGTTCTGAATTTTTAGTTCCTACTGAGGGCTGTCCACTCACTGTGATTCCATTACCGAATTAGTGTAGGTTCTAGCTGCTCGGAACTCTTCGTCCTCGCATCGTATTTTCACTTTCATAAATTTTTTATAGTACTTTCAATATATGAGCTTTTGTTTTTGATATCCTTTTTGAAATTATTCTGCGTTTTGTTGAGATTTTATTTTATATTCTTTACACTTAAATGTTAATATAGCACTTCTCGTGTCGTATCAAATTATAGTTTTTTTTTTTTTTTAATTTTGCGGACGTTTCTGTACTCATCACTGATTTTTTCAAAGCCTGCATCTTGCAAGAGTTTCTCAAAGCTACACATATTATTATTGTTGTCCATCTTTTCTCTTAAGACAAATTTATAACTTAAATATATCCAGGAAATGCAAGATCGAGGCTTGTCGCTATCGATTCGTTGTCTTATACTGCTCCACGAGTTCAACCACGTTCTTATCCACTTCCAACATTTCGACAGGTTACATTTTATTATTTTCTTCCACTTATTTTTAATGGTGTTGAAAACATCTGTAATCTAAGGCTTTATTCAGGAGATCCCGAGGCCGGTAGTTTGTCGACCCCGTATAACAGCTGAACCGAAGACACCATCTACAGCCGATACTCTGGAAACGGCAGCAGCAGTAGCTAGTATAGCTGCTGATTTAGAAGCATTTGAGGATAAGGAGGAAGAAGTTGATGGTAAAATAGCAGGGCTGAAATCTTTTAGAATTTAAAAAATATTGCGTAAAACTGATAGCTTAGAGGAGAACAGCAGATCTTTATGTGTATTGTTATCGGCATTTCTCTGTAAGGTTGATTAAGTGATTATTTTGAAATCTTTATCGTTTGAAAAATAAAGCTGTTGGTAATTAACCTCTATTCTGTTATTATAAGCTATTACGGTTAATATTTCGAAAAAAAAAATTCTAGAAGTAGTTGGAAGGCTCGAAACCCCTTCTTGGCAAACCGTTGAAGAACCGTCAATCAGTCAGAAATTGGCTTCTGAACAACGTGCAGCAACTGGATCAGTTGATAAAAATAAAAAACGGTATCTTGTTCTCTGTTTTTGAAAACCGATAGGTGTTGTGGAAATATGCAATGTGGGTTCTCACTAAGAATATGGGTAAATTATGGCTTCAGATAATGTATGGGAATATAAGAAACACTTATAATGTTATAAATAGTTGTTATATTGACAAAGGTTATAATAACAACGGAGTCAGTTGCCCCTGTGCTGAATCAAATACGAGAAAATCTTATAAATAAGTAAAATTTATCAGACTGAGCTAGTTGGAAGTTCAAAATCTGGAATTCAATTGATAGACATATATTTTGCAGTGAGACTGCACTAAACACATCGGGAACCAGTAATAAGCGTTCAGCTGCCTTGCTTTCGAGGCAGTTAAGTAGTGAAAGTACGGAAGATGGATTAGCGGTGCTTGCAATGGCTGCTGCATCACGAGCTTTTGATTCTGATCAATCATCACCGCCTTCCAAAAAATCCAAGTATGGCCAGTTAGGCTTGGAAGAAGAAGATGATGAGTGAGGCAAATTATGTGGTACTTTTCTTTGTTGGTCGAAGCAGAAGGCTTAAAATTGCACTTAAGTTGCAAAAACTTAAATCACGTCTATATCTCGAATTTCATCTAGCAGAGGATTGAATGTATGTTGCATGAAGTAGGTGGTGAATGTGGACTTCAGCTTTTCCGTTGTTCTTATTAATTAATGGTCGAAATTATCATTCTGAGACTACGGCTACTTGGTTGAGTGACCTTACGCTTCGGTGACCTCACGCCAAAGCCTATTGCAAACGGAATGACAGTTCAAGAGCATTATATTGTTAGCTCTAATGATCTTGGTAATTAACGGTGTTAAAGATCCTCGTTGAACTGCTGTTGGGGAAGTTTTGATTATGATGTTGTAAGATAGAAAAATGCATGAAAATAAAGATATGATTTTGCTATGTATCATAATTCCATACTTTGGACTGACCATTCATAATTACATCATCTCACCACTTGTTGTGAGCTTATTATCATGTATTCGTTTTGTTCCTACAAAATCTGTTTGTCGTTAAATGCATTGAAGTGCCGAACTTTGTTATTTTCAGGTGATTCAACAAAGTCGTGTTGAGTAATATGTGAGCTGCAAGTAAACAAATTCCCTCTCTTATGTGATGTTTATCCAAAAGCGCTGAGCAAAGCTTCTATATGATTATAATTTCGTAATTGATGTTACCAACACTGATTTATGTTTTTAGAAACAGTAAATTTGTTCGTTTTTTAAAGATTTAATGGCACCAGTAGTAAAAGTTATATCGGTAATAATAAGAGATGGTTATCTTCTAGCTTCGAAAAAGTTTCACCGTGATGTTTGTTGTACTCGTATTTTATCCTCACGATTACATTAAGTTTGTTGCCCAAATTTCGGTAAAATACACTAACAGAGGTTTACAATTTGTTGGTTGCTTTTCTTTCGGTGTTCAACACTGTGTCTCAGTGTATTGACGAGATGAAAGGTAATTCCACTAACAATTTTGGAAAGGATAAGACTTTAATGTATTTATGGTGACATTTCGTCGTACTTCTGTTCACTTGGAAGGAAATCTGTGAAGTAGTTACATCTCAAATACAGAAATAATCAGTCGCAGATTGCAGATTTGGTATGACAGTTTCGCTGATCAGAAATTAAGGACAAATCAAATGATTCTATGCCGTCTTGCAATTTGATTACCATATGGCATTTCGGCATATGTTAGTCTTAACCTTTGCCCTATTCCGTAATCTGAATTTTGGAATCTCCCGAAGTACAGCAACTGAGTACTCTGATTATCAATCCGTTCGTTTTTGTTATCATAACCCGCCTTCACGATTATCTGGTTTTGTGGCATGGTCATTCGCACTGCTTGAGGTAATCTGGGGCTCATTATACAACACCATGCATGATATGAAATATCGAAGAATGCAGAAGTTCATGAAATTTAATGAGAATTATAAGCAGTTCTAAAACACATATTGTAATGCATGATGTGACTTCTTTTAGCAAAATTGAAAAATGCCCTTTCGGAATGAAATATGAAGTGGTATCGCCAGCAACTAGTTTTAGAAAGGTATTTTAGCTTGTGATTTATGTTTTGGTTTACTTCCCATAGTTTGAACTTTTTCATATATCATATGGTGTGTCGAGTGGAAACGATACAGAAGAATGCATTGTTGTGAGTATTCAAGTTCCGTGATAATTACGAATTTAGGTATGTACTCCGTTTAATTTCTATAAGGTATGTGGAAAGGGAAAAGATAGAGTATGAGGGAAATGCAAATTGTAACAATAAAGTTTATTAATTTTTGGTTTGAGTCAGTTTTATGAATAGAATCATGACAAGTTCTGACTGGTATAGCTTTCCTATGCACAGTATTACATATTCACACTTCATCCTTTCATGCTATTTTAAAATATTTCCATGTAATACACCTGTTCGTATTATGAAGTGGTAATTTTGCATCGCTTCAAATTAATCATTTACTAGCTGTTGAAATGATTCATAAATTAATCAGAAGTCAGTAAGTACGTTGAGGACACAGATCATTTTTGATTAGTCCTATGCCTACCTATATGGTAGTGACTATTGAAAGATATAATATAACCCTTCTATACTGTATGATATTTACTTCAATTAATAAATTTTGGAACTAATAGATTCTAAATGGTTGCTCCAACTGCTTGATTCTTAAACTTAGATAATTTGATTTTAGTTTCGTTCATCCTATATGAAGATTAATAATGAAGTATGATCTGAATTCTTTGAGAAGAAACGCAGATCTTCATCAACTTTCCTTTTTTCAAACAAATCGAATCACAACTTTTCAAAAGATCCCGAAAAGCGGCTACGCGATGGTGAGCGTGTATTCGGCACAACGTTGCGACATGTATCCACGATACATAGACCAGTCTGGAAAAACCTCCAATGTTTACAAAACTTCAAATTTTGAAGCGTTTCATAATTAAAGGGTCAAACTTCATCGTGCATTACGTGAATGCATCATCCAGATTGCCAGGACTTTACTACCACTTATAATACGTTTTCTTCTGATATGGACAACGTGGCCATTCCCACCATCCTGCTTAATCTCCTATTCATTTACATGGAGATATGTACCCTTGCCTCATTAATGATACTAACTATTTTCCCTTCTTGAAATCAGATATGAAGCGTGGATTCTGTCTTATAACTCTATATTTCTAATTATACATTTTAGCAATAAAAATTCCACTTCAACTGATAAAACATACGGCGAGATTCTTGTCGATAAAAAAGTTACATTCCAAGTCGTCGTCGTCTTCACCAAACGAATTGAGTAAATTCATCGCTACTTTCATCCATCCGACATAAAATAAAAATTCGACCATCGTCATTACAGGCAGTACAATATCGAACTGTAAACAGTACTCATCATCATAGTTTATATTGTTTCTCCTCTACATAAATGGAATTAGTAAGTTTTACTCTGTGTAATTCTGAAATTAAAATTCTTTAAAATTACATTCAGTCCTACTAGAAATCTCATCATCTTTTTAGTATTTCACTGTTGCTTAATAAGAGAACCGAAAACGACAGAAAACAGGAAAATTTATGTTGCGGCAAATTTGACTGCATCCGGTGACATGTCGTATGAAAATGAATGATTATGACGTACGTGAAATTCAAGGTCGTTCTTAATAGCTGGTAAAAAAGGTTGTCTTGCGAATAGGCATACGATAAAATAGAAATAGACGGATATGGTAATTACCTGGAAATTTTCAACATTTGGTCTATCTCAACGTATTACCCCATTCCTTATCATTGCGTAAGGATGACAAAGTCAGTCAAGTTATATTGAAATAAGTATTACAATTACCGTATCATTAAAAATTTGAAGGAAACTGATGAGACACTACCGTACCGGCTGAAAGAAAATGAATCCATTGATATTTTAGCTAGCGGGTAGTTTGAGAAAGAAATGGTTTGATGATAGCATCAAGAGTTTTTTTGATAAGGTCAACTGATTGACATATAGTAAGTAACCTAGCTACTTTGGCTCAATTCTACGACTTCATCTCATTTCGAAAAAATTGAAATTCACTAATTTATTTATGATACAAGACTATAGATTAGTTACAGGATAAAGAGAAGAATATAATCCGTTGATATACCTGAGGATAGACCAAAGGTAGAGGTACCCAATCGTAATTTGTTAGTGTCTGTAGACATTCTCTGAAGGCTTTCAGTTCCTGAAAGAATGGAAAGTTCATCAGAATTCATTTTGCAGCATAGAAAAAATATTAAATAATACTAACATCGACAAGTTTGATCGTATCTAAATCATTTATCACTTTTCCACTTCCTCTAGCGTTTAACACATGCGTTACTGACCATGTTATTGGTAGCCAGTATTTATCGTATGGTATTTTAAAACTTTCGAATTTCTCTAGCTCTTTCTTCGTCATAAATCCTGCAAAATTACTTTCAACGTATGAAGCCAGTGATGGATCGTGAAAGAAAAATGTGTTTGTTACCTAAAATTGTAAACCATAAAAGAACCTGAACTATTCCATTCAATTTCTCATCTTTTCTTATCTATCAATTACATTTTAACGATTGCGAATGTAAAGGGATAACAAAGTAGAAAATCTTCTTCAGCTCTGGCCCTAAAATAATAAAGATCACAAATACCGGCTTCTACTAAACTATTCATTGTAGGGAAGCGCTTTCGAGTGCGTACACTAATATCTCGAAGTACCAAGCATTGTGCCAAGCATGCATTTCGTATGATAGTTCGACGATACATTCGAGATTCTTCATCCTCACCTTGTACGCATCCACTGACATATAGCGCCAAACTGAATTAATTTTTATTCAGCAATAAAGATGCATCACCAAACGATTAAATATGGAAAAGGGGGAATTAACATGAAATTTAAATTAAGAAATTAACATGTTCATAGAGAACTGCAGCAATAGGTATTCACAGAGTAAAAGTATTACAAACCTTTCTATCAAACCCATATTTTGAAGTAAAACATTCCATCGAGTAGCAACAGACGAGACAAAAAAGCCCAAAATAAATATTAGATTACTGCGATTCAAATATTTCCCGAAATATATTGAAGTTCGTTTAAATACACTAAAGTATTTCTGTTTTTTAATGAAAATTGAATTGAATTGGAATATTTACTCCCAATCATCTAATAGTATATTGAACTCAAGTACAGTTCCATTTAGTGGTCAATATCAAGAGTCCGGTGTTATTGTGAATACGATTATGTTGGAGATCGTTGAACCATGATAATTTCGGTGGGACATTCGCACCTTCACTTTATTTAACCAAAAAGAGCAAATCTTATCATAAAGAAAAAAAGAAATGATGAAATGCAGTTACTGAAAAAAACTCTGCAAGTCATTTCACATTTCACATATGGGACTAAAAACTTTGAAAAAAGACCTTTCAACTTGTTGACTCATAAACCAGCCTGATTTATAATAGCAAGTGACAAGCAAATATAAAATTGTCCAGATAAATAATTCTTTCAGAACAATTTTCCATATGCTTGCTTTCCAACGAAATAGCAATTTAAGGAATGCAAATACAGATGCTGTGGAGATGTCTAAGTTATACGATTTAACCATATTTTCGTTTCCTAGAAGAGACTGTATTTAATTACTGGATTTATACTCTTGCATAACTGCTCAAAAATCTGATACATTATTATATGAGCAAAGAATAATTGCCTAAATTACTTGTCGAGATGAAATTATAAACTGCGAGTTTTTTGAACACTTACTAAAATAGTTTGTGATAATATGAAATCTCGAGAATGGAAATGATTTACTCTAGTAAACCAGTAAAACAATGCAAGTAAAGCATTAAAAAAAACTAGTGAAGCAGTGATGGAAAACATTTGGAAACCCAACTTCACATTTACGTTTTCATCCAAATCGCAAAATACGCTGTTGTCTGCTGTGCAAATATTTTTTTTTTTCTTTTTTCATTTCAAATCCATTATTTCTGTAAAAGGAATAAGTCCTGTATGTTTATGCATTTGACAAAAAAAAAAAAATACATTGGGATGAAAATTTGAAAATGTTGACCTTTAATCACACAAAGAATTGGCTTAACATAAACAAAGACTCTTCAAACAAAAACATTTATCACCGACATCAGTAACCTGTTGACCTCGAATACCGCTTCATTTGTGAATAATAAATGTTGCGGAAGGATTAAGTTTTTTTCCCGCTCATGGCACGAAATTGTTGTGTAGGATTTTTGTGATGGAAAAAATTTGTATTTTGGTTAAAGACGTTTAAAGTCCTCTTTGGTCGTGTGTCGGAAGACAAAAAGTTTGAACAAAGGGCTTATTGAATAATAACGGAATTAATGCCAGTAAAGGTTCCAGCATAATTTGGAAGAGATGTGGTAGCAAGTTGAAGCAATGATAAGCTACAAAAGCATTCCTTAAGATAGGAAGTTAACCGAAGTGTTTGAATTTTTACGGAAATGCCGGATTATGTTGATAACCCATATATACATATAAACTAGGAGTGGTCTACGAGAAGCACATTATCATCCTGTTATCATCCTATCGTACTCAGGGATAAGAATAAATTTAATAATTTACTTTACCTTTGGTCTTGTAATATTCATTAAAAACAATTAATAGAATAAATTAGTTCAATGAGAAATGAAACACAAATTACTTCAATGTATTATTTCAGTTTTCGCGATATTTATTCAAGTTTCACGACATCAGGTGTTTTAACAGGTTTATCACAGAAACGATGATTAAATTGATAGATCCAAATTTTCTGCACTATTGTTTCGAAGTTCATTTGTGCTACGGAGAAAATTAGCACAAATACGTGAAGACGTAAGTGCACTGACGTAATCCTGTTTACGTTAATGAAGAACAATTTTAGTGTAACATTAACTAATTTCTACTTGAATTTTACGTTAACCTCTGATAATTAAATTATATATTTTTCATCATTTGTGAGCATCTCTCCGCGAATATATATATATATATATATATGTTTAATTTTTATGCTAAAGCATAACATGCATACTTAAGAATACATAGAGATAAAAATAAATATAACATACATAATCTTACTAAACTTTTTTATGAGGGTAGTAAGAGATGATAAGGACTTCTTCAGTACAATAGATGGAATCTTGCATATTCTCAGAATTCGCCATAATAGTATCTTCCTGGTACAGTCCTCTAAATAGCAATCCTCGGGAGCACTTCATTACAGCAACAAACCCATACAGCAAGAGCGAAGTTAATGATGGCACAACGAAATTTCATAGTGTTGCATGTTGGTAATAAGTTTCGTTGACAATGGTTTGTTTGTTGAGGATTGCTACAGTTTATCAGAAGGCGGATGATTACTCCAGAATTCGGGACACCAACATCGTTTGATGATGCTGACCGTGCGGTTTCTCTTCCAGCCCAGAAATTGCAAAGCTCAAAGGTACGTTTTCTTCTATTAATTCATTACTCATATTGAAGAACTTTCGCACTATTCAGTTCAACATTTTACTTGCTGGTTTCTTAAAAGAAGTTTGTGCGACAATTGCTGAAGAATCCGTGTGGTGGGATGTTTTGCACATATCTCTTAGTCGACCAATGTCTTCATAAATCATCGTAAAATATGTCATATTCAAATTGTCATGCCGCGGAAGTGTTGATAACAATTTATCGAATTTGATAGGTGATTTTTCAGGTAGTAGTTCTTGGGGCGAAAAAGTTAGAGACGGGGAAGGAAGTTCGTGTTGTACTACCAGAAGAAAAATATCTTGGACGCCTTCAAGAAATTATCGTGAGGGATTATTTCCCTGAATTGCCAAAATTGAAAGTATGTAGTTCTCCTTTTTTGACATCTAATAAGGGACTTTATTCTTTACAAAAAATTGTTAAAACTTGCTCTTTTAAATTTGTCTAAAATCATTCTTTTTTTAGGCCCAGAAGGAGTATTTGGATGCAGTTGCGGCTAATGATTTAACGAAGATTCGTGAATTGCAGCTGCGTTACAGCACAAAGCGTACTATTCGGCGTACCTCACCTACGAATGCAATTAACAGCCCGGCTGTATTCGACCCCAACACACCTGAGCCTAGCTCCTCTTATACAGAATCAAGAATTGGAAAAAATGAAGAAGGAAGCTCCACAAAGGTCCGATTTTAGTGATGGATTGCTTGTTGGGAACATAATGGATTTAGTTTTAACAGCAGCTGCTACTAAAAACTATTGTGTCTTGACCCTTACGTTGACGGATAATGGGAATTTTATTTCATTTATAATTGGACGTAAGGCAACCTGTACAAAGTGCCACTGAAAAAGTGAAATATCAAGTTGTAAATTTAATATTTTAATTAGCCTTCAGTATGTGTTTGTAAGTTAGCAAAATTGTATAGCATCTTATCATTATTTTCACAATGTTATCATTTTTAGAGGAAAAAGACGCACGAAAATCTCACGGTTGATACTTATTTGAATAAATTCACTTCTGAGGATAATGCATCATTCGAAGAGCTTGCGCTGTTACATAAAAAGAAAGAACAAATACGTAACGCATGGATGTATGAAGCGGAAAGGAAGCATAATGAAGAGTTCGTTACCAGAGGGAACGAATTGATGAAGGCTGCTGATGAACAAATTATGATCTCCTTGGCTCCTGGTGCTGCCGAAGGTATTTTATTTTTGTATATATGGATATCTATAAATCTACATCGTTTTTCATATCATTCTGATATCAGCAAATTTGATTTACGTTTGATTAAGAATAATAGAATTTAAAATTGTGAAGTTCTGCACTAATTTCTTTGCAGTGCGATTCTCATATCCTGGGAAGTTTTTTTTCTGAGGGAAGAAAACTTCGAAAGAAATTGGTTATTTAATATTCAAGTTGATCTAGCTTCAAAGAGATATTCAGAGTTACTGCTGCAATCCTTATTGTGAAGCAAAAACTGATCACTTCAGGAAAGCCTAAAGAGCTTGATAACTGGTCTTATAAGGCGCGAAACATTGTACATTTCCATCCTGAAGAGGCGCCTTTGACACTGGATGAACATCTTCAAAGACAGAAAGCAAATCAGAGACTCATAAACAAAAGTGCTACGCGTTTTTCGGAGGAAGTCAAGGAGAAGAAACAGGTATTTTTTTTGAAACCGTTCTCAATTAACTGACCTAAATTCTTTTGAGTAAACAATAAGTGACTGATTACAGATCACTGCAGTCAAGGGAGTACTGCAGCAGGCAGTAGTAAATGCAGGGAAAGTGGACATAACAGGGCGTGAGGCGGGTTTTTCTAAAGCTGGTGTAATGGAACTAATTGCTTCGCCTTCACCAGCTCCAGGTAATTTTATCATATTTATCAGTGAAGTTAATGAAATCTGTCGGATTTCCGCTACATGCGGTTTCTTCTTTATTCTAGATCCTTTTGATCTGGATTATCTTCCATGTAGCAATCCTAGAAGTAGGATTGCAATTTAAGGAAGAGAAAATATACCGTTTTCGCGGAAGCCAATCAACTGTTCATATGCGTTTTTTGATGTCGCTAAACAATTGTTGGTGTTTCCAGCTGATTCCGCTGTTTTGTCGAATAGGCGGAATATTATAATGAATTTCATTTTCTGTTGCAAGTGCAGCGCTAATTTTATTTGCAGTAATGAAGATTAGGTACGGATAAGGTTTTTTTTTTTTATTTGTAACTATGCATATAAGCAGTAAGCAAATGAAGCGCTATGCTTTCAACCATTCATTCTGTCTTAATTTTGAAACATTTGATTTAAGGCGTCGATGAATCACCATTTATGACATGGGGTGAAATTGAGGGGACACCATTTCGACTTGATGCTTCGGATATGGTTGCTCCAACTTCAGCTCCTGCTTTTAAAGTAAGTTACCTAAATTCAGTCATCTTAAAAACTGTTTTTTAGATACTAATATATGCTAATTGTTATTGTCAAGATGCTTTTCTTAAGATGACTTTTGTAGATTCCTGAGATACCGGTTCGAGAAAAGATAGCTCAAAGTATAGCCGAGACAATTGCGAAACGTTATCACGACAAACGAAAAGTGGCTATGCGGCAAGTGGAGAAACATCATGCGTAAGTTTTGCTTTTATTGCCCTTCAATTATCATTTCAACATTATATTGTGTTAATTTGAATATCCACTCGTCCATTGCCCTCAGTATTATTATTACTGTCAGATCACATGCAAATTTTTTGTACCCTAAATAAAGAAGTTATTATACGATTAGCTTTCACAAACTTCACTGCTGTTATCATTTGAAAAGTTGTTGTCTAACACCGATAATTTTAGCAAAACGCCTAGTTTTGGCTCTATTCGCACTTCTGAAAAGCTTACTACGATGTCCCCTGCTGCGAGGCGTCTTGCAGCACATGGGCTTGGAATTCGATTAAGCTCAGATAGGGAGTTAAAAATGAGTTTCAATTACTCTCCTTCACAGTCAAGGTAAGCTCCGAAGTCTTAAAAAGTTGGTTATTTGCAAAGTCAGTTTAGTGAAGTCGTTTCAGCTGTAAGAAATACTTGATGATAAGCAACTTGGGTTTCGTTTGGTTTAGATTACATCCCTGTAGATAATTTGGAAGAATACAATTCGCAGATAAACTGAACATACTGTGCAACCGCTTTGAGTGTATTAGTTTTTTCGATTTCCGGAATACGAATAAGCGGGGAATTATTGCATTTTTTCAAATTTCGCATGTATTTGATATTTATTATTAATTTGATTTGTTTAATGTTTCTTTTACTTGTGCGGTTATAAGACCTTCCCTCCGAGGAAGGCTCAAGTTGTGAATGACCTACCCATCATATTGATACTAAAGAAATCCTTCAATTTCTAGAAATATTGCATACTTTCATATTGAACGAGTCTCCTCGTTTAAGTTATTGACAGTGTCAGAAAAACATTTAGATTATCATTTTAGGACATCGCGTTCCACATGTTCGAGTACTACTCCAGGTTTATCACAGTTGTTAAGGAAAACACCAAAGAGAAATGTAGAAGGTGTTATCGCCCATACAGATGGTAATTCATCCATAACCGATAATTTGCTCAGTTTCGGGCAGTCAAGTACTACCGCTGTGAAAAAAATCCGACCATCTGCAGCTGATTTCTTCTAATATTTTATTACTTTGTATATAATTCGTCATAAATAAAATTTTGTCGTAATTTGTTTGCATATATCCTGTCCTATCGTCAAATACTTGTACGACACTTTAAAATTGAGGTAATCCTCAATAAAGTGCTCTATTGTTCGTGTATGCGAGTTTATGATTAGATTGTTTGCTCTCATCTTTTTTTTCGCCGCTTTAGTTATAAGTAGAGTTGCAATACTGCTGGACATAGCAAGTCACTTGACATAGGTTAGTGACCTGGACGACAATTCGGTAGCGCATCAAACAAAATGGTCTAGCCATAGGTCGATGAGGCTTTTGAGATGATCATTTAACATCGAAAGCCCAGGAATGGGATTTTCGAAGTTGGTGACGTCTTCAGTCGGAATCCAATAGAGGAGTATATGTTCATGCTTGCGCAGCATCGATTTTGCATCGTTTGGTGGTGGTGTAGTTCACTAGCTATCCATCGATATTAGAAGAGCATGCCCTGTTTTTCCTTGGAAGTACAGCACCATTACCAATAATTTGCTATGGCGCACACATACCCGGCTCATCGTGACAGCGATGGCATTGGCTGTTACATTCAGAGAGGTTAATAGTATGCGTCGTTGATGGTCGTGGTTGGCTGGTCGATCGATCGATTCAGTTTGTTTTACTGATATGATTCGTTGATATGCATTTCCTGTTGAGATAATCGACTTCTCCCAACGCAAGATCAGCATTACATTTGGTGATGAGGAGACTTGAACCCATGATTGTTATAGCTATATTTTCTGGACAAGTGTTTGATATCCGGTTTTTTTTTTTTCTCTTCCATTCGTGAGTTTATTGTATTTTGTTTTCACTGCAGCTTTGGTCAAAATCATCGCATTGAATCAGTGCAAAAGATCAGTTCTACTCTTTATTTTAACAATCGTTTTAGTGAAGCGGCGTATTAAACTTGCTCTCGACCTAAGTCTGTAGGTGTTTCTTCCTTTGAACAAATGTGATAAAATACTGCTCTGTATGAACTCATATTAAGCAGTAGTTTCTGGTCATAAGAGACTATAAGTTGTTTGTTCAAGATTGATGCTGTTCTTACATCATACTATGGTATAATATCTTTCAATAAACTAACAAATTTTTCTCCCATTTTCAGTGGTTGTAGATTAGGCTTCTGAGAGGCAAGCACTGACATAGATAAAACTCAGATGTATTTCCTTTCAAGTATTTAATTTAATTCAGCAAGTTCTTTGATTAAAAGGTGGATGGACATTTATCACTTTTTATGGACTTGAGAAAAGTTCGATAATGAATTCTTATGAAAGTATCGAAGTGGCTTAGTTCCTCTGATGTTCCTTCTAAACCTATTTTCAAATACTTTTCGCACCAAAATACTTTTTTACGTTCACTTATTTCACCATACAAAGCATACTCATACCGACCTTAAATGAAGGTAGAGAATGTGATGTAATTTTTCATTCTTTTGCATAAGTTTCACTCTTTCTTACGCTAGCACTTTCCAAATCTTTCTCAAGTGAAAAATGTTCCTAATTAATTTTTTCACTGATGACTACTTTGCAAAGAGCTATCCATCGATTTAGCTCCTAAGTTCGATGTGACTTCGTGTTCTGAAATTAATTTTATGATATTTGGAAATCAAGAATCTAATTTGGCTCTGAAGCCACATTAGTCCCATCTGATCAAACTGTTTGCTGCAATAATTTATAGTTTCTGTTCATTTGATGAAGAGCGTGGAGCATGGTCATTCAACATTTTTCGGTTAAATTGAGCAGTTTTTAGACATCATTAAACAAAGGCGTAATGTTATATGATGGTATACAAAGAAGCAGATCATTTGCCGGAAAGCAAGAATAAGCTCACCGGGACTGAACAAAGCAGCAAAGGTTAGTTTTCTGGGTGTTTTAACTTCAAATGGCATTACCGGCGTTTAGAAATGTTAGCAGCATTCATATGAGGTTCGAATTATTTTAAGCTTTCGATTAAAATTTTCAGAAACCCACTGCTCATCGCCTTCGTGTAGTATTAGAAGCGAAGAGCTAAGTGAAGTGAGTGGTGGTAGTCCAGCAACAGGAAGCGTTCATAATAGCCGGCAGTTAATGCATTCTACAAAAAAGAAGGAAAAACATTCAAAAGACCGGGAAGTGTCATCGAAAAAGCGTCGAAAATCGGTGTCGCCGTCATTTCAGCATAGTCGGTCAGTTCCCTTCAGAGATACAGTTTCATTTCCTTTTCAAGTCCAGAAAGTCGCAGTTGGTTGTGATTTTGAACAAATGTTATGGCATTTTTTTAACAACTTTCTTAATAAGAGTTATTATTTCATTTGGCTTGATTTCTTCATTGTTGGGCATGCGTGCAGTCCTAATATTTGTTATGATATAAACTCCAATGCCATCACGGGTGATTATCATTTATATTACGACTAAAATTTTCTACAGAAGCCATTTGATGCAAAAAATTATTCCAATTAGTCTTATCAAGAGATAAAAACAAGCAGTTTTTAGTGCTGTTTTGATTTTGTTTTGAACTTCAGTGGTTGATCTTCCTTTTTCGTCATTCTGTCTATCACATGAAAAGAAAGATGATTCACTTGAGTTCAAGAAAAAATCAAAGCAGCGTTGAGTAAATGTTGCGTATTCAATTGGATTCCTTAAAAATTTACATAGGAACGGATGCAAAAGATTAGTTCATCATTTTTTCAGAAGGTCAAGGTCAAGATCTGTTTCTCGCAGTCGGAAAAGAAGGCGATCTCCTTCACCATCAACAAATGGTAAAATTAGGGAGCATGAACGTCGTTCGGATCATAGAAAAAGTGATGCGCGTCGAGACTTGATACAAACAAACAGACGCAGTAATCAGAACAGGTAGTTTTGGGTTGAGTTCAATCTTTGATTCTCGTGAGGTGTGAACGACAGCGAAGGAATTATTTGTCGTCTAGTCTTTTTCTGTAGTTCTAAAAATTATCTTTCTTTGGATAAAAGTACGCTGTCGTGAACTCTCTCCTTTATTTTTAAGAAATGCATTCTTACAATAACTTTCTTCGATACATTGTTGATGATCATGACCATTATAGACGTCGTCGCACCCCGCAGAGATCGTCGAGACGTTCTGATAGGCGAGAGGGACGTCGTAAACGGAGTAGAAGTCGTTCGAGCATATCCAGTTCCAGTTCTTCTGATAGTACATCATCAAGCATGAACGAGTATGCTTTCTGTTGTTTATAATACTGACTTATTTTAATATTTATAATATAATGCTGAATAGTCAGAGATTTACACTAAATTTTAGGATGCGTATGAAGTCATCACTTCTTGGTGAAATTATGACAAGGCATCATGATAAAAGAATCGATAGGACTGCAAAGGAATGGAAGGAAAAACGACATAGGCGTAGTCCAGTAACAAAGAAACGTCCATCACGAAGGCGTGCGCCATCATCTGATTCATCGACGTCATCTTCGGGTCGCAGCCCTCCACCCTCTGTAAATTTTAAATATTTGGTAAATCCCATGATATATATATATATCCTCTATATCGTGAAAGTCTTTTGTTGATTTGGATTTCACAGACAGGGAGATATAAATGACAATGGACATCACAGTATGATTCGGTGGAGCTGTAATCAGCTAGAAGCGATTTATTATGGTAGTGACCCTTTGTTCCAGTGACTGTTGTAGGAGACCATTGTAATTATCAAACTGGAAACTTTTCATAATTTTGACTCTTCGAAAGGTTTTTAAATCTCTTTTAATTACCGATATGAAAACATTTATTACTTTTCAACTTACCAAGTAATTTGTATTGTAGGCGTCAACACTAGTGGTGCCACCACCTCCACCGCCACCAATTCGGGTAATTCCTGCTAGTGTCCCACCACCAGCGGCATCTTTTATGCCGGCTGTACCAACTTTCATACCACCACCACCGGCTCCAATTGGTATGGATCCAAATGCATATCAGGTGGCAATGGCAGCTTACACAGCGCAGTATGGATATGCTGGTCAGGTAAAACTTTTGCAGTAATTTTCTTTATTTTGCTATTAAGGTCATTTCTAGGCAGTGCTTTCACATCGTTTGGATTCGTACTACTCGTCGGATTTCAAGTTCAGATTGTTTCTTTGGATTTTACGACCGCAGTGGTGTCGTAGTTAAGAAAGTCTACGAAATTGATTTTTCGTTTAATTTGCTGGCCGATTGTTGTTTTATTTGTTTTTTGTTGAAATTTTAACATATATTTTCAGATGGCAGCCTTCACTATTCCACCACCTCCATATTCGCAGCCTCCACCTATACCGCCTCCTCCGATTGCACCGAATCCGATTTTACCGCCTCCACCTTTACCACCCATGCCTTCATCTATGCCACTACCGCCTTGTTTGCCAGTTAATACATCACAACCTCCTCCGCCTGCACCTCCTGCAATACCTAATCCCAATCTCGTTTCGTCGGTAGTTGCAGCTCATCCTATACAGCGCGATGCTTCTGTACCCCCCGTTGCTCCCCCACCAGCCCCCCCACCAATGCCTCCCCATCCCAAACGGACATTCATACGACCTCTGTAAGTACATTTGATATATATTCGAATGTTATTTATGCACTGATTTGCTTATGATTTCAATAGAAGAGGGATTCATTATGTTATTTATAGCGGCCAAAATTATTTTTATTTTCATTACTCTATTTTCAACTCACATCTTTGGATCTACGTATCTAAGCTCGGTATTCGTAGCGCACTTATCGCAACTGCGTTAATTTAACATCTTATGAAGTTGATGTCATAAACTTATAGGGTATTAAATAAGCGTCTAAAATTGCGGGAAGATCCAGAGAACTGGGGTTGCTCAACGGTGGAAAAATATGAGATCAAAACGCAAGTAGGGGAAGGTACATATGGACAAGTGTACAAGGCACGTGATAAGACTACCCGTAAGTTTTTCATGTAATTGGTATTTGGGTGGATTTCATGACTAGTCATTTTTGGGGAACAAGGATATTATGCATTATATAAACAGTTTCTGATTCGTTTTTGATGAATAATTATATTAGTTGCGGTATGGAACTTTTTTTTATACTTTCATATATCTTAATTTGCATTTTAGAGCATTAACAAGTTTCTGTTTTTACTATTGATGACTGTAAAAAGCACTTTATGATGAAACCATTATCTAAGGAGACAAAGTATGCAGTTAATTATTCCGCATGCAGAATGTTTTTCAGAAGAAGTGGTTGCTCTGAAAAAGGTGCGTCTGGAGAATGAAAAAGAAGGCTTTCCAATTACAGCTGTTCGCGAAATTAAGATTCTCAGACAATTGAACCATCGGAATGTTGTAAAACTAATCGATATTGTTACTGATAAGCAAACTGCTGCCGATTTCAGGAAGGATAAAGGTATATTTTTTCATCCTAGTGATGTATTTTTCGTTATTCTTCAAGAAAATTTCGAAATTAGATTGTTTTTTGTGCTAATTTTTACCTCTTTCTACACTAAGTTTAGGCGCATTTTATTTGGTGTTTGAATACCTGGATCACGATCTTATGGGCATACTGGAAAGCCAGTTTGTTGAATTTTCTGATGATCAAATCTCATCGCTTATGAAGCAACTTGTTTCTGGATTGGAGTATTGCCATTCGATTGGATTTCTCCATCGTGACATCAAATGCTCAAATATCCTTTTGAATAACAAGTACAATTCACTTATTGCAATTTCCTTGTTGATCGCATTCATTGCTATAAAATAGCTGTTAATGCAAAGTAATATATTATTCCAGAGGAGAGCTGAAATTGGCCGATTTTGGCTTAGCCAGATTTTATGATGAAGATCAAGACCGTCCATACACAAACCGCGTAATAACGCTCTGGTATCGCCCACCAGAACTTCTACTTGGTGAAGAACGATATACAACTGCTGTTGATGTGTGGAGTGTTGGGTATGTCGTTTTGCTCATGCATGCTTGGTTTGAATGGGGATGTTGCTAAGGCTGTAACACAGATATAACTTGGACTGTAACACATGAATTGCAGGTGCATTCTTGGAGAATTGTACACGAAAAAGCCAATGTTTCAAGGAAACACTGAGATGGTGCAGTTGGATGTAATATCGAAACTATGTGGTACACCATCGCCTGAAAATTGGCCTGATGTCATCAAGTTGCCTCTATACTGCAGTTTTCGGCCAAAGCGTACTTTTCCTCGAGTCCTGCGTGATGCATTTGGATTGTAAGTTTTCACAGATATGGAAATATTCTACAAGTGCCTGTGTCATCAATTATCATTTATTGATTCGATTGCAGCATACCTGATAAACCTTTGGATTTACTTGACCGAATGCTTGAACTAGATCCAAGGAGACGTATTACTTCAAAAGCATCTCTTGCACATCCCTGGCTGAAAGATGTTGATCCTTCAAAAGTGCCACCACCGAAGCTTCCAGATTGGCAAGACTGTCATGAGCTGTGGTCGAAAAAACAGAGGAAGAACCGTTCGGCAGGCAGTAAGTACACTTTATCATGGGCTTTTAAACTGCTGTATACAAGGTGGAAAAATTGTTAAAAATTGGACTGAGCGATTTCTCTGTGATAAGATTTCTGCTTTTGACTTGAATGTACTTATCTTTCAATCGCTATGCAATTAGATTGATTGTGTCATTTTGAATGGTCTTTGTAGTGACTGAAGTAGTGGCGGCGGTTTATTAAATACTTTTCGTTTCTCATTTCAAAAGTTGTAACAAACTTTAAGGTAGCTTGGTAATGCCTCAATCGTCACAATCACATACGCAATTTGTCCAGCAGCATCATCCTGTGCTTCCCTCCAGTTCGCATCAGGTTTTTTTTTTATCATTGTATCTTTACATTCCCTTTTCCGCTTAAACGTTGCATGTTTGCTGAAACGTTAAGCAAATATTGACTTTTAATTGCAGTCTGATTCGGGCACAGGTTTGAGAAGTGGACCACCACTTTTGACGACAAAACGACTGAACATTGCACATTTGCCTATTGAAAATAATACATCTTCAGAAGCTTCACTAAAAAGTAAGTTATGCCGTAAATTTTCACGGTTATAATACATTGTCTAAGAAGTATACTACCACTGTTAACGATAAGATGGCTAAATATTTAAAGTCATTTTTAAGGGGCTATAAAAGTGTGTAGTAGTCGTAAATGTTAATGGTAGTATAAGTTTTAAACTGTTTTAGAAATTATAAATAGTGATGCATTTAGTTGATTATTTTGCAGATGTAGATGCAGCAATTCGAGCAATTCAAGCCGACCCAAGTAATTTGGAAGCGGCACGTGCATTGTTGGCTAATTTAAGCCCAACGGCAGCAGCATCTGTTTTGCAGCTTGTTAGTAAAAGTGGTGTTTTGCCACCAGCAGTGATGTCGGCACTTTCAACATCTACTACAAGTGCATCGCATGCACATCCACGAATACAGAACCAGCTGAGTGAAATATTAGGACAGCTTGCATCAATGGAACCGAAAGGTAGTGTATCAGTTACTATTACAAGTAGTTCTACTTCAGATGTATTAACATATCAACAGACGTCGTCATTAGCTTTATGGCAAGTATCGCTCAACAACAGAAAATATTTTCAGAATTGATGCTTTTATATTTTCCAGTACAAAATAATTTTGTTGTTTGTATTTTCTTTTAATTTCGGAGCATATAAATCATATCTTTTCTTACGCTTAATGTAAAAAAAATGGGGTTAAAGGATCAGTTCTTTTTTTTCATCATATCGCACTTTGCTTATTTCGTGATAATATTTTGCATAGATAAGACTTAAGTTTTCGAAACTTTAAATTTTTTCCTAATAACTTCTAAAGACTTAATAAAACGGCTATCTTAACATAGTGAATTCGATGTTTCATGTTGCTTTTCTGTTTGTTAATCTATCAATAAAGGAATGTTTCGTGTGAAATTGCTATGATGTTATTTTGTATGATGATGTTAAAGGTTATTTAATAGTGACATATGCAGATGTTCCTGGTTGCTTGATGTGTTACAAACTAGCAGTATTCACGTAGGTTTAGCTGAGATTTTCGTTTTTAATCATTTTAAATTTCTTCAGTTGGGTCATTTATATGGCCGAATTTCCCGAATCCAGATCTTCACAAAGATTTTTGTTCTATATCTCACATTTTTCGATAGACAAAGCGGACGCCAATATACTTGCTTGTATTGCACACACGCTTCAATGTTGTGTGTATCAATGGAGAATGTGGAGCTCCTGAGTTATGGTGAATCCATCGCATTGTCTTATCTCATTTATTATTATGATGAATGTCAATAGTTAATTGAATGTGACGGTACGAAGACACCGTTCGATGATTTATCTCACGCTACCGTGAGATAAATCTTTCAATTAAAACATCAATTTGCATATATGAAAAAGAAAAATAGGGCTGTGACTAATTTATGTTACTATATCTTACACAGGATACTTATGGAAGTCTTCTACAGCTGCAGTAGGTGGTTCCTAATTTTGTTATTCGTTACCATTGGGCTATTTAATAGCTTTATTTGTAATTTCAAGGATTGAATACACACTTTCGCTCAATTGAGATTGGAAGGAGAGTGTATTTCTGCGTTGAAAGAGTTTTATATTATTAATTTTGTAACGTTGTGTTGATATTGCGTTTTGGAATGTTATAATTTATTTTGATTTTCACCACTGTCATACTTCTCTTTCTGACTAGGAATATTATCGGATAGCTGGATAGCTGTAACTGAAGAAATAAGAAAGTGCATTAATCCTTTTGTTAATGATTTTACTGTAACTTTTTTCAAACAAGAAATTTTAAAATGGAACTATGTAGTTCTTCATAATATGACGACAAGCTCCAGGCTACTTCAGTTCATTTTTAATGAATGGATTAGCCTGCACTTGAGCATTCAGCTGTTATCTTTTGTCATATCTCTTTTTTTGGACTGAAATGACAAGATAAGATTGTTTGGTGTAGGTATTACACTATTAGCTTGCAGGTAGCAGAGGTGTATCATAGTCCAATTTTTTTGATGTTTATTTTTGTCAGTCATTGAAAATATATGTTTTAGGAGATCTGTCGTCCGCTATAGAACCGGGAATACTTCCAGAAAGAGAGAAGGAAGCAACGAGAAAGCCAGCGCATCCAGTCGAACTAAATGTGGGAAATACTTCCGGGATGCCAGTACAATCCACAAATGGTGATGGTGTGGATTGCAATCGGATTTTAGTATCATTAAAATCTGAAAATTCTGATAAGGAGCAGTCACCTACCAAGCATTCAGAACTGTTGAGTTAATGGCGGTCTAGGGAGGAGGAGGTGCTGACGATGTTTCCTGTTTTAAAAGTGCGGTCAGTATGCAGAAGGAATTTTTTGAATTCCTGCTTATGTGTCACACGTCGGTGCTTATATATGAAAATCGGCTATTGCAACTACTCCTGTTGAGGAAGAAGGATTACTGGCGTTTCCGGGAGAGGTAATCAAATAGTCAGTTGCATTATTACTTTGTGTCGCTGTTACATTTTTGTTGTAATGTTTGTATGAAATGATTCGAAATTGAATAATGGACGATCGCAAGAAAGGTATGGCCCTTTTTGAGACGTTCCATTGACAAGTCTGTCAGTTGGATAGAATGTTTGATATTCACAGATGTCGGCCTTAATCTCTAGTATGCATTATATAACTGAAGCCGTTTGGTACTCACGAAATCAAATCCGGATGTTCCAAAATGAAAATGTATTATTCTATGTAAACTGGATCCGGTTTTGATTTTACATTGGTGGTTCCCGGAATTAATTATCATTCAGTCCTATTGTAAATTTGCTTTTGATCCATTTACGAGTGCTTTTTCCTCTCAAATCGTTAATATTGGTACCTTTACGTGTAAGTAAGTAATAACATGAAAAAGGCTTGGCGTTTATTAAGAAACAACTTGACGACACCACTTCTTATCAACAACAGTATGTCCATCACGTGACCAGAAATATCTACATATTGCGATGTCGGTCTGCCAAAGGCGTTCTGGTTAGTTGTCCACTATGTTTTTAAAATTTCGGAAGTCGAGACACGTTGACTTCGCCTCAATCACCAACTCGCTGTTCTGAAGTCGTCTGATCTCGAATACATTCTTCCCTGAACTATAGGTTCCATTATTACCCCAAGTTCGTGCCTTTAATTAGTTTGTGTTTTCACATTTCTAGAGTAACTTGAGTGAGGGAAAACATCACAGATGAAACTCAAGAAGTTCATATTGCAGTAAATACAGAACCATCCTTCAATTCTCCCATCGTCTTTTAGATAATTCAATTAAGGTCAAAGATTGTTAGAACAATTAACAAGAAAACCAAGGAATAGAACGGCTTCCTATCAGCCGTCCAAAACTTTTCCTACTTGCTGTTCTCTAAGGTCTTCAAATCTGTATTGCAAAAACGGCAGGACATTGGAGATATATTTTGATCTACCTAATCTTTACATTAAAGACTGCAACGGTATTCCGTATGAACGGAGTAAACTTCATCTCTGCTTGTAATAAGAATTCGTCCAGAACTAAATTTATGCTTTTCTTTATCAGTGAATGTCCTGCACAAACACATCTAAGTTTCCACACTCCTCGTCTCTCCTTAACACATCGGTACTGATTTTGAAAGGGCTCGTCTTTCCATCCCTCTCATCTCAAAGCTAGTATTCGTTTTTTCACGCCTTTTTTGTTTAGCTTGAATATCAAATGAAAAATCCAGTATGTTTTTATTAAGTCTGCAGTGATCAATATAGAATAAGAAGGTATGAGTGTATCAATTACTGTTCATCCAATCGACGATTAGCATAAACTTCTTCTAACTTTGCCCAAGGATTAGATGTCATAGCTGGTATCACATAGTCGTTGACATCGAACTGTTCTGCAGTACATCCCATTCCTGAATTCTTATGATTGTGGCGCCTGATGTTGGGAGTTGTAGAGGAACCACTACATCCTTGTCTCTAAATGATGAATTATTGTATCCTTCTCCAAGGCTAATGTAATGAAAAGTCCTGATGGTATTCTAAACAATAGAGAGATATGTCCTTGTGATAACGGTAAATTCATCAGAACAAAAAGTTCTCAATCTATCGAAAATCTTCCATCTACTTACCCTACTATTTTCATCATTTATAATTCTTTTCATCCTACCAAACGTGAAACAACTACCATATTCTGTGGATTTTTATAGATGTATGGCGAGGATGTTCTCGATTGACCATGCCTATTCGGAGAATGTTGGGCACTGGTAAGACTGTTTACCGAATAAACTGGTGCGGATGAATGGCAATATGGTCGTTTTTGATGCTGATACGGCGATCTATGGCGGAAAGACGAATGAGGGCTGGACATCGCGTAAGGTGAAAACGTTGGAGGAGCATAGGGACTTCTGAAAGGACTGTCAAAACAATTTCTCTTCATGGAAGTCATAGTACGAGGAGTACCTGAAACAAGGTCTATTTCAATCTTATAACAATTATCATCTATTATATGAGTATACAAGTACAAAATACAACTACCCGAATAATCAATCTAGTACATCTCTCACTGGTAGTGACACAACTATACACTGAATGACGAGGCTCAATAGCGGTCTTTCCGATAAAAACTGAAGGTGTTGCGGTTCTTTTAGTCATTTATTTGGACTACTTGCTGTTAAATTGTCCGTGAAACCTTTCACAGATTACATGGACGAATTCTACACCATATACTCTGGATACGTAGTGCCAGTACTCCTCTTAGGAAACCCTAGTGCAGTGTGTTTGACGAGTTATTGGGAAGAGAGACAAGCTGCACAAAAGAACAGACAGGATAATCTGCTTCGCCTTCGTCGTGTTGATTGTGCAATTTATGGGATGAAAAAGGGAGATTTTTTCATTTTATAAATTGAAGAGTAATAACTCACAAAACAATTTCGAAGGAAAGCAACTTACCGAAACTCTTTTGTCGTTGCGGCATCATTTCTTGCTCATTGTTATTGTACATATTCATCTTTTCAGCAACTAAAAGTAAAATAAAAGTCGGTAAGAAACGTTCCCAACAAATTCACTAACAACCACTAACATCACTCCACAACTTTTGTTTATGTCTACGGATTCATGGCCGACCGTATTCCCGTTAAATATCGCTATGCAACATTAATTTTCCGACATTTATAAATTCTGTGTTTGTATACTTGGGATGTTTGCTATATATCTAGATTTATCTTAGTGCTAAATTTGTTTAATGGCACTACGTTATCGCTACGTCATCGTTTTTTTCGCTTGCGAAGTGACTCATTTTTGTCTTACCCTGAAGTAGTATTAGTTTCAGAAAAAAATGAATGCAATTATGAAAGGTTTATCTCGTCACTCTGCGAAAGAATGGATAAGCTATTTCTGTTCTACACATTTTTGGGGTCCTGTTGCCAACTGGGGCATCCCAATCGCTGCCTTGGCAGATTTGAAAAAGAATCCCGATTTGATTTCAGGTATATTACTATCCTGTAGATGAGCGAGAAATTCGTTCAACGTATTTCTGTGAACTGATAAGAAGTGATAGAAAGTTTTAAGTGCACGTATTTCATATTTTCTAATAATGAGGAGTACACTTTACATTAATTCTAGGTCCAATGACCACTGCTTTATGCATTTACTCAGCAGTTTTTATGCGATTTGCATGTCGTGTTGAACCGCGCAATATGCTTCTTTTCTCATGCCATTTCGCAAACATTTCTTTGCAGCTCATGCAGGTAATAGATCATTTGTGAAAGTGATCTTTCAGGTAGATGGCCCAATTTTTTCCCGAGCTGTACACGCCCATTAGTAACTGTTGGGCGTTGCATATTGCGGATTTGTTCCTGTGGCAAAAAAGTGATTACTCCGCCAATCGCTAAATAAAAGCGATAGAAAAGACGGGTCGTAAATAAAAGAAAGTCCTGATAGATAAAGTAGAAGGGCTGATAGACCTGTTTGTGGTTTATGTCAATAATTCAAGCAGTTTTGTAGCAGTTTGGATTTTTTCCATAGTAGATGCTGAGATTATGAATTTACTCTCTACAAAATTATGAATTTATCCATACATTATAGATGGCCCGTTTTCTCAACCACAACTATCTACATATCATGGAGGATCCAACATTCGATTATGGTCAAACCAATAGTACGCTTCTGATGGAAAAAATGGACTAGATTGTAATTACACAGAAGAAGAAGGATGAAGCGAAATATTCCTCCATATTTGGTTCGCCAGAAATTTATCCGCATATCTTATTTGTTAGAAAAATGATTAGTCGTTTTTCATTATTTTGTAGATGTATTCTAATACGTGTCTTTTTTATCATCTTGGTTTCTAGTTCACTTTGTATAGATGGTTGCTAATTCCCATGTACAATAGATATTCATTGGGATTTAAATAAAGTTTACAATTCAAGGACTAGACTATCAATGATAGAGGAGAGATGGGAGTTTCGGTTTTTCCCAAAATATTCAATTAAAGATAAAAGTTACAGAATTGTTCTTCTTCCTTTATAAAGTGAATAAATTGTTAAATTGTGAATTGGAAAGCGGGGTACCAGTAACACATAAGTATCAAGAGACTCTGTAAGTGTATAGACCACTCTGAAAATGTAGACCTTGCCTAGTTGATTTTCCCATTCTAGGAACCCGTCTGAAGTGAAGAGGAAATTGCTGGAAATAGTGTACACGGCTCCTTGTATTTTTGTTTGAGATATCGTAATAATCGTGCGCACAACATAAAGGCACGCGTTTTGAAATTCGATGCATTGTATGGATAAGCAAGTATTCAAAGAATTAACATCGTTTGTTTCGTTCAGATAACTGAATTCACGACTGATGCAGAGACCAGTTGACGATGTTATATAAAGGATATATGAAGACATGTTTTCACTCTATGCAGCATCATTTAAAGAATGATGTCTGGCATGTTCGATAGAGGGCAAACTATTTTAGTGCTATTTGGTTTACGTTTTCTTGTTGTAATCCCGCAATGAAATAGAGTGCGCTGTTAGGGGGAACTATTACTCGAAATTGGACCATAAGGTGCACATTCCAGCACATCAGAAAGTTTTTTTTTTTTTTCTTTTTGTGGTGATAAGAGAAGGACATCCAGTGAAAGAGTTACGAGGGAAGAGTGGAAACTGTAGGAATGAAATCTGTGTCATGACATGTTATGTTGGTGTTACTAGAGATAGAGGATTTTATAGGATTAGTTGAGTGAAATGTCCTTCATCGTTTTTATCTATTTCTTGTTAAATTTTTGTTGATTTTTTGCTATTAATTTTACAAATTCTCTTTTGGCTTTTTGTACTGAAGCTTTGTTTCTTTTCTATTAACTACCTCATATCTCAGTCCATTAATTTATCCCCCTTAAACTGCATTTTGCGGTTATAAATACATTTGCTTAAACTCTTTTTCTAGTGTCAGTACTGCAAAAAAGTGTCAAACAACATGAGTTTAAATTCTTATTTTCAGCAGCTGCTATTTGTTAGCTTTAAAGTAGGGATACTGCCGAAGCTTATTCCTCTTACTCTTGAGCATCTACTATTATCAACAAAACAGCGTTTACGTCAACAGGGCAATTTTTTATTGGAAGCAATGCTTGCTTGAAGAAGGAAATCTGAACGGGAAAACTTGCCTCTCAGTTGATATTTTTTACTTCTTTCTAAAGAATTTAGCCAATGAAAGCAGGACTGAGAGTGCGACTGTCCTAACTTGTTGGCGAAGAAAAAGAAGAAATGATATACTGTTTAGTGGCATATTTCTACACATTCAATCAGTGAATTCAGTTATTCTCAAAGAAACATCTCGGGAGAGACAACAGAGTGGATGATTAAAGAGTGAATGAACTACTGCAGGAGTAAAGGAGCAGCTTGAACTTGCTGCACCAACCGAAGTTAACCGAACTGATGATGAAGGTGAATGTGCTGTATGCTGTAGTAGATGATTTGAAAAGCAGAAGCAGAAGCTAACTGCTACTTCACTGAATTAAACAGTAGATGTTTCTGATACGTTTCAATATTTCATTCCCAATGAAATGATAAAAGAAAGAGGGAGAGAGAGAGAGAGAGGAGAAAGAAGAGAATGTCGTTGGGAGATAGATGTTACTGGCTGGGGCGGCGTAACAACGGTAGCGACAACAGCATATGTGAGAGGAGGCATTAGTAGTGGTCTTGTCAGCAGTGAAAGTCGGCATATCGGTATTTTCAATCTAATCTTTGTCTGCTTTTGCTTTGTGCTTCACTTACAGAAGCATTTCTGGTCATTACCTCATCCGGAATCGGAAACAGCAACAAGGATGAGCAATATCGTTCGACAGAGTAAATTTCGGCATGTCTTCTGTAAACCTGTAAAGCATGAGCAATGCATGTCCGATGTACGCATCACTGAAATTACATGGGATTCGCTATTCTGTGCTTGTAACTCCAAATTTATTGCAATAATTTGCAAAGGAGCTGGTGGACCGTTTCTCGTCATACCTATCAATAAGGTCATCCATTCATTCATTAAGTCAATTACTCTTTCATTTTCTATTCCTTACCCACACTACTGTCCTTTTCTGCTTTTTTTTCTTTGCATTGATGTAGAGAGATGAATGCAGAAACTATTGCGCTAATAGATGACTACTGATTGATCGACGACTGTCGTACTCTGTTCAGTGTCTATGTGAGCATCCCGATCATCATTAAGTAGTGGTGACCTGCATTGGATGACCAAATGGACGGACATATGTTTGCTATAGATGGATGACATCAATCAGCTCTCTGTGTGTGGAGTGTTGAGAGGTGAAAGTAATTAAGTGTTCTCTTGAATAGTTACAAGGCAACAATAGAAGTGATGACTTTTGATATAAATTTGCAAAGTAGCTATGGCTCCAATAACCGGATTATTGCAGTGCAGTGCAATGCAGCATGGCACTAGCAAAGAGTGCTTACCGAGATTGTTGGGGGAACGTTTCTTTTTTAATCGTGCATTTCTTTCCCCATAATCCCATTAGTTAGTTAATATTATAGTTATAGTTGATTAATATTACTCTCACTTTAATCCCGCATTGATAATTAATTTTTTCGAAATGATGACTAATAAGTATGTAAGAGAGAATGTGGTATGATGATTCATTGTAACAGTAGTTCAAAAATAATAACTTCTTTCATTTGCGACAAAGTTTCATAGTTGTCATTTTCATTGCTCTGAACATCATTCTATATTTTTTGTATTTAACGTTTTAAGTTACTTATCTGAGTGGGTCGGTGAAAAATATATAATGTTAATTGTGGTGTAAACGCAGTGAACTATCATAGTTGGTAGTGATAGGTTGAATTTTAAAAGTAGTTGGTCTTTTTTGGAATTTTACAGACACTGGGATTTCCATTTTGGTGAAATGGAGCTTATCATTCATGGGATTTTCTTATTTTTGATCGAGGAATTTAATGTAGTCGAAATAAGGTGCTTTCTTTTTTCGAGACATAGTAGTGGGAAAAGATATCGTCTAGTTCTATTTCTTGTAACGCATATCATAACGACAGTTTGAGCAGTGTTACCAATGTTCCAATCTTGATTTCCGTATCTGCTGCCTTGAGAAGTCTTCGATCCTTGAAGTATTGAACTTCATACATACCGATTTAAAGTTAAGAAAAGCACATAATCTTCAGCTGTTACTTCTTTCTTCTTAACTCTGTCTTCATCCTACTCTCGTCTATTTTACACATTCTCAACCTATACAATTGGAACAATGAACAATTGCATTTCAAGTACTAAATTCAGTAAATGATTTTCACTTTACACGATTCGACTCCCAAAAATGCACTTGAAATGAAAAATTAGGTGGTCAAACATTTTATGAACTATAGGTTAGAAAGTTGGCACATCATGTTATTATTACACAATGCATTAATTAAACGGAAGACTTCAGTGAGCATTTATCATCGCTTATTCTTCGTACTTTTAATTTTGCCAAATTTCAAAACTAATATCTTGTTTTCTCTCTTCCTCTCACTGTATAAAATCTTTCAAAAATTTCCTCTTGATTTATCGTTTGCTTTAGTCGTCGATTACATTCTAATCAAGGCGAAGGAAGGACTGCTTTCTACAATATTACAGCTTTTTGCATACAGTGATACAGTGCAGAGATACAGTATATTCATCAGAATACTCATAGTTAAGAAGGAAAGCTAATTAGTGCTAATTTTGTTTGGTGGGTGAAATATAAAATATTTATTATGTAATTAGGAAATCATCATGGTATAAATTCCCTGAAATGAACTTTCCATGTTAAAAATTTTGGAGACTTTTTATCGACGTTTAAGCTGTTTATGTGATTCTAATTTAATTTAAGTCTACTCCACAAATTATAGTATTTATAATGTAGTACGTTGATCTCAATGGAATTCCAGACTAAAAACAAACTTTTTGAGCTGGTTAGGCATTGTAAACTTTGATTGCAGAAGAACTGATGACAAATGACCGACATTTGTGTACATAAGATATAGTAGATGTGGCTGGCTTCAGCTGTGTCAAATGACATTGATGGGACGTTGCGAATTTGCTTTTATGAGACATTTTTTGTTTTCAGAATGGTATCGTTATTACTTTAAAACGGCATTATTACAGGTTGGACGTATCGAAAAAGACTATCCTTTCGTGGATGCTCATCGTGCTCCGTGCCATGAAGTAGCCTGGAGTCCTTTTAACGACAATGTCATTGCCAGCTGTTCAGAGGATACTACTTGCAAGGTATCGTTACAGTCGTTTTTTGTATATATAGGTACATTTCCAGTATGCATGCACTAGAATTTCAAATAAATATATATGTATAATTTTTCTTATCCATGTAATGGTATATTTTACTTATTTCTCTAGGATGATTTTTTATTGTTTGTATAGATATAGTTATGCCGCTAATAATACATGATTAAGGTGTGGTTAATTCCGCAAAATGGTTTAATTCGTACGATTAGTGAACCGGCGGTTGAACTGTGTGGTCATCAGAAGCGCGTGAACACATTAGCATGGCATCCAACAGCCAGCAATATTCTACTTACTGCTGGTATATTTTCCAGTAAACAACTAACTAGGATTGTTGCAAACTCTGTGGTATTGGAATAAGACATCTTCTGGTATTTTCAGTTTTTTAATTGATTTCTTGCTAGGATCCATAGTTATTGATCACTGATCAGTGAAGAATGATAGCTTTTTTTTAACACAGGTTAACATAATGGGTGAGAGCAACTACTGAAAAGAGACCATCCTTTTTGTTATTAAGAAGTTTCTATTTCCAGTATTTTCGATACTATAAGGAACTGCTCTATTGCAGTACTAGTTATTCTTGAGTGTTTATTCTTATATTCTCAGGTGGCGAAAATAAACTATTAATGTGGAACGTGGGTACTGGGGATGCTTTGCTTGAAATCAGTGGCCATCCGGATATGATATGGTCTGTATCTTTCAACTATGATGGTTTGTTTTTCCTAATCATTTGCAGTATATTTTCTTGTAATTTTTCAGCTCTTTTCCGTAATCAGTGCATTTCGAAAATACTGATTTACATCTCCCTGGTCACTGTGTGATAGTGGACCTTGAAATTATAATACTGGTAGATTAGATACAAAAAGCTGAGGAACTACCACCCCAGAAATCGGACCTATAAAATCAAGACACTTTTGGTGTTTAACCATCCTTTATATTTATTTATTGGTATGTTGAAGTTTGCTATTTTCAGGAAGTCGATTCGTGACGACATCTAAAGATAAGAAAATACGGGTAATCGACTCTCACACGGGTGAAGTGCTTCATCAGGGTAATGGACATGAAGGAGTGAAACCTCAACGCGCTATTTTTCTCAAGGACGGCAGAATCTTTACTACTGGTTTCACGAAACGTTCTGAAAGGCTTTACGCACTTCGAACGCAGGTCTGTTTTTTTTTTTTTTTTTTTTTTTTCACTGCTATGAATTAATTATTATTAATTATATATAATTTTTCCTGTTTCATCTCAAATCAGTATGATTTTGTTAAGCGCATTTCACATCTTGAGGTCTCATCTCAGATTCCTTTCTAAGTTGTGCTCATCACTCAAATATTCAGGAGAATCTGGATGAACCATTGATACAAGAAGAGCTTGATACAAGTAATGGTGTCCTGTTCCCATTGTATGACGAGGACAGTGGCCTTGTTTATCTAGCAGGCAAAGTAAGTCTTATGATAAAACTACTTAATAACAGATATTAATCATTATTTGATGAAAGACAAGAGTATATTTTGAGGTACAAAAGCTTACGGCGTGTCTCCATATACATTTATAACTAATAACCATTAGAAAATTAAGGCCTATGAAGATCCAGATTTAGTTAGACTTTTATTCTTGTTTACTTACTGAATGTTTAATGAAATCAGCTTATGTTATTGCCACCACTCAGCTATTCAGGGCGACTGTGCTATACGGTACTATGAAGTGAACAATGAATATCCGTTTGTACATTATATCAACACATATACAACATCGGAACCTCAGCGTGGCATTGCATTCATGCCGAAACTGGGTCTCAACTCCAATGAAAATGAAATTGCACGCATATACAAAGTAACAACAAAAGGTGTTGTCGACGAATTGCAGTTTTTTGTTCCAAGAAAATCTGACTTATATCAGGTTTGGTCATTTGAAATTCAACATATTCAACTTGTGGAGAGGTGTTGAAATATCTCTGTATTACCTTTCATTTTATTGGGCTTTTCTAAGATTCTTAACTTCAGGTAACACTTCTTTCTCTTCCTTGTTTTTCGAAAGATTGAATCCAAATTAACTGAAATCTTTGATGTAATTCTTTAGCGAAAAAAATATGAACTTATCTTGCAGATCTTTGAATAAGATTTGTTTTACTCAAATAAGGGCTCAATAGATGAGCTATGAATAAAGAAATGAAGAAACAAATTAAACGAAATACAAACTAAATTCATAATTCTTGTAATTTTAGGCAGATTTGTATCCAGATACTCGGAGCCACGTTCCAGCACTGACCGCGGAACAGTTTATTGAAGGTCAAAATGCTCCTCCGAACTTGATACCAGTAAATCCAGATGCTGCTGTTGCTAAGCCTAAAGTACAAGTAACCAAAAGAGCCAATATTCTTGCTCATCTTCCTCCCAGGTTTTAATTTCCTGATGACTTTGAATAATTACCTTACTATTGTCTTAGCTGTTACTTCGAAATGGGAACTATACAGAACATTCAAATTCATAGTGGTAAGAAATGTAGTGATAAAAATATCTAGCCAGGAACTGGCCACATCGCGCTCACAGACTGAGCAGCAAAGGATGTCATCATATGAGGATATACGTCATAAGGAACCAGCTGTGACACCCCGTCAATCCAGACCAAAAAGCATGCTTGCTGGAGCACTCGACGATGAAACTGGCATTATCAGGATAGAGCGTGGTGGCGGTCCGGAACGTGAGCAACGTCCACAAAATGCACGCAGTCCAGAACGCGCGAGCACAGTGGTACCGCGACAGCAGGTGCTGTTTTCAATAATTTCCATGGATTTGACTGGAAATTGCTTAATATATAATGGGAAGTTACTCATTGCTGAGGAGATTAAAATAAAACGAAATCGTATTCAGTTTTTTGTCTTGCATTTCTGTCAGTATTCAGGTACAGTTGCGGTCGCATGTCGAAAGAGATGGTGCGCAGGCAACACCTGGTCGGAGAAGAATAGCTGCTGATTTAGAACGCATCAAACGAGCAAAAGACCGAGAGCCAGATCGAGAAGAGCTTGCCCCGCCACAACAAATGCACAGTAATTCGGTTTCACCAAGACAAAGCGTGAGTGGCCCTTCCGAGGTAAATGAGGATTTCCTTGATCGACCGTTATCCATGTATAAAGTAACCCAACAGATCTCCGCCTCCTTGAATTTTAATTTGGATTGGTCAGCATGCTTTTATATCTTTATGACTTTTTGCGGTTTTCAGGAATATATTCCACTTGTTTTCCCCGGTACCACTACATCTGTGTCACGAACATTCCTAATTATTCAATAGTTGGTAAAGTTTAATGAGCCGTGGTTCATTTGATTCAGAGTCTCTGCAACCTATAAATTATTTGAATTCTTGTTATTCTTTACTGCCCTCTTTCTAAAGAATCTTATTACTCGCTAGTGGATAGCATTACAATTCCCGTTATATAGTCCCATTCTATGTTATCAAGCATTGGATTTTATACTACAAATACTTTCTTAATATTTAATCATCAAGTCAGTAGTTTTCATGCAGGAAACTTAAATTTCAGTCAAGTTCAGTAGAAGATGTTCTATCAGATTTGAACAAGATCAAAGCTATCCTTCGGCAGCACGAGAGAAGAATTCGCTTATTGGAGGACGAAATAGCCGATAAAAATATGGCTGATACATATAGCTTTTAGGAAGATTGAAGATCTTTTTATGGTGCCTATCCCGGAAGTGCGATGTTGTAACTAGATTGTCCGTATTATTCAGTAGTCATTTTTATTAGTCAAAAAGGCTTCAGCGGGAGGAGACACCGTAAAACAAGGATAAATGCGGAAAGGAAGAAACTGCAGGTGGAGAGTGGATGAGTTTGAGATAAATTCAGCAGAGGAAAACGGAGTTCTATCATCGTTTAGCAAAGGATTTAATCAATTTTACTTTACTGCTAATCTAGTGCCTTTTTAAAGTTCAAATTGTATTTGTAAAGCGGCTTGCCTGAAGTTAAGTTTTGTGAACTTTGAAGCCTAATGTCAAAATAAAGATTTGGAAAAGTCGTGCAGAAACCACCAAAAGAAAGTGCCGAAACCAATTTTAGTAATTTTAATATCAAGAGAAATATGATCGGAGTTATCAGCACGCTAGTGTAGTATGCCTTCCTGCAATATAAATGGAAAACTAATGCTTCAGTGCTCACCTGAGTTTCTAGCCCTCTTAAAAGGAGCACGCAAGGCCTTAAAAGTTTGGCATCACCTCTTCCAATCTTTTTTTTTCTTTTTTGAATGTTTACACGAAACTGCTTTATAAAGTGATACTTTTCTAATTTTGTACGCTTGAACCGAGAAGGACTGATTACCTGTTGTGCTTCACTTTCCTGAATACACAAAGGGAAGAATTCGAGCTCGACAAAATTCGAGCTGAATTACTACCACTTTCAAAATAAAACCACTAAACACAAGTTTACTCAAAAATCGTACAACTTTTGAATTTCCTTTTATAAGTAACAATTTTTAACAACGAAGAACGGGAAACTTTGCACAGGATACAACAATTGTTGGAAATAGTTTGAAGTATCTGAACAAAGGCTCTGAGGTTCATGAAAAGAAAACTCTTCTTTTAAACAAGACAGAAAACAATAGTATTGAAGCAGATTTCCTGAGATGTATAGCAGATTGACGAACAAATATTCTATTTCCATCCCTTCATGAATAATTCGTCTGATGAGTAAACCTGGCTGGGTAACATCAAAAGCAACGGAAGCTGAAGCAATTTTGGTAGGATAATGATCCTATTCTCCATTTGCTTTCAGAAATAACAATGACTTGAGTATTGTTTTATAAATAAGAGATAGGAAAAATCTTCTATATTTATGATAACCTTCCTAAGAAAAATGGGGAGGCAATAGCACTACTTCATGTCAAAAATCGAGGGATATGAATCCTGGTTTTTACGTCCGTCCTTGTTTTACCCAAATTAAACCTATGTAAAATCAAAGTGTAACATTTTCATCTTTATTATAATACTAAATGTTTTTAGTTAAGAATTTGTTGTAAATCTGAAGCATGAAATTGTAAAACAAACAGGAATCAACAATGAATTAATGAATTTTTACAATTTACTCGCTTTCCTCATCACTTGATGAATCTGACGATTCTACTTCTTTTCTCACTTCCCTTTTTGGTTGCTGCAAAAACTTTGAGTCAGTTGACATTAATCTGTATAAATGATATCAGTTCAGGGTAGCTCGATTCCCCACTCTCTTTTGAAAAAATGGTGTATTAAAATGAGGAATGGACATTAATGCCTCAACTCTCAAACTACACGATCGAATAAATGCTGATCACAGAGAAAATATAAAAATGCGCTGTTATGAAATTGTTTGATGTATTGCTCAAATTAGCCTACTCATTGCTTCCCTTCTTTTCCAGACAGAAATGCGAAATACAAACCTCGTTTTTATTACCATTTTTCTCATTTTCCAGTGATATTTGCTTACAGTTACCCGGACTGGTATCACTAAGATCGTAATAAGCAGAACGCCAACCAGCAGGAGTTTTATCATTTGGTTTACCATATTTGTCGAGCAACCCCTGACTTATCTAAAATTCACTTTAAAATTTTTAAGAATAAAATTTTCCAATTTTCCATTTACAAGCTCTGATCCATTTAATTTTAAGTTGAAAGATCCATTAAAATAACTAAATGAAGAATAACGGGCAACATTTCATTATATGAATCGGATGATAAGAAATTAAATAACCATGGCTTTTTTCTTGGAAGCAACTGGACCAAGACACCATTTTCGAGCGTAAGTATCTCTTTCCATAATCACTCTCTTGATTTTTGCAACGACTCCATGATCCGTCACTGCCATAGTTGACGTGGTCATCAGTGCCAATGCTAAACCCAAAAATGAGACTTTGACATGAAGCAAAAAATGCAAAGTTTGAAATATTTTATGTAAACACCTATTCTCGTGTTATAAATCAACTAAAAACCAGAAGATGAAGCCAACCTAAACAGATGGCTTCTCCTTTTGTTGTTATGATAACGATTTCCTCATTCAATTCGATTCCATTTTCAAACCGAAGGATACCCGGTAGAAGTATTTTGGCGCCATAGCAAATTGCATTCACCTAACAAAATGGCATGAAAAAGTTTCGTAATTTGAAATATACACAACAGAAATCCCGAAGTAAATATCTCGCTTTGATTTAAGATTAGTTAAATACCACTAAACAGTAAAACATAACAACGCTGTTCGATGTGGAAAAATAAAGGTTAACAAACGAATATACTGAATGGAAAGGTTTCATAATTTGCATCATTTACGCTTTTGGGAGACTGAAGTGCATTCGTACGCATGGAACAACCAAACTATTAATAAAAGACGCGCTGTAGTGAATGAACATACGATTTTAGTACATTTAGGGAGGGATAAAAATTTTTATCTTTTCTTGCGATGATAAAATAAGCAAGCAAAGTGCTTACAGCACTGTCTTTAACAACAATTCGTTTATGGCCCACGAGGAGAGATTCAAGTGGTCGGATCACTCTTCGCAAATAACTATCGTCATTGTGATGGTCATAAAGATACTGCGCGTCGAGAATGTCATGCATCGTCATCAGATTGTCCTTTTCACCAAAAATACCTCAAAATGTAAAAACAATGTCATGATAAATCATTGTATGATTTTGTGTAAAAATGACTATCAATTTTGAAGTATGAGAAATGCACCTGATCGAACTCTTCGGAGCTCCTGCATCTGACCTCCAACGCCCAGAAGTAAGCCGAGATGCACGCATATTGTTCGCACGTAGGTTCCCGCTTCACATTTTACCTTAAAATCAAAAGCCTTTAAATCAGCTCTACTTACAACTAAAATGCAACTGGTCGGTTAAGCGACAGAGACATGCAAAAGAAGATTGTAATGGATGTAACAAACTACAAAATGTAGATCACATTTTCAAAAATTATTATGAAGAAATAGCCTGAATGTAGTAAGACAAACCCAAAATATGCCCATATTCTGACTCGAATTATATTCAATCAGCCTGTTTTCGTAGATTGTCCTTATCCTTAGTTGCCGTTTAACAGCAGATATAAGCGGCGGACGTTGAAATAATGCGCCGGTCAACTTCTCTAAAGCTTGCTTCACTTTTTTTTCTGACTCAACAGTATTATGTAATCGAAATATCGCCACATATTCCTTCCCAGCACCTTGCTGTGATTTTGCAAGTCTGGTAGCTCGATCAATGCAAACAATCAAACAGCCCGACACCTGCAATTAACATATTCTGATGAAAAGTGGGGAGTTTGAAATCTTCCACCAAGTTAGCTAACTCAAAGAAATTTTATTTAGCTTCTTTCTTACTCATTTGGTAAAGAAATGCTGTGAAATAAGGATATAAATAAATTTAAAACTTGGAAAAGATTAAGATGCATTCTCAAAATTTCTAAAGAAATTCAGAAAAGTAACAGAATGGGTAATCAAATGACCTATGAAGTGTTAAATGCTCCATAATCTATCATGTCATATTTATAAAGCATTATTCGGAAACGATTTAGTCAGGAATTTTGTTTGGGAAAAAAATCTGGAGAAAAAATATTATACTTTGGGATCCAAAGTGCCACTATGCCCAGTTTTGTCAACTCGTAATATTCGCTTGACCCATGCAACTACTTCATGACTTGACGGATTAGCTGGCTTGTCCAAATTTATGCAACCAGAAGAGACGTAGTTTTTAATATCTCTTTTAAGTGGCGAGCAGCCTTCCGGAAGTGGAGTATAATGATTAGACCGTACATTCAGTTTATCGAAATTCTGAAAACTCCATTAAGAATAGGTTTTAGTGCGAGAGCATTTTTGAGAAAGAAATAAAAAAATTTAATAACTGCTCTCAAAATCTTAGTTCGAACATCACTTGAAATGGTTTTCTGTAAGTAGTGTGTTTCATCATACAATTCAACAGGCTGTTATATATGTGTTAAAGTATCGTTATTTTCTCCCGTATTGGAAGCAACCGTAAGCCAAATCATTAGCCAAAATCCCTCCTAGGGATGAGATGGGCCTTAAATATATCACTTTTCCTTCCTTAGAAAAAGTGTACAAATGATTACTCACCTTCAATAACAGTGGCCACTGAGAAGTATCTAGCACAGCTGCCTTTTCTGAAGGTTTAATTGAGTAGTCACCTGCAGCCTGAGCCTCCTGAAACAATATAATTGAAATAGAAATTAATTACCCTAATAATTCATATGAATGACCGATAAATGCAAGAAAAGAACTTACACCCACGTCGAGTTCGTTGTGTTGCATCAACTTATGTTTCTTTCCCATTTCCTTTCTCTAGAAATACAACGGTAATAAATATTTTTAAAGCATACATCACAAAGTGAACCTAATGGGTTCCACAAGCATCATTAACAGTACAACCATAGGCTTACTAAATGCCGATAACAATAAATCAATTAAAATATCCGTTATGAATCCAATGTACCATTTCATCCCTTCTCTTTAATAACCGTTCTTTCTGTATTACAGCATGGAAATAAAGCATTGATTTTGCAACCAACTGCTTAAATCTTCCTTTCAAAATCCTCATCTCCATGTCATCTCACGTTTATTGTCCAATAATCTCACGTATGACCTCACGTATAGAGCATATGAAGCAATCACAATGGCACGACCACGTCCCGTAACAACCCTCCTAGACTTAAAGTTCCTAAAACACCCGCCACTTTGAGCCATGCAAAACCCGAAAAATATGGCAGTGCGAACGTTTTGCACGAAGTTTGTTGGTAGGCCAGGTTGTGGGACGAGTAGCTAAAAATCAACTAATTGTTTCCATCTGTGAAGTTTGGGATGGTGTTTGCTGGATTTCCCGGTCTGAGGTCTGAGGTTTTCAGAATGATGTGGGCGGGTGAAGGGATTAAAGGGTCAAGGTAGTACAGTGGATGGTAGAATTGAAATAAATGTTACAAGGATAGCATAATACTTGTCGAGAAGATTTCGGGAGAGAGTTTTTTTTTATTAGTGGGACTAATTTTAGCTGCAGATAACAGCAGGGTGCTTTGCCTGGTCTTTTGCATGGACTTATGTAGCCATTAGCCCTGCTTTGCATATAATTTGCTTTTAAAATCCTCTCATTTCCGCCCTTCATCATAACAATCTTTCCGCTACTTTGTGTGATTCATCTTTATTCTTTGGGAAGTAAACATTTTGTTACTTCCAAATATTTTGGGCAGATATGTCATGCCATCTACGTTATTTCATAAGCAGTCGTGTATTAGTGATAAACTGTATTAGGTGTAATTGTATCCAACTTAATATTGTAGTGGTAGCAGCATAATTAATGGCAACTGGTGACGATATTCCGACCTTTAAGCTTGTACTTGTTGGCGATGGTGGTACAGGCAAGACGACCTTTGTTAAGAGGCATCTTACGGGAGAATTCGAGAAGAAATACGTTGGTTGGTGTTCATCTCATCTTATGCATGCTTGTAATGATGTAACTTTGTCTGGCTTAATCTGATCGCTTACATGTTTCATTTCAACGGTTTTTTTTTTTTGTAGCAACATTGGGTGTGGAGGTTCATCCACTGATATTTCATACAAACAGAGGTCAGATTCGATTCAATGTCTGGGATACAGCTGGGCAAGAAAAGTTTGGTGGATTACGAGATGGTTATTATATACAAGGTACGTAGTTCATCTTGTTTGAGTTCCTTTTTAAATGGCTTCTCAAAACTTCGCTAAATGAGTAATTTTATAGAAAAGATGCTTATGCAGACACGATGAAAGAAGTTAAAGTTGGAGGCAACTAATAACTGCCTGTCTTATAGTAGTTTTATTTTCTTTTGTTGCTACTCAGAAAATGACGTATTAAAAGGGACAGAGATCTTGCCAATCGGAGAATTTAGCAATTGCCATACACGTAATTAAAAATTTCGATTAAATACTTATGCAAACTTCACTACTAAAATCTTCAGGTTATTAGCACATTGATTGCTGAAGCATTAAATTATGTAGGACAGACTTCGTGACCAACTTTATGTCATATTTTAGATTACGATGAGTAAACAAAATATTTCAGGTCAGTGTGCCATCATTATGTTTGATGTAACAGCACGTGTTACTTACAAAAATGTTCCGAACTGGCATCGTGATTTGGTGCGTGTATGTGAAAATATCCCGATAGTTTTATGTGGGAATAAGGTAGATGTCAAGGACAGAAAAGTTAAGGCTAAGACGATCACATTCCATCGAAAGAAGAATCTGCAGGTAATTTATTTCATCAGCAAAAAAAGAAAAGAAACATGCCACTGCATGATATCGTATTTTGATATCACGTTGATATTGTGAATCATATGGCTGGTAGTTTTATATCAGTTACAAAAAATGAGATTTCAACGTAGAATTATTCTTTTTGTTTTCAGTATTATGATATCTCAGCGAAGAGCAATTATAATTTCGAGAAACCTTTCCTCTGGCTGGCCCGAAAATTATTAGGCGATCCAAACCTAGAATTTGTTGCAATGCCTGCACTTGCCCCACCTGAAGTGCAAATGGATCCAACAATGGCTGCACAGTACGAACAAGAAATTGCTGCTGCTGCGAACGCTGAACTTCCAGACGACGATGAAGATCTCTAATGGATTAACTGTTGAAACGGTTCTGGGAGAAAAACCAAAAATATTTTGGAAAAGATGCGTCATTATCATATTACTTTGTTGCCGTGCTTTTTGTCATTTATTGATTGGTTGTTTTTGTGTTTGTTTATCCTGATCTATGTTCCTGAATTTACATAAATTTGGTACATCAACGACAAAATTTTATCATTTATCCATTGGAAATTTACGGTGATGATATCGCTGCATCAAATTGACGATCCCTGAGCGCTAAATAAACGGTAACTTATGTGTGCAAATATTAACACGAGTAAAGAACATGCCGAACAGGATTCTCAAATTCACTAATATTATCTGTCGTTGCTATAGCCCAAATATAGCATTAATCATATGACGGCAGAGAGAAGTCAATAAAAATGTTTGGCTGGTTCAGATTTATGATAATCAAAAGTGCTAATATGAAGTCTCTTTGTAGGTCGACAAACTGTTATTTTGATATCTTCTGTGGTGTTTCAGGGAGAATGTAATTACTTTGTTTCCAAAATTGTAGTGATTCTGAATTTGTCCTATGAATAGTGAACTTATTCTGCTTCAGAACATTGCATAAGCAGTATGTTTCAGAACTATACCTTAGATGGTACTGAGTAGTATTCGAGCTAGTTGTTAATAGGCTTCTCCAAGCTATTGCAAAGGCTGTTTCTCATACGGCGATGAGCAAACTATTTGGAAGAGAAGCTGCTATTAGAGGAAGTGGAACTCGTAAAAGTCATAAAAGTATTATTAGAACTAAATATATTTAGAAGTGGGAAAGCGTGTGAGCATATTTTCTAGTGCTTGCATGACGACCCCATCCAGTGATTCATTGTTAACAAAGGCCAATGAACCATGCTTTTTAAAGTAATGTCCCGAGATTTCGAAGCTTAATTTACAGGACATTCCAGTTAATACCAAGATGTACATAGCAAATTATCTGCTTTTTACGTGGTGTAAGACAAGTTCGACTAAGCAATAAAACGACGGAAGCTTTGTGAAAGAAGTTTCGTAAAAACTTGGAGAATACAGAATTTAATGTTGTCTCAGCCTGATAGTTACATTTTCTACAGTTTACAGCACTGTAACGTTCTAAAGCAATATAATAATATCCTATGTTAGGTGGATATAGCTTAATATCGTCACACATCCAAAAACAAGAAGTAAAATATTGACTGTTCTTTTTTCGTTTAACTCTTTCCTTCTTCGTTCCCTCTCCATCACCACAAATGTTGGTGTTTTATATTTAGCTTTTCGTTTTTCTTCCTCAATTTCCTTCAAAATTTGCCATTCTTTTATCTCACGCTGTCGCTGCATCGGATCCTGAATTAATTTGATGCAATGCAAATATAACTTAAGGCTCTTTTAGCATCGCTTGCTTGTTGATCCCTGCAAACTATCATTTTCCCAAAAACCTCTCATCATGTATCACGACATATTGAAATGTAGGATGCACTTCGAATTAATAGACAATAATCAGATAGCACGAAATTTTAAAAATTTAGATGACCTTGTAACTATAGGTAAAATAAGTTGTTGTTCGTGGCCGAAAAGCATTAGAGAATTCACGGGGACTCCCGAAATGAGCGAAAAATTCATCAGGCATTTGCCAGTAATCATGTTTAGTCCGTCGTTTTCTGAAAGATAAGTTAAAAACATCACTGGAATTTTCACTCATGAGAGATGGAGTTTGGTAATGTTACTAACCTAGTATTCACGCTACGTTGAAAATCTTCAAAAGTTTTGTAATCTAATCCCAAATCCTCAAAATTCTTTTTCACTCTCATCTGTGTCGGCCAACTCCCGGTTGGTGTCTGTATCCAATTTTCTTGACACTTTCTATCATAGGCTTTTCGTTTTTCATCGGATGATAAAACTTCGTATGCTTCCGCTACCTGAAGCTTAATAATTTTAAAATCCTAGATGAATAACAGTGATGTTTAACAAATATAACAGCGCGGGCTGGTCGACACAGACCAGAAGTCTGATCAAGGGCCGACGCATGGCTGTAACACTGCGGAGGAAAGCGCACAGTAAATTAGCTCATAGTGATCTTAGCAAGATCCAGAAGCAAATGAAAATCAGATAACACAAACTGTACCTGTAAAAATTTTTCAGCGGCCAAATTCTTCTGTTCTTCACCATCATGTCTGTCTGGATGATAAATCTTTGACAGTTGATAATAAGCTGCTTTTATTTCTTTTGCCGTAGCAGATGATTCAACACCAAGTGTTTGATATAAATCGCGCTGTTCATTGTAAGGTTGGGCAGCAGCCGTACTGTACAATCGTGTGGTACTCATGGAAGTACTCATGGGTATCCATAAACACTGGAATAAATCGGTGTGCAGCTTCTCATGCCGTAAAATCATCGCAGTCATTTCTGAATCTACAAAAAAATAAAAAAATAAAAAATAAATTCAACGAGATATTTATTCTCAACTTATGACGCTACCTTCCCAATGAGTTGGTAAATAGTCGATAAGTAACACATAGAACAAACAAAACTTGCCACCGGTACCAAATATTTGAAGTCAAATCAACAGGTAGAATTAAATGAGTTTTTCCACTTTTCTTCCCTGATATTGCTGCATCGTTTTTCTGGGTTACGAATATTTCCAACTGTTCGATAATTTGTAAAGTTTTTTTTAAAGGTTCATTCAGGGGACTCCACCTCCTTAATGCAGTTTGCATTTCTATAGTCCACATTAATGAATGTAGATGCGTGACATGAAATGAACAAAGAAACACAAGATTAAACTAGTATGAATTACCTTAACCATCACTGAATGATCAAAAAGCATCTGTGATAAGGTTAAAGATAGGTGAATGTGATACTTATATGAATATCTCCACATGCTTTCCCACTCACTTTAATAACGTGTTGGTCACTTTATACTGGTTTTATTTCTACATCACAAAAACAGTTCTTTGTGTAGTGATGTAATATATAAGCCAGGCATTGTATCTATGCTTCGAAAAGTAGGTAACAAGACAAGCATCAATTAAGTATAGAAGATGAGTAAGTCATGTAAATCAAAGGTCTAAAATAACTTGAGTGAGATATGACAAATATTACACTTTGCTTTCAACTTCGATTCCCAACATCGTTGCACAAGTGACTTCTCAACGATAAAATAAAATTTGCGTACTGAAACGGCGTGCATTGAATTTTATTACTCTTGATTAGACGGTGATAGCACTCAGAATTATGTGCAGATGAAATTATGCAACCTATCCGAAAATGAGATGGAACTTGGATAATATAATCAATTGGTATGAAAATACACCTGTGACTAGTGATTCTGCAAAAACAATTTGATAAACGTTTATTCAACGAAGGTAATAGGACAAGCATCGAATAAGTATAGAAGATAATTCACATAAATCAAAGATCTTCGGTCAAACAAACTGTCCTGAAATGGCCAAAATGAGATCATTTTATGTAAACATCGATACAATCACCATCCTCGATCCCTAATGTGTCCACAGTTTCTTGCGGATTGATACGTTCGCTATCAAAGACTAAGGTAAGTTTTTCCTCATCCAAGCCATTATCGATAGCAAAATCTCGTTTCAAAATCATAAACGGAGTATGCTGAAAAGGAAATGCAGTAAGTAGGCTCCCGAACACATCATTAAAATTTCTGAAGAAGTGATAGAATCTAATGAAGCCCTTATTTCCAAACAATTTTCTTACAACAATCATCTGTTTCTGCAAATCAAAATCTCTTTAGTTCAGTCATTTTCTCTTTTTCCGAATAATTACCTTCGGAACAACAGTAATGATGGGTTTATTTCGTTCAGGCAGCAACCATTTGACAGTTATTTTATTCATCCTATGACTTCCATTCTGATTGTTTTTATAAACCGATAAATAATTGACATCTTTTTCACTGAATGCGACACTGTGTGGAGTGTCCTCTGCGGAAACCCGCTTTCCATTCCTTAGTGATAAAATTACATTTTCCGGTGAACAGGACCAATCCGATGCATACAGTTTGACAATATTCGTAAATGTTTCGCTCTGAAAATCATTTATAAATTAAACTTCGCATGGAAATACAATTAATCTCGGATTACGATATTTACTTGACTTGTGAGGACTCAATCCTGCGCTCTACTGTATACTTTTCCGTTGCTAATACGTACAAAAAAATTCAGTATTCTGGAATGGAAATAGAAATATGCACATTCTTTAACATTCTTTATCAAAAAAAAGTGGATACTACAGCTGGATACTGCTAAGAAAAGGTAATTTTATACATCTGTTTACGTCATCGAATTAAGATTACATGAGCCAACACTTTGAAAATAAATTTTTGAATCTAGTTAGAATTTTGCAGGTAACAAGTTCTTACCATTTTCCAACGCTTTATATAAGTATCACAGCTCTCGAGATCACTAATTTCAATGGAGCAGTGTGGTTCCACGACAAAGGCTTTTTCTTTTGTAAATATATATTCGTCCGCCTCAAGAATACCACCGTCAATAACAGTGGGACTAGCACGTGAATCAGAACTACTATCATCCATAACTTTTCTCCTTCTGTAATAATTGAAAAAACAATAAAAAGCGAACAACAAGGGTTTTAAGATATATCTTTCTAGAAGATGTACAGGAGAGAAAGTGATACTATTGTCCGGCCATTTGTTGTATGTCTCCATGAGATAACTTCGTTGTAAACCTGACAACACTTCATGAAAGAGGAGTACTCTTCTGATTTCATTGAGTTCATTGCTGATTACATTTCTGTACTACATGGGTATAGCCTCACTTATTTGTTAATTGGCAACCTTTTGGTATCATTCTTCGTTGAACTGCTCGTTACGGGACCCAAACCAGATGAGGGAAAAGCAGAAATGTTAGAAAAAAGTTCCAGCTCTTTGATTTCTTGTTCAACTTTCGATAAAGCGGAATCTTCTTTTACTTTTCTTTTCCCCCTCAACGTCAGCAAATCATCGTCGTCATCGTTTAGAACATCTACAACGAACGCACTTTAGAATAACCCAGATCTTAATAGGTAATACCTGCTGTTAATCCCTATTACAGTCAAAATTTAAAACAGTCTCCTAACAATTAAATGAGACAGAAAAAATGTTCATACTTGATAGGATTGCAACAAAGGATCTTCTCCTGCTTTGTTAATTGGGCAGCTACGCAATCCTACATTCAGTACCTCTATTCTAACAAAAAGTGACAAATCTATCGAACATAACTAACCCAGTGTATTCTCCTTTTTTTTCTCTGTATTCTCTTTGGTCGACTCTGAAATCATGAATTTTTTCAAAAAATAAAGAGATTACAGCATATTCGAGAAAATCCAGGATTTCTTTTCTCCTTCAAATACCAGATTCCTAATGGAAAATTTTTTATACAATAGTTCCTATCAGTTTTTCCCTGCAATATTAAACATGTTTTAATCTGTAATAAAAACTACTGTTACTAGCAAAAATATTACATCGTTTGTGATCTTTATACTCACTTGACATTCCAACACGTCGTTAAAGCAACACTCAACTAATTATTCAGCTTAAGACGGTGAATAAGCAACTTAACAAAGATATTCTCATCTATCAATCCACATTTAAACAGTCAAAGGAAAAGTTTTGTAAATGTATAAATACCTTCCTTTTTCATGTCATTCGTAATAGTTCCGGTTTCAGTTCCACTCTTCTTAGCACTTATTACCTTAGACATGAGATGCTTTAACGGATTACCAAAGAAATCGTCTTCATCATCACCAGTGGCGTCTTCCTCCTCTTGAGGCATCATTCGAGTAAACACTGAAATACCTCAGCAAGTTACTTACTATTTTGTTTCCTCCCATTCGTCTGTCTAACTCAATCTATTCGTAAATGAATCTACCAGCCACCCGACTCATTCTCTACCTACCGGGAACACCCCGACACCGACTCATTCTCTATCTCAAGAGAGACATAGGCATATGTTGGGACGCTCCCGTAGTTTTGTGGGATTAAGTGTCGAGAAGACCTCAGAGAATGGCCGTAATAAAGATGCAGGAAGGGAGATGGGGATGTTTACTGGGCTGGTAGTAATGGGTCTTCCCGAAATTGATTTGCCGCCGTCCCGAGAGGGCGCGAATTGCTGAGGGATGTGTGATGTCCTGAGAAAATTATGATTCTACTGATTAACTCGGTGAAATAAAAGTTGTTCGTTGGTCAATTCAATCTATGAATGCGAATGGCGTGACTTCGGTTTTGACCACTTCACAGGGAAGAGAAGAGATTGCTCCACTTTATAATTTAATGATGCTAGAAATTTCGCAAATCCTTTTAGTTCTCTGTTAAAGATTGAATTTTTTAATATAAACCTTTGCAAATTTTGGAAGGATTTCAGGGAAGAAGTAAAGCTGGTTTTCGTGATGCTTGATCTAAATTTCACTGATAAGGTAGTTATTGTCACTGGAGCTGGTGGTAGTTTAGGAAAAGCTTATGCGCTTGAATTCGCCAAAAGAGGAGCCTCTGTTGTTGGTAATTTCAATCATTTTGAATAGCTTTTATTTATCCAATTTTGAACAAATTGAATTGTGTATTTTCTTAAATTTGAAATACTCTTTTATGATCTTAGTATGGTAAAGTATTAAGTCTAACGCAAACATAACTTGAAGCAATCGTGTTGTAACCTACCCAAATGGTGGTGTTGGTTCAGGATAAGATCGTCATATCGTCAGAAATGTTTCGACAAATTGTGGATCATGATAAGGGACTTCCTGATATTTTACTCCTTTCTTTGCATACGTTCAGAAGATTTCAAAAAGGTGGTTTTGTTTCATTCCAGTGAACGATCTCGGGACCACTCAGGATGGATCATTTGCGAGATCTCTGTCTGCGAATGCGGTTAGCAGCATTACTTTTTTTGGGTAGACTTATGATGCCTTATTATTGATTGAAAAACTAAATAAGTGTCGCTGTTTAAACACTCTGACACTTCTTGGCGTTCACTATAAATATTCCACTTGTTTACGCAGTAGAAATCTTTTTTATCAATACATATATCTTGTTTTTTCCTTTTTTAAGCTACTGATTTAAATTAATGTATGAATTTCATGCACACTTTTGCAGACAGTAGCAGAAATAAAATTTAATGGAGGCAAAGCTGTTCCAAATTTTGATAGTGTAGAGTATGGACATAAAATTGTCGAAACAGCAATCACACATTTCGGTCGAGTAGGTAAGTTTGTCCTTTATCGTCGTTCGCTACAGCAACCGGTTTGCTTTTAAGTGATGCTGAGCTACCAGCAGATGTCGGATGCAGTTTATCATTGTATTATGTTAAGGGTTATAATTTAGAGAGATGAATAATGGTGCATTAGAAATAAAAATACAAAGTAGTTGAAATATATTAGTAAATCAAGGATATTGAAGCTAGGATTGCTTAGTTTGCTTAGTTTGTTATTGTACATTAAAAAAAAAAGAAAAAGAAATCTTAATTAACAAGTATACGCAGACAATTTTTGGATAAAATTCATCTCAGAACTGACATCGTTAGCTTCGCTTTCATGAACCTTCAATTTTCAGATGTTATCGTTAATAATGCTGGAATTTTACTGGACAAGTCCTTTCAAAATATGAGCGATAATGATTGGGGTTTGCACTGTGTTTCTTTTTTGGCATTTGCATTGTTTAACTGTTGACATCAGTTGATGAGAAATGCAACTGTTTGATTTGTTGAGCGTTTCTCAGTTCACTGGATATTTCCACGCTTTGCAGTTAGCATTCAGTAATTGATAGGACTTTAAGTGTTGAGATCACTGCTAAAACTTGAAATGTCTATGAGTTAGATTTAGTGATGATATGTAATAATATATTGTCTTATAACGAACCTAATGGAATTTCTCGTATTATCACTCAGCTCTTAGTAATTTCAGCTTCCAGTTTTACTTCTTTTCTTTATTTTTCAGATTTAGTCTATAGAACACATGTTAAAGGCGCTTATTCGGTAACGAAAGCGGCCTGGTCTTTTTTCAAAAAACAACGGTATGGACGAATTATTTTCATATCTTCAAATTCTGCAATATACGGCAATTTTGGACAGGCAAATTATGCAGCGGGTACTTTTATTTCTTATGTTAATTATAATGTTATAGAAAACCAATAGTGTTTTAGATTTGACAGTAGGGTTAAACAAAACAACCAACTCATTACTTTGGCTGCTGCCATGATCGTTGCACTATTCTTATTATGAATGATGAATTTTAGCAAAAAGCGCGTTAGTTGGTCTTTCGCATACGCTGGCACTTGAAGGAAATAGATATGGCATTCATTCCAACGTGGTGATACCGACTGCGTCGTCAAGGCTTACAGCACAATTATTTCTTGAAGAAAGTCTGCAAGCTCTAAAGGCAGAACACGTAGTACCACTTGTTGTATATCTTGTACATGAATCTTGTCAAGAAACTGGAAAAATTTTTGAAGCTGGTGCTGGATGGTTTGGACAAAGTGAGTTTCGCTTTTTTTCGAAGGGTATATTATGCTATTCGCAAGTGTAGTATCATTCAAAAGTTTTTATATGTTATTCTAATGAAAATGTTCACTCTGTGATTAAGTTTGATTTGAATAATAAGAAATGTGGGATGTTCTTGTAATTGGTCTGAGAATTCTTGCTGTGCGCAGCTACAAGCTCTTAGTTTTATTATAAATCTGTTTTTCAGTTCAAGCCTTTCGGTCGAAAGGATTGGTCTTACCGACTTCAAATGCCGAAGCTAGTAAGTTTATGCATATTTCGTAATATTTGGAAAAAATCTACGTCGAGTACCATCATCAGATCAGATTATGCTTGGTCTTCTTGCTTCTCTGAGTTCGACTCTTTTCAGATTCTCAGGCCATATCATCTTCTGAAGCTTTCTGTTATTTGTCTGTAGTTGATTAAATAGTTCAGGATTTCTGTTAACCGTTTTGTAATCTGTAGCGAAAACCAGGCTTTGAGTAAGAGGTAAATGAGTTAGCAGACAAACAAGAAGAACTGAGCAAGAGTTCTTCTAGTCTGCCATGCTCAGTTCATTGTAAATTACAATGTGCCGTACATATGTTTCAGTTGCCGATAATTGGACAGCAATAACTGATATGACCTCTGCAAAACATTATGATAATATACAAGGTTATTACTTCTTTTTTTAAACGTTTAAGGGAAATGTAAGATTCTTTTTTATTAAATTTGATGAAGTGTATTGCCGGTTATAAATTATTTAAATTTCAGAAGTGACCATTGATTTGCTGAAGTGTGCAGAAAAAGTAAGTTCCGAAAATTTAGTCAGTCTTCATCTATGAAATTTCTTATATGAAAAGTCGTGATCATACAAAATCCTTATTTCCAGGTAAGCACATCTGAAGCAAGATGGAAACTAGATAGAGAGAAGAAAGATGAATATATGGAATTGTTCAAGGTATCAAGTATATTACTTAATATGGCAGCTGGTTAAATTAATTTCGAAGTCGTAAGAACAGTGAAAATATGAGTTAATAAAAGTATATTAGCACTGTGATTGGTTGAAACATTTTATATTTACGTACTGGTAAGGTAATAAAAAATCCTGCCAAATATGATTTTGTTGTAAGATTCCTATTAGGTAGGAAAAGAGCTTATCGAGTTTTGAAATACTGTTTTTAGGTTGTAACAGAGGCTTTGAACCAGAAAAGAGATGGTAGTTCGACATCTTGTTTTATGTTCATGTTCATACTCACTAACGGGGTGGATGTGTATAATTTTAGTGAGTTAATTTTTTTTTTTCATTGGTTTTTTCTTGCTTATCAAATGGTCGTCTAAAGACAAAAATGTTGATTGGATACTTCAAGATCTTATATTCCAGTAAATTTTGTGTTTGTGACTGGAACTGGAAAGGGACAGATTTTTTTTTGAAAAATATGATTTATATTTGTTAAAATGCAAGACAATAAATGCTACAGAAAAAAGCAAAAGAATTATTTATAGCAGTGCCTTATGGTAAGGATCATGTTCCTGGTCAGCGAGAATTAATCTGTGTTGTTGTGATGCATTGTGATATTTTCGAACAGATTCTCAAGGGTCAGATTATAACAAAAAGGGTGCGTTATTGTAGGCTTCAAAACTTTTTGGAGGGCTTATTAAAAAAATGAAATATTCCTGACTCATAGTATATTGGCCGCAATTCATGCTTGGTTATGAAATTGGTTTGCATAGCAATTCTTCGTTTGAATTATGAAACAATTACTTTTTTTGTTTTGGATAACATATGATTATGTGCGATATCCATCACTTGTCTCTAACACGAAAATGAAAGTACCAGATATATCCATTTTATTCTTTTTTGCAAGTCTCCGTAATTTATTGTAGAGGATGCTAATTGTGGAATGTTTACAGATCATTAAACCTGGGAAGATGGTAATTACGGGAGATATAGGTGAGGATGATGTGATAGATTCCATCAATCAGTTGGCCAGGTCGATGAAACCGAAGCTGTAAAGTTTCGGACTTTTTGTTTGCATATTAATTGATTATTTTGAGATACTGAAACAAAATGCAGCATTTTTTGACTTTTTTTGTATTATGTGTCTGTTTGCATTTGCCTTATCATTAATTATTGTGTTTTCGGTTTTTAATTTATAGCCACTGTATTAATCAGAGAACATTGTCCTGCCACTTAAACGTGAGTATAAACATGAGCTGTTGTTTCCATCGAGAAGTGAAATTCATTTGAACTTTCACATTAAATGGCCTGCCGATCACTACTTTTCTGCACCATATATTTTGAACGTCATGTTTTGATGCCTCTTGATATGATGTTAATAAAAGAAATTGAGAATGCGTTCGCGAAAGTATTAGCAAACTGTTTTTATTCCTATCATAATACTTGCAATGGAATCTCGTGAGAACAGTGATTGTTATGAAACTGTCCAAAATACAGTGTAAATATGGTGTTGAAGGACTTGGATTAGGAAACTGCTAGTTCCCATTTCAAACAATTAATGTTAGAATAGGAAGTTTCCAAGGTCACTTCTTTCACGAAGAAAATTACATTTTAATTTTTGTTTGAAGTAACAAGTTACCAAGTAGACTTTGTAATCAGTTTGGCATTATTCCTTTTTCAAGGTATTTAAGTAATTTTGTCTACTCATTGCCTCGAAATTCTTTAGACAGAATTTATTGTTTTGTAACAATTCTATCAATGTTTTTGTCTAAGTAATCATCGACAATTGATCTCCGTATATTGAAGGGATACAGTGATCTGGTTGTCTGCATCCACTATTTTGTAAATAGTTCAAATCTGACTGCAAAATGTGTTGAACTGACCAAATATCACAGATGTTTTGACACACCATCCACTTTGCTTTACTGCATTAATCTATTATTCGTCAATAAACTTCAGTCTGTTTTAGTGAGACAACAGTTACTAATGTTTTGAATGGTTCTTTGTTTTGTTCTGTATTACCTAACAGGACTTGTTTGAATATATTCCGATCCGGAAGTTTTTTTTGGCTTCCTTTTCGTTCTATGGTATAGCTGATGTTTTGTAAAATTTTAAAGTGTTTTAGGAATGGAGACGGTACACAAGAAGTTATTAGCTGAATGGAATAAAGAGCCGAAGATTCTAGCTTCAGTTAGTAGTGCGCTAAAACAGGTTAAGGTAATCACTTTCAAGCTCATCATTATTATTGATCATCGTCCCCAAGTTTCGCTACTATTTACTTATATTATAGTTGTTTTCAGTGGAAAAGTAGCTGTAAATGAAAGTGAGTTACGATCGAATGTAGTAAATACTTTCGTAATACCATCTGTATGCTGGTTGTGTCAGAGGGAATGATTGCCATTTGGTGATAAAATTGATTCAGCTTGCGGAATCTTACTTTACTTTTCATATGTTCTGTTGTGTGTTCTAGAATGCTGCATTCCTCTTTTTCTAGTCTTGCTGAATAGCGAAGTAGCCTTTCAAAAATTTTAAAAAGAAGTGGAAGGAATATAATTTAGTTTTTCTATAGTATTTTAGGAAATGATGGAGAATCCAGAGACATTGAAAGGCTTAAGCAGTGCTGCGTTACATACTATACATCGTAAGTAATTTTTTCATGGTTGATGGAAATAACGAAGTAAAGCGATCTGTTTTACTGGATCATTTAAATAAAAAATTTATTTATGAACAGAACATTTTTACTTCTTAGGTGATGTGTATGAAATTGATGCCCTCTATGCGGTGCTTCAGTCTGATCTCAAAGCTTTTCATGAAGCGATCAGCGTTGTGATGAATTTTTACGATTGTTACAGGTCGCTTTTTTTTTGGAATTACGAATAATAAATGCTAACCTTTAGCTTTCACATTTTAAGCTGTAGTAGTAGTAGTAGTAGAAAGTTGGTTAATTTATTTGTCTAGTAAAAGATTTATTTTTCAGATCGAATGAAGAATCACCAAATAAGTTCTTAATGATTGGTTTGAATCTGATGTACTTTTTGACTACCAATCAACATGCACAGTTCCACATGGTATGTTAAGTTTACTCACGGTCAGGTATTCCTAATTTATTGCACAAGTCAGTGAATAATTTATATTTTTGGCTCTGTCGTTACTTCGTTTGCAGTTGTTCTGCCTGTTACTATAAGGATGGAAAAAGTTGATTACTCCGTGCGGTTCATTAGACGTATTGGAATGTGAAACTTTATTCCACATTTCAATGAGTTCACGTTATTCTTTTTTGTTATGTTATTTATCACCGATTATAAATTTAGTAAATCTCTCAATCTGTTCACTCAGATATAGTTGAAGGTGATGCATTTTTTAACTAATGTTGTTGCAGTTGTTGGAACAGATCGACCAAAATGTTCAGGAGAACAATCCATACATTACAACACCGGTAAAATTGGAACAATCACTCATGGAAGGTGTTTATAATAAGGTGTGTTAATAATAACAGTGCTGTGTCCAAAATATTTGTTGCTAGCTCAGGAAGTGTTTCATTATATTGTGTTTGTGAGGGTAGCAACTTTGTTATCATGGTACTATGTTAGTAGGCTGTAGTAAATATCTTATTCAACACTAGGCAGTGCTGGCATTTATGACTTTTGTCGCCCAATCTTTTACAAAGTTGGATTTTCATTTCAGGTTGTTCTTACGGAGAAAAACATTCCCAGTCCATATTATGCCCTTTTTATCCGTATATCTATGGATACAGTACGGTCTGTTATACTCTTTTTCTTAAGTAATTTGACTTTATATGAAAAGCAAACCTCATTATAAAATGCATCAAAGAATGCGAAATGCTTTTATTTGTGGGTATTACAGAGATGAGATAGCTTCGTGTATCGAATGTTCCTTCAAAAAAGTTTCGCAAAAAGATGCTGCTCAGTTGCTTCTTTTCAATAATGTCAGTGAAGTCGTTCCCTTTGCAAAAAAGGTACCATATATAAATTGGATTTGTTTCAGTTACATTACGCGTTTTTTATATCTTCAATTATTTTAAATTTATACCTTCTTATGTATTGCAAAAACAGCAACTCTAACAACTGACAGCCGACCCCAAAAGACATTGAATCGATTATAACGGTTTGACGAACTGGTATAGTGAGACTTTTTTTACTGTTGTGTCCAGAGGCAGTTGTATTGTCATCTGGGTCGAATGACAGATTGTTACCGGTAAAAAGGGAATGAAAAAAGTATTCAGAAGTAACAGAACACACTGGAAGAGCCACGGGATAAAAAGGCAGTAAGATCAGTGAAAAGCCCGTTGGATATATTTTATTCAAAAGATTTTGTCTCGAAATGTTCTTGAAATTTCTCGAAACTTGATTCGCTTTGTTGATATTGTATAAAATCCAGATTTAAAATAGCTGTTGCAGCGCTCTTGGAAGAGTTCGGGTAACACATATATTTTCGAACAAGGACTTTCCGGGGTAAGTTCTCATTTTACTGCGAAACAGTTGGGAATTATGATAAGTTCATCAGAATCGGTTTATACTGCGACCTGATATAATATCAGCAGTTACTTTGATTTCGAATAAACGTTTTAAATCATTTTAAAAAAAATGGTTTTCAGCCGACCCCAAAAGAACAGCTGGATACGAAGAGGATCGCGAAACAAACAATATTCTACGCAAAGCAACTTGAAATGATCGTGTAAATAGGAAAGAATTGGAAATGATCTATTTTTCCTTGCATAAATCTATTTGTTGCTGTTATACTACAACCAAAAAATTAGCTTTGCGTTCTTCATTTAATTCAGTTCATTTAGACACAGCAGTTTTTTGATGTAGGTTGACTGTAATAGTGCGACTATACGCAGAACACTGCTGCGTATGACTTCCTTACAAGAAATTCTTTATTCGAGACATTAGGCCATTACTGGTTAGTTTTTCGGTATTTTGGATAGTATGGCATTAGTGGAAACCCTATAGCGTTGTCTTTTCGGCTTTTACAAATCTTTAAAAAAAAATTTTCTTTTTTTTTTGGTGTTCGTATGTTACTTAGAAGCTGTTAAATTGTTGGAGGGAACTCTTGAAGAATTTCGTGAAGCAAAGGAAATAGTTTTGGTTTTTAAAATCATGTCAGTGAAAGGAGAAAATCACGATCAAAATAATCTGACAGTCTAACTTCCACTAATGAAATGTTTTTTAAAAAAATATGTGGACGCTCAGCAATAAATTCCGCAGTTCATATTGATTTCATCGATTGATGCTGTTGGGTTCCAAGAACGGACGGCATATACAAGATATTCATTCAATTATGGTGTATAGATAAAGGTTCGCGTAGATCACGTGAATCACTCGCAAATCTTTTTGTGCAGGTCACAATACTGAAAATAGTTCGCCGTATGGAATAAATGGAACTCGAGGAAAGGCAGTCGCGAAATTTCAAAGTGGTAAATTTTAGAAATGCATTGAGATAAGGGATACTAAACATTGTCTGAGACATATGCAGCTTGTAAAATAAGGAGAATTGTTTTTAATATTTGATCTTATTCTAAGAAATACGGGAATGTTCTGAGAACTCTATTGACTGCTCTGAATACTTTAAGTTAATAGGAGTAATGCAACTAGAGATTAAGACTTCGTAGATTTGTTATGCAATGGAATCTAAATGATAAATTGTTGTTTTGAGATGATGAAGGCAAAATATAAATAGTTAACAGATTAATTATTTGTCATTTCTTAAATTTAGTCAAACAACTGTTGGTGTGCTTTGGAGGAAGCATTCACCTATAGTGATATAATTGTTCGTCGGTCGTAGATATCCCAGATTTATACAGGAAGGGAGGTGGTTTCGATATTCGAAGATAACAATGTCTATAAAGCGGAAGAAGTTTGGTTCGTATCCAGTGTCCATTGTCTATTGTTTTACGTATAATTTCTATCTTATTTTATCCAGAATAAGAAAATGAGCCAAATTTCATTTTCTAAAAAAATGTTAACAATGAAAGGAGGAGTTATTGTTAGACTAGAAAATAAAAAGAGTTTAGGAGAGGATTGGGATGATATAGACATCGATGAGGAAGATGAGAGACATATGGAGGAATTGGAGGAACAATCCGCGGAGGAACGGTTACAGGTTAAAAAGATGCTTGTAAGTTCATGGAATTATTCAAGCGATATATCACACATTTCAAGCTTCAACTTTTTTTAAATGCTTAGAGCTGAATGATCAAAAGTGCCATGTGGAGTGGCGTTATTAATAATTAAATCCAAGATCATTTTATTCTACGATTATTATCATCTTATTATTTCACCAGAATTCTCTTCCTTTTTTTTTTTTTTTTTGTTGCTAAAAGGAGATGGAAAAGAGAGAACAGGAAAGAAAGAAAAAAGAAAAAGAGAAAGAGAAAGAAAAACAACGTAAATCACCCATAAAAAGACCGAAACTACCAATTGGTGTCTTTATCAATACTGACAGGAACAGGTTTTCTTATCTTGCCTTTACCTAAATTTTTGATTTCTGGATAAAATTCTGATCAGTAACTAACTTGACTATCGTACATTCTATTAAACTTCTATAGTGTCAAATATTCTACCAGTAATTCCAGCTTCCGAAACACTGGATGGGATTTTTCCATGAGTTTTTTCTGTCGGTTTTCAGGATTCTGTCTTCCCGTATTTCTGGGACGTTCATTGAAGCTTATTTGGTACTGTAAACTGTGTAAGTAGAGAACCTAATCTGTGCCGGACTTTTAACACTATCACCATTTAAAAAATTATAATTGCAAAGCAAATTTGTCGATGTTTGAATGGGATCAATAATTGATTGATTGATTGAAACTTAAATAGATCCAAAAAACAATGATGTATTTTAAAACGACAATTTTCATTTTAGGTATGAGGTCCTTGAAATATTGGGGGCTGGAGGTTTTGGGGACGTTTATAAAGTACGACAAGTGGATGGAGCCGGAAGAGGTGATGATACATTTGCTTTGAAAACTGAAACGAATACTTCGGGGAAGGCACTCAATCGACTGAAAGTAAATTTCTCGGTTATTCTCGATGATAGTATCTGTCAAAACTACCAAGACTGCTAAAATACTCATCAGTTGCTGATAATCGCAAGAGAAATTTTTATACAGCATTCTCCTAGTAGTAAACAGCTTTTTTTCATCTCATCCACTCTCTGATATTCACCGAGGTGTTAGTAATGCACCTATTTTTCTTGTTAGAATTCCACCTATCAAAGCTATCACGAAACCTTTTACTTCAGTATAATTCCCAAAAAGTAAAATTTAAATTAAGCAGCGAAAGATTTGAAACATTTTTGTGCTTTATTAAACAGATGGAGATGACTATTTTGCAAGAATGTGAAAGCCTACCGGAAGAGAAACGGAAACATTTTATCAAAATGACTGATAGAGGTAAGACTCATTACAATCAGTAATCAGTGCTATTACCTGAATCAGTGACATATTTGGACATGAAGTACAGAAGACAAATGAATTTGAAGAGCTGTTTATGAGTATTAAAATAAAAACCAAGACAATTGCGCTTCTAACATATATTAGGAGGAAATGCTTAGCATACATTATAATTCTTACTTCTATGTAATTCATTTACCAAATGTATTCTGGCCAGGACGAACAGAATCATTTAAATTCATTGTGATGCAATTGGTGGGTACCAGCATTGATAAACTTCAAAAGCAACAACCTAAAAAACACTTCACGTTTGTCTTCGTCTTATGCTTTCTTCTTTTCAGTTGTTGAATGTGCCACAAATATTCCTCGTTAATTACAACCATTTTCCTTTATTCCTTCGTTCCCATACCAAAAATCGTTTGCATCCCATTTCTGACCTGATTAATCTTTGAGTTATATATCGGATCCAGCTATAAATATGATTGAAATAATGCGATTGAATAAACTATTTAATATTATTTAGATTCTCGACTACTATAAAATTGAGCCTTCAAAGTTTGGAAGGAATAGCAGATTTGCATGATCTTGGCTATCTACATCGAGACATTAAACCACAGAATTTTTCCATTGGTTTAAAAGAAAAAGCCAATGTTGTCTACGTACTCGACTTTGGTATTGCACGCCGATATATCGAGAAAGATAGCAAAGCGATTAGGTTAGCTTCAACTCAATATTGTTCGATTACTTCTCTTTATGTTTCTCATTTTCCAGTATCAATCAACAGGTACTATCAAGGTCTACTACTACTACTTACGATTTAAAATATTTCTGAAGAATAGGATAATTTTAATCTTATTTGAGGTTACCTCGAAAAATGGTACGTTTTCTTGGCACAATACGTTTTGCATCACGAAATTGCCATTATTCACGTGAACAGTGTCGAAGAGATGACCTTGAATCATGGGTATATATGTTGATCGAATTCACTGAGTACGCATCATTACCTTGGTCAAAGATTGCTGATCGTGATCTTGTTTGCAAGGAAAAGGAACGACTTTTTGCTGGCTCCTGTTTGTTTATCTCTTTTATCTTGTCTAAACATAATATAATCAGAAATTTCAAATTTAAACTTCTGTAAATTGAAACACATCATTGATTGATTGCTAACAGTAAGAAAGAAATATTTTATTACGCGCTCTAATATATAAGCCAATAATTTTTGTGACGGAGTGAAACAGTGAACGGAACGGATGAATGAACTCTTAAAGTTAACTTCTAACTTTCATCTTATCAACACACAATATATACATACATAGACCATCAGTATTTTAGACACGAAACATATAGCCAGTTTACCGGAAGAAATACACAAGATTTTGAAATATATCAACGAATTGAATTTCCAAAATACGCCGGACTATGAATACATAGCAACAATGCTGAAACGAGCAGCAACACGCAAACATGTTAGCATCACTGCAAAATTTGACTGGGAAGAATCCGAGGTTTCTTACAATTCAATTCTTTTGCATTTACTAAATAACCTAATTTAAAGGTGAAGTAAAGAGAGTTGATTTGAGAAACGGAGCAGTCGGAATTTTTCATAAGGCCATTTTCCATATGTAGTCATGTCTACATCACGTAAATTACGCTGAATGATCAGAAACAGGCAGTTAGTTAATGTACGGAAAGTTGTTTTCACGCTCATCTCGATAGCAATACGCGAGCATTGCACTGCGTAGACTTCAGTCTCGATGATTAGCTCTTTCCGGAAATTGTTCCTATTTTTGAAAAAAGGTTTTCGCTTTCTAAAGATCTATTGGTTAGGCAACACACTTTCGATCGAAAAAATTTGAAATTACGTAAAAGTCCGATTTAATTTATGTTCAAGTTAAGCATGTTTGCAAAAATTTCTGAAACAGATGAAAATTTATGTGCAATAATACTGTAGAGCGAAATGAATGTTGTGAAGGTAATGCCCAATAATGATGATAAAAACAAAATTAGAAACGAGATCAGACTTCAAATTCGAATTCCGATTTTTTTTGCAATATAAAGTTTATTTCAACCAAAATTTTGAATTTTTGTTTAACGAACTTTTAATACAAAATACTCTCTTGTCTGTTTTTTCTGAAGAATATTTTGAAGAGGCACAATTTGAGTTGTATTTGCGATCTGTTGAATTGAGCTTGCATTTATGTATCATGTACTTAACTCTGAGGATTTCAAAATCTTGTTTCAGGTGTACGATCTTGAAAAATAAGAGTGATAAATGTAGAAGAAAACACATATATTTATTTTATTTTGCATTATGTTATTATAAACAAATCCACAAATTATACATGAAAATATATGTATGTAATGGGAAAGTAGGCGCCGAAAATAAGGCTTTTTAAAGATGTTTTTGACTTTGGTTACTTATAAGCAGGCTTCATCGATCTTTGAACTCATTAAAGTATTTTATACGATCGACCCAGAATCATAATCATTCCAATTATACCTAGTCATAATCCTCGTCATCTCGTGATTTAAATTTGTTGGCCAACCAACTGACTTTATTCACAACCTGAAATACATATTGAATTGTTAGTTGAATTTTTAGCAGGGTCAACTTATAAATTCATTTTCAATTTCCCACTGTATCTGGTTCCCAAAAATTAGCTGTGATTATATAAGTCAAAATTACTTCTTCTTGTGCTAGATTAAAACACATCGCTAGCAATGCCATCCCAAACAGAAGATAAACTGATGTTATCACAAGTTTCTCCTGTGCATCCTTATCATTCCCTACTGATGCACCAGGAAATTTGTCACCAAATCCTGAAAAAAATCGCTGTATAAGAAAAAGATAAAGAAGATTTGGTATGATCATTTAAATCATGAAAGGACCAAATTCAAGTTTAATCCACGGAAAATTTGAGGAACTCTTGAAAGTTTCTATCGAAAGCTCTGAAAGTTTCTGTATGAAATGCAAGTGATTTTTCTAGGCAAACTCCAGAAAGTTCATATTTTTAGAAAAGTTCAAGTTCCAGACAAAAGTCTCAAGAAACTCTAAAATATTTTCCTCACTCATGCAGGTTCCAAGCTTTTCGAACGCTTTGAGTCTTTTAATAAGATTAGGGAAATTCTATAAGTTTAAGAAATTTAAAAAAGATAAAGCACCAATGGTAGTCAAAGAAATGTAACAAAAGTAGAAACTATCGAGAAATGTCCATCCTTCCCATAGGCAAAATAATACCGAACCAGCTACCAAATAAGCGAACATTGTAAAGAATACCAAACTTAATGGTACCGATATACGTTGCAACTGTGCTTCCACGCTCTCCTTCACCTTAATTTATTGATATTTGATTAGACATTATTCTCCCAAAAAATTTCAAATTTTCGAATTTCCATTTATTTTCCAAGTTATTCAAGCAGAAAATAATTTGCTGAGTTCCTTTTTAGATGGAATAATTCATTTTTCAATCGATTCTAAAGCTACAAACATAATATTAGTTTTCGTCATTGTCTTCCCGATTGTATTTCAGCAATTCTTTTTGTAGGAAACAAAAAGCGATTACCTCAATTTGTTCGATCTGTGCACGAGCTGTTAGCAAATCTTGTACATTGGAACTAAATCGAAATGGATCTCCGGATAAGTCTGTATTTACATCCTGCAACATCAGGAAATAAACCTTTGCTGTTTATGAATTTGATCTTTAAAATTTCTTTGTTTCAATTTTTAAACCAACTTGCCCGGGCTAATCGAGAAACAAGAGAGTTGGCACGGCGTAATTCTGCAGCTTTGCGCCGTTTGTGCCACAAAATGAGGCGATATTTGAGTCGTATTGAACGTGCATAGAAGAATCGGAAAATTTTTGCCATAACATCGCCGATATTTGTTAAGAAAAGTAACATTAAAGGTATACCTGAAGAGAAGGTACAGTCAAGCTTCAATGAAAGTTGGCACAGCAATGAGAGAGAGAGAGAGAGGGAGGGAGAAAGAAAGAAAGAAAGAAAGAAGACAAGTGACGACGTACCAATAATTGCGAACAAAATGGTTAGTGTTTTGCCGAAATATGTTTTAGCAGATGTATTACCATAACCGATAGTCGTTATGACTGTTAACGAGTAAAGGAAAGCTCCGGTAAATGTCCACTGGGCCGATAAACCGTATTCCTGAAATATTTTCAATCCATTAGCTTAAAAAACAAGCAGTAAATAGTATGTTCTGATATTTCGGATTTGGCGTCCTGTTCGTTTAATGCGAAGTATTTCTCTGAAAAATGAAGTTGAACAATAAGACATATTCTCTCTTATCTTTTGTCTTACAATGATAAGATATTGTTCAACAATACAATGATAATCTAGAAAAATTTCCATTTGTTGAGTTAAATATCGTCTGAGTTAATGATATTCAGATTGAATTCATCTTACTTTTAATTTATAAAAATTTATTAAAACTTAAGTCCGAGTCAATTAACGTCAAAAAGACAGCATTGTCAATGAAATTAAACTTCATGTTCACCAACCTTTCCGTCATATCCACGTTTGATCGCCCACATACATTTGCGTTGGAATCGTCGCACTTGAGCGTGAACTGTACGTTCCCATTGTGCACGATCCAATTTGTTCACCCTAAGTTGTTATTTCCGTGAATTCCGAATTCTATGACAGAAAAGTTTCAATGTTTGATGTAGTGATCTTGAAAAATCCACAGAATTTGGAGAATCGTTGCTGTTTGATCAGATCATCAACGTCAATTCTTTGATCAAACTATTGCATCGGTATCTGTAAGATACTTCTGTGGCTCCACTGTAAGACTTATTATGACCCTGATGGATAGGGTACAATGATAAATACCTAAAAGTAGCATTCCAGGCGATATTGACAGCTTTTTGTCTTGCCGTAGTTACTTGGCCTTGTATGAACGTTTCATGTGGTCCTTCTACCGCTCGAAACACAACTGCACCAAGCAACGCGTATCCAATTACCTAAATGGCTCCGTGAACAGGATTGTATATAAACTCGATATTCACTGATCTAAATAAATGTCTTGGATGAGCCTTACGTAATCTTGGCCATTAAATCATTTTACCCGATCCATCCGTTATCAGACTCTTTTCTTTTTCCGTTTATCAGAAATATAAAAATATTTGGTTAGAATATTTCAATACTAACCAGTGCGCATAGTCCAACATGAGAAAAGAAGAATGCGATGATACGTTTGATAAGGTTAATCACCCGAGTGACCTTTGATCTTCGATGATTTCTTCGTGCCATAAATAGTATAGGGGCTAAGAAGAGTCTCAGTTTTCCACCACACTTAATCCACTAATCAATTGGACTAAATGGAAGAAGCCGAAGGATTGCTGGGCCAAAAGAAGATGGAAGAAAAGAAATTTTCGCTAATGCTCAGCGACCACGCGCTTGGAGATAGAACAAAATATGTGTGGCCTTAATCGGATGCCAACAAATGGAAGGGTAGACAGCCAAATTTTGGTCTGGAAGATGTCCTTAAGGCTTTTCTCTCTCTTTAAGCCTACGAATCTCTCAATTACCACTATGGCTAACAACACCTTAAATAACGTTACTGGAATCCAACAATGCAATGGATCCTGTTAACAGACAGACAGACAGACAGACAGGCACACACACACACACACACAAATGTACACTCTCGTCTGAATCAGTAAGTTTGAAAATCTGAATCAGTGGGTTTGAGAATCTGAACCTTTTAGAGATTAACTTTGCGTAGAACATAGGTCATCAGAATGTTTCCCTTTTTTGATATGAATTTGTGATGGTACTCTCTCAAGAGGAATAAGTCGATTTGAATACATTAATAGTAGGAAAAGATATTCTGGTGCCTATTACAATCGATGTTGCAAGCAAAATGTGTCCGGAATGATTTCTTGTATGAAAAAGGTCGTTCTTCTCTTTTCTCTCTCTCTCCATCAACACACATCATTCATCTTCTAAAAATTAACAAAAAGCTCTGATAACTTAGTCATCAACTATTTCATAATTGATTGATAATAGTGCCAGCTTCTTGATTAATTGAATGGATTGATCATAAACTTCGAGATATCTGTATGAAAATCAATTTTCTATACTTCAAAAAAGTACTTAAGAAATGGAAACAGTGATTAGATGCAAAAAAACTGATGATAACAAATAATTCCGCGTTATTATCTTGAAAGAGGAAATGAGAAGAATTGAAGTGAAATACTATGAGTTAGGGACTAGTGCAATATAGAGCCTAGAAAGGCTTTTTTTATCTTTGCTGTTTCCGTACTTTATGTTTTTCAGTTTATCTAAGTCAAATATCCATTGCATTCATCAATTAGCTAACCACTGGATGGATCATTATTTTAGAATCAGAATAAAAGTACATTTGAAACATTTTGGAAGCGATAATCAAATCATTTCCATTTGATCAATTCCATTCTAATCATGCAAAAAAGGAATCAATCCATTATGCCTATTAATGTTTCATTAACTTTTGCTGTTAATATCTTTCTTTTGAATATCTTTTGTATTTGTAGCTCGTCAGTTACTGTTAAATGTTCTTTTTCAGAAAAAAAAAAAATCATATAATTAAGCATACGTATATATATCCAAGATAGAAGGAAGGTATACTGAAGTGATCATTTCTGAGATAATATATCGTTTATTGAAAAATGCTCTCGAGTGAAACAAAGCATTTGAATCGAAATATTAATGGAATTAATTTAATATTCCTTGCAAAAGCTTATTGTGATTCGCTTTTTTTTTTCCTGAAGTTTTTTCGGAATTGTAATTTTTATTGTTCTTTCCTTTCAAAGTTTATTTTTCGAAAATTTATTTCATTCCCTCAATTTCTGGTTATTGTTGTTTTGAATTTACAAATTTTATACATTTACCTACTCTTTTCCACACATTTATTTGTTTTCCTACCAGTTTTTAGTTTCCCTTTCTCTTACCTTTGATATTTCCGTCATATTTTGATCTAAACAAGTAAATTCAATTTTATTATTGAGTATTAACTGTATTGTCATTCTGGCGATGTTATACTTCATATTACAGGATATGAAGTTATAAAATAATTTCAAGACAGCTGAAAAATGTGGACGTAATCTTTCGTATACTGTAATCGCAAACTCAAAGAGTGCCGTTTTTATCTTTAATTTCTGGCTAATTTAGTGTTACATATTCGTAATTGTACACAAAAATGGGATGTATGAACTAGATCTAAAACCGGAAAAATATCAATCCTTCTGCATCTCTACAAAATTGTTGACTAATGTCTAGTTGTTTGACAAAGTATTTAAAGAGTTATTTCAGGGAAACTAAAAATTTGAAAAAGTTTGGGAGCAAATGTCTTCAAGGAAAATGGAATTTAATTCCACAACCGTAAATAGTTAAACAAATAAACTAGTGAATAAAATTCATTTCTTATTTGGGAAATAAAAAAGAAAAGTGATTGCATATTTAATAAATAATCAATGATGAAAATTTCTCCATCATTTGAAATGATCTGCAAACATAATCCTCTCGAAAGACATTGTTGATGTAAATAAATATTTCTCAACAACTAGTTCAGACACCGTCAGATTTCAAGTATTTCATTTAAAGTAGAAATGTCAATTTGGCCAAAAATGCTAAGAATGCATCGCACTGGAATGATTCGTAAAGAGTAGAATGTAGTAAGGATAAGAAACTTTAACTGTAAAGCTAGTTTTTCGAGATATTTTACTAGAAGACTATGAAGTTTACGAATTAGCTTTAAATAAAGTGCTTTTTAGTTGTTTATTTAATGAGTATATTTACAACTGGAAGAGGCGCTGATCGCAGTATCGCAGGCTAACAATTGTTTGGTAAACAGAACCATTACCATCTTATCCGACTGCATATAATTCTCGTTCAGGTAAAATTTGTGCTACACCAACGAATCCTTTCTTTTCGATCGGTTAATCATTCATATCACTTCTTTTAAAAATCTAAATAAGTTGCTGATGAGTGATTCTGTACAATTCTATTAGTTAAAACTAAGTTTTACCTGTATAATTTGATTTTATTCATTGTAGTGTGGAAAATTGTCAGCCAAAGTATTCCGTGGGAGACAACTTCTTCGATCTCTTCCCTCATTTCATTGCTTTAAGTCCGTTGTAGTCAAAAGTTATGCGTTAAAATTATTTAAATATTGCTAGTGAAGCCATCACAATTTATTTCTGAATCTGATTTTAGAAGTATGACAAGAATCATCGGGTTGTTTTCCTTTTTGTTCTGCATTTCAACGACCTCAGCAATGATAGCTTTGCCAGGACAAATTCCATATTGGACTGGAGGAGCTGCAATTGGTTCACCGTTCGGAAACACATTACTCGGACCTGATCAACAGCTAAATAATTTGGGATTCCTTGGCTCAAGTGGTCTTGGTAATTTTGGTTTCGAGAGCTTAGGTCTCGGTGGTTTGCAAGGTCTCGGTGGCTTGCAAGGTCTCGGTGGCTTGCAAGGTCTCGGTAGCTTGCAAGGTCTTGGTGGCTTGCAAGGTCTCGGTAGCTTGCAAGGTCTTGGTGGCTTGCAAGTAATCCAAATACCACTTGGCAGTGCTGTCAACAGCAATATGTCCCCTTGCAAGCCGTGTATAATCTGCTCACCGCAAAGTGCATCAACAAGTATGTTTATTTTTGAAATTATTAAAATTTGGAGGAAGACTATTTTAATTGGAAAAATTATATCTATATTTGCTTCTACCAGTAGAACTTGCAGACTGCATGCCCACACCAAGACCGGCACCAACCAGTGGTCAGTTTTGCTGCTGTTGCACACCTATCACTGGATCAGCACTTGGGACTTTTAACAGAAAGAAGTAATTCAGGCTCTGCAGAACAAATACCTCAGAAAGAGCTATTTCAGATGTAAAAGCCATTGCTGTACATATCCGTTTTGATAATTTTTTTTTAATTTATGTTTGCTAAGCCTTAAATCGAAAGATCCATAAAATAGCTTTCAAACATTTCCTTATGTCGAAGAGGTGAAGAATTACAACAGAAATGCACAAATCCGCTGCGCTCTACGAGCACTGTCATGATAATACCCCAAAGAAAGATTTAATGTAAAAGATTAAATTATGCAAGTTTGGGGCAGTTTTCGTCATCTTCGATATTGCAACATTAGTACCATACTTGCAAATATCTAAGTAAACACAAAGCTTTATCATTTTCTCGAAGAAAATTTTAGCAGAAATATCGTAAATTTCGGAACATTTTTGTTTTGTTTCCTTTCAAATTGACAATGTAGCCTTCATGTCTCCGGAACTGCAATTATATCTTTTCTTTCAGTTATTATCATATCAATTATTAAAATGGTTTAAAAATGGCCCTTATCAGCTTTAGAGATAATTATTATGATGAGTAGTAAGCTTACTAATGTCGTACTGGAGTGTAGGAATGCTGGAGGAAGCAAATTATTTTGAATAAGATTCAAAGCTAAGGATTCAAAAAAAAATGTTAATACTTTATTATTTAATTTACTTGAACACTTAGTTATCTGAAAAGGAGCAATAACGAAGTGGAAACAGTTGGGAAAAGATTGTGATCACACAATGATCTTAGTTTCCAAAAGTTATAATAACTGACATATTCAAAGAAGGAAGTATCATCTTAACCATACAAGACAGACCTATGGATGAGTCGCATAATGACATTTTTGTTAAAAAAATATTCAATTTCAAAGTGCTTTTAGAGTTGGAAGTTTGTAGGTCTAATTTGTAGTTTTTAATTGCATAATTAATTTGAAGGAAATCTAACTTGAAAATTACTCATAAGGATTTTTCCTTGTCGCGAAATTAGTGTATTCCAAGGACAGCTAGTAATCTACTTTAGTATGCTTATTGTTATTCTTCTCTTCTCTTCTAGTCAGATCCTTAACAGCGCAGTTAGCCAGTTAAATAATCAAATAACTTATTAATCACAGGATTGAATAAGAAGAGCAAAACTTTACTCCCTGCTACTTTTTTATGACCGCTGTAACAAAATACACACCGATAGGATGCAATGTACGCCTTGACAACCGAACTTGATTTAGAAATTCTTCGTTGATAATCAGTTTTACGGGTTTATTTTTGGCTCGATAGTGTTCACGCTGGAAATAGAATTCTGCAATTAGCATTGATACGGTAGCTGCAGATATGATCGTTGTTAAAGCTCCCAAACAAAGGAACACCTGAAATTACTTTAATCAAATTTGCCAATAAGATAAAACAAAAAATAATCATTGAAAGGTATTTATTTTCGCAAGTTCATGTAGATGCTATTAAATTACCAAATTTATAAATGAATACAGTTTGTATAAGGTAAACTGCATACGAATCCGGAAAAAATGGAAGTTATCTCTTAAAAGTTTTTTTCGAATTCGTGCCACTCATTTCTCAGATGAGAAATGAAAGCAGTAATTTTACAAGGAGTAAGCAATCAGTAACTGACCCATTTCAAATAATAATGCAAATCTCGACGGAAGCCTGAAAAAAAAAGAACTTCCTAAATTTCATGAAAGAGAATAAACTTCGAATAATTATTAAAAAAATTGATAAGTGAAGAATTCAATGACCATTTCCCTTGTTTCCTTTCACTTGTTTTATTGCTCTTATAAATCTATGATTGCTCTTTTCTGCAGAGAATGGATTTATTGCGACATTTTTGCTTTCATCTTCTCCAATCACAGTTTCATTTCCTATAAAAACTCAACAAATATTGCATTATTTAAATCATTAGATATATTTCCGAGAATATCTGAAATACGAATTAAAATTGCCTGAATCGAAAGATACTGTATTGTATACTTCTTGAATAAACTCAACATTTCTGCATGGATCTTCATCAAAGACTTCCAAAACTGATATATCGTCGTATTCTGTAAGTGATTATTAATCCTCTTCTGTTCATACGGTACGGTGTATAAAGTATTGAAGAATGCAGAAATTTGAATGAATATTACTACTTTTACTAATTCATTAGTTCAAATTGTCGGCAAGATTTTTTTTTTTTTTTTGAAAAATCTAGAAAGGTACTTATACATATATAGCAAACTTTGGAAATGATATAGCTATCAGTAAAGAAACTTCGCAATATTTTGTCAAGATAGCTGAATTCACTAAACATCGGTTATTATGATAAAAGAACAACCTAATTTAGCTTGCTGTGTAATTTCAATATTCGATTGGCAGTCAAGCTGTAATTTAACATTTTTCCTTGTTAGCACATATATGATTTGTTTAAACGCGCACGGTGGATTAATCCTATAGATCAAACCTACAAATTAAAATGCTTAGTGTGCCAAAGTGGAATGTAAGCAAATGTCCTGAAAGTTCAATTTTTGTTCCTATTGTTCGGATCTTAATTATTCCATTTGTCATCAGCGAAGCATTTATTATTTGAAATAAGAGGTAAGAAAACGAACAGCGATGAAGAATTTTGATGATACACCGATTGTGAGATAGCTCAATTGCAACTATTTTCTTCCGGAACCGATCACGAATATACAATAAAGGCCTTAAAATGTTCACCATCTTCAACTGATTCATGTCACAAATTGCACTAAGGAAGAGACTTTGTTAAGAGCAGCTAAAGTGAAAAAAAAGGACCAAAATATCTGCCAATGTTTTGAGAGATGTAATAAACAAAGGTAGGATTTATATCTTGATGAAAATGGTGGAAATCCTACTTGCCACATTTCTGCAAGTAAAAGTTGGAAGTAGAATTATACTTAAAGAGTACAACATGCAATTGGTCTGGTAGTTCATCTTTCAGTGACTTGCTTATTGTTTGATTCATTATTATCATCTAAAATATGAATATTTTTTGCAAACTAGTAGTTTTTCAATCAAAATGCAAGTCATTTGTTGCCATTTCTTAAGAAATATATTGAGAAACTCTGATAATCGTAGTAATTCTTTCACTATGTTGAAATAAATCACAATTATGTGGCCAACTAATTTGGCACGTACTTTTTTAGCCAAAACTAGTCTCGCAAATAACGAAATTTGGTTTAGAATTTGTAAGACAGTAAAGATTCTGCAAGAAAAAGAACAGTTGAATCCTGAAAATGGACTTTATCGGGAAATAATCGTAAGCATCATATTCTATGATATTGGAAGCTATTCTCGTAACAGAGAAAGAAGGAAAATGATGACAAAATTACCACTAAAAAACGATGAAGATGAATAAGTTCATCACAAAAAGCAAATATGATAAGAGATAAACATCACCGCATGAATCCTTTAAGCAACCACTCGTTTGCTATGAAAAATCGTAAATATCAATTTTACATTAAATTTCGCTGTTTCTTACCGAAATTACCCGATGACATTGAATTGTCATCAGTTGGACGAACAGGATCATAATTCCGGAATGATGAGGTGGTTCTTGGATAGCATAAAGGTGGGAAGTACTATGCAATTATCACGTCAATTACGTGAGGAAAGTAGTAATGAATGGATAGAGGGATCACAATTATATCCTAACCGACAGAGATGATAATGACATGAGTGAGATGTATGAAATGCTATTCAATATTGCGTTGATAGGTTAGTCTATTTGGTACTGTACAGATAGGTAATGTGTGTTTTATAATTTAGATTTGATTTCAACTAATGACATAGCAGAAATTAGCAAGGACCTATCGAGGTGACACGATCCGCAGTGCTTCACAACTACCAGGGAATCTTACACGGAGTGTATTTGAAATAGGCGGGAAAGTGAACATTTTGAAAATGTTGTAGAAATTTTAATATTCTCAAATTTTAATAGGGATGTTGCCCTCTCTTTCTGTTCCTCTTTACTCTTATTATTATTGTTTCTTTTCTTTATATTACCTCATTTATTGAAATAATAAACAGCATGCAACAGTTCAGGATAACCTGATAAGGGATGACTGATTTCGATGGGTCATTACTTCAACAAACTCTTCCGGAATATTATCGACGACTTTTTCCATTTGAACCTCTTTGCAAATGGCTAACATATGGTGAAGGTTAGAAATTTGCTCAGTTATTTGAAAGACGTTTGTTTGCTTAAATTAAGTTAGAAGGCTTTCTTGGACTGTTTGCAGAGAAGGAAGGCGGTATTGAATATTAACTATTGGATCTGTAATTTTTGTAGATTTACAAGCTTCATTTCAAATGCGAGAGTTAGCATTTATTTTCGAAGATGATCGGCATGTACGATATCGCAGTTTTGAAGACTTTTCGGAATTCGAAAGAGAGTTATGCAAAGCAAACCCGCAAAAGATCGATATTGGTGCAGTTTATAACCATAAAGTATATTTGTATCTTTTTCTAAGCTCAGTTATTGATATTGTTTTGGTTTTGTTAATCATTAGGAATGTTTAGAGAAATTTTAGACTCATTTCGACTTTGTAACTTGTTCTCTTTTGCACTTTCATCGATAGATAGGGCAATCATATTCCAATGCCATTACAAGTGAAATTCAGATCAATCGAGAACGTTGCTGCTGAAAAAGTTTAGTTTTCAATCAAATATCCCAACCAGTGATAGGATATACAACAGTTCTTCAAGTTATAGCAATTTGATTTTAGCCAAAATACCACAAAAAATTTGCCGATTTTCATCCAGTTGAACGCGAACTCATTTTCGATATTGATCTAACTGACTATGACGATATTCGGACATGCTGCTCGTAAGTCTTCTGCTAAAAAAATAAGTTGTACATTTTGGAATAATATATTTCCATATTATTATAGAATGGAAACTGATATAAGTTTCATTTCACAGATATATTCCTCCCCGTATTTTTTCTTTTGATGCTTGCAAGGACAAATAAGACACTCAGCAAAATAGTTACCATCAAGAAGTGGGACTTACTTCGATTAGGTTATCAAAATAAAATTTCGATGTGTGATGCAGTCGCTCCATTTAAAATGCGGTAGTTTCAGAAAAGCAAACGTATGCAGGAAGTGCTGGAGGTGGATATCCGTTGCAGTGGGCGTCTTGAATCATCTGCTGCAAAGTCAGCATTAATTTTTGAGCCTAAAATTTATTAGATCCCCAAAATATCCGTTCTAATGTCTTCAGAAGTTTTTACCGTCTTTTAAATCTCTTTGTAAGTAATTTGATCTATTTCCATGTTTATCGTTCTTATTGAAGGACATTTCGGTTTCAAGCATTGTTTATGGGTATTCTCTGGTCGTCGCGGCATCCATTGCTGGGTTGCTGATGCTACTGCACGGAAGCTTCAGAACGCTGGTCGAATGGCAGTTGTTGAATATCTATCTTTGGTTACTGTAAGTAATGTGTATATGTAAACTTGTCAGAAATGAAACAAAAATTTTCTTTAAAAAAGTATTGTTTTCACACTGCCATAAGTATGCTCTCATTTTCTTCTGAGTTTGGTTAATATTGTAAATTATAGGGCGGACAAAAAATTTCGAAAGCTGCAACAAAACGTTCATTCGTTCATCCCATGCTTGAAGACGTATACAGCTACTTGGTGCAAAGGTTACTTTCAGTAAAATTCTTATGGTTTTTGAAATTTTTCCAGTTTTCTAAATCAAACTGAAACTGATTTTTTATATTTTTAACCATTTTAGCTCAGATGTAAGCGAACTGATGTTTGAACAAGGATGGATGAGCAATGATGGATTGATGTCTTTATTGGATGGTTGTATAAGTGAAGAAGTTGAAAAAGAAATCAGAGAGATTATAGATGAAGTGAAAACGTGAATTTTTATATGGAATCAAAACAACATTATTTTGCATAAGCACCTGATAAAACGAATCATATATATTCGATTTTTGCAGTGAATAATTGAAATATGAGGTATACATATATGCAAATATATAATTTATTTCAGTATTGATTGTTTGAAGAAAAGATGGGATGCTTTACGAATCAAATTTGACAAATATAAACGTGCTGAACTTAAGAAAAATGGAATTGAATTGTGCGAGGTAATTAAATTTGGAACTTTGTTAAGCAGCAATAGTGAAATTTATGATTTGTCATCCATACTTAGTATCCGTTTATTGTTCGAAGTACAAATTTTTTGTTTTATACAAAAATTTGCGAGGAGTATCACCTAACGAAAGGTTGGTTTAAATTCCTCTAATAATATATATTTGTAACCAAAGTAAGACAAAGTACGTGTTCGTTCAAAAGAATTTAATTATAGGTAGCCAGTCCCCAGTCATCATTTCATTTCCGTGGTTATGTGCTGCAGCATACATATCCCCGTTTGGATATTCATGTTTCTACAGGAATAAATCATCTGCTCAAAACCCCATTTTGTGTGCATCCTAAAACTGGGCTTATAGCTGTTCCTATCAATCCAAATCAAATATCGGATATGAATCTTGCAAAATTACCTCGCATAGAGTAAGCATCTGTTCTCCTTAATCTTGATTCTTGATTACTTATATATTAAACTAAAGACGTAGTTTTCAGATTTCGCTACTCATTTACAAATGACCTAATTTCTAAAATGTTTCAGCACTTTACTGCATGAAATTTTAAAGTTGGATTACAATGGGGAAACAAAAGAAGATCGGAAGAACTTCGGTATTTATTCAACTTTATAATTCTAAAAATTCGTGCCCACATTATTATTAAAAATCTTCAAGTGTTAACTGCGATTCACCGATGATAATTTGATTCGCGTTGATGTCGGGGATCATTTAAGAAAAGTAATTAAATCTAAAATGCTGAGGAAGAGTCTCATTTTATACCTACTATATATAGCTAGAAGTTGTAGTTATGGAGGGAGGAGGATTTAAGTGCCCAACTGTTAAATAATAAATTAACGCCTTTATTATGTAATACATTTTGTGTTCCCGGTTATTAGAATAATTATATGTTTTAATAAACTTGAATTTTTTTTCAGAAATTAAACATTGTTCGTTGGGACCATATGTCGAGACGTTCGAAAAATTTGTAAACAATTTGATTTGTGGTGAACAGCAACATTCATAATCATAAATTACCAGTCAATTTTATTTACTGTATTCATTATACCTTCTTTATCACGGAATTCTGATTAATTTAAGTGCAAAAATATTTAAAACTACTCACTGGTTAAAAAGAAAAACTAGGGTTTTGGAATTTTGAAATACTGCTATTGTGTTTTTGCATAGTAAAGACATTATGTGCCTTGACAATATGTCCAAAATCTGGAAGGGAGAATTATGCTCATTTAGTGAATAAAGTGAATCTTTGACTGAGTTTTAGCAGCTTTAAAATAAGTATCTTTTAATTACTGAAATTGGTTATGGAAAAAAAATCTCTTTCATTCGGATTTGAAAATAGAACTTTCTGAAACATCTTCAAGTACCAAGCAGTTGGTCTACTTGTACTTTATTCCTTTCCGCTCATCTCGAGTACCGATATTTCTTTTTTCTGATTTGTATTAGTATTCGTAAAAAATAAACAGAAGCAGTCAAGTTATGGCGCGAAATTTGTAGCTGAACATCATAACATCTAGTACATGAATTACAACTTTTAAAGCTGATTGGAATAAAATGAATCATAGAGAAGATGAAATGAGCTAAGAAAGCCCAGTAATGGCTTTTTCTGATTTGCTGATTCAGAGAAGATGAACAGTGATGAAGATGAATGTCCTTCAAGTTTTTAGATTTCCTACGTCTTAGAGGAAATACCTCATAGAAGCACGCATCTTTGAACAGTTAAAAGTTTTAACATTTTCAAAAGGAGGGATGGAAGAGGTCGTTGTTATAGTTTTTTTCTTAGTTGTTATAATCCATTATCTTCTCTTATAATTCTTCGAGAGTCTAAAGGAAATCAAGCTATCGTATGTCATCGTGTTTGTAGTTGTATATGTTATAAATCACCATTCAAAAACATTTTGATTTCCATTCTCGTTAAAACTACGTTGATTGCCCAACTTGCTATCCAACAAAATCAGTGTTTAAAATCGTTTTCACATTAAGTGATTTAAACTCACTGCACTGTCAGGTCCACTTTGAACAATGGTTATATAAAAAAGATTATATACTACAGTATATTTAAAATTTGAAAAATGATGGTGTCCATTTTACATTATCATACAAAATGTTAAAATTCTGAATCATTTCTTAGTTGCAAATATATAACATCAAGGAATTACAAGAGTTAATCGGAAACTAAGCTTTATTTGTTATTGTGTTGATGCAAAAAGGAAGTTAAAAATTAGCATAAAAACACCGTTTTGAAGTAAACTGTTGGTCTCTTCATTAAGTGGCAGTAATGGCAAAAAAAAAAAAAAGTCTACAACAGTCTATGTTTTTAGCTTCAAAAATTTTCACTTTAAAATCTCATTTGTTGAAAAAAAAGAAGTTTAGGAAATTGTTAAAATTTCAGAATTATTTGATGGTTAGAAGAATGAGAAAGAACATCTCATTACGATGAGTGAAAAATGCTTAAATAAACCAAGATGGCTTTCTATTTGCATACTCTTTCTAAGGGATCCCAAAGATTGATCTTAAAAGTTTCGACAATTTTTTATAAGGATTATTTGGGGTCATTAAAGGGGAAGATTGCAATTCTTTTATTCTGATAAAAATATTCGCATCCTTGCATTTTTTTAATTTTTCAGCAGACATATGGCATAAGCATTAAATATTACTTTGGGAAATCATTTCTTTCTTAAAACATTTGTGAACAGTCAATGATCACTTCAAATTCCTTTATTTCATTTTTACAATGAACTAACCGTTGTAGATATAAATCTTAGGCCAAAATTGAGTTGAGCTTGTTTATTCTCCATCCATATTTGCAGTTCTACTTCTTAATTCCTTTCTAACGAAGAGTAGTATCATATACTTCTCAGTAATAGGGGAAGGCAGTCGGAAATTTTTCCTGACCGGAGTACTATCATGACAGATTAATGTGAGCTAATGTTTTGAATAAATTGCATTAGCATTCAAAATATAACTAAGAAATTAAAAGTTCAAAAAGAATAAATAAATAGTTGGTTGTTGGAAATGATTGGCTGTTCAACGAATCATAATGTCAACTGGGTTAGTACTATTTTCATGCAAATTTCATATTTTTATAAAAACTGAAGAATAACCATAAATAAAGAGGCAGTTGAAAGAAGAGAAAAAGAAGGAGGATAATAATTAGTGATGTAATGAAGTATGAAACAATCTGGAAGGCAATGTAAGCAAAAGAATTAGTTAAATTCAATTAGTCATCCTTACTCAATTGTACTGGGCTCTTTTGAGCAATCATCAAAGGAAATGGAACAATTTTATAGTTTTTGTAATCAGTCTTTTTCATCTTCTTACTTTCTTTCATTCAGTTCACTTTCATAGAATAATATGATCCCCTTCATTACTTCTGATCTCTTTTCCTACAAGAGAACTAGAAGGATCCATAATTGAACTGTGGTATCTCTAATTAACCCTGAATAATGAGTGTTGAAAATGACCTATATGAATTGTAATGTTCCATTTAACTCTCTAAGTACATCTTTTCTTAATACCTAGTGAAGTGTCCCATTATTGTGATAATCTTCCTGAAGAGTTTATCCAAGTAAAACTGCGCTATCGCCAGGGGACATTTGTATTGAAAAAACTGATAGAATTGTGAAGAGAATGCTAAAGAAAGGAAGCATGACAAATATTTTGTAATTTTAACTATATAAATGAATAAATTGACAAAATTGAGCACTTCACAAGGTGAACAGCAATTCCCGTCAACTAAGGCTCTAATCTATAATATTCAAAATAGACAAGTAATAGCTCTCTTCTTGCACTAATAACATTTCTTACATTCTTATCTTCTTTAAATCAAATCTTACAAAATATTGTCTTAGTTATTAGTTTTTAAAGAACAGATTAAATTTAGATTAAAATCAAATTGAAACCTATTGTTTCACACACTTCTTGAAATAACAATCAACAATCCCTGAAAAGACATAGATCCGCAATATATTGAAAAGCTGCTCCAGATACTGCTAATATTACTTACAGGTATTATGCCCAATTAATTAATCCCTTTTTGAAGATATCAGACAATGTATTAGCCATTAATTGACTTTTGACAATATGATAGAAGTTCAGTCAAACTCATTTAGCGGTTAATAAAATAATACTGATTCTAAGCCATCGTTATATTTCTTGTTTTTAAATAGTATCTATTTGAAGTTTACAAGATTGACAAACTTTCCTTTCGCTTTAAATTATCTGGAACAGCAATACATGCAAGGATGATTGGATTAAAAAATAAATTTGGTCTTAAAAAAATTCGAGAAATGTTTAAATACTGCAATAGAAATGAGACTATGAAGGGACTAGGTGAGATCATGGGTGTAACGCGATATGCTGAATCGAGAATGGCAAAAACGACAAGAATGCAAGTTGAGAGTTGAAGTTGATGACGATAATGATTCTGCATTCTGATCTATATACCTGCAAAAGTATATACCTCAAACTGCTGTTCAACTGAATTGTCATTATATTTTGATGAATTGAGCAAAAAAAGTAATAATGTACAGAGACATAATTTTTATTAATATTTCTTTTTTAAAATATTAAACAGTAATAATTAAAATCTATTTTTCAACAGGGATACTTACCGAATCCACCGAATATCGGAAGGAATAAATGGAATAACATGTTTCGATATATGAAAATTATCGATGATGAACGCATCCCGATCGTAATTTTTTGCTCTCTTTTGCATCAAATTTGCATACAGCTCGGATACGAGCACCACCTAAAATTTTGATTTTCAAAAAAAAAAGAAGATTTTACGAGTTTTAAAGGTTTTTCAAAATTGCCATCCGAGATAACTACATGGAGAAGTCATGAATTACCCATACTTCCGATATCATTTTTCTTAGAAATATGTTTAAATCTCACACTGCATTAATACTAAATTAACAGATATAGAATTTTGTGGATTTATAAATTAAGCTTTCTTCGAGTCAGTATGAATTAGTAATATTCTGTAAATTGAAATGGTACTTCAAAAATTGCTATCAATAAAAATTAAAAAAAATGCTTAAAGTAGTAACCTTTCCCCCAACAACGGCCAACGCGGAACGAGCGTCCTGTATTTTCCTGCCGAAATAATGAATTTTACGAATATATTGTACGCCGACCAAATCAATACACATTGTTGTGATTGCCAAACCTAGAGAAGAAAATTTTCACTTAAATCAATACTTAGATAAAATACCAAATATTAAAGTTAATTCTCTTAATTCAGTTGAAGGATTTTGACTTGAAATTTTCACCCTTTTTAATTTTTATTTTTACATGAATGGTACTTTTATTTACAGCTACAAAGCCTATTACAGTAGCTTATTATAATGATAATTATTCATTAAAAACATTCGCGATATTTTCATAGGTTAAAACGAACCTAAAATAATATAAAGTAAAATGAGGTACATATAACCATCTCGTCGGGGCATCAAATCACCAAAACCAACCTGAAAAAGTAAATTTTTGATCTCTTTGAGGGTTATAAGATAACATCCAAATATCATCAAAATTTCAAAGTAGTTATACATGAAAAATGTGATCAAAAAATTGATAAAGGGGGAATGAACTCACAGTGGTCATCGTAATAAATGACCAATAAAATGCAGTGAAAAAACTCCATGGCTCCAAATTGGACATTAGTACACCCCCAAGAGATGTGTATGCAACAAGTATCACCAATACCAACATCGCTGGTATCCTACAATTCACACTAACATATCCTTAAACATGAAGACAAGTAACCGAGTAGAAAAAATATCCACACAGGACATGATAAAGGACATTCTTGAACTCTAACACTGACTTACAATATTAAGATATTGATATTAATTTTAACATTAACATATTAATATCAATTTTAATATTAAGGCCAGCATCAATATTATAATATTAATTTATTAATTAATACTATTAATATTAAGGGATATTAAGGCATTACTGTTGATGCATAATGTAATATTAATGCTTTAATATTAATAATAATATTAAAGCTGGAAACAGTGATAATACTGAATCATGGCAGATGGTGCTTACCTTTGTTCTTCAATAAAATGCATGTCAGCGGTTAAGCCTTGCCTTTGACATTGGCCACATACTCTTTCCTTATGACCTTTGTGCCACTGATGCCTTTCCCATAAGAAATGCTTCAGTTTGAGGTAGTTACCATACATCCAAATCAGATGCTCACTTAAAAATTTGCCAATATCTGCTATGGTCACTAATGTCAAAGGTATGCCAAATAATGAAAATATAATGCACATCATGCGACCCAACTGTGTTACTGGTACTGGATTACCATATCCTGAAATAGAATTTCTCGGGAAGTTTATTTCGAAATGCTTCGTTGCATAGCAAAGAATGATTAAATTAGTGAATAACTGAAGAAGTGGGATTTTTGAAGAAGTTTCTGGGAAGATAAAATAAGTTGCTAATTCGTTAAAAAAAAAAAAAAAAAAAAAGAAAAAGGAAATCAAAATCTTACCGATAGTGGTAACAACAGTAACAGCAAAAAAGATAGCAGTAGAGAAAGACCATATTTCAATAGTATCATTAGCACGAACTTCGGCAGCAGTTAGGAAGAATTTTTCAAAGGCGGTAAAAAGATGATCGCTCATATTATGCATATGCTGTTTGGTCACTTGAGACCATACTTCACGTCGAGTCTCGTTAAGCATTGCTAAGGTGAACAATGAATTCACGAATTCTTCTTGCCGTTCATATATCATATCCAACTAAACATCAAAGGATTCTGATTATTAGAGATGATTATGATCCTTTTATCTTTCAGGAGTGAAAATCAATCATATCATGTTCAAGAACAGAACAACTCTGATATTCATTCTGCTTACTTGTTACAAAAACTAAGATCTCATAAATGGTACGGCAATTATCTGATTGGAATTTACCTGCCGTCTTTTGTTGGCTAATTCATGCGGTTGCTCGACACTATAAAATATTGATGCACCAACAACTGTATAAGCACAAGTTAATAGTACCAGACCAACGTGCGGTAAAATAAGTTTCGCATACTGAAATGAACTAAACAAATAATCAGATGTGAACTATTTTGAGGATCAAAAGTAGAGGCTGATTTATCAGTTCGTGATTTCTGTTTTACGCTTTAAATTAAGGGAAGTATTTACATGAAGAGACAAGAAATGTGGGCTTTTTTCTTCAATTTAATGTTGATTTTATCACAATTGTTGCCAAAGTTATAGACATTTTTAGTGATAAGATTATTTTTAATCATATATGTATGAATTTATAGTCAATCAATCCAATGTTTTGTAGGCTTGCAAAATAAAGGATCTCAAAGAATGTCTGATTGAAGCAAAACGTATTCTTCCAAAATATTTGACGAGTAGAGAAACATTGAAGAGAAAATGAATAAATCATTTTCAGTAATCCGTGGAGCTGTCAATTTCTAAAATCCCGTAAAGACTATTTGTTTCTTCTCTATCATGCTTTTTCTTCTATCTTTGATGAGTTATTTAGAAAATTTGTTTCTGAAATAATTTTGTTAATTGAAATGAACAGGAAGTAAGCTTAGGCAGACAGAATTTAAGCCAAAAGAATGCAATTTATTATTTTTTTTATTGCTAACAAAGAAGAGTTAAAAGAAGCAAATGTAGAAGAGATCTGACTGGCATCTGTTAGTCTCTACTCACTCAAAGAATTTACGAAGTGCCAAGAAGAAAATAACAGCTCTTCCATCTTCATGACACTTTCCCCTTCCTTACACTACTCATATAACAATGAATATTTGGTTTAACTTATATTCCTCTTCTTCCTTTAATTACTTATCACAAAAAACTTCTTCTATATTACAGTGATTCAGGTGTAAAATGCTCGAGAGAGAGGGAGAGAGAGAAAGAATAGGGTAAATGATAATTAGAGTAATTAGAATGAAAATGATTTTGATCAATACAAACCTTTCTGATACCGTTCTGATGGTCATATTCATCATCCTCGGTGGTATCTCTTGTTGGCTCTTCACTGATAGATGAAGCATCGATAACCTGAAAAATTGAAAAATTTTTTAATTATATAATTATGAGAATAAGTTTGCTTGCACTAATTATCCTTTCATTTTTATCTACATCCATAAATCATTAGTTGTCATGAATGCATTACGATAGTTGATGATTGGTTCCTTGTTCCCGGTGACAGATGATCTAGATTTGACCTATGTTAGATGCATTGGAGTTAGAATGTAGTTTCATTCTTCAGAATAGAAAATACCGTTTTATCGGGGATATCAAGAAGATCGCGCCTACTCCAGTCCTGATGATCCATTGTAGCGCTACACTGAGACATTCTCTCTCGATATAACCTTTCCTGCAATTAAATTCTGAAGAAATGTTGACGTTGAAAACTTTAGTTTATATAAAAATTAGAAAAGTTTCCCGCTAAATCGCTCATTTGACATTAGCTTAAAGTTGATATCCATTCAAGTAATAATTCTGCAGAGATAAAGAAAAGGATATTTGAGTTAGATGAGATTATTTAATCTCTCGAAGAAACAAACGTTAAAAATTTGAAACCATTGTATAACTCTAAAACTTTGAAAGCACACAAATGCTTTTGTTTAGAAAATATTTGAAAAATGAACGTAAGTTCGAAAAGTAAATAGAACAAGTTATTTTTTGCTTTTGAATAAGCAAATCAGGAAATTTGGTTCGCAAAAAGTTTTTGGACCGGAAGTCAAAGTCAGTCATTAGTAGATATGGTAGAAGCAATTTTCAAAAGAAGAAATGGATCTCATTCCTGGTAGAAGATCAGTCAACAGTGCTTGAAAATGAAAAATTTGAAGAAACTCTCAAAGAAAAGTCAAAATTGCCAGGCTGAAATGATGCTAATTCTTTTTGGAGGTGTCAGATTACATCTTCAAGTGCAAATATATTATCCTTTCCTGCTAAGGGAATGAGATAAGAATTCGGAAATACGATAAAAATAGGCAAGAGAAAAACACATTTATGGGAAAAAAAAAGTGATGATGGATAGATCGTATTGGCATAATCACTATCAATTTCAATTCAATATTTTTCGCTGATAACTATTCTATGCTACCAATTTTTAAAGATAATTCAAACTAATTTGTGCAAAATTTCTTCGAAACGTTACCTATCAAAAGATTATCCGTTTGAAAATATTATCACCCAAAGATTGCTCACTAAAAGGTGGTAAAGTGAATTTTGATTTGGCATTATATTCTATTTGTAGAAAATTGCTACTGCATAAAACAATGCAAAAAGTGCAGTCTAAAACAAACAGAAACTTTAAGGTCAATGTGTCATTGCAGAATTTTTCGCAACATCATTTCTTACCGTATTATTTCGAATAATTCAAAATATACTAATTATTTTAAGTGGGGAATGAGTTAATCGAGAGTACTCAATTCTTTAGTATAAATGCAGAAAAAAACATACTTGAATTGCAAGCGTATATAAGTTGCTGATTTTTTAAAGAAGTGCGCTTTTTGTTCACAATTGGCTTTTTTTAAACGATTTTAAAATTCTCAAGGAAAAAAAATCAAGAAATGCAGTATTTGATACATTTGCACTAGAGATGGAGCATAAGAAGAACAGGGAAAGAGGAGAAAGAGAAAGAGAAAGGTAGAAAAGAGGGATGGGAACAAACTTGTCAAGTTTTAAACAATTTCAACTGATTTTATTACGAGAGAAAAGGAAAGGTAGAGAATAATCTTGTCAAGTTTTGAAAATTTTCATGAAGTGCTAACAAACAAATCATAGGATGAGAAGTATGAGTCAGCATAAGAACTAATCAGATTAACATAAAAGGATTCGGAATCATTTATTCAACTCTACTGTTTCGTTTTTCTTCATGGCTCTTAATCAGGAAATTATCATTGTCCGTTATTTTTCCGGAGGAAGAATAAAGTATCTTCAAAACGAGGAATTCAATACATTAACAGCGAATGTTAAAATGACTATTACTTTGAATGCAATTGTTGCAGGTAAATTTTTATGAGCAAAAAAAAAAATTTTGAAAGTGAGTAATGAATTAAAGCTTTGAATGTTTCTCATATTTTTGGCAAATAACTTCTGGAAGAAGACAAAGTTAAACAAAAAGATAAATCTGAATGCTTTATTCGTTAAATTTTATTAATAATTTATTAGAATTGTAATGGTATTTTAATTCAAGCAGTGTTTTAGGGATTTCGGTGGAAAAATGGTTGTTGTTGCTTGAGATAGAGAGAAAGTGTTTGAATTTAAATGCTTACTAACTTTTTGAGAATGACGAATGAATGCTTGCGACATCTCTCCCACATGATCATCCAGCTCATATTGTTCAGGATCATCGCTCAAGTCTGGATTAAACGGTTCAAGTTTGCCATCACCTGAGTAATTGTATCGCGCTGAAAAGATCATTTCTTTCAAGTTATCCACGTATTTGACATGTGTACGATATTGGCCCATTTTTCACTCTTGTTCAATTTATAATTTTACCAGACTCAAAGTATCAATCCTCTTCAAGAAAGGAAATGAAGAAAATGAGGAGAGATCCGCCTTCATTGGAAATGACCACAGGAACGAGACAATTGAATGCCAATGAAATTTAATTTTCATTAAACTTAATCCATACAATAACATACAGTATTTATTGCTAGCAGGTTCGGAGGATAATGTTGGATCGGAATCGATCCGCAAATAACCGTAATGGTTCATCATCACAGTTGTCCATCACCACTGCGGTCGCCTGTATCGCCTTCGCACAAGTCGCCACTGCTTCCGTAAATGCATTACCGTTTCCAAGATTATATTACTCACTCTAATTTAATCAGCTAATCTGTTCTCTTCTTTTTTTATTTCTGACAAAATAGTATGACATTAATAATTGTGATCCGCAATTCAATAAATCACAATTTATAAACGTGTAAAGAGTTTTTTACAAACGTATTCATCATAGATCCTGGAAATTTTCTGTAAAGCTCTGAATCTTTCAGTTTAACGCAGATGAAAAGTTACTGATTTCAGAATCCGGAATATATTCTTGGATAGTGCTTATAGAAAGAGGACATAAAAGTATATGTGCTTAACGGAGAGAAATTAACTATGAGACATGAGTCTGCTTAAGTTATCTGAAATTCAATGATGCATAAAGATTCTGAAAGATAACTAACTCATTCGGTGAACAAAAAAGTTTTCTCTTCATCTGAAAAAATTCAAATTTGAAAATAGACAATCTTGATGCCGGAAACATTTTCATGCATATGTTTTTCTGTGTGCTTCATTTCAGTACCTCAGTCAAAAAAGTCAAATGTCCACTTCATTAGTTTTTTTCTCTGATCGCCTAGACAGTGAAGTACTACGAACTGATAATTGCCTATCAGTCTTGAAAGAAAATTGACAATTAATCATTCTAAATTTAAATCAATTTTCTAAAAGAACATATGGATTTTTCTAGAAAAAATTATTAAGATTTATGTTGATTAGTCCAACAACCTTTAACTACATCTTTTGTTTATGATCGATAAATGGATGATAACAAAGGTTAGTTCTATCATCGGGAATATGACTTATGGATAATATTTTCACGCTTTTTTTTTCATTGCTGCGTTAACTGCTGCTAGAAGATGCTTCAAATATGGAAATTGACAGAAAAAGATTTATTGCCTTTGGTGTTTGCAACTTTTTAATCAATTGTGCAATATTGCAATAATAATAATGTGTGGGTTGAAATCGGGTGATTCTCGAAGAATATGCTGCGCTAAACATTTGACCTATGACGCAAACAACACTTATTCCGTAAGATCCCAGGGTGTGACACACCCGATAGTTAAGTTAATAATAATGGATGACCTCATCACATTATTTGACATTACTTCGAATAAATTTTTGAGAGTATTACTAAACAGTATCAACAATTATTTACTTTTCTGACATTCCATTTTTTTCCTTCGTTACATACACCACCATGAGGAATCTTCCGTCGCACTGCACTGCTAATAATGATTCCAACAACCAATTTAAACCTAACTTTCAATGAACGTGACCCTAGAACTATTTAGGATACGAGGATAATGGGAATGAGTGAATATCAGTCGTAATTAATATTGGACTAGCAGAAGATATTAGTCCTTAAATAAATCATTCCACTTGACTCAATTACTTGTGATAAATACCTGTGACGATTCAAACTACCTAGTCTGATCGTACTAAGCTTTAATGTCTGTTTACTTGTTTCAGTAGTACTTGCAGCAGATAATTTGAAACTGATCGGAATGGAATTATTAAATAATGAAGAAAAAACAGTATAAATCGGATATATGATGCATGATGACGTGATAAGGAAGCAGTAAGGAAGGGAAAAGAGACGGGTAATGCATAAGTTCACTCCGTACTTGGGCTATAATTTGTAAAAGCTCAAGAAGATCGTAATTCCTTCGGGATTGGAAGAACTGAACGTAGCAATGAAATCCATTTCATAAATCATAGACGATGGACAACAATTTTCAAACAAGTTTAAGTATTGGCTAGAAAAAAAGAAAAGAATGGAAGAAAAAAGCTTGCAAACAACAATAACAATAACAATAACAGCAACAACAACAACAACAGCAACAACAATAACAATGAAGAAAGTTTTCTACTAGGATTATTTGTACTTGCGGCCTTAAGGCTTTCATTCATTTTTATGCTGGAAAAAGAGGAAAAGGAAAATGGCATGATATTTCTCAAATCTCTTCTCTTGAATAATGCTCATCAATAATATTCCAAGTATAAGACCAGTCAAAAGCATCAAAAAACAAGAACACTGGGACGTTTTCTTTTTTTTTTTTTTTTTCTTTTTTTTTCTTAAATGCTAATTTTCACATTTACATAAATTGAGGATGTGTTATATCCAAATAATCATTACAATAGCCATTCAATTCATTGTTCCAATATCTCGTCCACTTCATTTTGACAGTCTTCGCATTTGTTTATTATGAAAGCATTTAAAAAAAAAAAAAAAAAAAATAAGGAGAAAACACCTTGAAATGCTTTAATTCATTTGTATTCTTCACAAAAAAATGTTTTCAATCAAAAATTTTTGTGAAAAGACGTTTTTCACAAAAACTTATCACTTTAAGTATAATTAGCAGCAATACTATGGGATTACTTGTGACAGATATCGACAGAAATGTGCCCATTTTTCTTGATTTGAATGAAAATTTCAATAATTAGAAAGCAAATATTTACTTGCATCAAGTCGTTTTTTTTGTGGTATTATTTTCCCAACTACATCTAATCAATTATTTATCTCATTAATTTTATAGTATTGAGCTTAATTTGAATATATGATTGAAGTAGAAAATATTCTTTACTTCTCATACGTATCAATTGCTGATAGCATTTCTTGTCCTTAAGCTGACTTTTTCATACATATTTAATTCCTTTCCTGTCTCCTATGACTGTGGCCAAGCTAATTTACTTGAGCTTAAACTAGCACCATCCTTATTATGTATCGATTAATCATTGGTGTATTACACAGAATTATTTTTTCTTTTCTAACCAAAAGAAAGATCAAATTTAAATACCTCAATAAGGTTAACATAAATGCAATGCAACTCATCCTTTGTCAATAATTGTACCATTATTTAATTGAGGCATAATGTTGAAATGTTTGTCACCTATTCAAAGCATTATCACCGAGGCAGATGAAAAGATAGTGGTACAGGAAGAAAACATTATTAAAAATGAAAATCTTCCATTCCACAGTGATCGTTCAATCATTCATGTTCAAATCCTATTGATGGATTCGAATTTTCAACATCAGTACTGTCAGGTTTTAATGGTTCTTTTTTGAAGACGCTTTAATTAATAAGCAATAAATCCAAAGGCTTCCGCAAGAAAGTTAAGTTATCCAAAGTGTTTTGAATAAAATTGGACCACAAATAAAAACAGCACACTAAAAGATGTCAATCTGAGTGATCCCCTCGCCTTTGCTATTCTGGCTGTAGCCTAGCGATAGTATTGATACTTCATCTTTCACTTACGACGAAAAGTTGACGAATTATAAAGAAAGAGTTAATTCGAAATTCTTCTATCTCTGCAATAACATTTCCTCTTCACTGACTTTAAAGACATTTTAAGAGAGATGTCAACGTGAAATACCTATTTGTAGCCAAGAAAGGAATGAACTTTGTTCTCAACTTTTTCCTTCTCTGAAAAAAAAAAAAAAGGATTTTTAACAATTCTTTTCGCATGATAATGTAAAATTGAACCACTGGAGGATAAGAAAATGAAAAGAGAACTGCCATTTATCCCTTTAAGTCTTATTCTACCAACAGCACCTCTCGCTTTTGGCCACATTGCCCATTAATTATGGCTGTCTCGTAGTGTAAATGAGCCAATCCTTGCCTATCACGAAACATCGACCAGATCACTTCTCTCTGATATTAACGAATGATATCAAGAGAGACTTTTTGCGTTGATTGAAAAATGTCGAACAATGCATCTCCCGGGAATAATATCATTGCCCCCTTCACCTCTTCATCTTCCGCTTGCTACCGTAAAGTAACTAAACCGTTGAAGACACTCCATTATGCAAATGCTCTTCAATTTTATTACGAAAACTGGCCAAACGATCGCCTTAACTCCTATTTATTCTTATGATTTTGACATCATTTATATCTCGCAAAATTAGGAAAAATATAAATGTATATATATATATAACTTAGCATTTCAAGGAAATTTAGAAAAGAATTTGAATGAATAAGTCATTCAAATGATGCCAAAATATTTACAGCAAGAAATGCTTCAATGAAAATTTAAAAAAAAAAAAAAAAAAGATATGTAAGTAAGCAAGGTAGTTATTGCTTCTACTTGAATAAAAATGAGCTAATTTTCTAAGAACAATAATTACATGCTATTCTTATTATGTCATTATCTTCACATGAAGATTTTCCTTATTATATTCTACACTTGAATACAGTAATTATTGCTTTTGACAAAGCTAAATTTTCTCTATTACTAAACTTCAAATTCAAAAAGTGTACTGTTAAATGAATTTTGGACATCTAACTTCTATATGCTAGAATTTCCGGAAGAGTAGTTGTGTTTAGCTCTTTTCAACATGGTGGTGCATTGGTTACTTGGATAGTTACAGTGAAGGTTGCAAATTTTAAGTGCTTCTTTGACAAATTTTCTGAGAAAAAAAAAATTTTTAAATCAAAAATAGAAATATTGAGATATATGCCAAAAAATAATTTCAAATGGTAATTTAAAAAGTGAAGCAATTTTGCAAATTTCTTTATTTGATTTCCAGTTCTTTTTCACGATCATGGCCACATTAGCAAGAAAATGTTGATATGTATGTTTGTGAAAAGGTAGCAAGCGTAATAAAAAATACAACTTTTTTTCAATGTATATCTGAAGCAAGTAGAATAGAGGGAATTGATATCCTTTTCCAATTTTTTTTTTTTTTTTTCAATGCATTTCTGAGGCAAATAGAACAGAGAGAATTAATGATTAGTTGAAAATTAATGAAACCTTCCATTACTTCTTCCACATTATGGGAAGCTTATCCGAAAAAATGGGATTATTGTGAAAACAAAAAATTGACACTTATATCAACGGATCAAAGCATTACTTCTGAAAATAATTTACAAACTGGTCCTTGACAATTCATAATCGACAGTATGTGTAACTTATGCTACGTCCAATATTACATTCAATTTCTTGGAAGAAGTTAGATAAATTGAATAATGATATAACGGTTCAAAGAAATATGTCACAACTAACACCAATGAGCAAATGATCACCGAAGAACTAACACCAATGAGCAAATGATCACCGAAGCCATAATATCTAATTAGCTCAATTTATACTAATTAAGTCTGATAATACGCAGCTGTCGTTCAACAGATCAAAAATCGAAAATGCCAGTCAAAAGAGAGGTAAATTACGAAAATCAGACTAGCATATTTTTAACTTTTTGAATAACTCAATTTCTTGATTTTGTAAACAAATGTCACGAACTCAACCTTTGGTCTTTTAAACTATGAATCTATGAAAAGATTTCTTCTGTCTGAGCTTTCATCTGGGAATCGTCGTTGCTCTGAATATCTTCTTCATGTGTCAAAATAATTATTTAACATCAATTTGTCAGTGAAAAAGATGAGCGAAGAGTAAACTACGTCGAACAAATAGATTCAAAATTAGTATTAAATGATATACTTTGGCTCAACAGTTTATAAAAGTTAAAATTATTTTACAAGTTGAAACAAACGATCGGTCAAAGTTATCTATTCGCGACTAAAAGATGCTAATCGCATATTGTTCGGCGAGTTATCCAAATATCTATTAAACAACTGGATACAACAGAACATGATATTCCTTTAACAACTATCATCGGGATGGAAGTTCCATTAAAAAATGACCACAAAATAACCTAAGAAATAAACAAATAAATAGTGTTAATCATCGCTTTTCAACTTGCTCTGCTGCCAAATAGTTCAATTGATTGCTTTTTTTAATTTCAAAAGAAATAGGATAACAGTGTTTTTATTGGAAGAAATGGGGTAAATGATTAGGTAATAGTGGTGTTTTCATTGGAAGAAATAGAGATCAGCAAAAGCATGGTAAAAAGGAATTTTTTGCAGAGCACAAAAAAGCAATACTTTTAAAAAGAATATCTAAATATGTATCAAAGCGATCAAGTGGATTTAATAGAAAAGGGCATTATGTCATTAAATTCAAATTTTGATGAAACGAGAAAATGAGCTAGAAAAGAAGATTAGGGATTTCTTATTTTTGATAAACATTTCCTCCACAAAATTCGTTTTATCCTTCAAATAATGAAGTCCTTATCCATTCATTTCTTGATTAACAATAATTCCTTCCTTCCAATTAAGATGCATTTTTTGAAAATTCTTCTTGTTCTTCCCAGTTCTTTTTTAAATAATTAACAAATAGTGATAAGATAACAAAGTACTTTTGAAAATTTGAAATTAGATCAACTAAGCTATAATAAATAATTCTTCTAACAAGAATTAGTAATTAGCAAGGAAAAGGTTAGTACCTAGATTGATTGCTTACTTAGAGATACTATTTTTGTTGATCGAATATATTAGTTAGCATCAAATCAGTAATTGCATTTCCTTCCACACAGTAATTTTGATCTTTCAAAAGTACTAACATTTTGAAATTTCAATCGGTCGAACTCTTTTATATGTGAAATAGAAGAGAAATTGGTTTTGTTTGCAAAGTACGTTTCTTCATAGAAGCTTTTAACAAAAAAAAAAAAAAAGAAATGCCAACATATACGTTGGAAATGGCTTAAAGGAGAAACAGAATTTGACATCTGATATAAGCGAAACATTGCTTTTGAACCAATGATGCCACTTTATTTGCCATTATTTTCGGACAATGCTTCATTGATAAACTTCCACATTTAATGTTTTTCCTCATTAAAATTACATCGAAATATTTAAGCTCCTAACAGCGCGATTCTCATGAACATTTGCAGTTTGCTTGCTTTAAACTTATTGTCCTCAATTTCGATTTATTATTAACTTTAGATAGAAATAAATATGATTATCATAACAAATAGAACTATACTTCAAAAAAGAGAAAGAAAAGTGAAGTGATCAGGAGTGAAATGATCAGAAAATCATAAATTAGTCAAATACCTGAAAAGGTAAAAATATTGTAGTAGTAAAAGTGAAGAAGATAAAAAAGTGGTAATTAAGCAATAAATATCGGTTTGGAGTGATTTAAGATGGAAATTATGATAAACGATGACTATGGATGACAATTTAACATGAAGACTTTAAAACAAACAAAATAGCGGGATGAGTAAGAAATGCTCGATGGAGTTGGAAGTAGTCAATAAGGTGCTGTGGACTGATAAAGCTGACAATCTCAGTGCCTGATTTCATTTAGGCCTTAGTTAGAACGATTTTGAAACAAAAAAAAAAAAAAGGAAAATTTAGGCTTTTCAAATTTCCCTTTGTAGTTAGACTATTCTTCATTAAATTAAGTTAGGTTTATTTTATGACATTCTTTTTTAACCTAGCAATAACAGTAACAACCATAGTATCACTCCTTTTGAAACTATCGTAAGGAGATGTTATTACTGCTTTAATTGGATTGATACAGTACAACATTGCTTACAAAGTTATTCATACAATAAGATATGCTGAAAATGAAGATTCAGAAGGGAATGAAAGGAAAGACATCATTCATATGTTTACTTGTTGTATCAGAGTGTTATGTGTAACGAAGATGTATCATCTTAATAACTCGGGAAGTTAGAAGTACCAAGGGAGTCTAATCACTCATTCACGCTTGCTAACGCATCTTTGTAACAACTGCTAAATTCCACTGTTTATGCTATTCAATATTGTTCACAAATTTTCTGATACACTTATTTGAATATGTTAATTTAATCAATTACTACACATCAACAATGTGTAAAAGCTGATTAATCTCTGGAACGAAAGCAATGAAATAATGGAATATATGTATATGAATAATAATCTTTCTTTTACATTCATTTACAAATTCTGCCTATAGAAAAATAGATTAGACATTCTTCTATATTTGAATTTTTATATTTAATAAATGATTTACTTACTTTCATTGATTCCATTTTTAGCAACTTTCCTTTTCTCTTGTTACTTGATTAGTGGTCATTTTTTTTAAATTCCTGTGATAGTTTTAACAAGCAATGTTTGTCGTGAAAGTTTTTTTTTTTTTGATTAGGATAGTTTATTATCAAGAATTGTTGTAAAGGTTTATTTGAAGAACGGAGCCTGTGATCAGCTAAAAGCGATTTATTATGGTAGTGACCCTTTGTCCCAGTGGCTCTTTCTGGAAACCTTTTTGTACAAAAAAAGTGACTTCCTTTAAAGGTCCCAACCTATATGTGGAACGGAAGTGGTTTACACTTCTTACAATCCTATTAAATACAGGATAAACATGTAACGTAAACAAAGGTAAACAAGGGTGAGAATATCCTTAACCTTGTGACATTCATTGAAAACAATTTAGAAGATGAATTAGTCTAATAATGGGTAAAACACAAAATACTACTACAATTATTTGGGCATAAATTATTTCATTTTTCGCAACATTTTTGCGAATTTTGAGACAATGATTACCTGATTACTATAAGTTATATTTCAAGAGATGGAAGGAATGAGAAATGAGAAGAAAGAGTATTTATGTTAAAATTACGGATATAAAGAGAAAGGGAAAGAAGGTGAGAGAATGCATTACTAAAAATGAAAGTAATGGGGTCATCGATGTCAAACCGATCCCTAGAGGTTTCTTTCCTGCCAGCTCAGCTTTTAATCCTCTTCCCAAATCATCGCGTGGAAATCCATTACTGCTAATGCAAACATTAATTATCAGACTAGAAATGTGGATGAAATAAAACTTGTAAGGTAAATATATCCGATGCTATTCTATTTCATTTTGAATTTAATTCCAGTCGAAATTAATGAAGCAATTTATATATGTGTACGCTTAAATGAAGGCAATCGCTTCTTTTTTGCATTGAATTACACTAAAGATAATAGATATCAAAGGAAATCACCGAACTTCATTCTGTACTAATTTGCAAGATAATGAGGAATTAATTAATACATTTTATCATTAAGCTATGTGAGGTGGTCAAAGGTTAAGAATGAAATAAGCCGAATGATATTAGAGGGACTATATTTTTAGATAGGTATAGTTGTTTACTTATCTGCTTGAGGATCGCAAAGAAATATTTCTTTGCAACTTTCAATCGGAAAAAAATTCCTCAAATATGTCAAAGAATGAATGAATTTCCATTTTGATAATGATGTTTCATGAGAAATACATGGTAATGAATTAATTAATTGTTGCTTTGAGAGATAGTTTCATTGTTGATTATAAAAGAAGAGGTTTGAAAAAAAATTTCATTATTCTCCGATATGAAACTTATTGTATTCTTCGTGTTTTGTTGCAAATTCGTTGAATTTAATTTAAATTTAAATCAAATGTGACGTCAATTCATTTCAACTGTAATTTTTCAAATAGCTATCCTTCAAGAATAATGGAACACACTCTATCTAATGGGACAGAGAGTTCATCCAGTCTAAGCCAGCTTGTCGCGATGACTAGAATTCGAGTTAGAGGTAATAAGATTGACCCCTCCCCCGGGAATAACAGACCAGAGGCCAAACTGACTAACAGCCATTGAGATCAAGCTTGTCATAAGGTTATGACTCAAAATGCGATTGAACAGTATCAGTTGGATATCTTTGTCTTTGGATGTTGTGTAGTGTTCGATGAATAGGTTATCGGTTAGAATAGAATGAGTCCTTGGAATGTCACAGCTGTTAATACTAATTATTGATTGACTGATTGATTGGTCGATCAGTTGATCATCCGTCTATTTGATATTGATGTAATTCACGTTGTAGGCATTTTTTTCACTTCATTTCTGTTTTGTAGATAAAATATTATCTTTGAAAGGAAACTTTCTTCGCGCAAATCAACCGTGAGATTCAGAAATGATTTCGCTAAAGAAAGAGAAGACAACAGTTACTGCTTCGAAGCTTTTCTTTTTCATGGAGAGAGAAACATCGATGCGAGATTAAAAATACCCATTATGAGTGAATGCTACGATACTCTTTTTTTTTCTTTTCTTGCTGTTATTATGAATTCTGTTATGTTTAAAGGTGAAGAATGTACGACGAATACTCGTCTTCCTTAGTAACTACTGTATGGAAACCAATTGTTTCTACGAAAATGGACAGAAATTTTATTGATGATAGAAATAGATGTGATGTCTTCAGCGGAGATAATGGTAAGTGCAAATGATTCTCTACTGTTCACTGAACATCTACTGGTCTACCAGAAAGTATGACTTCCAAGTCTGTTTTATTTCGTGAATGGAAAGTCGTAGTCACTCTAAGGAAAAATAAAGCAATTCGTGATCGTTTTATTAGACTTTCTTTGTTTTCTATAATCTATTTCAGTAGCTTATCTGTATTAACTCATGTTTGGGATAAGCTGATATTCTCAGGAGAGTGATGAAAAACCTATTTGTAGTTGAGCTGTGAATCAAATGCCCTACGGACTTTTGAGATTATTAACTGCAATATATAAGTTTACATCAGTTCTAATGAATAATAGGTATGAAAATCCTTCCAGAACAATGACGAATTATGTAATTGGAAATCATTTCACATTGAAAAACCTAATAACAAGAAAAGAAGGCTGGAGGCACCTATCAGGGTTATCATAACAACGGGAGCAAACCAATAAAATGCTTGGAAACTCGACGCTCAATGAACTAATGTATGTGAATTTTGATTTCTTTTTGTTCTTTCCTTCATTTTATAGAAAATAACACCAGTAGTGAATGTCTATCATATTATTTTATATGATGCATGTATTTGCATTTGAACATGAAAATTACGTAAACTTCATGGCAGTTCATTACTGTATGGTTTTCTAAGTATGGTGAATCAGTTTGTAAATTTTTCAAATAAATTGTCATAAATTTCCCCCATTTATACACATTTGGTACCTCAGAGTATAGCCTGTATGGGTTTGCGAATAGTCTAATTTTAAGATAATATCAAAAGCTTGATATTTTTTTATATGTGATTGTGTCTGTTATTCCTTTTCTAAAGAATTTGAACTCATGCATAGTTGGGTTATATGATGGCATTAAATTTTGGTATTTTTTCCCCAAGTGAAGATGATAGGGATTACTTCAAAAAACAAAAATTTATATGTAGGGAAAGTGTTTTCAAAGTTTGTTCAATATTAGCTTTACCAAAATATGTATATATGGGGAAGTTAGTCGATATATTATTCGAGCAAATATTAGTCAAAAAGATGATATTGGGCGTCCATGAAGCTATGTTCTGAGGTACAAACTGGATTGGATCGATAAAGCAGTGCTCGAGATTTTGTTCCAAATGAGAACAATTTGTTTGGATATATAAATCAGATTTTAATAGCGCAGTTGAAGAAATATCTTGTAAAGGTAGTTCAAAATGCTAAGTGTCATGGGAAATTTTTCAAACTCTCGGTAATAGATAACCAGTTGCTTAAATTGTATAGTATATGCTGAAAGTAAAATTTCAGAAATCTCTGTGCTTGTTACCGTGGTATATGGAGTAGGAAAAAATTGGAAAAAGGACCTGGAACAGAATTTTTGCATATCTGAAGAAGTGATTCTTTGCAGCAGTCATGTCAAAGCAATGAATAGATTTTCGCATTTTTTTACTTCTTTTTAATGAGGTGAAAAGAAAGTTGAATGATGAACAGCTTGATTACATCATCGTAAGTATCTTTTTGTTTCCTTTTTTTCTTCTTTTTTTTTGTTATTTCTGAGCAGTTTGCTAGTTTTAGGGAAAGATGTCCACAGGAGCTAAATTCCTGAGCGAAATAATCATGCAGCAATAATTTTTTTCAGTGTACTTACTACGATCATCAGGGCATATACTAGTTCAATAGAGGAAATATTAAGGTGAAAGGTGACCAGTTATCGGTGCTGTCAGTGTTTATAAATTCAAGTGATTTTGAAAAATCAAGAGAATGAAAAGATTTTTGCAAATCTAGCTTTCAACATAAAATGCCAGAATGACAAAAGTTCATTAAGAATGATCGCAAATCATAGAAATTGTTGAAGCAACGCTCCTCCGCAAAAAAATACTGAAAAAACAATTAATGGGTCAGTTGTCACACAAGAAGAAGAGTACTATTAATAATTTAAATATAGGCTTTCCAGATCATTGTTTTTACCTATTTATTTCATGAATACGTGTGGAGTTAAATAAACTAGAGTTACTTTCTATTGAGTTACACCAGGTAAATTGATGAAACGATTTTTGAATTCGTGTGGTGAATTTAGAAGAATCGTTTTTCATTTCTGCAGCAGTATTGATTGGAGAAATTTTTTCCTGCGTCTGCAGTAACTTATATTCCTTTACGAAAAGTATTTCATATGAATCGAGGAAATAAGGTCCAATGACTATGTTCGTTGTACAAATTTTAATGTTAAGAGTGTTTTTTGGACTCTTCTAAAAAGGATTCACTTCTACAAACAAGGAGCTGTCATCTCAGCTGTCATGCGAACCCGTTTTTGATATGGTCGTAATTTTTTTGATGCAAAAAACATTCCATATTCAAACTGCAAAATTATTTCCAGGTGTGTGTTTTTCGCCGAATCATGAGGATGGATTTGCAGTGATCTTCATGACAGCACGAATCTATTTTGGAAATATATCATTGGTTGCAATTATTTGGAAATTCAGGAGTTTATAAATGATAAATTTACTTTCAGTTTATGTCGATGTGCAGTGTAGAATCATTTTGAAGGCGGAAGTAATGCTTGCTGTAATCATTTGCATTACTGAAGCTAATTAATAGTTAACAGCTATTTCAGTAGATCTCATCACTTATCTCGAGATAATTCCAAATCGCTAACTTTGGAATTATCTCGGTAAAGGAATATGAACGGATATTTCAAACTAGTTGTAGCAAGTGCCATCTTTACCTCTAATGTAACCGAAAGTAAAGGTAAAAGAAATTCGATAGCCGTATACTGCAGGTTCTTTTGTAAGCTCTCGCAGTCTTTTCAAATTGAGCATATAAGTTTTATGTCATTCAACTTTCCAATAATTTTGCAATTGTTTTGTTTTACGATGTGCTACACCGAATTAATTTCTTGACTGATTTTATTTTATTTGATCAAAGAACGGTGATAGAACAGTAATAATAGATTTTAATATGTCGTATCTTGCATTTCTATACTGCTTTTATTTTGTATATCTTTGTATTTTTCCTAATTTTCTAATGCTCTCCGGAGGTAATACTTTGTAAGTATGCATTTTAAACAGAGGTTTATCTGTGTGAGTCCTTAATAATGTCTTATAGTGACTCTTTGATTTTTGCTTTTCAATTTTTCTATATTATTCTGTGTTCCGCTGAAATAAATATGTAGTAGTTGTTTTATGTTTGCCTTAATCTTGTTATGGACTAAAAAGAATTACATTTAATTTGGTGGCAGGTAGAAGAAACAAATCACTTTGAATAATTAACTGAGAGGAAATTCAAAGATGAGGTACAGATTTGCATATGCTTTTGCCTTGTATATTCCAAAAAAGTGGTCTTTTCTTGGTAGACGTTTAATGATTTGATCATATGATTGTATCGTTGCTGCAGAGCTCCGCTTATAGTTGTGGCTATACCTTTGGAGTATTGTTTCTTACAGCGTTGAGCTCTATGCAATGTCAACATGAGAAATGATCTGTAGTATTTATGAAAAGGTTACTTGATTATTCTACATGTGTTATAGGAATGGAAGATTCATCGATATATGTTGTTCCTCAAGTGTAGCTTGACATTGACATTGAATTTTGCAGTGTGCAGAATTGCTATAAAATTTCACATGAAATCATCTCATCGTTATCTTTCCTTTTCAGATTTGGAAGCTATTGTGAAGTGGCATAATGGACGACGGTAAAATAATATTAATCGGTAATGAAGGCGATATTTTGCATTGCGGGTATAGTCATACTCTAAGCGATGGCGGTAAAAGGTGAAGGATGCATATTTAATTTAGTTTGCAGCAATTTTTTTTCCTGTTTTATCAATCAGAAAAGTTAGTATATCATATTGGTTTTGATTTACAGATATCCATCGGCCGATCATTATGCTCATGCAATGATTCTTACACAACTCGGTTTAGATGAAGCACTTATCCTAGAGCTGTTGTGCACTTCAAGTGCTGATGTTCCAGTTAAGGTGTGCTTTCATTTTTCATGCATTTGCTCAATTCTCCTTCATCATTTCGTAATTTTCATCATTATCCTGTTTCAAGGCTCGTCAACTGTTGCAAGAAAATATGCCAGCAGGACATGATATGAATTCTCTGGCTAGTTATCTGCAAACAAGTCGTCAATCGTATACAATGCAGGGATTGAGGATACGGGTGGAGCAAGATGCAGGTAAATAGCAAAACTGAAATTTAAAAGGATAAAGTGATCTTTTGCTTGACTCATTATACTAGCTCAATGATTATATTTATTTGTGAGATATAACCTTATTTTGAAGCTTTTGAAAAAGCTTTAATGGATACGAAGGATGCACTGTTGATTGTTTGTGATGCACGTGACAGCGAGCTTGGAATTGGCATGGATGAAGATACCTTTGTGGACTGGATGGCGAAGGAAAAAGTTGATGCTGCAATGTTGGGACATTGGATGCGAAATGAAAGAGGTCGACCACCACAGCTAGGACATAATCAGCTGGGATATTTCCTTATGTGGCTAAGGTAACTTAGTTTCATTATTAATTGTGAGACTTGTCTTTCGACATACAGGAAATTGGCTTAAAGTTATGGTTTACTAAACTCTAATTGTTGTTAATAACCTGTTCTGCTTGCCGCTTTCTACAAACAATAACCTTCATCTTTTTTCAAATGAAGCAAAAACATATTTATGACAGTTTATTTTACTCATTTTCAATGGTTATTTTCATAACGATTTCATTTCGCAATTATTTTTTAGGTATGAGGTTTCTGAAAAAAAACGGGCTGCTTTACTTAGCACGCAGTCCATTGAAGTGGATGGTATTTCAACTGACCAGAATGGTGACACTATAAAAACAACCACATCTGATCTAGTCCTTTCACTTCAAGTAAATTTGTTGCCATTCTTTATTAGAGTATTGATTTCCATCAGAAATAATACAAAAGTTTTTCATTTATTTCTTTTTAGGGCATTTTCCGGCCTTTGAGTAATTATTATGCACTACCATTTGATATGAAAGGGGAAAAGTATAGGTCAGTGGAACACTATGCTTACCAAAGGCTTTTTGACGCTCTTCGCCTCGACGACAAATGCATTGGTGAGTCAAAAATTATGTCAGGACAATGTAGTTTTAATTAATCAATGTTTTATCAAATGCAATTTAAATTTTGAACTCGTAGAAACTTCATGCTCCGTCGTATAAAAGGTTTCTTAACATCTGTCTTACTTGTAGAAAAAATTCGAACCACTGTAGATCCAGCAGATGTTGCGCTTGTTGCCAGAAGAGTTTTCAAACAACAAAAGGTATTTTATAATATATGCTACAATTACACCAGTAGCTGTTGGATCGATGTTTTTGTTTTATTTCATTTAACTTTATTTACTGTCTTGTTAACAAATAGAAGAGCTTAAGAGTTGTATGGATGAACCCTTTTCAAGGACGACTTGTGTACAGTATTGCTGGTAGCGCAGTTGAATGATTAAGGTGATCTGTGCTGGCTGGATTATATTAACAGTATCGATAATTTTATATCCTTACATAATACATTTACGGTAGCTGAAAGTAGGTTTTTGAATGACTATTTCAATGCGACATTTTGTAGCTCAGTGACGGAGCAGTGGATTCAAAGATGGGTCGTCTAGATCGATGGCGTCAATCTGCTATGAAACATAAGGTTTCTTGATCTTTTTAAAATCTTTAAAAAATAGTATAATTCTATCCATTTAGTTCAAGTAATTTTTTTTTTCCTTTCCACAGATGACGAAGAATGAAGCTCTGCAGCAGTTACTGCTTTCCACCGGGCATGCATTGTTAATTGATACTACGGAAAGTGACAAAGCATGGGCATCTACAGCAGATGAATTCGAACTACAGCATTTGTTGACGAAACGGTACATTCTTCCAAGCACAATCATCGATTGGATGACCGAACGAACAAAACCTCCATCAGCTCTTTCCCATATCAGAGTTTGTTTCATTATCAGGAATATCATGCAATATATCTTATTTTAGTGTAAATTACTAAATGGACAACAATTAATGTAAGAAATGTGATGTTGATGACTGACATCAACAAACACATTCTAATAGAGATAATAAGCACACTTTGTCTGCTTGCTTTCGTTTGACTGTTATTGCAGCCCTTCAAATTTTATCTCATTCATTTATCCAAAGCTGTTGATGACGAAGAAGGAGGAAATGAAATACCGTAGTGAAAAAGAAATTTATTGTTCTAATTTCAGGGAAATAAGACAGGACTTTTACTGATGGAGCTGCGTTCTAAATTTGCTGCGTTGTCGGCAACACAAAATCGTATTCCATTGGTGTCACCGTTGATAACAGCAATGGAATTACGAACCTTATTATCAGCCCACATGATTTGCTTCACTGCGGAAAGTGTTTTTCATTTTTTATATCCAGCGCAAATCCGTTTGCCGAATTCAGCAGAAACGTTACCTTCACCAGCTCATTACATAGCTAAGCAAGCTATAAGGTACAGAGGCAACTATTATAATTTTACTTTTTTCATCAGTCTTTTGATCATTCACTTTGTTACAAGTGGCCAATGTCACAGTGTAGTTCATTGTAACACATTTTGAAGATTTGTAATAAATTTTCTAATCCGAGGAGTCTATGTTTAAAATTGATTTTAGAGGTATTTTTGAGAAGTTGAGATTGTTAAATAAGTTATATGTAAGATGGAAAAGGGAGATTATCTTCTCATTTATACTTGAACAGCTGAACAATAATTTATTTCAGGTATTTCAACATTTGTGCAGAAGAGGCTGCTTACATAAATGAAAGTATGCACAGTACAGAGTGTTGGTACAGGATGAACACTGCAGTTGAATTAAGTAATCCAACGCTTGATAAAGTTCAGGTGAAAACAATATTTTAAGGAATTCAATTTTCCAAAAAATTTCTTATAATTGTTAGTACTTTTAGTCGAAGGTTTCAATTTTAATTGTTTACAAACAATTCTCTTAATTCATAGTGGTGGAAATGGTGGACGGAATTTAGTTTCCATGAGAATATTGCTTGTCATCCGTCTCTTGTTTCTGAACCATGTTGTATATCATGCAGAAGCTTGGTTATCAACGATGTATGATTCTAGCAGCTTTTTTTTTAAGTGTCAATAGAAATGTGATTTACAGGGTTGGTACATGGATGAGCGTCAGCGTGCAATAAAAGTTGCATTAACGATGATGTTTGAGCAGCATCCCCCACTTATGAGGGCATTATTAGATACGGGAGATGCACTGTTGGTTTACTGCTCAAGGTATTCATCACTTGAAGCTGAACTCACTGTTGGTATGAGAGAACGAGATTTACGTGCATGGCTAGCACAAATTGATATCGATACCAGACAGGTTGTTTTACAAATTACATCAAAACTATCCGTTTGCTTTTAAATATAAACATCTGATTTATAAATTATTGATAACTAAATAAGATATGGTTGAAGCAGTACAAAAAATTTGCTATTGTTTGAAATTCGCAGGCTATGAAATTTTGAAAATTGCTTAAATTTCAATAATTGGAAATGATAATGCATGACTATATGTTTATTTTTGATCGGTTGGTCTTATTCAAATGAGAATGTTATGGAAATACTGGCATGTTAAATTTTTGAAATGCAGCTTTTTGATTCAACAATTCGTCCGTTGGCATTTCGGCCGCCATATCTCGGTGGAAATCGACTAGGATTAATCTTAATGGAAATAAGACGAGAATTTATGTTGCGAGGAGTTTTTCCACAACAACTTCCTGAACTGCAAATTGGCGTTGAAGCGGTTCGTTTTTGCAACGTAGAGTTCAAACAGTATGCACATGCCGGTAATTCGAATTCTCTTGTAATTCTTACAGGTCCTTGGTTCTGAATCACCGGCTGAAAATTATGTATCAATTTATCCATTCGATGTATTAGACCCCGATAATTTTTCGGCGCTTTGGACAAGTAAGCGCTGCTTTCTCTGTGACTTGCTGATGCATTTTGTAATTTTCCCATGGAGCTTTAACTACGCTTCTGCAAGTCTTTTTTTGTTTTCCATAGTTAAATCAACAGCGACTTTAATTGCCGACCGTTGAATTACAAAATTCAGTGATTTAGATCAGTTAGCTTTTTTGCCTGTTCCAGGGTTTAGCAAGTCTTTCCATCTATCACCTGCTGTTTTGTAGAGTAACCATTAACAGAAAAGCAGAGCATCTTTAAGCCAAGTAAGTTATCACACGTCATTACAGATCCATTTTTGTTGCTCGCAAAACAGAACAAAGACAGCGAACTTTGGACACAAGCAAATTCGATTAAACTGGCACCAAAATTGATATCAATCAATGAAACGACGCTTTCTGCTATAGTTGATGGTATGAATTTTCAGTTTCATTGGTCACAGTGGGTGAAGTATGTAAGAACTCATAAAATATTGTCAATTCTTGATAAAGCAGTAACGGAACGTAATGCTGCTTCTATCTGTACTATTTTCAAGAAATTTCCATGTCTGGTATTTCCCGGAACATTTCACAATTCAATTTATTTTCTAGAATTGGACGTTATGGAAAAAGTTACAGAAGAGGATCTGGAAAATTACTCTGTTGAAGACCTGCGTGCTGTTTTCGTCCGCTTAGCACTTCGAATGCGAAATCGTTTAGCTGAAACTGAGGCACAGCAAAACGAAATGAATCTTCTAGCAAGAGAAATTACCGCAATGCAAAATATGAGGCGGTAAATGATTTGTTTGGAGTAGGATTAACAACGAAAGCTTCTAAGTTGTTGTCAAGATTGTCATCCGATTTAGTTAGAATTTTCTCTTAAATTTCAGAGCACTAGAAGAAAGGAAAGCACAGATAGAAGGAGGTCCTACGCAAGAACGAAGAGAAAAGCGAGAGCTCCCTGCGCCGCTAGCTCGGACGGAACTACCAGTACCTCTAATGCGGGGCTATTCTCCACCTCGGAAGTGGGATGAGAAACGTAAGCCAATACAACGACGATATTCGCCTCCTGAGGAAAAGACCCCACGACGTCGTAGCCCTGCTCGGTTAAAGTCGCCCACTCCGCACGTATCTCGGAAATCATCGCCTTCTTCAAAATCACCATCGAAACAGCAGAAAATGATAAAACCTCCCGTTGATGAAAGTGAATTATCCGACGGGGAAATCTTGAGCGATTAATTTTATCCTTTTGCATGATAGGCAAGTAATATAGTATCTTGCTGACAAAATTTGTCATTCCATTGCTTGAATTGAGGAAGTATGAGGCCCACAATAATACAACATAAAATATTATAGCCTGAATGATGAGGCTCACATCAATATAGCGTAACAAGTATTATAGCTTGAATGACATATGGGTTATTCCCTTAATTGTTCTAGGATAACTCATAAGAGTTCATTGGAGTGGAGTTTGTTGTGAGAATCAAAATTTAGTCATATCCCGTCCACGATTTTTCGATCTCTTGTGAACATTCAGTGTTATGTACATACTGTTGTTGTTGTTTAATATTCCAGTTCTGGATTTTATGAAAGAATTAAACTGGGAAACACTTGAATGGAGAATTTGAATCTTCGAAGCATTCAGAAGCTGCTCATTGTCTTAAAATCATCCTAGCCGCATTTAAATTCATTGGCAGTGGAATTAGAAGATCCAAAAATTATCAGAACATTGGAACTACGTTTTTTTTTTTCTCTTGTTAGATATTACTTTCCAACTGCCATTCAGATTTCGTTAACAGCAGAGTTTTATTACCTTATTACAAGAATGGATCTGTCAATAACCATCTCACGTAGAAATGGTTTTGATGCCATTTCTCTGTTTAATGAGTATTGATAAACCCTCAGTGATTCAATCAAAGGCGCATATAAAGACTATATGGAGAAAGTATCCTAATCAGGCATTAAACTTGAGGATCAAATGCCTTTATTCCTCCATCCTGTAAGATCAACATCAGAGTCATCATCGCTCATTTGTCTCATAATCACTGGTTCGGTACGTTTTTCGTTTTTCTCAGCAACCGTGCTGTACAGTTTATCTCGTCGCAGTTCCAGCCGATTTACTCGTTTCCATTGGTCAATCTATAAAATAGGTTAAGCAAAGTTAACTAGCTGTGTATGGAATTCTAACTATTCAGAGATGCACAAGAGCAGCAAAATTTTGGAATCATAAGTTATCAAGACAGCAATATACCTGCTCATCAATGAGTTCGATATCATGCTCAATAGCGACCACATATTCTTCATTTTCTTCGCGGTGTTCTTCCTCCTGCTTCGCTTCATCCAACTCTCTCATGAAATCTGCATACTGTTGTTCTATATTTGCTTGCTTTTCTATGGTGTCGATAACCTAAAAATCACAACTTAGTGGTAGTTCCACAAACGGGCAGATGTATTTTTATATACAGTTTGAAGCATCAAAATGCTCAAATTAAGTGCCTTTAAAATCAGAGATTAGATCTTAGAAAAACAATAAAGTTGTTTATACGTGTTAAATTGAAGATGGTATAAATTCTGCTTGAATTATGTCCTACTCAGGAATTGTGTAGTCTTGGGTATGTAGAAAGTGATGCATTCGTTTTGTTCTTATATTCATTAATTTTAATAATTTCAAATAAAAACAGCGATTTATTTGCAATGTTAGCTTACTCTGCTGTTCAATTTTTCGTCTTCGAAGAAACCTTCAGGTACTCCTTTGATAACATTTTTCTTTTGACCATGTACCGCATTGCTTTCTATTACTTTTGACATCGAACCTTTCTCCCAGGGAGTATTTTCGTTAAGATCTTTCGAAGTAGACTCCTCCACATCCACTGTAAAAAAGAAAACAGTACGATTAAAAAGTCCAATGTCTTAGTGAAAGCAAATCAAACAGAAGAACACGTTAAACCTTTTAATTTTTTCAAAGGTGAAGTCAAGTAAGATGTGGTCGGCTCTGCGGAGTTTCGCTTCGATGGAATAGTATTGGTTGTTGTTGCTTTCTTGAAACTGGCAACATTTTCTCGGTGTTTTCGACCATTCGAATGAGCTATCCATAACTTACTCTTCACCTTAAAATTTTGAACAATTTAACTGATCGCTCTTTGATCAGAAATCTCTCGTTACTTCTGCTAGTAAAGTAAGAATCGAGGACCAACCTGTGTATTACAAATAATACAAAGAAGAGAACCATTTTCCAAATTTCTCGCAATCGCTGAAGGAGCTTTCATTGAACACGAAGCTGCATGCATCCTTCACCTGAAACGTATCATCATCGTATCGCGGTGATTTCACGTCCGCAAAATGACTCCAAACCTGTTCGCATTGCTCATCGACCAACCGTTACTTAGCTGTGATGAAGGATATAAGCAAGGTGAATTGGACCTCGTACCCAGCATTTCCTTGATCGGTTCATCAGGATGATCATTTGATTTCTTTCATATTTGGTTAAAATCCAATAAAAGATCATTAAATGATAGATGAGAGTAAGGATAAGATCTCTTTTGATTTGTATTTATGTTTTATCTATATCATATCAAGCAAATCTTAGCAACGAACACATCTGCTGTACAATGTCCGCGGGATCATCAAGAATATTGGCTAAAAAGGTACCTCAGCGTGTTGTCGATGTAGCAGAAGAAGTGCAGGATTGGGAAAATCATATTATTCTTAGGTTTCCTGATAATGTCGCTACAAAAATCAGTAAGCTTTGTCAATTTTTTGTCTAGTAATATTATTTTTCTTTTTTTAAAAACGAAGAGAGAGAGATACCCTAACTGCAGGAAAAATGATTGATGAATCTGGCGACAATGATCTTGCCATTGGATTTCAACCAGATATGCGAAATGCAACCGTACAATTTCAGCAACAAGTCATGTCTGCAAGGTTGTTTGATCTACCTTGTGTCGTTGAGGTTAGTTACTCAGATAACCTTTTGCGAGATACAATGATATGATAAAACTGACACTTGTTTGTAATGAATGAAAATGATGTAGGTATACGCATTTGCATGCATGCTTTTATCAATGATATATGCATGAAGCGATCGTCGTTAATAATCCTTTGGATTTCCTTTTATAGTTTACATTGTAGTGAGTCCAGCAGAAAGAAATCTAAATCTACTGGAACTTGTTTTGTATATTGTTGGAATCAAATAATTTTGTTCTCACTAGACGATCGACACTTAAATATTATTCTGTAAATGGTGAATATCTTAATTGATATCTATTTCCTATTATTGGTTGTTTTTCTTTCATTTTTTTGATTGTTTTCAAATTGTAGGTGATGAAAACTATCGATAAAAAAAATGTTTATAAGGTTGCGGACGCATCTCAGATTATGATCTGTTCGCATGATTTACAACCTATCACAGAAACATCGCTTCAAAGTGATGTATCAAAATCGAAACGTGATAAAATGTGGCAATGGCCTCATGGACGTGAGCTTTTTTTTCATACTTTCTTTTTACTTGTGAATATTTTAAGAAAAAAGTCCGGACGGAATATGCTTAAACAAATTATAAATTCCTTACTGATAATTGTTCAGTTCGTTTCAGTCACTCCGCCAATGAAAAGTGTAAGGAAGCGACGTTTCCGTAAAACGAAAAAGAAAAAATATATGGACGCACCTGAGGTTGAACGTGAGCTCAAACGTCTCCTGAGGGCTGATATTGAAGCCACTTCGAGTAGATGGGAAGTAGGTTTAACTGTGCATTTTCGCCTACTTTTATAGAGAGAATCAAGTCTTCGAGTCTGTAGATCTCATTTATTTACAAATTTAGATTGTTACTCCTGAGGAAGATACTAAAAAAGTGGACACTCCTTCAGTTCCTATGGAAGCTCTTGTTCTTGGAGAAATAAGCAATTCAGACGATGAAGCGTCAGTGAAGGAGGTTGCACCTCTTGCCGTTCTGGAACATAATTCTAGAGATAGTTGATAGCTTCGAGAATTCGAATGACATCAATGTAGTTGTACGTAAGTAGTATTTGTTCAGTCCTAACCCTTTATTCATTGCTACACATTTAACGTTTTTTAGTATTACGGATTATTATGTGGTGCTGAAATTACTGTATTTTTGAACAAATATGTTACTTACTGTCTTTCAGCTTACTTACGATTGTATTTTCATCCGATAAAAGTAGTAAAATCGTTCACCGCTTTTAATGGTACTTTGCATACGATGTGATTATTTGCCCAAAAATCTTTAAAATTATCTTCAGTTGCAGAGTAAACAACGATTCGAGCTTCATTTTGATTTTCACGAACTGATAAGTTTGTATAGTTGTTTTTATGTGTTGTTACACAGTCCAACTGAAATGCTGTTATAGCTGTATATGAAGGCCTAGAAATTGTTAAAATAAAGTTTCTGGAATTGTTTGTGTAAATAGTTGTGCAAATGACGGCATTAATCTTTCCCTCATTACATTAATTTGTTTTTAAATGTTATTTGACATGCACTGTACGTTTTGGTTTTCGAATTGATGAAGGAGTAAGTGCCAATGTTTCCTTTTTATACTTGGGTAGCAATTCATCGATTCTGTTAACCTATGGTAGAATCCGAAATCTTCATAGGAATTAATTTCTTTTTTGATGATTGTTCTTTTTTCAGTATGAGAATCTGTTATAATTTACCGAAAATATTTTCTGAGTTTATTTAATTTGCATTATTTATATTCCCTTGTCGTTTGGATTAAAAAATTGAAAGCTCCAAATGAAGAATATGGTTCCAGTTTTCTTCCACTTTTTGATTTATAAAAACATCTGTGCACTGTTGAAAGATGGTAGGATACATTATGTTTTATGCTATAACAAGAACAAAATCCATCATATGAGATGCTGAAAGCGGCAGAAGTTTGGTGTGACTTATTTCATGAAGGACGAAATATAAGTATTGGATTGATGGTTTAAGTGCTGTCATTCGTTTTTTAATTTTTTTATGATGAGAGGATGGATTTTTCCAGAAAGTTGTCACATAATTTTCCTTGAGATTGTCGGGTCTCCGAGTATTTCCAATTTCGTTCAGTGTTGCTGGCAAAAACTTGCCAGATTTAAGTATTATGGTAGATTTTTATTTTATTGGCTACAAAGATCGTGGAAGTAGTAGACTGGGTGTTTGTTCTGTTTTATCGCTTCTATTTCTTAACATATCACATTACTTTTGACGTTTTATAAAGCTGGCTCTTCATTGTCCAATGAGAACATAAAGCCCAGGAAATCTTTCCTTGTTGTTTCTTAATTATTTCTGTCCTTTTCATTTGACCTCCATCCTTTCCCATGTGGTTTTACTTTTCTGATGCTATAATCTTACTTAATCTTAAGTTATCGACATACAAATTGAATGCTTCGATTAGTTTCTAATACACCTGTTGTAAGTTAATAATAGATATACTAGCCTATTGGCAATAGCTTTACCTTTTTAATGGTTATTTCTTGAAAACGTGTTCATCTTTCACGGTTCTAACTCATGCGCTACCTGTATCATCAAATCTTGTTTAACACAACGAAAACTTTCATAATTCGTGAAACATTTTTCCAACGAAATAGAATATCCCATGTGAAATTGAGCACTATCTCAATAATTGGACAAGAAATCGAACATTTTTGATAGGAGTTAAAACTTTGAAAGGATTATTGGTTAAAGGGAGCAAAAATAGGGCACTCTAAATTATCAAACTATTTGAGAACACTCCTGTTATGCTAACTTTCATTATTATACTTCAAGTAATCCGCTTTATGTGCTCATCAATAATTATTGCAAATGTGGAATGAATTTCCACTTTCTGCTAGTTTCGTAGACTTACTAATTATTTCAGATTAGGAATGCTTTAACCGTGTTGATTATAAAGCCAACAAATAAATTAGTTACTTATGGTACTTTGTAAAAATGGAATGGAACTTGGGATTATGAATTTCGAAATTCACATGCGAAAATATTTCTTACTTGAAGTCTTCCTAGAAGAAAATTGATAATGTACGGTTATTATAAGGTAGAATAAACTTGTGGATTGATTGGGAAGCAAAGATTTTTAATTATGCTACTATTCATAATGTGATGACAGAAGGTTTCACAATAATAATTTTACAGTTGTGAGGCTGTATCGTTCCAAAAAAGACTTGAATTATCCACTTCCTTATCATTTGCTCTTTAAATACTTTTTTATTAATTAGTTGTGCTCATTATTTACTCTGCTTTGAATGAAAAAGAAAGCATTTCATTCAAAATGGCATATATTTAATGGATTGTTCGGCATACCACAAGAAAGTTAGTTAATTGTATTGTTTTTAGGTAAAATAATGAAAGGCAAGAAATATTTTTCATCTAGGCGAAATTGAAGAATAAGATGGATGAACAAATAAGTGGCACTTCGAGATAAATGAGCAATTAGAATAGATATTTGATGGAGGTGCAAGTCTTTAAAAAGGTAAATTTTTTTGGAAGGCTCAGCTGGTTATAACGATATCGGTTAACTAATGTCTTTTTATGTGTTTTTCCATAAATTATTTTAAAAAATTCAATTTTTCAGAGGAGAAAGATGAAGAATTTTTTGAAATGTTATCATTAGTTCATGTCCTAAGCCTCCATTGCTTTTTTTTTTTGAAAACATTTTGAACAATTGGATTTTCAATATAACGTTGTATAGGTCAGTAGGGACAAGAATTTTATCCGTTATGTTTCTTTTTTAGGGTCATTCATATTGTTGTGTTTGTAAATTAAGCATTATATCATTTTGTGCTTAGATAGTGGCAAAATTAATTCGTTTTATTTGTTATTCAACTTAAATTTCACTTATTAGTAGTGAAAAACTTTTGGATCAGAGGGCTTTAGTTGGATCAGTGTTCGATTAAATGCAAGGATGAAGAGTTTTTGTGTTAATGGTGGCAATAAACTCGTTTATTACAAAGCGCGGGTATTTTTAAATTATTTTTCTCGGGGATGAGGAAGAGAATAGTTTTAATTTGAAATGATATGAAGCTGGCTGTGACAAATTCCATGAGATAGATTGTCTCTGATAGTAAAAAGAGGCAGAGAAGCTATATCTCGTTTTTCATGTCTCTTTGCTGTACTTCAATTGGTAAACATGTAGAAACATCTGTGAATAGAAAATGGAAGTGATCTAACTGTGAATTTCTCTCGAGTGATATTTGGACTAATTGCCATTAGATCTTCCATATTTTCAATATATCCGCAAATGGTAATTAGTTTGATTGTTAGAGATTGTTATCAACAGTCATTCCCTTCTTATCATACTTCATGGATTATATCTTCTCCCCCCAAGTATCCCGTCGTTGCATTTTTCATTCTTGATGGATGTTCATTGTTATTTCTACCACCATAATAGCTCTATTTCAATCTTTATATGTTAACATACACTCCATAATAATTCTACTCTGTGTCATCTTTCTTTTCCGATTTCTGATAAATGGTTACGCTTTGAATTTCTTCAAATTGTTCATTATATTATATATCAATGTAGATGAGAAATAGGAGCAGTTAAATAGCGCGAAACGCTGCAGGGCATATATTTTTTTGCTTAAAAAGTATAGTTCAGAAACCTTGCTACTACTCGTTGGTTGGTGAAGATGTGCTCACTGAACTATTAGTAACTGATTGAGATTATCGACGTACTATCACGTTATCATTGAGATATGACGAAGCTTTTGATCATTCAAACCGATCAAGTCCCATGCTTGATCTTTTCTTCATTGTTGCAGATAGAAACTGATTAAAAAATTGCTCAGCAAAGAACCGTATTTGTTGGTACTTTAAAAGATAGGCATTCTTAATGCAAGCAATGAGATTTTCTCAAAAACTTTAAAAATGAAATTAATTGTGTTATTTGTTGAACTATGGATAAGTTAAATTTCATTCTTTTTTCCCTTTCCTTAAGTTGCTTTTAAATTATCATTTTGTTTTTCTTGAAGTGAAGAATCGATATCGTTTGTGATATCAAATGTATTCCGAGGTTCTGGAAACTTCCTGTTATAATTAAGCCATGGGTAAGGTACCTATCTGAGAGTCATTTCTAGAAAGGTTAAGTGAATTTCTAATCATTAAATCAATTTTAAATTAGCAAATATTTACAATTCCCAAAAAATCTGATATATTTTACCGAACCTTGTCTCTTGTCATTCAACGTTATGACTTTATAGGCCATTTCTGACTTATAGTCCAGTTAATCAGTATTGTTCGACCACTTAATATAGAATCTCCCATTCCCAGATTTCATTTTCTGTCGTAGTAACAATAATAGTTGGTGGTGAATTTATAATGATGTCTCTGCAGGCATATGTGGTAATCATCAACATCGAATTGATTTGTGCCGCATCATTCTTTTCTACAGTGACGATAACAACAGAACTGATTTGTTGACGTTTCTGGGCATCTGTATGTCACACCAACTTTGTCGATGGCCTGATGTTAGAAGTAAACCATTTTATTTCATTTTTGATTGCATTATTGAGAAATAGCTTTTAATTGGATATCATTCCTTGTGGTATAGTGACTTTTGGAAACGGTAGTTCGAATCAATCAATGAAATGATCGAAAATTATTAGTTAACTTGTCACTGTTTCTGTTAGATAATATGAACTCTCAAAAAATGAACGTTGGCTAATCAATCAGCTTATATTTAAAAACGAGATTACTTAATTTATGGTGTGGTATTTTGACAAAGAATTTGAATTACTTGTTTTCCAATGTTTGATAATTAAAACGAATAGATTTGAGGTTTTTGACACTGTAAGAGAGGTGTGATCGGAGAATGGAACAGAATTTCATTAGTCAGTGAAAATTATTTCTTGAGTTTCATTTCTTTCTTTTTTATCCGCTCATTCACTTCTTGGATGAATTTAGTATTAAACGAAGAAAGTATTTCTTTCCTAAACTCATCTGTTTATCGAATTTTTTGTTTGTCACCAAAAACTTTTGATTTGAACTCGTAAATCTCTTCCATGTTCTCTAAAGTAAGTTCAGGTAAGCATTTGTTTACTTAGTTACTTATTTCAAGTTGTTTCTTATCAACAGCTTCCATAAATTTAGTCCACATATTTTGCAATTTCATAACTTCCTTGTCTTTCTTTTATATTTTTTCCGTTAAATTGAAAAGAAAGTTGTATTCTAACAAGCTTTAGTTTTTGTATTTATATTATTTCCTAGTTATTTGATTTTTTCTTAAATGTTCATAAAATTCAATTCCCGAATATTTTTTTTTTCAAGCTTACGCATTAAAGATCTACTTGTTTTAAGGAAATGGCATTGATATTTATAAAAGAAGATGTGATGAGAGTAAGATAAGACCAATTTTTCGCGTTTGTTATATTTGAAAGGAGAAAGGGGGACTAGAGGAAAAAAGTTTTCCATTTTTTTCTTCAACGATCTTCAACAAATCAGATCGGCTGGCTGAGGCAGTTACAGATAGGCATTATCAAGTAGTGGTACTCATGATTTTCTTTATCGGGAATCCAAGTAAAGGAAATCTGCTAATCCGCCATATGAGACAGTGGTGCGGATGTTTTTCCTATGTTTCTCGGACAAAAGTGGTGCTTAATAACAAATTCTGGTCTTAATAAGTTCAAATTTCTCAAAACTTCTATATCTCATGATGTGAAGAGGATATAGAACTTTACGACCTGAATTGAATTATATTTAAATGTTGATGAGTATAACTTGTTTGCAGTGGGCACTAATTGAGGTAATTTAGAAAGAGGCAATAGGAAAGAGGGGAAGGAATTGAAATGAAGATAATTATTAACAATTTTTAAAAAATCAACCCAATTTAATGGTGTGATTCTGCATCGTATTACGCCAGTTGTGATTTGGAACTATTCCCAATTACTACTCTTCGACAAGTTTGTAGGATATATAGTTTATTTGGGATAAAGTCAATCTTCCGCTGAATATAATACAAATTGCTTAATTTGGTACACTTAACAAATTTGATAGAAGGGATGTTCTAAAAGAAACAAACAAAGGGAGAATTGTTTGAATTAAAAAGAATATTTTTTTATCCATTTATAGAATGAAAAGGAGAAGTTTTTCTATTTATAGTTGGATGTCCATATATGTAAATATCAATGATAAACTACTTGACTGAATTAATATTTGATTTTGATGTTGTGGATTAGCTTTATTGTGAGACAGTTCTTCAGTTGCTATGGCAGTGTTTAAGCTATACTTTTTCAAGCTAAAACTTGAGGAATCTCTCGAATTAATCTTTTTTTTCTTTTTTTTTTGTTTTCCAGTAAAACATACTAACTGATGAGGAATATGCACATTTTTACCGCCTAGAGTTGAAATCAAATAATAAAAATGACTGAGATAAATGTGAATTTAATTGTTCATCATCTCCAATATTATGCGATATCATGGATAGCATGATTGGTATCTGTATTTTAGATCTGTCATGGAGACGTAATTTACGACATAAACTGTTGGCGATGTTGATGAGAGGACGTATTCGGGCGATACTTCTGATTATTATACTTATGGGTTGTATGCTATACATGCTCATTTCCGCTTCTGAATTGTGTTCTGTCTTCAACATGGTTAGAAATAACATTGTCATATTACCTGGACAAAAAATGGGTAATCTGTCGAAATACTCACCGCTCATTTTCATTGGTTAGTCTTCTTACTAACTTATATCCATTTCGTCCATAAATCTATATTTATTTTAAGGTGCTCAGGCAGCTGATATGGTGGGTATTGTTTTGAATGTGTTTTTATGACCTTATTAGTCTTTTCGAATGATTTTTCATATATCTTTTTTCTTATATTTTTAAATTGAAACGATTACTTTACTATATTTCTTTGTTCAACTAGTAATCTTCTTTGTTGGCTACGGAATTTAACGATCGGGCTCTTACACGGTGCGTAATGAATCTATCAAATACTTTTATCCCCAAGTTCCTATTTTTATCGTTCTGCTGGGGATCTTTTAAATTTTGCAGGCGGCTTGTTTTTCTTGGTCATAAGTTAAAGAACACTGTAGCAGCTCTTTTTTTTTTTTTATCAGTGCAGTATAACTGCGCTGAGCATAAACTTCGTTTTAGTTTCCAGTTTTTATCTGGAAAATAAGTTTTCGTCATTGTTCAGTTTATACATATTTCAGGTGGTGTTCCACGGTCAGGGACAACTCTGATTCGTGCTATGTTGGATGCACATCCTTCTGTGCGATGGTTGGTCATTGCATGTATTCCCTTGGTCATGAGCATCACAACTGACTGTATTTTAATTAATATTTCTTTTTCTTCCATATTCTGGTTACTAAAGCAACATACCGTGCTGCTTAATTAAATTATCATCTTAAATTACAGTGGTGAAGAGACACGCGTAATACCACGCATTTTGGGACTTAGGTCACAGTGGAAAAACAGTCAAAAAGAATGGAATCGTTTGATAGAAGCGGGTATCACCGATCAAGTAATCGATGATGCTATCTCATCGTTTATATTACAAGTAAATTGCTTACTGTTTCAATTTTGGCATTGTTTATTGTTGTTGCAACTAAGGGTAAATTTGTAATTTCTCAGGTAATAGCAGGTCATGGTGAACCTGCTGAAAGGCTATGCAATAAGGATCCTTTCACGATGAAGTCAGCAAAATATCTTGCGCATCTATTCCCAAACAGCAAATTTTTATTGATGATTAGAGATGGCCGAGCGACTGTTCATTCAATCATATCACGTCAAGTAACCATTACGGGTTTTGACCTCAGCGATCCGAGACAATGTCTGAATAAATGGAACCACGCCATCAAGATGATGTACGAGGTACTATTTTCACTTTTTTTAAAGGAATAGAAATTTAATAGTTCTGAGCTAACTCATGGTGCTTCTCTTAGATTCACGAGGTGTACTAACAAGTTGCGCATTAAGGAGAACAACTTACTTTTTTCCAAATTTTTCTTAATCTCAATTCATGCTTAAATTTTTTCACCAAAGCTGCATTTCCTAGATTTGAAAAATTTTATCAAGATTAAGTCTGAAGCTGAAAGTCAGTGATTAGTTCATCAGTTAAAAATCGATAAATAGTTTTGATTAGATGGGAGATTAACTCTTAATATTTCCGCTATAAATATTCAATTTCAAAGTCGGACATGAAAACTCATATTTTTCATTCTTGTTATAAATTCACTTTCTAGCAGTGTAAAGCGATAGGCCAAAAACGATGTTTGACTGTTTATTATGAACAGTTGGTACTGCATCCGGAGCAGCAGTTGCGTCTTATTCTTAATTTCCTCGATATTCCATGGAGTAATCTGGTGCTTCATCACGATAAACTTATCGGCAAAGATATTTCGCTTTCAAAGTATGTGTTTTTTTCGTCATATTTTAATTACTCATAAAAAGCCTTAATATTTCCATTGAATCGATAAGTATGATTGGGTATCATATAGTCTAGAGCATGATAAGACATAGTTATTGTTTCATAGAAGGTTTCCAGAATCGTTTTGTCGTTCTATGCTGTGCGTTTCCTGATTGTAAACGATTGCGCTCATCAGTGTTTTTCTCATCTCTATTTTTTTCACTTTTCCAAAAAGAACAGTAGTCAATTAAGTGGTTTTGTTTAATTTTTTTTCTTTTGATTAATTGTCGTATTAAGCTACCTGTGCATTTATCTATAGTGATATATTATTAAAAAAACTGTAAAAAGATAACTAACATAAGATCGGTCAGATTCGATTATTTCATTCTATAAATGAAATAGAGATCCAAGTTAGTTGTTTCACTTATCTTTCCACCATTGTTTTTGCATGATTTGTCCTTAAAATGTTCTACTTTATTTTCAAGTTTAAGATATGTTTTCATATGAATAATCAGCTTAGATGATGGATATTCATATGAGAACACATTTTTTCTTTACAATTGACATTATGTGACCATGATTGGTCACAGTTTTTGATTTTTTAAAAACCGTGACATTGTTTTTAGTTTTGAAAGATCCACTGATCAAGTAATCAAACCGGTTAACCTGGATGCATTAACTAAATGGGTTGGTACGTTTAGCGAGGAGATTGTACAGGAAATGGCATCTATAGCACCAATGTTGGCAGAGCTTGGGTTTGTGATTCTGTAAAATTTTTTGTTCTGGAAAATAGCTGAGATCTTAATATTCTCAGGAACTTGTATAGATTTATGATGTAATATATAAGTGAAATAAGCGTCTCTCTTTCCGTTTTTTTCTTACCATTTCTTGTTTAGTTTTTCTTACTGGTTTACTAGCTTTTTTCACACGTTTCAGTATTTAGATTTGTTTGCTATGATCGGAAAATTTATATGCTGCAATGAATAAGGGGAAGATAGTCAGCGAAGCCAAAAGAGAAAGTTTCCTGTAACGAAGTAAACTGTAGTCATGAATGTTATTTTTTTTCAGATATGATCCAAATGCTAATCCGCCCAAATACGGTGAGCCTGATCCGATTGTGCTGAAGAATACTGATGAGTTGCACATGAATTTGGGTATGTGGGAGCGTAGAGCGAAAGAAATAGTTGATCCAGCAGCAGTTGCTGCGCCGCGTCCTCCACTTGCTCGGTGAAGATTTCGTCACACGCATGCAAGCACATTTATTTTACCTGCAATTATAGATTGCATTACTCATACATAAGCGTTTACACTCTTCTGATCCTTTTTGCTCACTTTACTGTTCTTCATGAAGCAGTGTTTTCTTTTACATAAATTTTTGTGAAATTATTGCAAGTTTCCACATCGTCACTTTTCTTCGGTATTTTTCTCCAAGTCGGTCAGTCAAGCATTCTTTCATTTGTTTCAATATAAATATGTTCTACTTGGGTGAAATTTTCATTGTTTTCTATCTTAGAATTAATTCCTTGTAAATAATTCATGTACAATTAAGTTATTACTAAAATCATATCACTCATATTGGGCGCTTTCGAGTTTAAAATTGTGTGCAGATACGTAACTGCAGAGAATTAAGAATGTTGCCGAGAAAACGTGAGCGATCTTAATGAATTACTGTATGGATCTTATTTTTATTACTAGTAGTAACTAAATACTTATTAACACCACATTCCTTATCATACATTTGATCTACTTTTATTGTGAGTAGATTTGCTCCCTCTCCATTTAATACACGAATTTGTCGATCCATTGGTTGAATTTTGCCTGTCCGATAGAATTCTAAAGTAGCGATCAGTCGTATGATTTGGTAAGTGCTTTTTCATAGTAATTCTTGTTATGCAGATACTTTTTAATTAGTTTAACCATTTCGATACTGCTCAGGCATTGCTTCTATACCTTTGCTAGGCTTTCCTTATTCCTAACATGAATGGAATGCCTTACTGGGCTTACTGGTCCCTCCTATATTCAGTTTTATCTAAACCACTGTATTATTGAAGTTGGACACACCTAATTAAGTGCAGGAATACTTTTAAAGTCCTTATCTTGCTTTCCGGTTTTGTTTGAATTCAAACTTTTTCAACCATTTAACAAATTTTGAAAAGATTTTATTAATCTTTGTTTGTGTATTAAGCTGGACAGTTCATTTCAGGCTATCATCCATTATACGGGTCGTAAAATACTGTGTTTTTATTTCATTGATCCCATACAATCACGGAAATAGTACGTTCTGCGAGTCGTAATTTTCGTCAAAATGCATCAGTTTGAATAGTTTCTAAACCTAAGTTATCTTTTAAAACATCACCGCAGAATTTTTTCGGCAATTCGACATCAGTAAAATGTCGTAGAATAATTTTCTTTTTGTTTCAGTCTCATTTTCTTTGTATTACATAATCAATAACCACAGTAAAATTTAGAAATTGTGTTCTGCCACGTTGATTAAATTTACCTGACTAAATTGTAGTATGCAAGACTGTTATGGAAGTTTCGAAGTACAGTACATTGTTTTGAAATCCCGAAACTAGTTCATAGTTCGTGTAATCTAAACTGTGATCTGGACGACGGTGGGTGAACTAAATGGCTGATAGTTAACACTGTTAGTATTACTCGGGGAAGCGAGGTACGACCGTCCCGGTGTACAGTTACTTCATTGTTCTTCGTAAGAGCTTGAAAGCAAAGTAGTATAGTCTCTAAGAAAAGAGAAGAAAACTTCTTCCAAAACGATTAATTTATAGATACAGGATATTATAATCAAACAGTTAACTTTCGGTGCATGACTTAACGTATTTCAACAACAAATAAAACTACATATCGTACACATGTCAAAAATCACATCTGTATATTCTTCTGGATTCCTTAATATGGTTAAATATGCTCTCTTATTCCTTCGCATCAATAATGCCAATTGTAGCAATGGCGAAAGTGGCTTCATTTTCGGGTAAGTCTGGCGAGTCATAGATTTTTGCAATTCTTGTTTCTCCTCGTCCCTAAAATTTAAGTGTAATTCGTCAATAAAAAACACAATTATAAATTATTGCTACAGCATACAGAAACGAGAGGTTTAGATGTCTGATATAGAGATGTTTGGAAGTCAATTCTGCTTTAGATTATATTTCAGATTAAACATAGCTAAAGAAAGTTCCAAACGTGTAGAAGGAGGAAAATAAGCTCTGCTTGATAAGGTAAGCAAACACTTTCAAAAGCCAAAAAATTCCGAGCCTGCCTACGAAATCAGAGGAATTGTCAAAAATAATACCTTCTTGAGCATGATACGAGTGGTAGATGCATGGGCCAGAATGTGCCCACCAACCGGTTTTTTTGGATCTGCCTGAAATGTCATTCCAGCACCAGGGTCTGCAGTCATCTGATTTGTGATAAAAACTGCAACATTGTACTCTTCTGCGATTTTCTGAAAAACTAGAATTCTCAAAATATTCATCAAGTCAGGAAGGCTCAAGTTGTAAAACGAAGTATTGCATGGAACAGATCAAGATGACTTTTTTGACCTGTAAACGTGACAACATTTGCGCAAGTTTTTGCTGCCGTTCTGCAAGCTCACCTCGACCACTGTAATCGACTCGGAATAGAGCCATAATTGAATCAACAATCAATAGTTTAAAAACACCTAATTCCTGAAGCGATGTGATGGCAGTTATTGTTTGAAAGATACATGAAATCCGACATAATAAATCTCATTTCATGTTTCAAAACATTGTGGTTTTCGTCCGTTTGGAAAATTTTTCTTTTTTTCCGGCTTTGCATGACAAAAATAAGTAGAGCATTCAATAGCTAAGCTGATACTAAAGTTGTGGTGTGAAAGACTGTGAACAGTTAGAAGTCACACCTCATGAAATTTTGCGGCAACGAAATCCAGCAATTCCATCTGATGATCAGAAGTATACGCTCGTGCATACAAAATATTATCTAACATTGTCTCGTGATTCATTTTGAAACGTTCGTTAATCTGACGCAAACGATCCGGGCTTAAAAACTTCGGTCGGTGATCGTGCAGATCTAAGAATTTTGAAAGCTGCGCATGTTATGCAATATTCGAAATGCATTGCAACTAACCGGAAAGTGTTCTCTGTGTCGATGTAGATAACTTTCCCACCTTTGAAGTTACTTGTCTCACTCGGTATCTGACACATCACTAAAAATGTTAAATTTATCTCCATTACTTCTGGAAACTAAAAACATATTAACTTGTTTTTTATAAAAGACTTCCAGTACCATTTGCATTACTGAGCATCTTCCAGAAGGAGTCACTGTAATGGCAGTGCTTAAACTTTCCAGAAGAAATTCAAAATGCCGACATCAATCCGCTGTGGCTCGAATTCCGGGTTGTTTTCTATGCCACTTTGAAATTACCAGGCTGTTTCATTTCGATGAAATAAAAGATTTGCCGAAATTTGCCAAGAACTTTGGTTATAGTTCAGCACTTCTTTCACCGAAACTTTTTTTGTGCAATCTGATGCTGGAAAGCATACCACATAAAGTGTGCGAGAGTTGGGTTTTACCAGTACGAAATTCGCCGAAAACTTCGGTTATAGCCTGACTTTCAATACCACCGCCCAGAAGTTGATCCAACTCTCGGCTTCCTGTGCTGATGCGATAACAGAGCTTCCGTCGTTCTGTCATCTCCAAAGCCGTGATAAAGCCATTGTTCTAAAATTCACTCCCAGTAGTGTCTTTCACTACTGACATAAAAACAAGTAGGCATGAATTTCAACTACTCACCGATAGTTTGCAAGCGACTTCTTTGATTTTGTCGACTTTTGCTTCTGAAAGACCTTTGACATCACATAGCCGCTTCCTCGTGGTCATCATAATTCCTTTGATCGTGCAAATTCCGACGCCTAACAGCTTCTTGATGTCAGCAACGTTCTTCAAAGAAATCAGATATATGACTTATATTAAATCACACCGCGAGTGTTTGAGTTAAAATTTACTAACTAGGTCCAAAATTAAATTTAATAAATAAATCTATCCAGTCATTCAATTTAATCCATTAAAAAACCATTAAAAATGCATTAACAGGATATACAAAACTTTGCGATGCACATTAAAATGTCGAATACAGATTAAAAAATGTAGTTTGGGATGCTAATTTTATTTGGCAATTTAATACAACTTTGTTTATCTGTACAAAGTTTTTCTGCAACGGCGTAGGATACTCAGTGGAAAAGAAAAAACTACAGGATACAAAATTTTTGTACAAAACTTACGATTCCATGACTTTGCAGCAATTCGATATCCTGATAGAAATTCATCTAAAACATATTCTAATGAACTTATGCTCTATATCCAACAAAACGTATCATTTAATCTGATTAGAATAGAAGAAACCTCATAGTCGTTCAGTTCAGCATGATCATTTTGACGTGGAACAACTTGTTCCATCACTTGCATATTGTTTGACTTGAACCAGTGACTGAAATATGGCTTGGTGAGCAATTCTGATAACAAGATATTTGATATCATGAGGACATTTCGACTCAACAATGCATATTTGACTGTAAATGCATTGCTTGAATACTCATCTCATTCTTCAAAGATGGCTGTAACTTCGATGTCCTTGACATTTGACCTGAATTGTTATAATACAACAAGACTGCAAGGATTTAGTGTACGGAAACAACAATAAGCATGCCACGGGAAGAAGGATAATGTTGACATTATCACTACTGCATTAAAACACCATAAAACTCTCTTCCTTCCCGCGAATCCGCGAACTCTTCACGAAATATTTTCACTCTAAAATGCTTGCACTAAGCTAATCCTCAAATCTCTCTACTATGAGACATTTCAAATGGAAACATTTTTTTCTCGAATATTCCATTAGTGAACTGATAGATTAGCACGTAGACATTGTCGTACATTCAGAAAAAGACTGCTGATAGCAACATTCTCGCTCCCATATAATCATGATTATCATATCTCGCTCCTATATAATCATGATTATCATATCTCGCCCCCTATATAATCATGATTATCATATCTCGCTCCTATATAATCATGATTATCATATCTCGCTCCTATATAATCATGATTATCATATCTCGCTCCTATATAGTCATGATTATCATATCTCGCTCCTATATAGTCATGATTATCATATCTCGCTCCTATATAATCATGATTATCATATCTCGCTCCTATATAATCATGATTATCATATCTCGCTCCTATATAATCATGATTATCATATCTCGCTCCTATATAGTCATGATTATCATGTCCTGCTTGTTAAGAGAGGTGGAGAGTAGAATTTGAATTTTAGTATAAGTCATAAGGCTCACTTTGGATTTTGTCTAAAATCTGTTCCATAATATAAGGTGAAAATTTTAGAAAAATGCAGAAGTTTGAAAAATTATTATCAAAATTTTTATTTCTAGTTTCTTCCACATTTTGATTTCAATTTCCCAAACTGTTTTTCTACTGCTTTTCGTATCAAAGTAATTTTATGTTGCTAAAAGCCTTCCATCGCGTGGCACACAAGGAAGAATTCGGAAGTTTAATAGGAAATTCTCTCCTTATTTCATTCCTTTCTATGATTGCTCTTAAATTGAGTCGAGTTGTTTCATTGATAACATTTTGCGATATCAGCTCGTTTAAAACTTTAAAGAATACCTTACGAATTCTCATTCTCTTATCTTTCAATTAATCATTTGAACGTAATCAAAAATTAGAAACATGTTTGTTGCCATAGAAATTTCAAGTCTATTTTATTAAAAGCCTAGAAACGTTATGCTTTATTTTTATTCATCCCATACTTCATTGTTTGTAAAATTATGTTCGCGGCCTGTGGAGAAGGAAGTATGAAGTATCGTAAGCAATATTATACATGTTAAAAACTATGAATTTTGAAGAAACCTCTAAATAGATTACATATTTGTACTGAAAGAGAGTAGTATCATTTGATTACAACCAAGAATGTGATCAATATGATGAGTGTCATATTTATCGTATCAGTAAATGATCAGCTAGTGTGCAATTATGATTCTATGGTATCCTATCAGGGACATAAATCAACCAAATTTCTCGATATCAATACAACTCTTCAGGTGAAAGGAATAATAATCGGAAAGAGTGAGAAATACCTCACTCCTGAATCCCGAATCTTGAACCTTTCTTAGTAGATCGCCTTTCTTTTCCTCGAACTATATCAAGGTGCAGCATCTTTAACAACATAAATTTGCAAATACTCTCTTTGCAACAAAATTCTTCGCCATCACTTTAAATTTTTCTTGCGACGGAATTGTCATTTTCTCCAGTTGATCATACACTAATGACCTGCGGAATGATCACTACTTTTATTGCTGATCTGACTGGTCCTTTAATAGATAATACATGTCAAGTGACCATTCATTCCTTGAGTTCATCCGGGTCATGCAAGAATCATTCTTCCACTACACAGCATAAAAGACTATTACTGCCATACAGTTTTAACCCTCCTCTTTTTCTCTCTCCCTCTTTGTCTCTTTCTCTAGATTGAATTATTTCGGAGTGTATAACAAAGAGAGAAAGAGAGAGAGCGTGTTGTCATTGCGTTGCGTTTATCGATATTTTGAGTTGTAAACATGTTTGTTGATACCGATAGGTTGCTATATGAGACAGTATGTCGTAGACAACGGACGTGGTATCTATCTTACATGGATGGTACTTCTTGTGTAATACCATTGCGGAGATTTAACACTTCTGTCGGGGAAGGGAATGACTGTCTTGGTGATTCATTTATTCTGCCTCGATTTTTAGCATTGACGGTGATTCGATCTCGACTTTATTCTCGAAAAACTCACTAAGGAGAGAGATTCATGTTGACATATGCATACTTGTTCCATTATTTTCACTTAGTCTCTAATTTCAGAATAATGTGACCTTTGATGTGTGTAATCTCTCAAAACGAGGTAGAGAAGGTCGAACAGATTGTCACAAGTATTACAGGAGCTGATTGGAAGTGCAGGTAAGAGAATGCTCACTGGTAACACATCATAGTGTTTGATTGCAACTTTTGCAAGAAAAAATGTACTTTCTTTGCACTTTAGATGCTCGTTTTAGAGGATACTTCTGAAGGATGAAAAAAAAAGGTCAAAAAAATTAATTACCATTCTTCTTGCTCTCTTGTCAATTTAGATTTATTAGGTGAATTAGATGGAATGATTTCACAGCTGACAATTAGAGTAATTGAGTTTCTTCCAGGTATCTTACTTATCTAATATAATATTATGCATACTTTTTCCATTATTTTCACGCAGTTCTCAAATTATTTGGGTAGGATCACTTCTGTGCTGCTTTTTTGTCGTGTTTGATGGTAGAGCATAAGTATGAGTTGGCTCATGCTAGTTTAAGTTTTGGTTAGTGATTACGCTGTTAAATGTCCTACTCATGGTTGTAGATGGGAAGCACGAAGTTTCAAAACAATGGCACATTCATTTGCATAAATTGTAAAGTAAGTCTTAGTATCATAATAGTCATGGAAAATACAGCTAATCAGATCAGAAGAAATGCCAGTAATGTTTACTTTCAGAGTGGAAATGCATGGGACAGTGATGTGAAGCTAGCGAATTAGCTAAGGATTTCTGTGCTACAGTAACTTGATATTGCTAATTGCTGGTCTGCACTGCAGTGGACATTTTAAAATCCACTATTAAAATTCCAAATACCGTTGTATTTCTTTCTTGAAGGAAGAATTTGCGCATGCTAGTCTTCCGGCCAAACCTCAGATTAGTGATGATATTTTACTTCTCATTTTGAGATATACAAGTTTTTTTACTCGTAATTTTTCTCTTTCTAATAAATTCGTATTTTCTGATTTTCTTTGACAATGAGAACGATTTTGTTAACTAGCACATTTGCTGAACTTTATGTAGAGAAATATCGCCATATTAAATAATAAGCGACGATATTTATCATAGCTTCGAAATATTAAATTGGCTTTAAAAATGAGTGTTGTTCAAAGTTTGACAATCTTAGTAGAATTTTTTCATGTTTAGAATGTTATTGCTCTGATTGCATTGTAATATTGGTGCTTTCTTAACATGATACCTCCATTGTTCGGTCTTTGAATATTCATACCTCCTTTATATCGCATGCGTACCCTCTTCAGCCAACATCTACCTCAATTTCTGGATCGCGTTGGCATCCAGAATGTACAGAAATATACCTCTTGTATCCTATGTTCTCATAACATTTTCTTTCCTACTTTTTATTATTTTATTTGAAGTTTTTGCTTTTAATTTCCAATTTTTTATTGGAATTTTACACTTTTATGTCTGTTAGTGGATTCTCAGAGATAGGTTGGTAATAGGTTGATTAGTTTCAGAATGTTTTAATTATATTATTGTATAAAAATTGATTACATTACTGTACGCACGAAACAGGTGGTTGGAAGCTCATTCATAAATTATCTGCATTTGATCATCTCGCAGGGGATGATTATCGGTGGTCGATCAGTATGGAATCTATTAGATGTAATTCTTTAAATTCGTTGAAGCATTTTGTTTGGCACTCAGCTTTTCTGATTCTTGAGGGAATTATACTTAATAAAGGATCAAGTGAAGGCAGTTAATTAAGAGATGTATGTTCACGATTACATTCAGTTATTACCTCTGTTAGGAATAGGCATATCAGAAAGAAAGAGAGAGGTATGTTGCAATGATGAATGAGTACAGAAGATAGAAGGTTGACAGAGGATTCATAATAACTAATCCATGTTAGTTTTATTATTGATTGAACAATTTCCGTCATTTCATGTGACAATCATTTCTGCTCAAAGAGTGCCAGCAGCTTTCATTGCCATCCTTACAGCCTTGCTAGCAGGTCGAAACACCTGAAATGCTGGATAGAACCATGTGATCATTGAGTTTGTTATTCTATTCAACTCAAATTTTCATATATCGGTATTTGTTTACCTGGAAAGAGCAGTTCATGTCCTCAGAAACAGACATTGTCCCACCAGCATTATCAAATTGTCCGCAATAGTGTGGTGCTGAGAAAATGGTAACAAGACGTCGATTGGCAAAAAATTCATATCCATCTTGTACTACTTGATGAGCTCGTGCAATCAGATCTATATCCAACTTCTGGCACATATCCACAACAACATCCTGCCCAAATGTGTACGACGCACCACGAGTGTTCGCTTGCCAGCCTTTCACCCACTGATCCGGATCCGACCTGCAAATATCTAAAATTCAATTCGATATTTCGTGTAAAATATGGTTCGGTAATATATCAGTGCTTAATAATCACCAGAGCAGATCGATTTCCATGGATGGGTTGGGTGGATCAATTGGTCGTGGTAAGTTGCGAAGTTGATCCAAATTATTCAAATGAGGTGATAGGCCACCATGCATACATAGAATTCGTCCACCAATATAGCCGCAAAGAGGCATCCAATTGAATGTATCCTGAAAATGGACTAGTGCTTTTTTTTTCACAGTGAGGTCCATCGAACTACCTGAAAAGCATTCCATAACCGGGTCGAATGATATCTGCGATTGCACTCTTCAAAAAAGCCATACACACGATTGATAGCTGGTGTCTCGTGATTTCCTGCAATCAATAATTGTTGACTGAAATTACCTATCATCCATAATATCATAAATTTCACTAATGAATTGAAAAACAGTAAAATTTCAAGTGTTAACCTTATCGTCTATCTCTAGAAGAGAGGTGAATGACTGAAACTTACAGATCAGTACTTATCGTTCATTTGGAAACTTAGCTTTAAATTTGCCAATTTGAGACAGTCTACCTCTAAGCATAAAAAAATTTTCTGGATATTTGATTTTATAACAAAATTGGAGACATATCGTTTCGATGTTCTGTTTTCCACGATCGACGAAATCGCCCAAGAAGAGGTAATTAGACTCCGGTGGGAAGCCGTGCCTATCATAAATACGAAGCAGATCCGAATACTGTAATAATATTATGTGTTAATCAATTAAAAATGTATTGTTAATTTAACGAAGTCAAAATACCCGAAGGTATGACATTCTTGAAGAAAATGAAGTATAGAATATCCTGAACAATGGAATAGAATATACTTTGATGTCTCTTTAGCTTATGTAGTTTCTCTAAAATTGTAATTTAAAGTGAAACATGATTTATTACTTGGCCATGGATATCACCACAAACAATAAGGGGTGGATCGACTTCAATGAGGCTGCTTTGGCTTATGAATACTTCTTTCGCTTTTTGGCATACTCGATGGAGTTCTTCTTCAGCGACCTATAATCCAAATTTGGATTTCAATCGAAGGGACATCAGTAAACATTCTATGTTTTCTATCTTTCTTTAGTGCCTTTTACTCATATTTTCAATAGTTAATCAACTGAGATCAGATTACAGAATAAGATGAGAAGATTAGGTATATCAATCCTACCTGAGTTGTGAGTCGTCCACCAGCCATACCCACATTTAGCAGACGACTAATCATACTGTCAACATCAAATACTGCCATTTTTACCACTTAATTATTTACTTTTGCCTTCACTGAAATTTAGCAAATTATTCTTTTTATGTGAAACTGACAATTTCCTGTATTTGACGAGGTATACATGATGAAGATAAGTTGGATATGAGGCGATAGTGAAGGTAGGTTACTTACATCTAGCAAATTATAATGCTAGTCGCCTTTTAATTGGAGTATTAAATTCGGATTTAAGAAATGACATGATTTATTTTCAGTTGAAATTCATTCCAATTAAAAACACAAATCCATTTGAAAACTCTAACGGAGCCAATTTGGATCGAATAAGTTATGTTGAACTATCATTTTTAGCAAAAGATGAAATCTATAAGTACATGGATACAGTTTTTCACCAAATGCGCTAACTTGTCGTAATAAATAAGCGGTTAAGAATAAGACAACCGCTTACAGCCACTACGAGCCAATTATTCCCTGAACTAAACTGATCAAACAATGAACTTGAATGCATCATTCCATCTTCTATATAGTTTTTTTGCATTAGCAAATAGCAATTACCAAGATTGGATAGCGAGAATGACACTTCCAAATGTTCATACTATTTTAGATCCTTTCGAAAGGCTTGACAATTTCCATCTTATTCTCTTCATTCTTATGAAAACACATTAAAATTGTATGTGCCAAAACGATTCCTTTTATATGACAAAATTTATCACAAATTTTAATTGGTAAGGGCATAACTAATTTAACTAAATTATATAATTTTCTATTGAATTGTATTATCACTGGCAGTACGGACAGCTTCTTCCAGAGATGGACAAAAGGAAGTTTTAGGCACCGAGCAATAGAAATCGATCCGCTCGAATGTGTCCAGTATCGTTTCTGAAAAGAATTCAAAATGATTTCCATAAATTAATTTTGTATTTCTAAGTCATTCTTACCTCCAATATACAGCTGACTTAGAATTATACGGAGTCTACTCTATCATATACATTGATGATCAATTAGAACCTTAATCATCAAAACAAACAGTAATATCAAAATATAACAAGGTTTGATGATAGAAGCTTAATGTACGCTCAGAAGAGATGTCTCACATAAAGTATCGTGATATCTTTTCATGATCTGATAACTATCAGGTAATGTTTCGGTTGTTTATTATGGTTCAACATATTAAAGGAGCAGATTGTTTTGATGAATTATCATCTATCTTGGAAACATTTTACAAAATATGAACCTGATATATTTGCGAATAGAACTGTTTTATTCACTTCTCTTCCTTGTAAATAAGCCTAGAAACAAGTTGAGATGTCATGCCTAATTTCAAGATTTATTAGTAGAATTTACTTTATGTTCCGCATTATGTTTAAGGAAGAAACGAAAAAATGAATCAATATTTGAGTGAATAATATGTGATATTGGTTTGCTAGTACTATGCAAATTTCATTACAATTTTATTTGACATTTTAAAGAGTAGAAAGCTGATATATCGACAGCAATAAAGCTGACTTTTTCTTCAATTTCTAGAATATTTTTAATGATAAAATCACAAATATTGGACTAAAAAAGGCTTATGTTGTGAACCTCTTTGATAGCTTCAACACCCATTGTATCGATATTCGATATAGCCCCACAGTCGATGATAAGAACTCCTGGAGAAACTACCTCATCCCAAGACTGCTGCTTAGTGTTATTCGTTTTTACCTCTTCTTTTTGCAACAACTCTTCGTAATTGGGTTGTGCAATTGTCTTAGAAATTATCATTTCATCCTAAAACTTCACTGAATCACATATTAAAAGGAATATATAAAATAAAGGTGTAAGTAAAGTGAAGTGACCTCAAAGATGCTAAGCCGAGGGAATTGATAAGATACCATCTTCTAAATCCAAAAAGTATCGTGAAGTTGGAAAAGTTGGACCCAATACGTCTTTTTTTTCACGCACGGAAAGAAAACACCTATGCGATTGCAAAGTCATTGCTTATGAAAAAGGTTTAAAACAAAATTAATCAACTTAGAAGAGTTCTTACTGTCTTCCACAGTAATAACAATAAACTTAAAAAATTTCTCAGTTAGACAACTGTCTTCCTAATGATGCAAAATAGTACGAGCTTCTAGTGTACTGCATTAAATGAATGCTAATGTAGGACAAGCACTGCAAAAAGCATGCTTGGCTGCATGCTAACTTCACATATATGCAAATTGTATCAGAAGACTAACATTTTTCACACTTTGCAATTCGTAATTTTCATTTGCATCACCCCTCAATACATGGCTCATTTTACCAAGGAAAGTTGATACAGTGATAAAATTGAGAGGTGCTTCAAAACGAATAATTTCAATATTTTCATTCACCGGTTTCAAACCATGATAATAAGTCAGAGGTTTGTAGATTTCACGACGTGCCGTCCTACCCATTACGAATATATTAGGCCTGAAAAGCAAAATAATTTGGCTATATCAATTTAATTGTATATAATTTACTGATTTCCACCAGTAAAATAAATGAAATTGCAAACCGCTGTTCTCTAAGAACCACAGAAATGAGTGTAAAAAGGACTGATATCGTAAGGCCAGTCATTACATCGAAGGATACCGTTGCTATACAGCTCACCAACCATACTGCCTAAATGTGAGTAATTGCTAATTCATTAGCAGATAGCGAAAGGAACATTGGAAAATGTTATCATCTGAGAAATAAAATTAACCTTTTTAAATATCATAGATGGAGTAAAACTTCTGAAAAAGAAAAAATATGATAAGCACTAACGAAATCAAATTTTGAGATTCGCCATAATTTCGACAATTCGCCAAATTGCATGAATAGACTTTTCAGACTTACAATCACAATGCAAGCCAGTACACACTACAATTTAATCCAAGCTATTAATTGACCGATACGATTGTTTATTAGCAACTTTTTATGATAAGAGTTTAACGCATATTCTACAGGGATGAAGGAAGCTAATTAGAATAATTGGATCAAATCCGTATTGTATGGATATATTCGATTTAATATATATATATATATATATATATATATATATATATAATATACAGATAAATAAGAGGGAGGGAACTCAGGAAAAAGAGTGAATTAAAAGTGAAAGATGAAAACCAACCATTGGGAGTGGTTCGAGAAGCGGTCCAAGAAAAGCAATGACAATTAACAATAATGCACTTGAGAACAAGATGTTCAGCTAAAATGATTTACAATACGAAGAACAGAAGTGAAAGTATATGTAAAACATTGAAAACTAAAACTGACCTGAGTATTAGCACCAGACTGTTCACATACAGCTGACCGTGAAAGTGAACCACCGGCAGGAAAGATCGGGAAAAAAGACGATAGTGTATGCATTAGGCCAACAGCATATAAATCCTGAAATAATATAGAATGAATGTGATTACTATCTGGAAAAGGGTGATCGGAAAAAAAATTAAATTCAACATCGATGATATCTACACTATCCAACATCTCGTTTTGATTTTGTTCAGCAAAATTTTTGAATCTTCAATAACTAGTGTAAATTAAAAATGATAAGGTCAAACAAATTTAATGGTTCCATCACAAGTTGCATTTAAATCATAAATATATACCTGTGTAGGATCAATCTTATAACGCCTCTTCTTAGCGAATAATTTAGCCATCGATATAACAAACATATATGAAATAATTGCTATTGCGAAGGCATCATTCAAAAGATATGGTATCAGGTCAAAGTTCGGTAATGATGGTGTTGGAACTCTACAAAAAAAAAAAAAAAAAAAAAAACGCTTTCAATTTTCATGGTAGTATTCTTACCGAGGAAATGAACACATCTCAGATAGACTAGATCATCTTAGATTTCTTTAACGAGAATGAAAGAAGGAAGATTTTGCTTTAATGAACTAAAGTTCCATATAATGCTTACCCTTGAGGAATATAATCAACAATTTTCACACCATGGTTATTTTTGAGATCCATAAACAAGGAAAGTATTGTTATCAAAATAACCTAAAAGTACAACTAAATGGAAACGTTCAAGACGGTGATACATCGTTAGAGACATATGCGCCAATAGTATACTATATCTGTGCTATCATCCAATGATTTCGTACCAGTTTTTGAATATAAATAACTTATTACTAGGGTTATTATGGCAGTTAGAAATTCTTTAGACAAATTGCAAGGCTTACTAAAATAAGCTCAATAGGCAGTGGCACAGGTGACCATCTTTTGAACCACGGATTTACATAGTTACGGCCGACAAATAAAAATATAATGGACGATACTGATATACCCAGAGTCCAATAATTCGTCTGTGGTAGAGCTACCATTAGATCACGCATCATCTATAATTTTCCTTTTCTGAATATATTTCAATAATAAACAAGTAATGAGAGTAGAAAAGTTTTTTTATCAGAAGAATATCATTCACTTAATAAGTTATATCATTCATATATAAAAAGGATATTATAGAAGCGGAATAGAAACATACACTAATTCAATATTACTTCTTATCTTTATCAATGTGTTTTACTATAAGCTTAATCAGTTTAAACACATCAACTAATCAAAATTTGAGTGGTAGTAAAGGAAGAAGCGAGAATTTTGCAATTCAGTAAAAACAAAAAGTGAGTACGAGTAACTTGAGACTCACGAAGAACAGCATGCCGAACCCGGAATAACGCGGTAACTTTACACCGATGATTTTGTTCAGTTGTGCTATGAAAACATGAAATGCTGATCCAGTAGTAAAACCGGAAATGAGAGCATCCGACATGTAAATAGTAAAGAATGCTAGACCCATCATTGCCATTGCTAGCTGAAAATCTGTTATAACTTATTAGACATACATTCCAGAACCGCTATATTTCAGGAGAGTAATAGGTATCTCTATAAAATATTATCAATGATTTCTAAAGATATAATCTAATTTTTAATAATTCAATCTCTTCCTAAAAATTTTATTGTTAATAAACTTGATAGTGGGCTTCCTATTTCTGATCCCTTTAACTCTTCCAAACAGTAGTCAAATTCAGAATTACAAAGCTTAGAAATTTAAAAGAAAATAGCTACAAGCATGTAAATATTCTCAATAAACTAACTTATTTACTTCGTTATAGATGAATATTTCCCTATTTCAACTCAACTAATTTCAGATGATAGCATTGAAATATAGACTCAGAGTGATGTTGAAATTTTGGCAAGAATGTCTGCATATCAGTACATGTCAACTATTGTAAGTGAAACTATTCGACGGAAGGAAAATGTCCGGTAACGATTGACATTTGACACTGATTCAAGATGCAAAAAGTAGCCGACAGACAGTTATCTCACAACGAGATGTGAAGTAATAAAGTAAAGATCCCTTTCATTGCATTCTTAGAAACTTCTCTCCGTACCCATCACTTTTTCACTAATGCCTGAAGAATTGCTACAGAACTCAGTAATTTCGAAGTTTGTTCATTATGTCTAGTACCAAATCTCCTAATTGTTTAATTGTTAACTATATCAGAGGACATTTATCCCAAACAGACCACCTCATGATTCCAATCATTCAGTTACTCCGTTTGATCAGCTTACTGATTGGGCAATCACTGATCAACTCTACCTAATTGGAACGTTTTTGTTTCCTTGAATTCACTGATTACTTACTTGAAACAGTCCAACAGTCATAGCAAGCGTACTCGTAAGCATAATCGGGGACACTTCATAACCAAAATCGACTGGACCTGCTATTGGTTTCACGATTTCCACACTGGTATCATTTATCATCTCCAAGACCACATCTGGATCGGGTACAAAACGCAATCGTACTGCTCCTACCATTAAACTTGCTACGGCAAAAACACCTGCAAAACTTTTTCCCTTTAAAAATATACTTGACAATTGAGTTACGATGCAACGGTAAAAGTTGATATTAACAACTTCACTAAAGCCAGGAAGACACACGATAATGCATATTTACCTTCATTAATTCCCTAGTGAGTAGCGGAAAATCTTATTTTGCTATACCTTACCTTTAACTTCAGAACTACACTTTTCTACACTTACGGAAATGAAGAGATAGATTAGATCTTAAAGAATAAATGATGTTAATTATTAAGAAATATCCTCTCCTTCTCTTACAGTGAAAATGGTTCCATAGTATTTCAGATCTTCCTAAATACTCTATGTTTTCTTCCTCCTAATTATAAAATTAAACTCCTACATACACATCTACGAGAAAGCCTAAGGCTCACATTACTGCAAAAGGTAAGGACTTGAAATAAGTGCAGTCTAGATCGCTCATCTTCTTACTGCAACAACGACTATATCTACTTAGGGATTTTTCTTTCTATCGGAGACAACAATTCAACGAAATAATGGAAATGTGAATGACAGTTATATCAGATACCAATTGAAATATGTCTCGATGTACCAAAGAATGCATAAAAAGTTGAAGTGAAAAACGACGTATACATCCCGTAAACCGGAGGGAGACTTGCCAAATTTGCGTATGCCATTCCTGAACATTCTCGAATTTATTATGCAAGCATATTCTGCTAAAATTTTTACTTTTAACAAAGTTATCATATCTTATCACTAAGTGCAGAATAAATGGAATAGGAATAGATGGTCAAACAGTTACAATCTTTCTACCAAATGTAGGAAGAACGCAACCGCTTGACTATTTATTTCCTTGCTCCCAGTAAATAATTAAACCAAGAAGTAAACATTAAATCTAACCTTGAGGTACTTGCATGATACCAACAGTTAAGCCTCCAATAATATCGCCATTCAGATCCTTTTTCCAGTTGTATCTTGGAAGCCAATGAAGTATAGGGAAGAATGATAGCACTGATTTTAGGATATTCTTTGGCAACAGTTTCAACTTCACTTTCTCGATGCTGCATAATTTTCCCGCTTGCGGTTGTTTACGCGAATATTTCAACTCAAATGTTTCCTAAATTACATTAAACTAATGGTCACAGCTAATGATTCCCATAATTCATTTTAATATTCCCACTATTTCCACACATTCGCCGGATTAACAATGAAATTTTCAGTTAAGAAAATATTTGCTGTGCAACTGAATCTTCACTTTCTACCCTCTTTTGATCATCAACATGTTCTAATTGCGGTCTTTTAAAATTTGTTACTGCAAATTCGAAATTGAGGAAAGCGGAATCTGATTATCATCATCTTAGTTAAATTTTAATGAAACAAGTTAACGACATACTGAGCAACGCAACGATCCAGGTATGACGGAATGATGAATACAACATTCCAGCTATTCATGAGGATACTAGCATGACTGGTATGGAAGAAAGAGTCTGGAAGTAATGTCGAGATGGTTAGCACAGCTCTACAACAATGAATAAAACTGAATGCTGTCATCAATCTCTATTGCAAAACGACGGCAAGAAGGGAAAAAATGCTGCTGTTTGGTAAGCAATTGCTGCCGATATAAACAGATGCAACATTTCTCTCTTCCGGAATGCACAGGAAATCACTGTTTCAGACATGCTTTCTGGAAGGTCCAATGTACTATCTAATTCAGTTGTTCACTTTTACATGTGAGAAACTTACAAAGGCAATAAGTTTGAATAAGCATTATGAAAGAGACTGAAGATTAGCATAGAAATGCATTTCCGATAATTGATCCAAGTGAAAGCTTCTTCCTTTGATGAAATAGTGTTAGACAGTCATGAAATTGTTGGTTAGATGGCAGAAATCATAAGCAATTGGCGATGCGTTCAAAAATCCATCCATCCTTTCATAGGCCTCTTCAAAAGACTCTCTGCCATAAACTGATGCATTCTGATTAAAACTATCATTGATCGGCTCAAACAGTGGGTGAGGAACTCTTTGACATATTTAATGATCATAGCTAATTAAAGCTATAATTTAATTAATAGCGCACATTCCTTCGATCTTTGTCGATTGGAAAATGAGTGAACATAGTTGCTGAGTATATTGGCTAAAGAAGGATAGGAAAGTATGAGAAGCCATATCATATCAGGCCTGAAAAGCACATTGCAATAGTGGTAGGGCAGAAAGTGAATGAATGCATCGATTATTGTCAAAGTTTCGATGCTTATCGAATGTAATGAAATCAATCCATATCGAACGAAATAGCTGAAATGACGAGATGAGAAATATATTCCCTGGGGAAAAATGATTATAAAATACCTGGTTCCAGTGACCAGAGAAGAACTTCTGTTCCATTCTGATGATAAATTGATCCGTTGCTCCTCGAGCTAACACTGATAATGACTGCTTGTGACCCACCCAGCACAACAGAGCTTATTGTCCACTAAGTAACTCACAGCAATCAAATTTAGAAAACCAAACCAATTACTCTCTCTCTCCTCTCTCTCTCTCTCTCTCTCTTCTCGTGTGAATTAAATGAGAGTGCAGAGAATGATGCTTTGTCTGAGCGGAAAGAATAAAGAAAGCAAGCGTAAGTGGTGTTAATTAGTTGTGATGATTGCAATCGACCGATCAGGGGTGAATGATTCCCTTATGATCGGGAAGTGTGCTCATTACGGTAATTTTTTTTTCTCACAAACCTGATTCATGTTCGATTTGATCTTACTGCTGATAAATGTTATGGGTTGATAACAGCTCTGGGAATCTTTCTTCTTCACTATTCGTCTTTAGCTTGCAGAATAATCTTCCTGCAATATGATTATCTTGATATGGCATATTTAAATCCTGCATAAATGCTTTCCTATCATTAACCTTCGATAGATAATTTTGTGGAGAATGGGAAATTTTTGTATGGATAACGATAAGCACAGTTAAGAATTTCCTCGATATTGCAGATTTTGTTGCAAGTGGCTTATCGGAGAATAAAAAAGTTTAAAGAAAAACAATTAAAATATCGATGACGATGATATCCTCAGAATTAGCATATGTTAAAAATTAACTCTCCACGTTACTTTACATTGGACATAGCCCCATTAATTGTACATTTGGAAATGAAATAAACGAAGTATAGAAAAATTGGCATTGCAATGGCGAAAGAAGTGCATTCCATTTGTCCTTGATAATTCTCTCAATAAAAAAACTATCATTCCATCAGCAATTGCTTGTTTCCTTTGACATTTCTATGTTAGCATTTGAAATAATTCAAATGTGCAGGAATCTATCTTTTTATTGCCATCAAATAAAAAAAAAAAGTGAGAAATCTCTAAAATTTTCGAGCAAAATTGTTCATACTCTAAGTGAAAGTATGATGAATTTCTGAATTACAATCTTACAAAAAAGCTTTGCATGTTTTTTGCGCCACTTTTTCAGCTCTTTTCTTCATTTCTTTATTGCTGCTCTTCTTACAATTGCCAATGTAATTTAAGGAATGAATTTTTAAATGATGATTTCTCAACATATATTTATTGATATGAATAGGATTACTTGATTATTTTCTAATTTCTACGAAAAAGTTTAGGGGGAATTTTTGTAATTTCTTCATTTTCTTTATCGTTATGATAATCAGCTAGGATGGACGATGATAGATTAGAAAGAAGAGATAGAGATCCGCTCATTTATATTTTTAGATTACCCTCAGAAAGGAAAAATGTCGATAAAAGTATCGAATCTAATGATCATATATTTGTTGCGCCAAAGCCTGTTTAACTATCATTTTTTCTTTGTTTAAGCAAAGATATGCTAATAAATCAGTGAAATGTAAAGAAGTGAGAATCGGAGAACACTTCACTTATTGTATTGAAAAGATTATCCTTATGGCCTACCTCATTATTTTATCTCAACGGAGTCATCTCTACTTTCAACAGTTGAAAACAATAAGTATGAAACGAATAAGTTAAAATGAAGCAATGAATGCGGTAGGTATAATGATCGAAGAAACGGATAACACTACCATTCCGCTTCTTCCACTTTGTCGATTTATGAAATTACCTTGCAAGAAGATTGTTCTCAATTCAAGCATAGATGGAATCATTCAGTTGCATATATTTCAATATCTCTGATCTATTTATTAACTGATAATGCTATTATGTGTTATGAATGACCTCATCTCAAAAGGATCGATCGTTTGAACGATTCGTTCTGAACTAAAGCACTGAGATAGCGATGTGTTAATTCAAGCGTATTTGTCATACATCTCATGCTACGTAATTACATTAATGGGTAATACTGTGAAACATTCTATCGCATCTCTTCCACCAATTGATCACCACAACACAACCTACTTTTAAATCAGTTCTTCCTGCACTCAAACTTCACTTCTCTCATTTTATGCCATACAGAATGATGCCATAAAATACTCATTGATAAAGAAGGATTCTTCCTGTTTATTTTATGGTTCAAATATAAGTTCAGTTTCTCCTTTCCCAAAGATGCGACAAAATCCGACATCAGGTGACCAGGTCACTAGAATATTCGGCACATAAGTGAATTTCTGGTTATTTATTAAGAACGTCAAGTTTATCTAACATTCTTTTAACTGCTTATTAAGTGTCATTCCTGTAGCTAAATGAACTGTGATTCCAAAAATTTTGTAGGATAGTTAGTTCACAAGGTTTTCGTGGAAGAAAAAAAAGGTATTTGTTAGCTTATTTATTTTACGAATGTCTTTAAAGTTCAGTTTCAAAAGTTGTAAAATACTCATAAAAGATATTTTTAGAACACGATTCCTAGAAAGATACGATGATATGACATTTTTCTGACATTATTTTGATGAAATATAAAAAGAGATTTGTGCATTGAGTAGGTCATATCTGTTGTTTTATAATTTTTCATCTTTAATGGAAAACATTACAATGATCGATTACAATTCAATTACAAAGCAATTCCTTCAATTACAGTTAGTTTTTGAGAAATTTTTTCAAGAAAAATCGGCTTAATCTTTTCGTATTTCTTAACTCAAAAGTAATTGACCATTATTACAACATAGCTCTCCGATTATATCGCTAGGAGTAAATTTTTCGGATATCTAGTGCTATTTAGAAAAGATCCTACACTCTTTAATTCAAATGTATGTTTACATGTCAAAGGTACATGTCCTATTAAACATTCATTCATTTAGGAATATGAATAAGAAGGGACAAAGAATTAAGGACGTTAAGGAATGAATTGTTCCGTGTTAATGAATTTTGTAGAAAGCGCTTGTTTTGCAAAGATCATATCATTGATATGATCATTTTACATCTTATCTATTGATTCAAAAACTTGTAATTTCTCCCTATGTCCTTGATATGACAGTTTTCATCGAATTTTCATTGGATTTTTTTTTTTGTTGTTGAATAGGGCTGATTTTCTAGCGAACATTTAGCATCTTTGTGTATTAGAAGAGTATAGAAATTTGAAATTAAAAATGAAGAATAGTATGAGTCATAGGTATGAAAATTTCTCTTATAGAAAATAATCAAAAAGAGACCTGTTTTCGAATATCAATTAAACAGGAAATGATGAAATAGAAAAATAACAGAAATAGAAAAGAATAGGTGGGAAAGAGTGAGTGGATGTTGTTGTTGAATTACAACTTTGTTGATATTTGTTCGATCTCTCTGTAATGATGCAATGTGATTCTGAACAAAAAAAAAAGTTGCAAATTATTTTTGATATGTTTGACTTTTTCGCTCATTCAAGGCATGTTTTTGTAGCGGTACTTTATGTAGCAATATCAATTCAATCATATTTGATATTATTGCTTTGATTCTTTCGAAAATTGCAGCAATAATGACATTGACGAATAATCGTAATTGGGATTTAAAAGATAAATGAAGAAAACATTTGTGGTTGTTGTCATCAAACTTGCAGGGCTGATATTTCTTTTCAAAAATACAATATTACCAATACTTTTTACTGCAATTTCGGACAATAATAACAACAGAGAATGCTTACAACTTCTATCACAACTTTGTCATATCATATATATCACAACTCCACTTACAGCTTTGATGCATTTTTCTAATGATGAATTCTCTGCTAAATCTTCAACTCGTGTACTGCAAATAAAAAAAAAATAGGAAATTTTTAAGATGCCTGAGATGCCATCGCAGTGCAATGAAATGAAATGAAATGCAAAATGATGCATGAAATTCAACATTTGCATTTATTCTGAGGAAATCAGTGGGAAACCCACAAAGAAGGGTTGCGAATGTTGGATGATGATAAAGTAGTAATGAAAGGATAAAATTCGCAGTGAATTCATTGGTGGTTTGAACTTTTCCACTTCATTACTACTAAAGAAAGATAGTGATAGTGATAATGATGATAATAATAATAGTAAGAGAGATGTTGTAACCCTTTGGAAAATAGCATTGTATGTTGGAGGAGTACCTCTTATAGATCTTCTGTGAAATGATAACCAGCTCAGATTATCCGGTCGTTCTTAAAATTCCTTATATCAAAAATGACGGAGGAAACGTTACAAACATTAACACCTATTGATTCTTACAAATTAGAATTTTATTTAAATAAAACAAGAATCTAATCGAGTTCAGAATATACACAAGTTTATATTTGTTTTGAATCACGCAGATAACGGATCTTTGACTTGAAAGCTTCATTATTGATTATAAAATGGGCTGCATTTGTATGAAGCCACCGAACTGGTGCCTCCTTCAAACGATTATCGATCAGTTCCGGTAAATTCTGATTTTTGCCCTTGTTGGCGGGATGTTTGACGGGCACATCTCTCCGCACCTACAAGCAAACGAATAAAAGGATTACGATTTCAACATACAACGCATAACTATCAGCGTAGATTTAGAATTACAGAAATATGAATAACCTAAATATCTTGGTGAAGATCTAATTACCGTGTTTTAGATGGGAATACTTTGACAGTAGTATTAGGAGAAATTTCAACAAAGTTGTGCAAGGACGTACTATGCGGTTATGTGCCGGCGTGCAGCTACTCCATTCTTCCAGTATCATCAAGATTGTCCCATCCATTGCGGTAAGGCAATGGATGGAACAATCTTGATGATACTGGAAGAGTTCTGAATGATAAAAAAAAGTTAACAACCATAACTGATAGTCGCCGCTTCAGATAATCACTGAAAAATTACCTCAGCATAGTATTGTACCCTTCCTGGATAATCATCATACCGATCACAAACGTGTTTTACTAGACCATTATAGCCAGTCTGACCAATTTTCAACAGAATCCAATGTTTCGTTTCATTCTGATAATAACAACCTGAAATGGGATACTCATTATTATATATACAAACACATCCTTAACATTTACGTAAAACACTGAACAATCATCTGACGAACAACAATTTTACCTGTTATCCATCGACCACTTTCCAAGCAAAGCCATTGGAAATAATTTTCTCGGAACAGGTCACCTACATGATATTGTGTACCATTCACCACACATCGAGGTTCTGAATCGGTTAATTATTCGGAATGAAGAAATCAGGAAATTCTTGAAATCATTAAGTTTTCAAATCTTCTCTGTAAAATGCATGACTTACCTTCCTCATATTTAAGCCTGAACGGATTGTAATTACAACTAAACCAGAAACCATCAACGGTTTTATTATCATCAGCCTGAATTAACACCTTCCCGGATCGATCGCTACCCTGACAGCCAAGAAATTCTGGTTGGTAACTGCAAACTATCATTTGCAACATTTCATAAGCAAATCGAATTACTTGAAAAGAGCTTCATTTCTATACTTTAGTAAGAAAGTTTGTATACCCATTTTTTCCATCACAGGTATAAACCCAAGTATCATCATCAAGCCATTTCTCACCATTTCTCCTGCATCCACCATTCCAGTCACGACAATCACAATCTTCTATAATATTCTCGTCACATATAACAACACATTAATGATAATTCTCCTCAATCTTCCATCAATTCTTTACAGATTAATCTGTGATCTTCTTTTCAGCAGCGTTTTACGTTTCAAAATTTGCAAGAATTACTTGGCAATAGTTCAATTCCGGTTGAGTCGGTCTTCTGAATATAGAAGAAAGATATCAGCAGAAGGAACCACATGTATCACTTCTGAAATTCTATCCCAAATGGATCATTAAGAACATAAAATATGGATCGAAGAAGTGTGCTTCAAAACAAATCGATGAGTTTTGCTTATTTGTCATGTGGATCTAATAATAAAAGGGAACTTCTTCTCATTTTATAAGAAAAGGATGAACTGACAGATAATGTTTAAATCTCATGAAAAGTAAAAGATTAGTTGAACAAGGGAGAAAAATTAATCTAATCAAAAATATCAATATAGTGAAGTTTCGACAATCTAAAAGAAATGCAAAAAAGGAAGCACAGAATTTCATTAGAAAAGGAAGAAATGAAAAAAGATTAGGAAAGTTTTGATCAATGAATAAATATATTTATCAAAGTGCAATACACCATGTGATTCTCTTATGGTTGCATATAGATCTAACCGTTTATCAATGATCGTGAGGAAAAATTGTGAGGAACTTTCAGGTTAAGTTAACTGTTTCCTTTTCAGGATAACGATAAGAAAGAAATGAATATTTCAGCGGAAAAATATAGGAAAGAATGGATGATGGATGCATGGAAAGGGAGTGGCAAGTGAAGAATTTCAAATTTCACTCTTCACTGGCACATATTGAACCCGTTCTGACCCTTCCCTGCCCATTCACTCGTATTTACTGCTTACCGCGATGGATATCATCATCCTTTAACAAATTATCGGCATTTCTATCCCCTGTCATTTATTCCTATTTTACTCTTTTATCATTTTCACTCTTCTGCATAATGATTCATATTCCTTCATCCTTCACATTAAAAATCCCCGAGATTTGCGCATCTCTTGAAAAAGGCTCATTTATTAGTTGAAAAAACCATTTTCCAATCGTTTGTTAGCTGCTATAGCTTCTTCTTTTTTACAACAACCTTATTTTTAAATGAAAATAGTTATACGAAAGTATATATAGCAATATCCGAAAATGATATCATTCCTCATTTCAGCACTTTACCACTGAAATGTATATATGAAACGATGATAGCCAACACCAAATATTTTCAGTCATTCGATCTATTCCATTAAACTCTTATTATATTCATGGAGATAAACACGATAACCAGAACAGGTTCATTGCAACCAAGGATTATTTTAATATTTCAATTTTAATATCTTCAACAATCTCTTCCAACTAATGAATGAAAAAACATATTTCGGTACGGTTTGAAAGATAATGTAGTGGAAATACTTCAACTTTGACAAGCTTTCAGTACCGGTGACGGTAGTACTTTCCGTTTAGAATGCTTGAAGGATTTTACTACTTGATAGACAAAACGACCAATATGACATTCTGCACAGGAATCCACTATCATTGCTATACGTGAAGTTCGCAAGAGATAGTCACAAATAAATTGATATGGATTTCTTTCCATGATTTTCTTAAAAACATTGATTAATAGGAAAGGGTCAAGTAAGGTTTTACTCTTCATATCAGTAGGAAAGGTGTGGCGAAGCGATCGGAAACGTTTTCATGCTAATGTTTACATTTTTATAACTATAAAAATTGCAGGTTAAGTGATTCAGTGAGACAGAAGAAATTAGGAAAGTTATCAATTCCCATTCTGCCTGAATTCTGTCAAAAATACAACTTCTTGATAATCTTTGGGATAAGGAAGGAATCTGAGAAAGCTACGTCATCTTTATTCAGACCAATTAGCATAGAGAACTCACATAGTTGGACTGTTCTCGAACCATTTGAAATTTATATTTTTATTGCATTGCAAAGAATAATACTTGGAAGACTCAAAACATAATACTCAGATTTTCCTAGAACTTAGCAACATATACAACAAACGTGAAAGGTATTTTAAATATAAACAAGTTAGCATAATATATACGCTATTCTGATATCCATTACTAAGTATTAACAATACTTTAATATTACTTCTATATAGAAAATGCAAATCTATCTATCTATCTTTATCTATATATATGGATAGATAAATATTTGGTACTAATGCGCAGCGAAAGCGAAAAATTACACGACCCTCATGAAACATCTGCCGAGGCCGGCAGCATATATCAAGATATAATAATATTATAGCTTTCGAAAGATTAGTGGAATTTTCCACAACCAAAGTTCGCTCAGCTTCCTTTCTGCACTGCCACTTGAATAACCATAAAAAAAAAGTAAGCTGTGGGTCGCAGAAACATTCACTTCCTGCATAAATAGGAGCTGAGGATAGGTAACACTTTTGGAATGACACAAATGGACAAAAATAACTGATAACTTTCTACTGATATTTAATACTGTATTGCAACAATTATAGCTATAAGGAGGAGAATCCAGGTCAGATATCGCATCATTATCTGTTCTGTACCGTTGCAAGGTGTATCCTGCAATATATTAACTTCAGGAATGAGAATTCATGCAGCATTAATGACCAAACAATACAATCAAGGAGAAAACTTTTGTAATCATTCAATGAATCAGTATTTACGATTTATGTAGCGATAGAATTGATGACCTCAGGTTGTTCGTTTATTTGCAAGTACTCAGTACTAAGATAAGCAAAATTATTTGACCTTTTCTTATCCAAGCAAAAATATCATGAGATTCGAACTTACTCCGTCCCCATTTTCGCACTGGTAGTACAACAATTTGATAGCTTTATTGCCTTGTTTGCGCATTCCGTCTAGCTGCTTATCACCTGTATATGCGCACTCCCTGATTATTTGCACTGGTAACTCTTCTACATTCTGAAATTTTCAGATCAATCTAACTGCAAAATAACTTGGAAAACTGTTCCGATCTAAAAACAAATTTTCAGTCGTAATATGGCGAATTATACGTTATCAAATGAACGCATACAATTAGTAGAGTGTCTAATGAAGAAGATAAAACATTTAGCACATGTGCATCATTTCTTACGCTCTAATTTTTTAAAAACTCAAATAGCAACTTAATCTTAATGTAATCGGTATCAGAGAAGTATCCAAATAGGGTATTGAAGACTGATAACAATAAGTATCTAAATTCATACAACATACTTGGACGATTTTACGGCATGCAATGGGTTCATTACCGGCATAGGTACCCCCTTTCAGTAGTGGACATAATTTGCTATACTGCCTCAGATCTTTGGCATCACTGGAATCACAGTTTGCATCTTTCGCCGAATTACACTGATAGCATCGCATCGGTGGATCCCTAAAAAACGTTATAATTAGCAAAATTAATAAAGTTTAATCTAGGGAGGTTGATTAATTTGTAGCAGAATGTCTAATACATTTAATTCCATCTTCTGATTTAACAACTAAGAGCATAGTCAGCAAAATTCGTTGGTCAATAACTAGCTCCTAGTGACCATGCAATCACCAAGAGAAATAAAGAGAAAGCAAAAGAGAGAGAGAGAGGAAGGAAGAGATTTTTTTTATCAGCAATAAAATTATTTGCTTCAATCAATCAATTGATTAGATTATTGCTTATTCGGATCACTTAGACTAGCATCAAAGGATACTATCCGTCACAAGGTTTGCTAGTAATGTCTTGCTATAGGTCAAGTTTCAAAAATGGTAAAACAATGAACAAATAGCTCACGCGATAACAATCAGGCTAGCAGCAAGTATCAGCACATTCGTTAGCAATACTTTCATTCCTGAAAATGAATAGAATCAATTTTCTAACATATTTCAAGAGCATATGGCTATCCTTTTAAGGACATATATACATCATCCTTTACTATAGAAATATCTAATAATTCATTTCCATCAATTCCCTCATAATTCAAAATGCATAATGTTGTAATTTTCACACGAAGCCATAGCAAGAAAGATTTACAGCATTGAGCATTATTAGACTATAATCCATGGCCAGTAACTAGGATACAGAATAGAAGGAAGTAATATCCCCGATTATTGAGATCTCTTGTAGAAATGATGAAAAAAACAGGTACGATGTAATCAGGCATAGTGTAGGAGGATCACATGAGGACAATCTGCATTCCACGATCAATGAATGAATTCGATTGACTGATCTGATCTTACATCCTCACATATACTCCTACATAGACGAGGAAATGCTCCATTGTACTAAATTATCATTTAGAAGAAATGCAAAGGTTAAAGGTTAGAAGATGAAAAGGCAGGGGAGGTCACTCAAGCAAACGAGGGTCTACGGACTGCACTCCTATAACGACGTCAACTAGACAACAGCAACACAGTATGTAGAGAAAATATCACCCACTCGTATACATACATACATACACACATGCACATACATACACACATACACATACAAATAACATACACACATACAACAATTGCATTTAACATCATATTGTTGATGATGTGCAGCCGCAAATGCGGTTGGATGTGAAGTGAAGTGTAGTAGCGATTAAATATTGGCTCGTTGTTGATTGTCCCTAGCTGTCCTGAAGTATCTATAATGAGCCATATGCACAAAGAAACTTCGGAAGAAGGCAGACAAGTATTGATGAAAGAATAATACTCCTGAAGCAATCATTTTTTTTTTTTGCTGCTGAATAGGTACTTTGGAAATGATACACTTATTTGTTCCCATCTTTATTCCAGCACTCTTCTCTTTTCTTAGTTATATTACCCAGATATTAACTTATCACCACCAGTCATTATTTCTTACATCTAGAAATGCTCCTTAAACAAATTGATATGGAAGAGATAGGAATTAAATTACACATTTATTCAATGTAATTAGGTATTATAAGAATTATTTGCGACTGCGACTCCGATTCTATGGTATGGGAATTAGACGTACTGCAACGAGAAACTTTACAAATTTACAAGATCAAAATCCTGTAAATTAATTGAGCAACAAATACTCAATTTATGGCAATAAAACGGTTATTCATCGATTACGTCAACGCTGTACTGCTTACTTTCTTCATTTTTTAAAACGAGCCATATCCCACCTTGAACATATCATTGGGATTGCCATATCGTTTTCTCTCAGTAAATATCATAACTCCTTGCAGCGGGCAAATGAACGATTCAGAAGGATATCATAAATTAATAAGCATAGCAGATATACGGCATCACAACTTTGTTCATTTGTCACCTCGTTTTGCTTTCTATGAACAATTATCAGATCTGTACTAATTAAAGACATTAATGAAGCTTCAGTTTTTATCGACCAACTAAGCAATAAATGATTAACTGTATTCATGGCAAGAAGTTCCGATCTGTTCTCATCTAGGAGAAATACTGGCATTCCACCGAATTATGTTACTGCTTGGCTTTTTCCAGCAATTATTAACGATAAAGGAAGAAACAAGTCCCTACAACAGCCTGCTCCCTTACCCTCTTTATTTTTTTAAAACGCAGAGGATGAATTTCATCACTTTATTTGATTAATGTAAAACAACGAAAGGGAATACAAATGTCATAAAGTGCTTGTTTATATATTCGATAGTATGATTTAGATTTAGTGAGATGCGCACTGTACAAGAGGAAATAGTAAAATAACAAAACAAAGAAATCTGTAAAAACTTCCCTCTTCTTTCAATAGTAAAACATACAGGCAAGAGATGTTACGTATTACTAGTCTACATCTGCTTTAAAACACATTTTCAAGAACTGCAAAATCACAAAAACAGAAAACAACTTTTACAGTGGAATACAAGTCCTACAACCTACAATAAGTTCTGAAACCGTTCATGAACAAATAGTAGGTAAAAGGGATAAAGAAATTGAAATTCATCTATCTAATCCAGTCAACGTTGACTGAAGTAAGAACGACGAGGTTAATAAAACAAAACAAAAGAAATTATACATCCCTCAGTAATTTTGAAAAAAACAGCAAAATAAAAAAATGAAGCAGAAACATACTTTTAAACTTTAAATTATGTGAATGGATTTTCTTCCCCATAAAGAAATATTCAGACTTTGCGTGTGGCTTATATGCATAATCACGTGACATTTTATGTATAAAAAGTTCACCGACACTAACAAATAAAGTCAAGCAAGTATTCAACAAAAAGCTAAAATACCGGGAGAAAAACTTGAATACGTAAGAGAAAAAAAAAAAAAAAAAAAATGCCAGAAAGCAAAAAAAGATACACGTCTCAAAAAAAGAGAAAAAAGCTTGCAGTGCACAATAAACACAGATTCATGCTATACACAAAAGCCTTCAAACCAGCCTCAGTCTACCTACTACTATGATAGTAGTCGTACAACATACCAGACCCTACCTCAATAACGACTTGACTTACCCCTAGCGCTAGGCTCGACTATTGCTTCCTAAGAACAACACCAAATAATATGCCCCTCCATCTTTTATCAAGAATTTCATGTCGAAAAAGCCCTGATACGCTCCTGAATTATCCGGAAAAAGTATCAATTTCAGAATCGTTGTCGTTGCGACACCATTATTTTTCCTGACTGAAGAGATTCGTTATTACTACACCAGAAACTGCTTGATTGAAACCCGATAAACACAGTCATTTGTTATCATTTTTCATCGAATGTGAACCAGCAAGCTGAAACGTTATCATACATATTTTCTGTCTGAACCTTTACCAGTGGTGATTCTAAAATGATTTCACAGCAATACGATGTGGAACCATACTTGAGTGTTATCGCGGGTAGCATAAATACAAAAATTACGCAATTTTTTTGTAGCTTACACTTCTTTATAAATACCTATTCATAATATTTATAATCAGGGAACACATTCATCTGAAAAATTCCAACACTGAGTTTCTCAAATTATGTAAAAGCTATATTCGTATTCACAGAATCCACAGTTCTGTCGCCATTTATTAGCTCTGATATTTCCAAATTAGAAATTATGAGGTCAACTGCTGTGAAATAATGGGGAAAAAAAAAAAAACTATGATAGTAAAATTGTCAATAATTTCTGCCACAAAGGAAAATAATTTATTACCACTGGGACGGAGAAAATTCTCGGCGAGTACGGCGAAGCCATAGATGGTCGATCATAGTCGGGTACAGACAATGATTCACCATTATTCGAACTCAATTGATCGTCATCGAAAGTATAGTATAGGGCTGCAGGACTTGGTGCAGCAGACACTGACTGAACACTTTCTAGTAAACTCAGGCTTTCGGCTGAACCAGTGACAGATGGAGCAGTGCTTGCTGCTCGAAGTTTGGAATGACTAGATCCTGACAACTTGGAAGCTGTTGCAGCTGATTTTGCGGCTACATAATCCCTAGAAAGAGATTACGATCCCAACTGCTAATAGAAAGCATTTCCAATTCCCGGCTAATGAGTTAAGTTTCATCTTCATTCGCCAACCGCATCTCGAGAATGAGACTGGGAAAAATAAGGAAGGAGGACTAACGTTCAAGATAATTTAAAATCCATTACAAATAACTGACAAACATAAAGTAAACCTGTATTGTTGAAAACGTTTCCGTTCATTTAATTCGTATGGTAAATGTCGTCTCGATATGTTTGCTACACACGAGCATTCTGCCAGATGCGTGCATCCTGAACCTTCCTCCGGTACTACTTTTAATGGCTTTCGTTCCCAGCTAGAAATGGCGTAATCATCTAAATCACTTTTTTATTGCAGAAAGAAACATAAACAGTAAAGTAAACGTTGTTGCCTACAAGCATTAGTTGAAACTTATATCATCTAGCCTTTCTCCCCCAAAAAAAATCCATTCCCAAATTCATTGTACCCTAAAACCAGGCAAAACAAATAGTATGAAGGGGGAGTAAGTTTTCATTTAAAAATCAATAATTATATAAAACCCCAAGAAAATACTTACTGCGGTATGCAAATTTCCTTATAATCAATTTTCTGAGGAAGACCAGGCATTGGTTCCACGAGTCCATCTTCGACATCATTTGTGCGAAGCAACCGAAGTCGATGGTTAAATCTACGGTTCCGGAAATCTCCGTTCCTCTTTCGGTCAAATGATCTTCCCACAAGACTTTGTCCAGCACGTTTCAACGTTGATGACCGTTTAGACTAGAAACAGAGACACTAACTAAGCTGCGTCTAAATCAAATAAGGTTCAGTTTTGAAAAACGATCTGAAAAATAAAAGTAGGAACAATGCAATGTCAGAACCATGCTATCATTTTCTAGAATGTAGGATATTTACGACCACCGTGCTGCGGACAAACATCTAATCACTCTGTTTGCTCCACTGCCTGGTTAAAATGCAGCCCATAAAATTTCCTGGCTTTAGTAACTAGGAATCGTCAGTCATTTTTTTAATTCGAAACCTCAGAAGTATCTCAGCCCATTTGCACTGTTCACACATAATCAATTTCCATCATACAAGTGATACTAGAACCAGGTCGAACTTCAAAAAAGAAAGGCAAAACAATTCAATAATTACATATGAGCCTCGCTGGGAATAATTTGTAGGCGGTTGGTATTCCTCGTCATCATCATAACTTTCATCACTCTCACTTCTCTCTCGTTTTCTTCTTGTCTGTCTATCATCCACTATAACTGCTTCTTTTACCACCACCTTTCGTTCTTCCAAAAATGTAGACCACGGGGAACGATCAAATCTAAAAAATTTGTAATTATAAAAACTACTATAACATACATACACATTGTATGCAGATATAAAGATTCATACCTTTTACGTAAATGTATTATTGGACGAGTTGATCGTCGGCGGCAATAGACTTCAGCTCCCCGCTCTACGGGTATTGCTGTAAAAATGAAATTTGTATTTTGAATAGTTATTTAACAAATTATTATTTGGACACTTCATGACCCTCAGCGTTTTTTTGCGTATGTCAAGGAGATATGTGGTTACTGGATTAAAAAAAAAATCCTACCTTGGAATATAATACAAAGCGAATTGAGAACTATACGCTACATTCATTATTGATTTAATAGTAACAACTCACATATATATTTCAACTCCGAAGAGTTCTAGTTACATTGCATTAAGCTCACTGTTTTCATTACTACGACTTTTAATGACAATTATAAGAAAAAGACCTGTAAGCAAGGGAAGTGGAGGATAAACTCGGTTATCCACAGCTGCGTATGCCCGCACGCGTTCTCCAGTATCTAACAATACAGGGATTTCGTGTTCAGTAAGACCGCTTTTTCCTATCCTGTCCACTCTAAAGATATTATACACAGATTATGTGCAGCAATATAATGTTAGGTTTCTTTTTTCAAATGAACATATTTCATGTAAGAATTGAAAACAAACTTTCTCCTTTTTAGAAAACGTCTTCTTTTACCATCAAATGGTAAGCATCTCGCACAGCAGTCGCTCAAAGCTTCGTCGTTCCATGTATATACTTTCATCTTTTGTCTTCGAATGTTATTCAGCTGAAATGCACAATCTTCTAAACCTTCAATTATTATGATATAAATATCATGAAATCTCAAAAACTGATCAAGTCATTAATAAATACGAACTGAGAAGTTTTTTCAGAATTATCTAGAGATCTCTCATGATAAATGAAACAGTTCACGAAAAAAATTCTTATTCTACACTTCCGAATGTTTCAGAACATCGGGTCAGATATTTGGTATAACAGCACTCCATTGTGACAGCAAATCTTTCAGCTCAATCATCTATCACAAATATTATAAAGCAGTACCTCACTACAAAAAAATGCCATATCCACTAGCAATTAAGACTAAAAAGAATCATCCTAAATTAACGCTAAAAAAATTGTTTTCAGCCAGTTCAGCAACTGCAAACACGCAACCTACACAAACACAAATGATGTGTAATAAAATGAGGTGATATAATGGAAATGAACCTGACGATATACAACACTTATTTTTTCTTCACAATCCTCTTCCATACACAGAGCTTTTGCATCCAGCGCACCCAAGCGAACTCGCTCATCAAAGTATGCACGAGACGGTGAGCTCCTGAACAGATCACCTCAGCAAATCAGATGGCAAACTCAAACAGATATGTGTATAAAACAAATATACATAACTAAGTACCCATATGGTAGATAAGCATTCGATGTTGATGGCATCTGTTCCTCGCTTTCCCCATCAGTATCTTCGGATTCGGTTGCATCCGCATCCATAACATATTTCATAAGCTGTTTATCCGGTTCTCGAGATATCCTAAAATACAGAGTAAATGACTGGCAAAAATAAATGAATCTGAAGGTTATGAAATCTGCTATTTTTCTAACTTTTACATAGTCTTTGCTGATGGACCTTGAACGAACGCCCCTTTATATGGGATGCAAAAACTCACTATTCTTTCATGAATAAAAAAGACAAAGGTCGTCTCTCTATAAAAAGTGTCCTTCTCTGCAGAATATTCGACTCTGAATGCGAGAAGAAACAAAATACCCTGATATATACCAAAAAAAAAAAAAAACGCAAAAGCGTACGAATTTCGAGTATCATTAATCAGTTTTTCAGTAACAGTAGCTCCGCCATCACCAAAAACGTGATCCGAAACTTCTTTCGACAGAAAATCACTAGTCGTAAAGTGATTCTTGAAACGATGTAGTAAATTGACCAGCTGACTAAGATGAGCACGTTCAAGCTGAAATTGTAAACGTGAGAAATTCTTGGAGCAATTACTACTGATGCATGGTAAGCACCGATTCAGAATCATTTAGAAAAACTTTTTGTAATATTAAACTCGTTATGAGCCAAAAAACAACATACATGTGGCACGCTTAATGCCAGACCGTTCTTGTCACGTAATTTCCCAATTTTCTCTTGCAATATTTTTCTATTCAAGCCATCCTTATAGTCCATAACAGTGCTAAAAAATTTTGGAAAACTGCAAAATGTAGGAACATAAAGATAGAATAATATAAAACAGCATAAATTTCAAAGGTAAATTGCAAGAGAAATGAAAAAGATGGCTTTAGCCAATAAGAAACAACTGAAACATGTTCAGTACTCTTAAACTCAATCTGAAATAATTACTTAAAAATGGAAGTTATTAAATTTGACCTGAAATATAGTCTACTTACGCTTCATTAACCGTAATAAAAATCAAGTTATTAAAACCATGAAATAAAGAAATGGAACTGAAAGCAGATTACCGAAACCAATGATTGAAGAAAATTGGCCATGTCTATAGTTACATTATGCACAATCGGAGGTATTAAGCCCTATTTTACGTTTTGTGTATTAATAAGATGTGAGAAATCTCTTTTGCGTTCAGCAATGGAAAAGAAAATTTGCAGAAAAAGGCATCTAAAAAGCAAAACCTGGAATTACATACCTCGAACTTATTTTTTTGGGATAACTACGTTTGGTTGCAATTCTCGGTTCATTTACATCATCCTGCACTGGTTTCCGCAATAAATCAAGCGCTTTATTTAAAATTTGTTCACTAGGAATTTGCAAATGATCTTCACCAGCACCCACGACTGGTGATGATGAAGATGGCGCGAAATGTGCAGTCGCTATCCGTTCTTCCTAAACAAACGCAAAGCTCAGGATTTCGTTTACTAAACTGTAAAATCAGAAGCATTTTTCCTGAAAACATTAAATCCAACATAAATAGGTTCAGTTTGCAATTTTGTCCTTAAGCCCACATCCATTAGCTTATCATATACCTGAATTTTTTGTTTCTTTTGTTGTAATTCCTTTATATCTGCGGAAATTTCCCGTTCTGGACGCATCAACACCTCATTGGCATTGGTCAGTACCGAAGTTTTGCGTGAACCGGAGAGCTGTGAACGTCTATTAATTCGAAATGGCAGTGACGTTTGAGCCAAAATAGAACCGTAATGATTTGGTGATAAAGGAGCTGTATTTATTAGCGATCGTCGAGATACCCCTTGATGAATATCAACTGTGGAAAATGGTTCTTGTTTAGGAACACTGGGAGAGATCTGTCGGCTCAAATCCGTGCTTCCGACATGTTGGTTCCTGCTCCCACAGGGCATACAAATGGAAAGTTGTGCTGTGACATCCTGTAAAAAAACATAAATGAACTATTTGCTCAAGATAGTCAAGTTCCTGCTGTTTTTCACTTCAACAAATCTTTGCAGTTTTTTTTTGTAACGTGTTTACCAATCTTTGATATAACCATAAAGCCTATACATTATTTGTTCAATGAAATTCATAAAGCTGGGACTCTTTATCCATCCACTGAATTTAAATGAATCAGAACAAAATGCCGTACCAGATTCTCGAAAGAGATTTATAATACTACAAACCAAAATGCTTTGACCGACCTCCATCCTAGCCAAAACCATTCTTAGTTCCGGCCGCTTATCGCTTATCCTCAACAGCCTGCACGCACAGTCTCCTATTTGGAACTTCCAAGATAAATTTTCTGCTGTACATGACGGTACTCAATCATCACTTCCATTATTATGGTCAGGTTTTGTGGGAACGGTAAGATAAGAAAAATGTGCAATAACTATTTATTTTACATAAAGTTATCATATCCTAGAAACAACTTGTGAATAGTTCCTCCGTTATATCAGAATGTTCTACCAAAATACCTTGTCCGGTTCCTTCGAATCATTAGCAGCAATCTGACTCGAGTTTCCCATATCAATTGATGTTTTCAGATTACATTTTCCATTTACTAAACTCAATGCTTGATCCTTCTGCTCATTACCAGTTTCTTTTGACGCTGTACCTTCTTTTGAGGTAGACGGTTCAGGGTCGTGAGGACAACTACTGGAATCAAAGCAACGATCCTCCAGCGGCTGTTCTGCAGCCAATATTGTGTTTGTACCATTTGTTGAACAGACCTAGAGAACTATGACATGTCACTGCCGTCCGTTTATAAACCAAACATCACTGAGCAGTGAAGGATTCACCTTCCACTACATTTTTTGTTGATTTAAATATATAGAATATTGCATTTTTATAACAGCTTCTTTGTTGAGTTTCTTTCTAAGTGCTGAAAGCGCACATAAACAAATGGGTAAGTACATCGAAACAAGAGTAAAAAAGCAAAAAAAGAATTTACAAAAGGGATAAAATACCGTTCGCTTGCACTTTAGGCCGCTGTCTGATCATGCCAAAAAAACTCATTTTTGTATTACTGAAATAATATCAAATAACTGTGAACTGACCTCATTTCCCTTTAATTGATGAGTTGAAAATACAAAAGGATCGGAAGGCACATCTTCGTGAGCTTCAGATAGCTGCATTCCATGCCTCAAGTTTGAGTGTTCAGAAGAAAGTGCATCTTTCACTTCTGGTGGTGATAAACTATGGTCCAGAAGCAATGAAGAAGGTCGCAAAGTTGTTGTGATCTGGTCACTACTCATGCCAGCAGCCTCATCATCACAATCATTTTTGATACTACGCATCTGAAACTTCATTTTAAATTGCGTTATTACTAAAAATCGTCTTAGCTTCTCAACAAGGTAAAACGATTGTGCTCTTTTTGCTTCCTGACCAGCCTGCAAGTAAAAACGTAAACCGTAGCCTAAAACTATCATACGTCATTCTTAGTTGGAAAAAATCTCATAAAAAATCTTTTAACAAATAAACAACTAAATAAATACTTTCTCAACTAGGCTATGACAATATTATTGATCATGAAAAACCAAAAAGATTACAATGAACTGTTCACTATTAACCGGCGTTGCTGATATATCAATCACAGTTCCGAGTCCCATTGAATTCTCCTTGCACCCACCGCCGGCTCGACATAACACAAATTCCTCCGTATATTCTGTACGGCCTCCAAACCAAATTCGTACGTCCTGAAATGACAAGACCATTCTAAGAGATTTAGGCAAGAATTCACCACAAAAACAACACGAGATGTTACAGAACTTCGAATCGGATAAGCATGTTTGTAAGAAAAGTCAAGGCAAGAATTTAAGAACAGGAAAACAAAACTAATTTCAGTGCAACGAGAAAAATAGTCAGTGATATACTGCGAAGTGTTAAATGGAAAAATTATTTTCCACCAGTTTCTTGGAAGGTTTTTTCCTTGCAAATAATTCAGAACAAATATGAGCAAACTCTTGGCAGATGAACCGAAGCTTATGTAAATGAAAATAATGGTCCATAGAAAACTGCAAAGAAAAGCAGTGCGATGCATGTGGTATGAGATTAATATCGGGTGGATTAGAAAAACGAGAATTTCGCTCACCATAAGAAGTTCCAAGCACAATGACTTGATAATCTATGTGATCAGCAGGTCACTGATCTGACCGAATTTTAGACAGATGTGGGAGAAAATTTAAATAAGTGGTAACTTAATTACTGCTGAGTAAAAACATCACTCAGATCAGTAAATGCAGTACAAATAAAACAGAATCCTTCTGAGAATATTCCTACAGTCAATGTCTGCTCTACTTCATGAATTTTAATTATCTTCCTCTAGCATATTATAGATTTCGAAGAAATCTTCTGTAATTGTTTGATTTTCATCATCTTAATTTCATTTCATCACATCCAAATGAATACCCTTCCGCACCAACTCACAATAAAATTAAGATATATGTTTTTCAAAACCTCAAGATTTAAGGAATCTCCTCTTCCATATTTCTGAAACCAAATATTTCGGCTAGAGCTTTTGTTCACAGCACGTGCACGGATCTGTCTTTCGTCTAGAATTATTCCCATATTACCTTATACGAATTTCACACTACCAGCCACACACTCTTTTTGTCCGGCGAACAGAAACTTCCATACGAAATAAGGATAGTGGAACTTGTTTCTGTTTATCATAACTACAAATGAACCATAAAGCTCAGAGAATTTGCCAAACTTGCTCTGAAATCCATATATCAAGTTCTAATACAATACAGTCGCCATTTTACAAAAACTAACCCAATTTTCCGGACAAAAATATAACTGTGTGAAGAAAGCAACCACACATATGTAAACTAGCATAAAAAAAGAAAATCTATCGCTTTTCATTTCAAATTGGATGCACTAACAACATCTCAGAGTGACAACATAGAAATCCCATGCATTCTTGCGGAATAGGTATTATAAGATAGACAAATCCTTTAAAGACGAAATATACGACACATAAATGTAGGACAGACATACATGACTGATAGATTAGTCACATGTTTATAGTTAATAAACACGTATAAACGAATGATGATATATAATAGCTCACATAAACAATCAACTATGATTAAATGTAACTGGAAAGGAATAATTTTATGGTGCTTCAAAGGAAATACTGATAAGTAGGTGATAAGAGTAGATGAAGAGACTGATAAAATCCGTAAATGACGTAGATGGAAATCACCCATGCGGAATTGACGAGTCATCCAACTAGCCTTGCCGCACCGCCCGCTCCTAGCCTCCTCTCATTGATGCTAATGACGACGCGGCGCGACTCTCTATGTATGTTTATATCTTTAATCATGAAAGAGTATAGAATTTCTAGAGTGTAATAGAGAAAAAGGATGTTGCGAAAAGATCAGGAGACAATGAATATAGTGAAAGGATGTGCAGAAGAGAGAGAAGAAGAGAGGATGGCACGCCTCGCACAATGCGCGTTGTGCGCTTGCACATGTCACTTCGCACGTCGGGCGGTAGGCACCTTATCCCCGCTGACTTTTGAATGTGTGCACTGTGAGTCCTACAACGATTAGTACAGTATCCTAAGAGTTCCCTTCAACTCAGCGTCATTTTGGATCACCGTGACATGGCAGGATCTTCTGGGAGATGAGTAAATCGTTGTGTGGCATGTCTCGCGATTTCTCTACATCTCGGTGAAGATGTATGCGAGTTTCTGTTATCACTGTACTATTACTTTGAATGATAATGTATTACAGGAGTGTTAGCAATGCAGTGAATATCGGGATGGCTATGTCAAACGTAAAGGAGAAATATGCCGACTTCCTGGTGGATGGTACCCAGGCAATATCACTAACATTTGGTGAGTCTCGCGTTTCACTCTCTATTATGTACTTCCAATGCTATTATAAATTTACCGACCAATTTTGCAGTGTCTGATATGAGCGAAATGGTCTCAGCACAAAGACATCATCCCGAATATGTTTATCAGCATTTCGGAGAGAAGTAAGTTACTGCAGATTTTCCGCTGATTCTTACTCGAGTATTCACCTATTTCTTACATCGTTGCGTCACATGGATAAGCGACTATCACATAATCCCTTCACCACTTTTCTTACCATTTGTCAATTCGCTCGATCATTCCTTTGTATTTCAACGCGAAGCCAGCAGCCCATAACTATAATCTATTGAATGTATTTCAGTGAAACAATATTTGGTTACAAGGATTTAAATGTCACTATACATTATACCGATGCATCAATGTATCTCTATCCCGAAATTAATTATGTAGCCGAAATAACATCGTTCACAACGGAATTCAAAGTTTGCTCTATTTTCCGATCCATTGTTTAAGTATCTTAGATGTGTATTTTGTGTTATATTGTTTTTATTTTAGGCTGACAATATAGTTCGGAAATTAAGCGAACAGCTGCCAGCTGAACAAATGGAAATGCTATGCCAGACAAGTGCTATTTTCAAGTCTCGTTTGGATGAGCAGAGAAATTTTTCGCCTTATGGACAGCTTCTCTCCAAATTCACTGCTGGTAGATTATCTACATCTTCAAATCTAGTTGATATGTAGGGCATACATTAGATGTGCAAACATCAGGATTAAGTTTTTGGGAAGTTCTTTTCTGAGAATTAAGTTCCTGGAAAGTTTATTCTATCTGGGTGATTTTAGTTAATTTGTTGCACTGGGATTCCTCGTATTTTGGAAATAATTACTGTTTGGCTTCAAAAATTGCAGTTTCCTCCGAATTTTTCAATTTTCTCTGGATAGAGGATATAATATCTTCATGATTCATTTTGACATTTCCAAACAATTTTGTATTGAAAGACAACTGTTCATTGGTATAATTCTCGGCAGTTCAGGTAATCGAGAGCTACAGGTTTGGATGGTCAATGAAAGTTCGCCTGGATTTGATGCATATTTAGCTCGAGTTCAGACTCTTGCATTATGGTACATTGAAGCTGCACAGTACACTGATAATGATGATCCACGATGGCAGCATTATTTCTTGTTAGTTTTATGACACTACACGAAATTTTTTCAGCAATCCATGATTACTTTAGGTATTTCCAGTTGTTAAATTAATATATGGAAAAACCGTCATGACTCTGAGTAGACTTGACGCGATTTCTTCAACCTTAGATATGGTTAATCCACCTTGTGATATTAAATGCGGATGTTTTTGCTGGCCATTCACGTATTTCTTCAGAGTTTCTTTTCAGGTACGAATCATTTAAAAAAGATAATGGAGTTTCGCGTGTGGCACTTGCGGGGTATGCTTCACTTGTCAGATTTTATAATTACCCGGATAAAATTCGACCCAGGATTGCCCAGATTTTATTGCTGCCACATTATCACGGCGCTGGTATTGGTGCTAGATTTTTGAAGGCAATATATAACGACTTAATTCAAGACCCGAAGGTCACAGACATTACAGGTTGGTATTAGTTTTTAATTTTTCCCGTAGTTAACAGTAATTATGTAATAAGAAATGAAGTGGTCTAAAGTGTTCTAGTTTCATAATTCAATACTTTATGTTCGCAGTTCTCGGAAATGGAGAATTCCCATATTTGTAATAGTGTTTTTCCGCACACTAAAATGGTGTGAACTTCTCCTTGAGGGTGGAGAACTGGAACACCTTTGCTTTATACAGGAAGTAATTCGCACTTTTTTTGTTTTAAAAATATTATTTTCCAGCGGAAGTTCCTGCAGAATCTTTTATAACAACGCGAGACTATGTGAATTGCTGCAACTGCTCAACACTTAAGGAATTCCATGCAGATAATCTAAAAAAAGGTTTCACCGAAGAGATGAGAAATGCTGCCTTATTACGGTTCAAAATAAATCCAGTAAGATTTTTTGTAATGAAACTATTTGATTCTATGACCAACTTTCACTTCAAATTTCAGTATGTATAAAGTCAATATGTCTACACATAGAGACAGTGAAGATCTGCGCCAATTTTCTATTCTTTTTTTATGCTCCTAATGACTTAACGCGGTGGACTTTGTTCAAAGAATGAGTCCGTAAAAATCGAAATCAAACTGCTGTTTACTGATGTTTAAATGAACTATTCTAGAAACAGGCACGGCGCGTTTATGAAATACTGCGTTTGCACCATATCGGTGTTCGAGATGAAAAAGCCATGGAAGAATACCGGTTGGATGTAAAGAGAAGACTTGAAAAACCCTTTAAAGTGAGTTTTTTTTAATTTCATTTGAAACATATTCATATCTAACAATCGACATGTAGCAATATTTTCTGCTGCTGTTTGCTGAACGTTTGAATATTTATGAGAACGGTGATTCTTGTGTTTTGTCGCCAATATGCTGCTGCACATTCCTGTTTCGAACGTTACTTGAATTTTCTGTTTGATCTGAAGTGGTGAAGGCATATGAACTGTAGCAAGAGCAGTCTGGTTTTTTTTCCTTATTTGCGAAGTATTTGCTTACCTTTTTAAATCTCAAATATAGCTATATTTATAGCGAAGTGAGCGCGACTGGAGAAAGCTGTCAAGTGTTTTGGATGAGTATGAATATGCAGCAGTTGTAGCCAGTCAGATGAGTACAGAGCAGAAAACAGCCAAACTGGAGCAACTCTATGAAGAAGAACTAGCCGGTTATCGGATTGTTATTAAACGATTGATAAATTTTGCTAATTGTTAAACATGTCGGTTCTTTTTAATTATTTTTCGATATTTAATCGAATTTCCATTTGTTGTTTCGCTTTAGGTTGTGAAATACTTGAAAAGTTCAGCAAAGTGCAGTACATATTGCCACCAGTTGGTTTACTTTTTTAGCGCATTTGATGAATTAAATTTTCAAGTGTTCTTGGTTTTCATTGCAATTAATTTGTTTTTCTAGCTTTGAATTATTTATGAGGACGATGGTTATTGTGTTTTGTCGCCTTATTTCACATTAAGCAATTGTAATTCTTAAGTAGCGTTCGTGACGGGTTTTCCAGATACAGAGATGCAGATATGTGTCGAATCGGTAATCTCATGCATTTGTATATTCAGTAAATGATACCTTGCGTATATTTTGAATTACACATAAATATTGCACTATAATGAGGGTCAAATCGTACTATGGAGTGTATTAAAGACGTATAATTTGAACCCAGATATTCGATGCAATCTTCTTTAGAAGTGGAACTGTATACCCTACAAAAGATAATTTAGTATCTTCGTCTCCGGAATCAAACCGTTGTGAAGCTTCACAAGTTATATCAGAACTCAGTATCTACAGCAACTACGATTTTTGGCGAATTTTTTCCGATCAAAATTCTTTTCAAACCTAATGTTGTTAAGCCTGGCATTTATAATTTATGCACTTTCAGGATGCTAAGTTTGTTGTAGGGATTACAGATAGATTGTATCCAGCATTTCTCGCTGAAACACGACGATTTGCATTGTGGGTGTAGTAGGCGTTGGCAACGTTTTTCATTTTCCGCTTGGCTGATACATGAAGGAAACGTGGAAGTTGTGGGTGTGATGAGTGGGTGGAGGTTATGGGGTCAGGGACGTTGAGATATAATGTCTTCTCCTTTCAACAACTAGCTTCATAATAGTTATTATGCTCTAATAAGCTATAAGGAAATGAAATGTTCTCGAAAAATTTAGTTTAGAAGTATATGTGTATAGGTTTAAAGAATAAAAAACGGACTGTGGAGGAGAATATTGATAGGGACTGTACATTGTCATGTTGAAGCATTGATCAGAAGACAAGAAGAATAAGAAACAGATTATACAGATGGGTTGAGAATAACTTGGAATGTGTAAAGTGAGCGCGTAAAGCGTGCTTCATTATTTTTACCTAGAATTTTGGAGAGATGGATGAACTTCTGGGAGCACTCAAAAAGCATTTAAAACCCTGTCCTTAGAACTTGTCTGGACATCGTTCATCTGTATGCCCTTCTCATTTGTTAAAAGAGAGATATATTCCTCCTTTTCAGGGAGAAATAGCTTCCATTTTATTCAATTAAGTAGTAGAGTGTTGTGGATTGTGCTAAATACTGAACCTGAAAGTCTTAGGAAGGAACATGAAATCTAAATAATTTAAACAATTTTTTATTTGGATCAAGGATATGCATAATAATTGCTAATAATGGGGAAAAGAAAGACGGTGGGTATTATAAATTGGGAAGTAGTGATGATGATTCATTTCAGATACGAAGATGGTCCTCATTGGAGCGGCAATTATAACAAAGACGGGAAAACGTAGGCTTCTATTTCCATCAAAATATTTTTGTAGAATATTTCGGATGTTTTTAGTGGAACTAGACTTTGTGCTATGTATCCAATAGGGGGCGTTTTCATGTAAATTTCCCATCAGATCAAATTGTTGGCTTGCAGATTTAAGCGATGAGTTGATGTTCAATGATCTAAGGTACAGATGAGCACTAGCAGTGCATCTCATTTGATTTAGTTCTTTTGTTGTTAGATATGCTGCTTTTTCAGCGCTCTTGGCAAGGGTTTTCATTTCGGACATGACAAAAGCTCGGTTAGAAGGATTGTTGGATGCTTTTCCGAAATTAATTGCTTCCGATAAATGTATGTTTAATTCTTAGTCAGAGAGTAGTCGGTTCTTCACTTCGAATAATATTCAGACTTGAGATTCTGACTGTATCAAAGTGTCCTGAAGCTCGTCACTGGGAAAGGACACAGTAGTGTTTGAAGTATTTAAATAGAACTGCATAAAGAATCCTTCCTCTGTTGTTTGTGACATATAAAAAATTATTCATTTTAGCGCAACGTCAGCATACTTTCATTGAAACAGACAGCGTTCGTTATGTTTTCCATCCACTGGACAGTGTACACGTTGTCCTGATCACCACTAAAGCATCGAATATTCTGGAGGATTTAGAAACTCTCCGACTGTTTTCAAGAGTGGTTAGTTGTTTGTCTTATAAAGTGATGAGAAGTATCTTTTATCGAGTTTAACCTGAATACTTTTGAAAAGTATAACCGAGATATAAATACTTACTGTCAAGTGATAATTCTCAGGAGTTCAAGTTTTCAAGTTCTATTGTGTGAATTATGTTTTAGATTCCGGAATATTGCCGCTCGAATGATGAAAAAGAATTGCAAGCAAATTTATTTGATCTTATATTTGCTTTTGATGAAATTGTCGCCCTTGGATATCGTGAAAATGTCAACCTGGCACAGATACGCACCTTCACGGAAATGGATTCTCATGAGGAACGAGTGTTCAATCAGATAAAAATCGTTAGTTTTTTTTGAGGGAACGGGCTCATATTAGTAAGGTTGAATGGTGGGGGTAATTCGTCTTTGTATTATCCATTCTTTTTGTAGGCTCAAGAGCGAGCTGCTAATGAATTGATGACGCAGAAAGCCATGGAACTGAAGAAGTTGAAGGCAGAACAGCGAAAATCAGGAAGAGGTGTTTTATTCATATAGTTCTGTTATAATGTATTGTTTTGTGCAAGAACTATTTACATAACTTGTTCTTAATACATAAACGGTTTAGGTCTGGGAAGCAGTGCAACAGCTATTAGCTCGTCATCGGTACCTTTAACGGCAGTTGTTGATGATACACCTGTGCGGCTAACTGTAAAACCGAAAGTACCAGCAGCTACACGTGGAAGTGGCAAAGCTTTGAAGCTTGGCTCCAAAAATGCCGATGATGACCAATTTTTAAAACAGTTAAGGAGAGAAGGTTAGTCAGATATACAAATTTACAAAAATAATACAACTAGTCAGGTATGCAAATTTGCAGAAATATCATTAATACAACTTCGATGACTTTTGCAATGATGAAAGGTAGAAGTCGAATTATGAAAGCACTAAGTACGACTTCAAATATAAAAAATCCATGACGCTTTATTTAGTGGTGACATTTTGACAGTTACGTAGGATAGGTTCTTGAAATCTGAAGAATAGATGATACAGGAAGCAGAATCTTCTTAACGAACCTAGCTAGTCACGTACTTTTCTTATTTCATAGCCGAACTTGACTATCTCAGTCTTTGCCAGGAAACAAATAGTATATTAGGATACATTTTTTATTCTCTTTCAATCAAACAATGATGTATAAAGTGTTGAGTCATTGCACTTCATCACTTATTATATGAAATATTTTATTAAGGACAAGTAGTTGATACACCTCTACGCGCATCAGATATTGCTGATGCAGGTGATCGGATTTCATCTGAAATCAATTCGTCTACCATGTCGCATGCTCCTGTTCATATTAAAATTGAAGAAAAACTGTCGGCATCAGTATCGCGAGATGGGGGTCTGGAGAGTGGGGAGGTATATCATAAATTCTTATTTAGAAAGAGAAAGCTAACATTGAGTCTTGTGAAGAACTGCTATGTCAGCGTGTCAGAAACTCAGGTTTTACATTTCTATTTTGAGATCTATATCATCAGTGCAAAGTTTTATTGAACACTTGAATTTGTGTAACAGTTTTGAAGCTCTTAAATGAGCGCGTTATGATTTATCAGGGAGAAGGCAGTAATGCTTAGCTGAATTAAAGTCCTCAAAATTCTGATAAGCAGTTTCGCTTAATCGTTTTGTGTTGCATAATCATACAGATTCATTATATTTCATTTTTTGTTGGCGCCATTAATAATTTTTTTTTAAAGGTACTTGGTAGTGCTTCACTTTCAATAAGTGGTCCACAATTTGCTACTGTCTGTATTCAAATTAGCAACAATGACAAGCACGGTGCACAGCTACAGGTAAGTGATGAAATGTTTGTAACATTATATCTTTCAGTAACGGTGCAGGATAATTATCTGTTTAGGTGCATCCGAATCTTGACAAAAAGGAATGGCTGCAAAAATCATTGTTAAAATTGAAGTCAGTTCAGAAACCATTCCCAGTAAATATGGATGTTGGTGTGCTAAAGTGGCGATTACTTCTGAGTAGCGAAGAACTACTTCCCATTTCAAGTTTGTTTAAATTCCTGCAGAGGACCACTGTGTCGAATGTTATTTTTGAAACTGAACAACTCTCCTTATTGTAGTTGTTTAATCCGAAAAATTTTTTTATTTAATTGCTGCATTCTGCAGATAATATCGGCTGCCTTTAATAAAAAATAAGTATAATTCAGTATTCTGGTTTCAGTATATTGCATAATCCCGAAAGCGTAGGGAAATTTATCCTTTTTATATTCAAACGATAGATAAGGAATTAGTAGAGGAGCTGCCATTAAAATGGAGCCCCTATAAATCAAGAGGCTTTTTCAAAGGAAGTTTTGAATTTCAGTCAATTGCTGGCCAAATGAGAATCCTGATGGCTGTGTAGTGAACATCGAATATACGCTTCAGGCTGAAGATATGACACTGAACAGTGTTGTTATTGTCATTCCTTTGCCGTATGTATTTCCAGTTTATGACACAACCAGAAATCCTGCTTGTTTAATGTGGTATATCTGATTTGTGTTGGGATTTTCGCAAGCATTTGCAGACCGGCAGCTGTTCCGGTAATATCGGAATGTGAAGGTACTTACGAGTATGTAAAATCAAGATCGCAGCTTATATGGAATTTGCCGGTTGTTGATGAGTCGAATAAAATTGGTTCTTTGGAATTTAGCACTCCGAATGGCCAAGCTAATCACTTCTTTCCAGTAACTGTTCGCTTCACAAGCACAGATTTATTTTGTAATATGGCTGTGAGTTTCTACTTCTCTTTTTCCCTAAACATCCCGATATGAAAGTTGTGCGGTATTGGTAGGATTTAGTTTGCTTGTAAATGCATTTTAAGGTTTGTAAAGAAAATTGAAAACAGGTTTTAAGTACACTAATATTACTATAGATACACATAGGAACTTTTCAGCGTTTTGAAATAGCTATAGTAAAATATCAGATTTTGAATAACATTTGGTATTTCGCGATTTTTGAGTGATGGTCTCGACTTGTTTATTTTTTGTCACTTTATAGGTAGAGTCAGTACAGAAGATGGATATAGGCGAAACGATACAGTATTCAACGGAGAGTCGTCTGATCACCGAGAAGTTTGAAATAGTCTGAAGTTTTGTTTCACTGGAGATTTTTAAATTGCTAGTTTTGGGTGACTAATGCAGTTAAATTGCTATTTAACTATTTAACGTTTTCTGTTCGATGGATTCAGTTATCCATAAATTATTACCCGCAATGTGATCGAAATACAGTGTATATTTTATACTCGAGGGGACTTAGTGTTTATCAAAGTTATTTAGAGTGAGTTTGATTTGTTGTCTTCAACTCATAAGTTCTACGTGACGTACCCTTTTTGTTATGACCATATGTCGAAATTATTCTGTATTCATAAAAATAAACAGTAAATATTGGGTTGGTTTTTGTTTTCGGCATTGTCTTAATCAATACACTATTAACTAGTTAATAGTGTATTGCACTAGCACTCTTTAATCCAACTCTTTTTCCTGTCATCGCCAGTACGAATTGATTCGAACTTTTATAAATGAAGTTGTGTTTTGAATGGACATTTTCTTCGGCATATTCCTGTATTTTTGTACAGAAGAGATTGCTTATCCCTAATCATTTACTGGAGATTTTTTCATTTTTGAAAGTTTGGTGACAGGTTAGAGTAATTATTTGGATTATTATGTTAATATTGCTCTCAAGACTGAAGAATATTTGAAATAACTTGTGTTATGATAGCATAGATTACCTGATCTTTAACTACCTACTTAAGTTATGGCAGAGGTTATCCGATGAAAGGATGCTGCCGATGTTGGGCTTATTACTTTATGACGAAGAAAGTTGTTTTTGTGGATTCGCTCGTATGATATCTAGGGATGATATATTTCACTATATTTATTTTGTAACAAAGTTTTCGGTGGGTAGAAGAAATGTCGATGGCAGGAAATTGTGTGGAAATAGGTTTGGTGACATACATCAATGGATCTGAGGTATGTTTATGGTTGATGAAAGCTCGCGAAGAAAAGCTTTTCTCAGCAATGGTGAAGGAAGATATGCTGAAGGTAACTGAAATATCATATGTCTTACAACTTTAGTAACAAGATAGAATGCATATTTTCTTAACAGGGCAAGCTCAAAAATACATCTTGACGTTAATCATTTGAATCAGTTCCATGTCAAATATAAATTCTGAAGGTTAGTGTATGTACCATTCAGGTGATAGAATGGAACGAATAAGAAGTCGACGTTATTTATCAGATTTTTTAGTATTTGAACTGAATTCCAATTATAATTTAAGTTTGGGATTTGGATACATGTCAGCAAAGCAGATCTCGAAACATCTCAAATCAGCTGTATTATACTAGTAGATATACCTCCCGTGAAGGCATCGACTTGGGCTTGTATTTCAGGTGTCGGGAAGGTAATGTTGCAGTTGTTTTATATATTTTCTTAATAACTCTGTGTGTTATTTATAAATGCCGTTTTAAATGTTGAGTAGAAATCAGAAATTGTCAGTGAGTAGTGTTCACTGAAGACAATTATTATATCCATTGCAGACAGTGTCCGTAGAAACCAGAATAGTATTTCCACCAGTAGAATGGGCTGAGGAAAACGATTATGAATGGTTTGCATACAGTTTTGAATTTGGACGAGTTGGTAATTTTGCGTTTAACAAGTTGTTGAAATTGAATAGTTATCAAGTGAGAAGGGATGTTGTGTACAAAGCCGTCTTGATCAGGTTATCTCAATTTTATGTTTTCTCACTTTTTCTCATTCACAAACATTGGTTATTGCACTTTCTGCGACACTTAGTATCAGTTACTGACAGCGCTCAGAACTTTGAGTAATTCTACTGCTTATCCTCAGAATTGTAAATTTCCTTCCCTTAATCGAATGACAGTAATGGACAATTCTGGATATTAGCAACCATTATTTATCCTTATTTCAGCCTAAAGAAGTTATGCATATCTGTTTGTCATATTTTCAATTTCACCAATTTCAGACAAAGATTAGTTTTTTGTGGCTGATATTTTTATTTACCGATAAAAATCTATTTTTTCAGGATACCATCGAGTAAACTAGGTCGATGTGTAATGGATACTTTTGGTTCACTATGGTCAATTTTACCTCAAGTCCTCGTACTATGTGATGATCAGAATGGTTCCGATAAAAGAGTGTGATTTGTGCTGATTTTTTTTATAAATTAAAGAATGTCATATATCAAAAAACTTTTCACTTTTTCTATATATATATATATATATCACAGAAATGTTTAATATATTTTATTTTTGCAGCCATGGTCGTTACCTTCATCTGCTTATCTATCACCAATTCGATCCAGATCCAGTAATAACGTCAGTCTATCAACATATTCATTCTTTTGTAAAATACCAATACTGGCGAATATTAATAGAACTGATTATTACAATTTTATTTTGTCCGTAGAATCAGCCATTCACAGCTACTTCACAGTAAAAGTGTTGCGAGACATTTCATTATTTTCTTCATATTGTTTTTCAAGACACTGAAACATTGACGTCAGAAGTCTATAATACGATAGCTTTTTTGTATCTCTTGTGCTTATTTCTGCAGCAGTAAATATGTAAGTTGTGGAAGACTGACGAAAAGTTGATGACTGACTTTACACACACATTACTTCAGTTTCGTTTGTTGATTAAATTTTCTTGTTTTAAGATAGTTGGATTGGCTACCTGTGATACTTTGGAGAGCAAAGTCTGCAATAGTCCATCACATAATGTTGTTGAGGAAGTTTCTGAATCATTAGATTCTTCTAATGATTGTATACCAGCAATAGCAGGTTAACATCTTTACATCTGATTAATGGTTGTATGCATAGGAATCGAACCTTCCATTAGTTCCAGAGCTTTCGTGCAAGCGATTTTTTACTGAAATTCATAAGTATTCCACTGTTTCTACGCGTAGCAATTAAATAATATGTATGATATGGATTGTGGATAATATTTTCATCTGATTTACTTAAAGGCATATTTCTAATGGTGGTATTTTACGTTGCAGGTTCATATATGGATCAAAGTAATTATGGACTTTGCACACAACCAGTTGTGTATCTGGGTGTCGTCATCCTTAGAGAGCCACAGTATAGTATCATTTGGGGTAAAGAACATGGTTTTGTTGCTGTATGTGCTACAGCTGACTTAGTGGTTCGTTTTACTTTTTATTACTGTTAATGATAGTTCCAATGTTTAGGGCGTTTCACTGATCTATGAGATGGGATGACTTAATAACGGCTATATATGTCTTTTTTTTTACTTTTTTATCTCATGGTAACTTTCTTTTGAGCTTCCGTCTCACTGGTAAATCAAAGCATATGATAACGAGTATGACATAAACAGTTCTAAACGATGAGATAGTTGATGGCTTTCATTTTGCGGATGATTGAGAATTAAGCTTAATTTTAAAATGTCGTATGCGTTCTGGATTACGTTATTTTTAGCTGGAGCCATCAAATTGGGTTGAGTACAATTGTATCAAAACTGATACGGAACTCGATATATCATATCTAGCGATAAACTGTGTGCTAAGTAAGCAGAAACCGTTAGTGGTGGAAACACATGAAAACTCTATTATTGTAAGTAGATTCTTATTCATACCTCAGAATATTTTATTTTTGGGACTTTTGCAGATTTTCTAGTTTTTTTCTCCAGTACAAATTTAGTATAATATCATTAAATCATGAAATATGAAAAATCTCATCCATTTCAACCTTCGGTATGATTGAATCACAGGTTTCTTGTTAATAAACTTTTTAATGCCGTAATTTTCAGTGCCACACAATAATACATATTCCGGATGAAATGAAAGTTCAAACTGATGCAGGAGGAACATATTTTATTATGGTGTGTGATATTTTAGGAGATGTATTGGTACCAGATATTCCAATTGTCCGTAGGTGCATTAGAAAGAATAAATTAAAGGTTCATTTTTATTTCTTTTTATAGAGCCACTAATGGGTAATCTTTGGTGGAGAATAGCATAACTTCAGATGTCTCATTTCTCATTTTAAAACAGTGTGATCTAAGCTTCATTTGAAGCAACGCAAAAAGCATTCAGCAGAAATACTTTTAAAAAATGAAACGGTTTTTTCAAGTCTTCTACTCAAACCTTCTTTTTTTATTGTTTTAAATGTGTTTATGGTATCAAATACTATTATTTTTTTGAACTATTTTTTCAACTAAATTTGTTTTCAGGCCAAAGTGCTGGTAAAATATGATAAAAAGTGGCCGTGCACATTGTTTGCTGTACACGAAAATGCAATGTTGAAAATAATAGTAAGTGATTCGTGCCTTCCCTTAAATATATACTAAATTGCTTAGAGCTTTCAGTTACTTATTGATTTTTTTACAGGACTGGAAAGAAGCAAGTAACGAGTGTAAATTCATTCCAGAAATGGACTGTTCTTCAAATTTAAAAACTACTCAGTGCGGAAGTGACAGATCACAGTTTTTGGATACTGATAGGAATATTGTAGAGGCTTCAATGCTGCAAAAGGAATTAAAGAATGAAACATCTGATGAGAACGAAGTCTTGGTGGAAGATCTCAGTTCTCCCGATCCAGACAACAATCTTGCAAGTGATCTACCTTTAACTGTAGGAATAACCTATCAGTGCAGTTCCGACAACAACCCTGTTAGCATTGCTGGAAACATCGGGGAAGTGACAGAGGTTCGGAAACAAATCAAGATGATAACTTATGAAGAAAAGACGGGTCCTTCAGAATCATCTTTTGCGGCAACTTCTGCAACACGAAAGGTCTGAAATATTTTAGTTTAAAAATGTCATGGCTTATCGCGGACTTACACAACTACACTTCATGCAGTCTCTCTAGTATTCCTTTAAATTTTTTTTATAAATACTTTATTTCCATATTTTTCTAAAAATCTTTCTGTAAGAAGAGATAAATGATTATGATCATTCGCATTTTTTTTGGAAGACTTATGTGTTTTACATCAATTAGCATAAGCATAATTTTATTAATGAAGTGCAAGAAAGACGTGACACCGAATGCCCACATCTCTTTCTTTTATTTTCCATGGTCACGGAAATTCATTCTAGAAGCTTCTTGATCGTGAAAATTTTGATTGGCTACAACTGAAGAAGTACACTGTTGGTATGAAGATACTGGTTTGTTCTTGCTTCTAATTTTTTAAAGTTAGCTGCAGAAAAAATTAAAAAGTAAAGGCTTAAGCAATGTTTTAAATTAATGCGGTGAGTGAAAATAATCTTGCTGGGAGGAATTTCTTTAGAAAGTGTAATACAGATTACCTGAAATGACCATGCCCGGCATGCGTTCTCATTTTGAAATATCGTATTGAAAAGTCAAATGATCTACGTGAGCATGGAGTGGTGTATTTTTGGCAGTATGTGTCACTATATGTAAAGCTTCTTGAGATATTTATTGAGTTCATCTTGTACTACCGTAATTTGGTGATTTTTCAGACCTTACCAGTAACAATACTGGTCAAACTGACTTCCACATATGGTATTTTATGGCATGTTAATCGTAAACTGATTATTGTACCTGCGGAATATTTGAGGTATTTTATTCGATCCCTTCGGTGTAGTTTTGAATAAAGATACAGCTTCTCTTACACATTTCCAGTTCAAGAATTGAAATCGGTAATCAACAGAATCCTTAGTCATTCAGTGCAGACACATCTCGTGATGGTAACTCGAATATATGCTAATACATGGTTGTGTATAGGTTTTCTTGAAGGGAAGAAATCATTTCAGAATGTTTCGTTTGTCCATGCTTAATAATTTTATCCTTAAGCAATTCTGTAAAACTGGGTTCTTGGATGAAAGCAAAAGTATCATCTCTGGATACAGCGGTGATGGATTTGCCTTATCATTTCATTGTAGTGCGCCCTTTAGAGGAGATTGAAAGTAAACTAATGATGCGAAAAATCAAAGATGTTTTGCAGGTATGAACAATTTGTTGGTAATTGATTAAAGCTCTTTTTTTTCTTTTTACCGAGACCTGTTGGGTCTTTTCACTTGAGACTCTTTCAGATTAAATAGATCCTCAGTGGTATCTGAGGATTACTAAATTTACTTTCTGAAGAAATTTAGGGAATATTAAAGGATAATTCACGAAAACTATTTATAAGTTGCTTGTCATAAGAAGTTATCATAATCATCCGTGAAGAAGTAATTTAAATTGCAGGTGAGGGTACATCTCGAACCAGGTGTAGAAAGTTATGTTAATATGGATGGAAAGTCCTATTTACAAAAGAACTCCGAACTTGGTCTAGTATTTATACTTTCTGAAAGGCCAGTTTGTACCTATACACCTTTTTTACATTATGCTGAAGTTTCATCTTTATATGCTCTCTACCTTTAGCTGTTTAATTTTGATTGTAAAGCATAACCTTCGTCAAGCATTTGGTATTTATATAATTTTTCGTTATAGGATACCACAGAAATATCTTATGAAGAGGTTCCAAACATGGGTCACTTTCATGAGTTCAGGATTAGATAGCGAACCAGTATGGATGGTCACTCGTCGCCAAAAACTGATAGAGGTACGTATTGTTCTGTGCTCCAGTTAACTAGATGGTTCTATAATAAATAGCTCACAATTGATCACATCGAGAACACGCACAGCAAATAGGACAAGTTTTTAGGTTGACAAAAATGGAAATGAGCTGCCAGATAAATCTGGTATAACTATTCGGTTAACAGGAGTGACTGCTACTAATGACAATGATGCTGTTGTTGAGGTCAGTTTTCTTTGTTTTTCAGAAGTTTGACGCCATTGTTCGTCATTACTTTTGTGTTGTTCAGTCGGTTCATTACTTATTACTAGCGAAATCATAAGGCTAGTCAGGTTAATATGTGTCGCAAGAGAATGGTGCATGTACTTTTGAAAAAGTTCTGTAGATATCAGTTTTAGTCTCATATGTTTTCTTTTCAAGAGTAAAGCATTTTAACAACCAAATTATTAATGCTTGATGACATTTATAGTTAGAAATGACTTCTTACATTTGGATGCCAAAATAGCTGAGAAGATATACAAATCTGAACTGATATAGTTTAGAGTGATGATAGCTCGGTGGAAGGAGTGCCAGATATAGACAACGAAAAGTTTGACAACTGTTCACCTGCGTCAGAGTTATAATTCATTTCAACCGTATGCTGTATTATGTGCTCTTCTTTTGTTCTGTCTCTTAGTTATAGTGTGTGTAGTTTGGCAAATTTATGTTGTCTTTGTATGTTACGCTTAAACCTCAATGTCTATGTTTTAATCATGCAGCTGTTGCTGTTCCCTTCATTCAAATATTATCCCATTGTTAATCCTCATTCCTCACATCAAAATTTAAACTAGATTTTCAATTTGTACTCTATGCATCATCACTATTTTCACTGGCAGGCTATTCTGCCACGCCTTATTTGATTTTCTTAGGCATGGCTTCGCAATTAATCACAGCTTTATAGTTTGCTCCAAAAAATGTGGGTAATGCATTGATAGTCTTTGATACACTCTGTGATGTTTATATGTAATACATTTCCTAGTTTGTTCTTTATGCATTTTAAGATGCAAAATATATCCTGTGAAAGTGCTTAGCTACTTTAAACATTATGGGTAGATTGCCCGATTGAGTGACATGTGGCACTTAGTTAACCCTTTCAAATGTTTCATTTTGTACATTTCGTTATAGCATCCTATCATTGATCTACAAAGACCTTCCCAATATATGTATATAGACACATCATTTACCTATTATCCGATATGCTGTATAAACACTTATCACTTACACAATCTATCCGTTTCGCTCATTTGAAATTGTCGACCTCGTGCTATTATTGTAATAGTAATAAAGGTCGGGATTATCAGATGACATCGTCATTGTTGCTGACGAATGGATAATTCTGAAGCAATTAGATTAGCTATAACGGATCAGATTATGGTCACTTAAATACCAAAAAATTGAACGGATAGACTTATATGTGAATGACTACAGTACTGTGGGATTTATAAAAAAGAATGAGAGTATTTTATAGAATGCCGGAATCGAAGATTATATTGATTGCAGGAGAATTGTATATTTTGATAAAGATATAAACAGGATAATTATTTCCCTTTGTAAGATTAACATTTTCACTGGGTTGAAAATCTTTAAGTTCATTTTCACTGAGTGAAGGTATTTCTAGCCTGGAATTGCAAAACTATTCAGAAAATTGATAGTGGGGAAATAATTTGATTGTATTTATATAACGAGTATAAGATATGATACAAATTGTATAGAAGAATGATCAGAGTAAACATAGTTCTGATTCCACCGGTTAGATAATTAGCGATCCGCTAATCATCTATAGCTCAAACATTCTGAGAGAAGCTGTTATAGATGGAATGATAAGATATAGCCAAGACTTCGTTTATTTATCAGATTAGTGATGGAAGAAAAGTGGCGGAACATTTATTAGGTGAAACTTTCATTGAACTAACTCCATGAGTATAAATAAAGACTGGATAGAACAAGTAGGAGTGCCACGAATTGTATACCATTCTTAGAGATGACCACTGTTTCATTGATACGCTTCCGAAGGATTGCATTTTCATCAATAAGTATGCTGGTACGCTTTAACTCAGCTTGAAGCATTTTTTGTACCTTAATGGAAGATAATTAAATTGTATCTAAGAATCAATAACGAAGGAAAAAAAAAATCTTTGATATCTCACGATTTATGATGTGAGAGGATAGGGAAGGATGAGTTGATAATCATGACCTAAATCATTTATTATATATACCTGTTCAACATAAGCAAGTGCTTCATCCCATTGCTGTAGTAGGAGTTCATTTTGTTCCGCAAGTTTCACTTTGGATTTTCGTTCTTCTTCTAATTCCTCCAACAGTTTTACTTCCTGTTCCGTTTTTAAAGCATCGCTTTCATTTATATTCACACACCGGACAGTACTTTCTGATGTTTCCTCCAGCGAATCCTACAACTATCCATTAATATTGCCATAACTCAACAATACTTCTAATCATTTCAATTTTTAACATAACTTAAAAGAGGGTGATTAGTCGATGAATTAGTATCAAGAACATAGCTCGAATCATTCATTGATCTTAAGAATCTTGTCTTAGTTTATCGTCAGATATGAATTGTACTTTTTTACCTGGTCAGGTGAAAATCGTTCAAAATGGGATTGCTCAAGACGTTCGATAAGTTGACACCTGTCAACGATAATAGCATCTTTGCCTCGGATCTGTTCCTCCAAATCGAATATTGTTCGATCACGTTCCCGAATCCGTAATTTTAGTTGTGCTATTTCTAGTTCAAGCTCTATTTCCCTCTCCTTTTTTGTCTTATCTGTACTATTATACTTAATCAAGATTGAATATGAGCTGGATAATTCATTAAAATAATCCTAATTACACACAGATCTGTTCATTTTCATTGCTGATAGAATTAAACATCCTGCCTGTTCGAAAACAAATCAAAGCCAATATAAGTAAGAGAGACGTCAAATTTGATAAAATTTTTAAAAATTTATAATTTCGAAAAACATTTATCTTTCGCTTCTTCTCATTAGTTTTTAATGAGCAACTAATATTAGCAGCGAAGTGAAAAAACATCAAGAATAAAAATTGTTGAGAAAAAAAGTGAAATGGACCTGATTGGCTGGCTTTCTTTGATGTCGAAGGTGCCATACCGTAATGCACTTCTGAATCTCTCTCAAATTTCTGAAAACTTTTTGTAATTTCTTTGTTGTAAATATATTTATTTATATGATGCATATAAAATGAGAGTTGATTGATTGAGGTGGACGAAATTTTCTAGGCTGCAATTTAATCTGTTCTAGCTAAAGTCATTCCTTATTCTTCTTTAACATCTAAGATGTCTTGCCTGAAATACAATCCATCTTCTCGGTTTTCATCATTTCCTGATTGTGACATGTTCAAGTTCAACAAAAACCTTTCATCATACTGAATTAATTCCTCGACAGTTACGGAATATAGGCGATCGATGTTGACAACTACGAGATATGTTGCTATATCGGGGAGAAAAAAACAACTGTAGAAATTTCTAGACTAACCCGAAATCTACGATATTACATACGCAGATAAGTGATTGTCCTATGCTGTGATAAGAATGATAAATAAATTGATTTGCATGTTCTTTATCTGCAATGCAATAATTTTCAACTCGAAATATCCTTTAGAGGGAAATAAATGAAGAAGCTGAGGTTGTCATTTCTGTTGTGCTATATAATTCAACATTGATCAGGGGAGACCTATTGGATGTGTTATCAGATATGTGTTAATAATGGTATACTTACAAATAAGGTTAATGATATTATTATGAAGTTGGAAAAATAATATGGGAGAAGAAATTGTCTTTGCCGGGTGATGTTGCTTGACTTCTCCATACACACTGGAATGCAATCCGGATGAGAGCGGCTGTTTCCTCTATGTTGTAATACCGACTCATTTAACTTCATCATCTTTGCTTTTGCTATGCATAAAAAAACTGCAGAAGCAGAAGAATTTGCTCTTTGTTAGAGTGGAAATTGTGAAAGAGGAAGGCATTTATAATAATGAATCCAATCAGATAGCTAAATTATGAAATACCTTCAGCGTTTCCTGAAAGTTAACTAAATTACGAATTATGGGATAGGACAAATATGCAATGCATCTGTTACGTGGACTAAGTCCACGTTATGCTGATAAGTGCGCGGTTGATAGAAGATAATGTTGTTTTGTGTGGAGCAGTTAAGCTTAATGGGCAAAAATGTTATGGTCGTAAAGCAGTAAAGCAACTGGAATCGTCATAATTCCAGGAATTGGTTCACTTCCAATAAATTAAATTAATTGAAAAAAGTATTTTCTTGAAGAAATATGCAAAAACGAAAGGTTCGAATAAGTGCTTTGAAAAGCCATTCAGTTTAAGGGGAAAAATACTGGCTGCGAATATCGAATTCTTTCAGAAAGACGCAAGTAGTAAATATTTTCCACAATGCGCTTGGAGAGATAATATTGCGGATCATAAATTTTAAATTACATAAATACATCTTTTTATTAATCAAACAACGAGTGATAGTAAACAAGAAATTGTTGCCAAAGGGAAATAAATATATTTCTGCATGTAGAAATTCATTTTTCGGAACTGAACAAACTGTGAAGAAACATTCTTGCAAAATGTTGTCAAGATGATTGAATAAGTGATAGTCGGTTGGCAAGATATGATATGATCGATGAGGCACAACTTCATAGGCCAACTCCTTCAAGTTTTAAAGGATTGATTATTGGATGCATAATCAGCGAAGGAGAATTGGCCCTTTCTGTTAATGCATGTTGGTTTCCTGAGTATATCTTATAGAGATTCAAAAAGTTTTAGTGACACTAGCCTTCCGAATAGTGATCAAAATCTTCCTTGGTTTAGAATTTTCTTTTCCGCTCAAACATTAAATCAATCATCATGGGTGTCTTATAAATCAATCTCGTCTTATGTCACGACTTGATCATTGTTTTTGTTATATTCAGGGAAGATTTCTGTTGATTTGTGATTAGTTCATGAGATATTAACTTATCTAGTTTTTTAAGTTAAATTACTCTAGGATGCCTTAGACAACTTCATTTGTGGTTGCAAAAGGATTAGTGTTATTGGTTAATCTCAATTAATAATTGTAAGATTCCAATGAATAGTCACTACCATTTTTATCTTCGGAGCTATCGTTTTTTTTTTTCCAAATACTTCGTGGATCACTACTAACTACATTGTACAATGTTAGGCAGTTGCTGACCTTTGTTGCTTTATGAACTGTTTTAAACTATTATATTTATTTCATCTAATATCAGTTCCATAATTAAAATCAAATACAAATTAAATAAACAGCAAATAATTAATAGTAAAAATTATGGAACAAGAAATGTATTGGAACGATATTCGATATAGTCACATTTATTGAAGAATGTATCGCAATATAAAGCAGCAAACTTCAATATAGCAAAAATTGTGATTACTTTTCTACCACCCTAACATATTATTTTGACCGGATAAGTTCGTAAAGTTTGGCTGAAACTGAGATCATACTTGACTAACCCAACAAATCTACGACAATATTTACACAGAATTATCCGTTGCAACCATTTAATCGATATTGTGTATCTTCAAATGAGAAATTTGAATGATCTAGCTAGCAGTCTAATGATTGTTTAGTGAAAGCCTATTAAAGTTTTAGCAGAAATTTTATGTTGACAAAGTTGCAAAGTTTTGCTCTTACATTTTTCGGAGCCAAGATTGGGATTTTGATGTGGATTGATAGTAGTTGGCCTATTCTCGATCAAACCGTACTAAGTTCATTAGATTTATTGAATATGTTAGTGAAGAAGTGCATTCGGCTGTCTTCACTAGCTAATGACCCATAATCGATGTATCGAATGAGCGGTAAATCTTCCGGAGTATAGGCGCCTTTTAGTCGTATCTGGTGTCCTTGTCTTTTCTGACCATATTTCTGAAAATTCAGAAAATTGAGCCCAGGTAATCAGGTAAAACAGCAACTATTGCTCAAATTTTATACGTTGCATTAAATAACCGAACATGTCAAGTGTGAGAAGTAAAGGATTGTACTATATCGATTAAAGACAGAACTTGGCTTGTACTAATCTGAAGGCCTGGAGAGCATAGATATGAAGAAATAGAACAAGTGAGGTCAGTTTACATTTGACCAGTCTCGTATGTCATCACATTATCACATTAAATATTAATTGTCGACTAATGTGCTTGTCTGCAGAGATAAGGATGGTTGAAGTGATACGCCTTCGATTAATAAGAATATACCTGATGTAAAACAGATGCATATCGCATTAAATCCGGAACATGTACCATTCTTCCGCCAACATTTACGAGAGCATAACGGGCATCTTTAATAGCTCGTCCAAAGTAGTGAATCTTGCGAATATATTGAATTCCAACCAAATCAATACACATCGTCCTGTAGAAGTTCATTTTGAATAACGCAGAACTACTAAACATTCCTTAGAAATCAGAAAAGAAAACATCCAGGAAAACGAACGTTATGGCTAGCCCGACAACAATGTAGAAAAGATCGAATAGGAAGTATTCTCGCTTAACTGGTACGATATCGCCAAATCCGACCTGGAAGCAAATCTTAGACAAAGGACTGGATCGGGATTTTTTAGTTGAGTAGAGAAAAAAGACAGAATTTATATGGTCCACAAATACTGGGAAAAGTGACCGATTTCTCAAAATCAAAAGATCCCTTGAAATTTCAAAATCATCTCATTATCTTATTCTTAGTTTCTTCGATAACCTTTTCCTCCACTTGTTAAAACGACCAATTTCTACCGGATAAAAAGTCTGATACCATAAAACATATAAAATTAAGCAGCAATCCGGTAATTAAGATGAAAAACTAACCGTAGTCATAGTAATAAATGAGAAGTAGAAACCAGAAAAGAAATCCCAATGTTCCCATAAAGTAAGTAAGACAGCACCAATTGTGATGTAACCAAGTAGCATTCCAACGATCAGCATAATTGGTATCGAGATATACTGTTCTAATCCGATCTACAATTATCACAATATGAAATCTGATTCAGATGATACTTCTAATTAAATGATAGAAACTCACTTGTAGCAATTGGTCCTTCACAGTACCATTTATTTCGCCGATCGCTGATGTGATACACACAGTTTTCTTCTCTTTGTATTTTTTTTTTGCTTCTGCATATCTACGGATGAATCATTTTATATTCATATTTACAAATTATATATATATATATGTTGGGATTTAGTGGAAGGTGCCATTTTCCGGATTTACCTCTTTTTACCCATTCCTTCGAAATTGAAGAGATCCACCCGCCTTTTAGGTCTTTTCAGCGTATCTACATACTTCGCATACAGCCAAATAATATTTTCACTCAGGAATTTGCCAATATCAGCAACAGTGATAAGTATAAGTGGTACACCAAATAGAGCATAGACAATGCAAAACATTCTTCCTTGAAATGTTACCGGTACCAAATTACCATAACCTGAAGTAAATGCGATATTTAATGAGCCAAGAAAGAAAGTAATGAACCAAGTTTGTAAAACTGAAACCTTACCAATTGTTGTCAAAAGAGTAGCTGTGAAGAAGAGAGCTGTTATGAAGGTCCAACTGTATTCCTCTTCTTCTACGACATCATCAATTGAAGCTGTCGTAGTGCTTCTTCGTAGATGAGAGGCGCTAATATAATGTGTGTCAAAAGCTTCAAATAACACTCGTGTCACGTTATCCACGTGATGGATAGCTAGACGCTCAATTTCTTCTGTAAAGAATCAGTAAGTTATAATATGGCTGAGAGACAACAACAACATATTGTATTAATGGCCAAGTTAGTATCAAATGCTGTCATCAATCGATCAGTCGACAATAATATGCCAACTTTACTCAAGTATTTTAGTTCCAACTGCTCAGTTCTCTAAATCCAAAATTCCCCATTCCCAAGGTTGAATAAATGACCAAATAATTCTGTTATCCTTCATTTATTAAAAAATTGTCTATACCATCTGAGACGGATTCATCATTCAGCATAATCCATAATTCATCAAGCATTAGTTTTCTTTGAGCGGAAATATCTCTCAAACTTTCACGTCTCACAGCAATCTCATAAGGTCGTTCCAAATAATAAAATGCAAGTGCGCCACCAATAGTATACAACAACGACAAGATAATGAGACCGATATGAGGCAGAATTATTCGCGCATATTTCTTCCAACTTGCCATCTGAATACAAGTTTTATTTTGTCCCTTGCAGTAAGATTAGCTTTTTCAATATTTCGCAAAATTTGCAAATAAGAATGAACTGATCAAGTCTCCAAAATAGCTTCATATTCAAAGTAATATATGTTTTTGGTTTTCACTGAACCCAATACAAGGTCAATCTATTTCAGAATATCTGTTGTCACTTCTTGTTCTTTAACATCAATTATAGTACATCGGAAGAGGAAAATTGCATTAGCTTTCATTGACCCCTATTGGTCATTATATCATGGAGTCCCTCATTATACGGCAGTCCCTTTTGCAGGTACACTTGATTGTATCTTCATGACATCGCATCGCAAAACATTACTTACATTTGCATGTAAAAGGACAAATTTCCCAACTCAGACTTTCATAAATAATAAAGATGAAAATTGCACTAATTTATGGTGGGAAAAAATCGTCAACTTTCAAGGACCGTCCTGAAAATATGAAACGAGTCTGAAAATGAACCTTCACCACGAAACCCGCCTAGCAGTGGTGATAGGATGAAGAAAGAAGAGAAGATTCTCTTTTCAGATTGCTTCATCATTTTAATTTTGAAAATACTCTCCTTCAACTTTTACACATACACTTTGATTAATAAAAGCTTTAGAAAGCATCCTTACATGACACAATAGCTGCCAAAATTTCGGTAATTATCTCAGTGAATGAGAATCGATATTAGGCAGAAGAGAAGAATTCTATTAAAGGATGAAGAAAAAAAATCACTAAAAATGGTATATTGTTATGTGAAAAGGATGGTGGAACCATTGATTGAGGCCTTCCTTCCTTACATGTACCCTCGAGGCCACCAATCCTTCTCACTCAAAGGATAGCTATTTCAACAACACAATGAATTTCATCTCGTCAATGATTTACGTCTGCCTTGCATCATATTCTCCACAATTTTAATTTGGCTCTATTATTGATTAGGGTGAAGTAATTTATGGAAACAATCCCTCAAAGCGTCTTGAATTGCTTCTAAGGATGTAATCGCAATTATGGAAACTCAAATAGCTCAAGAATACTCCGAGCAAAGAGTTTCTGCCATATGTAAGAGATAACCTTGAATGAAATATTCTTCCAATCGATTTTTTGATCATTGATATTATAATGATATTGCTAGAATTATTTTGTCGAATATAGAAAGGATAAATGAGAAGAAATAGAATAAGATGGAAGAGGTGAAGATAAGATAATAGGTGGAGAGAAGGAAACGAAGAATATGTCTATCGATATGGTTTACTTGGAAAAGATTTCTAATTTTAAATTATACTTAGAAAAAAAAAAAAAAAAATATGCGAAAATGGAGATGGAAAGCAGTGGAAGAATAATGGATAAGTTGATGCAAACTAGAAAACCATTACTACATGAAAGGATATTATATGCATAAAAAATGATCATTGCTAATGAAGTTACTGGGGTGAATCCAAGTTCGCAATGATATTTGAAATTTTACTCCCAAAAATCTTCTCTTTTTT